>CM033039.1:2500-687500 GCA_019207045.1 Branchiostoma floridae x Branchiostoma belcheri
CTAACCCTAACCCTAACCCTAACCCTAACCCTAACCCTAACCCTAACCCTAACCCTAACCCTAACCCTAACCCTAACCCTAACCCTAACCCTAACCCTAACCCTAACCCTAACCCTAACCCTAACCCTAACCCTAACCCTAACCCTAACCCTAACCCTAACCCTAACCCTAACCCTAACCCTAACCCTAACCCTAACCCTAACCCTAACCCTAACCCTAACCCTAACCCTAACCCTAACCCTAACCCTAACCCTAACCCTAACCCTAACCCTAACCCTAACCCTAACCCTAACCCTAACCCTAACCCTAACCCTAACCCTAACCCTAACCCTAACCCTAACCCTAACCCTAACCCTAACCCTAACCCTAACCCTAACCCTAACCCTAACCCTAACCCTAACCCTAACCCTAACCCTAACCCTAACCCTAACCCTAACCCTAACCCTAACCCTAACCCTAACCCTAACCCTAACCCTAACCCTAACCCTAACCCTAACCCTAACCCTAACCCTAACCCTAACCCTAACCCTAACCCTAACCCTAACCCTAACCCTAACCCTAACCCTAACCCTAACCCTAACCCTAACCCTAACCCTAACCCTAACCCTAACCCTAACCCTAACCCTAACCCTAACCCTAACCCTAACCCTAACCCTAACCCTAACCCTAACCCTAACCCTAACCCTAACCCTAACCCTAACCCTAACCCTAACCCTAACCCTAACCCTAACCCTAACCCTAACCCTAACCCTAACCCTAACCCTAACCCTAACCCTAACCCTAACCCTAACCCTAACCCTAACCCTAACCCTAACCCTAACCCTAACCCTAACCCTAACCCTAACCCTAACCCTAACCCTAACCCTAACCCTAACCCTAACCCTAACCCTAACCCTAACCCTAACCCTAACCCTAACCCTAACCCTAACCCTAACCCTAACCCTAACCCTAACCCTAACCCTAACCCTAACCCTAACCCTAACCCTAACCCTAACCCTAACCCTAACCCTAACCCTAACCCTAACCCTAACCCTAACCCTAACCCTAACCCTAACCCTAACCCTAACCCTAACCCTAACCCTAACCCTAACCCTAACCCTAACCCTAACCCTAACCCTAACCCTAACCCTAACCCTAACCCTAACCCTAACCCTAACCCTAACCCTAACCCTAACCCTAACCCTAACCCTAACCCTAACCCTAACCCTAACCCTAACCCTAACCCTAACCCTAACCCTAACCCTAACCCTAACCCTAACCCTAACCCTAACCCTAACCCTAACCCTAACCCTAACCCTAACCCTAACCCTAACCCTAACCCTAACCCTAACCCTAACCCTAACCCTAACCCTAACCCTAACCCTAAAACCCTAACCCTAGCCCTAAAACCCTAACCCTAGCCCTAAAACCCTAACCCTAGCCCTAAAACCCTAACCCTAGCCCTAAAACCCTAACCCTAGCCCTAAAACCCTAACCCTAGCCCTAAAACCCTAACCCTAGCCCTAAAACCCTAACCCTAGCCCTAAAACCCTAACCCTAGCCCTAAAACCCTAACCCTAGCCCTAAAACCCTAACCCTAGCCCTAAAACCCTAACCCTAGCCCTAAAACCCTAACCCTAGCCCTAAAACCCTAACCCTAGCCCTAAAACCCTAACCCTAGCCCTAAAACCCTAACCCTAGCCCTAAAACCCTAACCCTAGCCCTAAAACCCTAACCCTAGCCCTAAAACCCTAACCCTAGCCCTAAAACCCTAACCCTAGCCCTAAAACCCTAACCCTAGCCCTAAAACCCTAACCCTAGCCCTAAAACCCTAACCCTAGCCCTAAAACCCTAACCCTAGCCCTAAAACCCTAACCCTAGCCCTAAAACCCTAACCCTAGCCCTAAAACCCTAACCCTAGCCCTAAAACCCTAACCCTAGCCCTAAAACCCTAACCCTAGCCCTAAAACCCTAACCCTAGCCCTAAAACCCTAACCCTAGCCCTAAAACCCTAACCCTAGCCCTAAAACCCTAACCCTAGCCCTAAAACCCTAACCCTAGCCCTAAAACCCTAACCCTAGCCCTAAAACCCTAACCCTAGCCCTAAAACCCTAACCCTAGCCCTAAAACCCTAACCCTAGCCCTAAAACCCTAACCCTAGCCCTAAAACCCTAACCCTAGCCCTAAAACCCTAACCCTAGCCCTAAAACCCTAACCCTAGCCCTAAAACCCTAACCCTAGCCCTAAAACCCTAACCCTAGCCCTAAAACCCTAACCCTAGCCCTAAAACCCTAACCCTAGCCCTAAAACCCTAACCCTAGCCCTAAAACCCTAACCCTAGCCCTAAAACCCTAACCCTAGCCCTAAAACCCTAACCCTAGCCCTAAAACCCTAACCCTAGCCCTAAAACCCTAACCCTAGCCCTAAAACCCTAACCCTAGCCCTAAAACCCTAACCCTAGCCCTAAAACCCTAACCCTAGCCCTAAAACCCTGACCCTAGCCCTAAAACCCTGACCCTAGCCCTAAAACCCTGACCCTAGCCCTAAAACCCTGACCCTAGCCCTAAAACCCTGACCCTAGCCCTAAAACCCTGACCCTAGCCCTAAAACCCTGACCCTAGCCCTAAAACCCTAACCCTAGCCCTAAAACCCTAACCCTAGCCCTAAAACCCTAACCCTAGCCCTAAAACCCTAACCCTAGCCCTAAAACCCTAACCCTAGCCCTAAAACCCTAACCCTAGCCCTAAAACCCTAACCCTAGCCCTAAAACCCTAACCCTAGCCCTAAAACCCTAACCCTAGCCCTAAAACCCTAACCCTAGCCCTAAAACCCTAACCCTAGCCCTAAAACCCTAACCCTAGCCCTAAAACCCTAACCCTAGCCCTAAAACCCTAACCCTAGCCCTAAAACCCTAACCCTAGCCCTAAAACCCTAACCCTAGCCCTAAAACCCTAACCCTAGCCCTAAAACCCTAACCCTAGCCCTAAAACCCTAACCCTAGCCCTAAAACCCTAACCCTAGCCCTAAAACCCTAACCCTAGCCCTAAAACCCTAACCCTAGCCCTAAAACCCTAACCCTAGCCCTAAAACCCTAACCCTAGCCCTAAAACCCTAACCCTAGCCCTAAAACCCTAACCCTAGCCCTAAAACCCTAACCCTAGCCCTAAAACCCTAACCCTAGCCCTAAAACCCTAACCCTAGCCCTAAAACCCTAACCCTAGCCCTAAAACCCTAACCCTAGCCCTAAAACCCTAACCCTAGCCCTAAAACCCTAACCCTAGCCCTAAAACCCTAACCCTAGCCCTAAAACCCTAACCCTAGCCCTAAAACCCTAACCCTAGCCCTAAAACCCTAACCCTAGCCCTAAAACCCTAACCCTAGCCCTAAAACCCTAACCCTAGCCCTAAAACCCTAACCCTAGCCCTAAAACCCTAACCCTAGCCCTAAAACCCTAACCCTAGCCCTAAAACCCTAACCCTAGCCCTAAAACCCTAACCCTAGCCCTAAAACCCTAACCCTAGCCCTAAAACCCTAACCCTAGCCCTAAAACCCTAACCCTAGCCCTAAAACCCTAACCCTAGCCCTAAAACCCTAACCCTAGCCCTAAAACCCTAACCCTAGCCCTAAAACCCTAACCCTAGCCCTAAAACCCTAACCCTAGCCCTAAAACCCTAACCCTAGCCCTAAAACCCTAACCCTAACCCTAAAACCGATGGTGATCGCTCACCGTGACCGTTACCACGATCCTAATATATAGCTATTACCCTCTGCATAATTACTGAAACTTCCCCTTTACGCCTACCCCCACACATGTATTTGACTACAAACGTGCCGGAATTCGTTGTTGACATGCACGGATTGAAACCAGATGTGAGAAACGCGTTGGCGAGACATTCTTTAGCTGGGGCCCACATATGGGTTTTGACTTACAGAGCTCATGTACGTTTATGCTAATTTTTTTCCAAGATTCAAAACACATATGATTTACATTTGATGTTACAGCTGACATATTGCTTTCGTTTAGTACTGTTTAGTGTTCTTAGCCCTTGAACTGCCCTTTTTGTTTTCCATCACCCCGTACAAACAACACACTGAATCCATTGCAAAAACGTTACTAATACAGCTATGTACACCAAAACCACATACACAGAGGGTAACCAAGACCACTTACCTGAGAGTTGTTGGCCATAAGAACAGCTCAGAACGGGAGCCCAACACTTCAGGGGTATCCGTGACCTGTGTACCTGGGATGGTTTTTCACGAACATACGTACACATTGTGGCCTCCACCACCACCAGCTTGCGAAATCTCTTCGCCGTACATGACTTCGTTCATACATGGCGGCGTCGCGCCAATGTTAGAGGTCAACGGGTTAAAGGTCGCCCTGCCCCAGAATGCATTGGCGGGAATATCCCGAAAATGGCGGGCGAAGGCAAAGTTCTTCTCGTTGTTTTCTTGTAGATGACGTTCTGCATCCGGCTCCGAAGAGTGCGAAGGAGACTCAGGCGGCGGCTTGCCTTTGGAAGAATTCGTCGTCGCCTACAACGGCCTGCAAAGGTAATAGTAAGGAACGGCAGACTCATATGGCACCGACAAAGGTTTCAAAGACCAGTTCTGTCTACCTTCAATCAAAATCAATCAAGGCTAGAAGACCATGACATTTTGTGACGATCGGGTATAAATACAGTCTATTGGCTGATTCCGTCACCAAGTTAACAAAAACCTTACCTCAAAATCTGAAAATTACTACGCCAGTAATCGGTCTCAACAGGAGTGATGCGGTCAGGTATCCTTCCGCATACCCTAACGCAAACTTAATTTGTCGAATCTCCTGTATACCTAACCCTAACCCTAACCCTAACCCTTGATCCGGCCCGGGGTGGTCTTGAAACGGCGCGGTATGGTCTTGAACCGGCACGGGGTGAACTTGAACCGGCACGAGGTTGTCTTGAACCGGCACGGGCCTTGAACCGGCACGGGGTTGTCTTGAACAGGCACGGTGTCGTCTTGAACCGGCACGGGTTGGTCTTCAACCGGCACGGGATGATCTTGAACCGGCACGGGATGGTCTTGAACCGGCCCGGGCCTTGAACCAGCACGGGGTGGTCTTGAACCGGCACGGGCCTGGAACCGGCCCGGGGTGGTCTTGAACCGGCACGGGCCTGGAACCGGCATGGGGTGGTCTTGAACTGGCACGGGGTGAACTTGAACCGGCACGGGGTGGTCTTTAACCGGCACGGGCCTTGAACCGGCACGGGGTGGTCTTGAACCGGCACGAGGTGGTCTTGAACCGGCACGGGCCTTGAACCGGCACGGGATGGTCTTGAACCGGCGCGGGGTGGTCTTGAACCGGCACGGGATGGTCTTGAACCGTCAAGGGGTGGTCTTGAACCGGCACGGGCCTTGAACCAGCACGGGTTGGTCTTGAACCGGCACGGGCCTCGAACCGGCAGGAGGTTGTCTTGAACCGGCACAGGGAGGGCTTGAACTGGCACGGGGTGGTCTTGAACCGGCACGGGATGGTCTTGAACCGGCACGGGCCTTGAACCGGCACGGGATGGTCTTGAACTGGCACGGGGTGGTCTTGAACCGGCACGGGATGGTCTTGAACCGGCACGGGGTGGTCTTGAACCCGTACGGGGTGAACTAGAACCGGCACGGGGTGGCCTTGAACCAGCACGTGGAGGTCTTGAACTAGCACGGGGTCGTCTTGAACTAGCACGTGGAGGTCTTGAACTAGCACGGGCTGGTCTTTAACCGGCAAAGGCTGGTCTTGAACCGGTACGTGCCTTGAACCGGCGCGGGATTGTCTTGATCCCTAACCCTAACCCTAAAACCCTAACCCTAACACTAAAACCCTTACCCTAAACCCTAACACCCTGCAGTTGGCAGGTTGTGATTTTGATCTGCGGCACGTGTCTGCTTGTGTCTGAATGTATCTGTGTCTGTCCGTGTCTGCCTGTGCCTGTTTGTCTGCATGTGTGTGCATTTGTATTTATCTGTGTCTGTCTACGCCTGTCCACCTGACAGAAAAAGTAAAACCTGATGAAAGATAGCGGATGCTATACGGAATATCTGATCGTTTTCAAAATTATCCAGTTGCTTGAGCAAATACTAAGTCGTTGACCTTGGTCGGGACGCCCCCTTCCCACACAGAAGCGTTGTTGTATCCAACTTTCGTCAGTATCTAGATTCCGCCGAATCCTGGATATCCAGGAAACGGCCTGAGCAAGAGGACGCGTCCTGGATATCCAGAAAACGGCGCAAACAGGACGCATCCTGGATAAACAACGGTGTTTATCCAGAACGTGTACTTGGGGGTGGAGCTTCCTGTTTTCGATGGAGGACTCTATCTTGCATGTTGTTTTCGTGGTCAGAAGGCCGCCATCATTGTATCTCCCCGGAGAGCTTTATGTAGAATTTATTCAGCTCCTGATGTTACAGAACTTAAACGTATGTTGATAATGATACTTCGATGTTCACAAGCTACTTACGTATCAGGTCCCAAATGCATTTTGCGTAATGATGTAAAAAAACTGGTAACATCGATGTTAGTAAAGATGGGATTAATTCTCAGTTGTTTTCGTGTAGCGTCACATTCTAGTTACGTGTTGATAGCATCCAGATGGTGTCCCTATCATGCGGACTGCAGCTGTCACTTCCGGGTTTCAAACTCTCGCAACTAGAGTCTCTCGAGGTCTCACGAGGTCGACCAAAATATGGAAACATGGGCTTGCATAATAACTGTTTTCTGCCCTGTCAATCACCATGATTGACGGCACCGGAAGTACGAATCCTGGATATCTAGTTTACGTACGTTTTTGGACGGATCCTGGAGCCGACAAAATGTAGATGCTACCATGCAGCGTCTATGTCTGAACCCTCGCTAATATAGCCCGTTCTTAACTCTCGCTAATACAGCCCGTTCTTAACTTTTGCTAATATAGCACATGGCACATTAACGGGTGTATTCATGCAGAGAAGGCAAATAAATGAGTCCCAATAGAATGAACATCACGTTTGCAGTTATCTGCCTTCCACTGCAAATGCTGAGCCACAAAGGCTATACAGCAGTGTCCTCTAGCGATAAATCTTTCAAGTACAGCTTTGGGAATTCTGACCTTTTCAGCATGAATGTTTGTCACATCGGCATTTTCTTTACAAAAACTCTGTAGACCGATGCGCATGACCTATGCCCCATTTCTACACACAATCCTCAAAGCTTTTGGGAATGTGCGAAGTCATGACTCTTTCATATAGACATACTTAGATCCAGCGATTTAGAACAATGCACCCCATAATGCTTCAGGCACACAGCTCACCGACCTTGGTGGTACCCCTCCCCATGAAAAGTAATGTTGTTTCCCTGTTACCTTCCAAAATTCCCAGCATTTCCGCTTCAAAAATAATTTCATACTCAGGTAGGACTATAACAACAACAAAAAACAGCCACAAAGTGAACAGTTTGGGAACATGTATCTTAGGGTACTTTTACAGTATCGTGTACAATCCAAGAGTGAAGTATCAACACAAACCTACTTATGTATTTACAAAATATACATCTTTCAAAGGAACAGAGATTTTAGCAGCAGAAATCTCAAGTACAAGAAGTCAAATTTTCTTACAATCTGCAAGATACATTATCATCTGTGCAGTTTTGAAAGTAAAGTTCGCCACACTAGCTATACCTGCGATACACATAACACTTCTGCCGAGTGTTACTTTAAATTTGTTAGTGTGAAACTCGCTTTATAGGAACATGTAGTTCAAAACCACTTTCCATTTTCTAATGTTCCTTTCTACACAGATAAACACCAGTTCTGGGAGTTGGTTTCAAACAGTGCATTGCTGAAGCTATTTTCACCAGGAAAGATACTAATGTTTGAGACGGTGCACTACTGAAGCCGATTTTCCTCTGGAAAGATGCAGAAGTTTGAGATGGTGCACTACTGTAGCTGATTTCCTCCAGGAAATATGAAGATGTGACAAAGACCCGAAAAGTTCTTATATTTGCATTTTGAAGATCCTTGCTGTACATCTATACATGCATAAATGATCCTTACTAACAGTTTATCTACATGCATTAGAGATGTACATCTTTCAAGGTGCCCTTGAATGTTGGGAATTTACAAGTTCAAAGTCTTGGGCGCAGATCCAGGGAGAGGGGTTCAGATCCAGGAAAAGGGGCACAGATCCAGATCCAGAAGGAGAATCAGAGCCACTTCTTGGCGTCCATGAGTTTCTTCGCCACCTGCTCATCGTACGCCAGAGACGTGGGGCTCTTCCCGACCTGCCGAGGGGAAACCACAGGATGGTCAGGTTAGACAACAGGGGGGAACTGGCAACAGATGTTAAACACAGACAGGTAACACAGGTAACTTGGACAGGTAACAAACACTGGTAACCTAGACAGGTAACCAACACAGGTAACCAAGACAGGCAACCAAGACAGGTAGCCAACACAGGCAACCAAGACAGGTAAAAAAACACAGGTACGGAGCACTTTCCAGTCACTCCGAAATTAGCACTTTCGAGTCAAAATAAAGTCATAAACAACCTCGTATCATGTGATAAACAAACGTGAACCTTACCACATCCCTCGCCTGGACGTTCGCCCCGAGAGAAAGAAGCTTCTTCACCATGTCGGCATGGCCTCCGCTCGCTGCACCGTGTAGCGCTGTCCAGCCCAGCTGTAACAAAAAAAGAAACAAACAAACGTCAACAAACATCACCTTGGTTACCCTCAATTACACCGGGTCAGTGTAGCAAACAACACCAGATCAGTACAATAACACTATTATCGCCACCCACATCTAACCAACCTGCCCTAACCCCCTGCCCCCATTATCATATCGTTCTGCACTATTACTGCCGCCAGGCCTCGCCCTTCTCATTAGCTTATAGCAGGTCCTGGTTGGAACTGTTGAGGCCTAATGTGCAGTCCTATGTAATGTGTCCCATAATTTGGATAGGGTGACCGTAGCGACACTCAGCTGAGTTCACCCGTCCCCATTTCAGTAGGTTGTCTCTAGTCCTACCTACGTATACTCCTTACCTGGCTCTGTTCAGGTCCAATAGGGGTTTGAACAGCTTCATTTGGTTGAAGAGTGTCGGAAAGTTTCCAGCGATCTTATCTGTATTTGGCCAAGTGCAATTTACTAGCGGCTCTCTGCAGAGTAGTGAACCCCCTACAGAACCCCCTACTTTATCCCCCTTCTGTACCCCATACTGCACCACATATTGTACCCCTACTGTACCACCTATTGTACCCTTTCTGTACCCCCTAGTGAACCCCCCTACCGTACCCCCCCCCCCCCCCCGTGTAGACTATTTGACATTCAGTAGTTTCTAGCGAGGACCAATCAAATAGTTGCTGGCAGGTCACTGACATTTGGCGATAACTGCGAGCTTTTCGCACCCTTGCTTATCATGTAAATGCCGTGAACTCAAATCAAGCAGGCATTATTGTTCGTCATTTTGCACCGTGCGGGAGCTTTACTTGCTCACAAACAACTCTATATATCAGTTTAAAAAGTTTACTTTGGTGATCAAAAGGTGACGGGACTGTTGCGAGTTTATGGCGGCCTTACAGTTTATTTCCGTCTCTTTTATTACGCGCTTTGTCAGTTTAGTTCTATTTTTTCATCAACTTGAATCACAAGGCTTCGTGGCGTAGTTGGCTAGTGATTGGATTTGTAACTTTTGGACCAGAGTTCGAACCTGACGTGGTGCAATTTTTTTTTACTTTTTTAAAAAGTTTTCTTTGTTGAATAGTTTACTATTTATCACTATGCGGTCGTACTTTTGTCACTGAAATGTTTCGCTTCTTGTCACTCCCCAAAAATGTTGTCACCCCAAAAAAGTTGTGACTTTTAGTACGTGTCACCGTATGTTTCAGTGCCTCGCATTCACAAAAATAAAAACAGTACGTAGTTCTACAACTTACAACTTGTACCTTGTAACAAGGTAAAGAGACGTCTCTGATGACCCGGTGTACAACGGCTGTAGTAAGTTGTCAAATATATGCGTTATGCACTCAAGTCGTGTTGTTTGCTGATTATTCAGTCCGTCCTTCTATTCTATATAACCAGCATTCAAAGGGACCAGCTCATAAAAATACATGCTGCAAACTAAAGGAAGCCCCACAAAGATGTCCTTTGTAATGTATTGACGGTATTTAACAGCTAGTAATCGACGGACAATAGGTATGAAACATTCCTCCCTGACCCTCGCGTGCCACTGGTCTGACGTTAATTGGTTACTCTGCATTTGAAAGAACCGGCTTCATGGGCGTTGACCTCGCTAGAAATCTACTTCATAACATTTAGAGCTAGCCCCCCCCCCACCCTGCTGTACCCCCCTGCCCACCTTGTCAGCAGAGTTGACATCAGCCCCA
This sequence comes from Branchiostoma floridae x Branchiostoma belcheri, assembly GCA_019207045.1. Classification (NCBI taxonomy): domain Eukaryota; kingdom Metazoa; phylum Chordata; class Leptocardii; order Amphioxiformes; family Branchiostomatidae; genus Branchiostoma; species Branchiostoma floridae x Branchiostoma belcheri. The sequence goes on from CM033039.1 coordinate 12,876, forward strand.
TGAGACAGCAGCAGATCCACGATGTCCATGTGGCCTTTACTGGCCGCTCTCTGTACCCCCCTACTGAACCCCCTGCTGTACCCCCCTACTGTACCCCCACTGTACCCCCCTCCCTACTGTACCCCCCCCCCCCCCCCCCCGCGCCCACCTTGTCAGCAGAGTTGACATCAGCCCCGTGAGATAGCAGCAGATCCACGATGTCCATGTGCCCTTTACTGGCGGCTCTCTGCAGGGCGGTGAAGCCGTCCTGAACAGGAAACAGCGTTTCAATATTGACTGGTTTCCTGTTGTCTTGTCTACATGCTAACTAGTTAGTGTACTCATCCCAGTTTTTTTGTGTCGCATTTTTATATATGACATTGCTAATTTTGTACGTACAGAAGAGACACACGGAAACCACGCCTACATGCTACAACCACAAGCATCGATCGAAGCACACAACACTGGTCAAGGCTTTCTGTATTGAAAGAGTTTAAGAGACACTGGAAATGAAGTATGACGATCCTATCATCAAGGTACAGGAAGCAGACCTCAAATTGTCGATCTGTGGGAATGGTTGAAGGGGTTAGGGATAAGGGTTTGGCTATGGAGCAGAGTGAATCCTCACCCCTTCTCTAAGGGTGGATTATGGCGATCGGGTAAAGCTTAAGGGTCAGGTTTAACCCTCAAACACCCGACCTTGTTTTGCGACTAAAATGACCAAATGGGTCCAAAAGAACCCAAAAATGTTTTGTTAAAAAAATCTTTACAATTTTTATCAATGATGATTGTGCATACATAGCTTGGTCAATGTAAGCGGGATAATTTGACATGTTAAGAGTTTACTAATTCAAACTCATTATCATAATGTATGCAAAAGATCACAAGTTTGTTTAAAAAACTGCTTAGTTTGCTGGGGTTCATTAACACATACTTTCCTTTATCATTTCCACAAAATTGTGCCAATCTCTCTAAAAATTTAGGACAGGGTATAGCAGATATGTACCAACAAAGTGACGGAAGGAATTCGTCTTCCGATTAAAAATGTTTAAATGGCACTTCAAAATTTACGCCTGGGGTCCAAACGGACCCCTTTCGGGTGTTTGCGGGAGTAGTGTGACCTTGACAAGTTGGTTTGTGGTTAGAGATTAAGTGTTAAGGGTCAAGAATGAAAGGTTAAGGAGAAGCGTGATCCTTACCCCGTCTCGCAAGTTTTGGTAGGGTTAGAGGTTAAGGGTTAAGGGTCAGGGTTGGAAGGTTGTGTGGAGTGATCCTTACCCCGTCACGCAAGTTGATGTTTGCCTTTCCTTTCACCAGCTCATGAACAATGTACAAATAGCCTCTACTGCAGGCTCTGTGGAGGCTGGTCCAGCCATTCTGGTGAAACACAGGATAACATTAGAGATAGCCTCTACTGCAGGCTCTGTGGAGGCTGGTCCAGCCATTCTGGTGAAACACAGGATAACATTAGAGATAGCCTCTACTGCAGGCTCTGTGAGGCTACAAACACAGGATAACATTAGAGATAGCCTCTACTGCAGGCTCTGTGGAGGCTGGTCCAGCCATTCTGGTGAAACATACGATAAACATTAGACATAGCCTCTACTGCAGGCTCTGTGGAGGCTGGTCCAGCCATTCTGGTGAAACACACGATAAACATTAGACATAGCCTCTACTGCAGGCTCTGTGGAGGCTGGTCCAGCCATTCTGGTGAAACACAGGATAACATTAGAGATAGCCTCTACTGCAGGCTCTGTGGAGGCTGGTCCAGCCATTCTGGTGAAACACATGATAACATTAGAAATAGCCTCTACTGCAGGCTCTGTGGAGGCTACAAACACAGGATAAACATTAGAGATAGCCTCTACTGCAGGCTCTGTGGAGGCTGGTCCAGCCATTCTGGTGAAACACAGGATAACATTAGAGATAGCCTCTACTGCAGGCTCTGTGGAGGCTACAAACACAGGATAAACATTAGAGATAGCCTCTACTGCAGGCTCTGTGGAGGCTACAAACACAGGATAAACATTAGAGATAGCCTCTACTGCAGGCTCTGTGAGGTTTGTCCGGTCTTATCTGTTCTACAAGTAAAGGTCAAACATAACTCTGCCGTGCTGTAAGAAGAACCAACTCACTAACCTTGTCTGTTGCGTTGATGTCGACTCCCAGCTGACAGAGGAACTCCACGACTCGGTGGTGCGCCTTCAGGGTGGCCATGTGCAGTGCTGTATAGCCGTACTTGGCAAACAAAACAGGTAACCATGTTATCCACATGTGCAGCACTCTATAGCTGTACAACCATGATACAAACAAGTTCAACCGTACTGACAAATCATGTTTTACACATGTCCCTTCCCAAACTATTGAGTAGTCTTGCACCAGTGCCGCACGTCACAGTCATTTACAGGGCACATTTGCCACTAGTGCCGCACGTCAGAGTCATTTACAGGGCACATTTGGCACTAGTGCCACACGTCACAGTCATTTACAGGGCACATTTGGCACTAGTGCCGCATGTCACAGTCATTTACAGGGCACATTTGGCACTAGTGCCGCATGTCACAGTCATTTACAGGGCACATTTGGCACTAGTGCCACACGTCACAGTCATTTACAGGGCACATTTGGCACTAGTGCCGCACGTCACAGTCATTTACAGGGCACATTTGGCACTAGTGCTGCACGTCACAGTCATTTAGTGGATACATTTGGCACTAGTGCCGCATGTCACAGTCATTTACAGGGCACATTTGGCACTAGTGCCGCATGTCACAGTCATTTACAGGGCACATTTGGCACTAGTGCCACACGTCACAGTCATTTACAGGGCACATTTGGCACTAGTGCCGCACGTCACAGTCATTTACAGGGCACATTTGGCACTAGTGCCGCATGTCACAGTCATTTACAGGGCACATTTGGCACTAGTGCCGCACGTCACAGTCATTCACAAGGCACATTTGGCACTAGTGCCGCACGTCACAGTCATTTACAGGGCACATTTGGCACTAGTGCCGCACGTCACAGTCATTTACAGGACACATTTGGCACTAGTGCCACACGTCACAGTCATTTACAGGGCACATTTGGCACTAGTGCCGCACGTCACAGTCATTTACAGGGCACATTTGGCACTAGTGCCACACGTCACAGTCATTTACAGGGCACATTTGGCACTAGTGCCGCATGTCACAGTCATTTACAGGGCACATTTGGCACTAGTGCCGCACGTCACAGTCATTTACAGGGCACATTTGGCACTAGTGCCGCATGTCACAGTCATTTACAGAGCACATTTGGCACTAGTGCCGCATGTCACGGCAGTTACAGGACACATTTGGCACTAGTGCCGCATGCGACAGTCATTTAGGGGACACATTGGGCACCACTGCCGCATCTCATAGTCTTTTTAGGGGACACATTGGGCACTAGTGCCAGACCCGTCCGGTTCCCTCTATGCCTTTGCCTTGGTACTGCACAGAGAAAAGTTTCGAAAACTCTACTAGAAGTTCTATTTGGCCAAAGTATAAGGAAATTGGAAAATATAAAAGAAATGCACGGCTTGTATCAAATAAGTCCCGCCAAAGATCACAGAGTTTACAATTTTACACCGCCGTTTTAGCAAGTTATCCTCGGACAATTCATCATTGTTTTCAGAAATGATCAAATATTTATGTAAAAGACAGAAACCAGTCGCCCCATACCTTATCCCTGACGTCCATGTCACCCCCCTTCTCCTTGTACTCCAGAACCCGGCTCAGATCCCCCCTCCGAGCGCCGGAAAACAGCAGCTCAGGATCCACCTGGGGGAGTGGGGTGATGGGGGGTTAACGCAGCTTTTTTACATCATACAATTATACATACATTACATACCTGTGGGGGCTCATACAATATTCCTTACATACATTACATACATGTGGGGGTTCCTCTACAAATGGGGCTTCATTACGGGCGGTTCTGTAAGAGGGGGTGATTCATTACATAAATGTGGGTGTGTGGTGGTTCAGTACGTTTCGATGGGGGTAGGCTCTGTAGGTAGGGGTTGTTCATTATGTCTTGTTGGCAAAAGGAGAAGCTCTGTAGATAGGGGTTATAAGTTACATAATGGTTGGGATGTGGTTGGTTCTTTATATAAGGATGGGGTGGGTTGGCTCTGTGTCTGGAGATGGTTCATTATGTACCCGTGGGGGAGGGTTTGCTCTGTAGATGGGGGTGGTTCATAACGTACCGGTGGGGGTGGAGGCGGTTCCGGCTCCCCCTCCTCCTGCAGCGGTGGAGCCTCCCCGTCCATGTAACCCGAGTCCTCGGAGCCGGAGATGGTCGCCAGGCTCTGCTTCGACTCACTTTTCTTCATGGGGGTCACCGGGGTCTCCTGCAGGGTCAGAGGTTACAGGTTAAAGGTCTTCAGCAACAGCAGTGGGGTGAAGGTCTCGGTTCTTTTCTCCACGATTTGTGGCCTATTTGACTGTCTCTCAGAAAAGCACTTGCGCTGCTCAAAACATCGTTTTCCAATGATTCAATGTGATCGAAAGGGGTTCCTTGCCGCTAACTGTCAGTCTCGGTTGACCTTTTTCTGTGAAAATGGTATTTTTGGTAAAAACCATCAATAAAATCAATTTTTTTTACCCCCAAACTGCTAATTTCTCTACAGCCCGTCACACGGGAAAAAACGGGATAATGACAATATGGCAATGAAAGTCAACAGTTTTTCCTGCATACTGACTACTGAGTAAAAAGAAAATCGTGAAGATACGTCTTCTGCAAGCTCCGATGTCGCCAAAAACCCACCACGCACATAGAACGTACGATCTGGGCGACGAAACCTCGTTACCGCTATCGAGCAATAATACCAGGAAGTGATTATACACTGTTGTAGCAGTAGTCGAAGAATTGGGAGAAAAAAACCTATGATTTGCATCTTTTTCACGGACAACTTTACCCGCTGTACTTACAGACCTTGACGGTACGCTGTGCCACTGACCTTGATGGCACACTATGCCTACTGACCTTGACGGTACGCTGTGCCTACTGACCTTGACGGCACGCTGTGCCTACTGACCTTGATGGCAAACTATGCCTACTGAACTTGACGGTACGCTGTGCCTACTGACCTTGATGGCAAACTATGCCTACTGACCTTGACGGTACGCTGTGCCAACTGACCTTGATGGCACCCTGTGCCTACTGACCTTGACGGCACGCTGTGCCTACTGACCTTGATGGCTCTTCCGTAGCCGCCGCCAGCGTTGTACAGAAGGATCACGACCTTGGTGTGGTTCTTTTCTTCTGCAAGGTCAAGAGGCGTGCGGAACTCCTGGGGACCGGAAACCAACGGTTAGAAGTGGTAGTCATGGAGATACTGGTTACTCAGTGGTAGTCATGGAGACACTGGTCACTGAGTGGTAGTCATGACAACCAGTGGTCTACTGAGTGGTAATCATGAAGACTGCTGGTATACTGTTGAAACACTGGTTTACTGAATGGTAGTTATGGAAACACTGGTTTACTTGGTATTTACAGCTACAAACATCAGTTCTCCCAAGTTTTCTCAGACACTCGACACACAGGAGATGTGAGTTACCCGCAGGTCCTTGGCGTTTACGTTGGCTCCAGCTTTCAGCAGATTCTCCACAACAGGCGCGAACCCGCGGTCGGACGCGTGATGCAGCGCCGTGAAGCCGGCCTGGAGACGGGCAGGAAGGGAAATGGATTAAAACTGAACATGAGATATATAGAGAGGCAATATTTGTGCTTAAGATATCGTTTCTGTTATACCTGTTTTACACAGTGTGAACAAGGGGGCACCTGTTGGTTCTGTAAATTATATGGCACAGGCAGCAAAATCATCTCCATATCCATGTCATGGGAGCGGGAGTGTTGCCATGGTTACCTACCATATCGCTGTCGTTGAGCAGAGAGCGGGAACAGGCCTTGGCGAGGGTTTCCACGGCAACGTCCCGCCCCGCTATGGCGGCCAGGTGTAGCGGAAGGCGGCCCTCCTGGGGTCAAAGGTGAGAACAACATCAGTATGTGCAGGTTCATGAAAGGTCGAAGGTGAGAACATAATTTGTGCAGGTTCATGAAATGTCAAAGGTCAGAACAACATCACAGTTTGGGCAGGTGACGATGACTCCTGTTGGGTGATATAATTTTGACCATGGCAGATTTAAACCAGTCTTACGTCAGCAGATATGCTTTCATAAATTAACATTAATTATTCTCTGAGTTTGACAGAATACTTTCTGACCTTGTCAGACTAAACTTGACCTTGACAGACAAATTTCTGACCTTGTCTCGCATGTTGCCAGACGCTCCCTTCTTCAGCAGCGCGTCCACAATCCCAGCATGCCCCTGCTCCGCAGCCACGTGCAGCGCAGTTTTTCTCTGCGGGGGGTCAGAGCAAGAAGGGACTACGTGATTCGATAAGAACATTTGATAACCCCCCAAAAATATCAGATAAAAACTACTGTGATAAACAATTCGATAAAGTCCCCAAATAAACATCTTACAAAACTGTTTGAAAAACACCCAACAAAAAAATCTGATAAACATTACATAAAAACAGCTGATGTGATGAAGATCCAGTAAAAACTCCTACAAGTCGACATGAAGGAACTGACCCAACCTCAAGCTTCTTGTGGAGGGTAACCAAGCTACCGCAGGGTAGACGCTCCAGACGTGAAAGCGTCCCCTAACCATGAGTTTAGTGCTTAAGACGTGAGTGAAAGTGTCTCCTTACCGTGAGATCGATGCTGAAGACGTCAGAGCCGGCCTTAAGCAGCTCCTGCGACACGCCAAGGTGACCCTTGTGACACGCCCAGTGCAGAGCAGTCCAGCCAGCCTTTCAAACAAACAAACTTTAGGTAAACAGGCGGACAGACACACACACAGACACACACACGTCCACACACACACACACACACACACACACACACGTCCAGCGAGCCTGGCAAACAAACTTTAAGGTAAACAGGGCAGTCAGAGACACAGACAGACACGTCCAGCCAAGCAAAGATGAATTCATGAAAACATCTCCTAACGCAACAATTTAATATGATATATGAACTAGATGGATTATAATGGGCATCAGAACCTTTTGCAGCTGAGAATACAAACATTTCAGTGCCTAAAATCTATGTTTTTGTGGTTGTTTAAAAGTTGGATACAGTTGCTGCCCGTATTTCAAAAGTCAGGTGTAACTCACCGCGTCCTTTGACCCCAGGTCACATCCTGAGGTCAGCAGCAGCCTGACCAGCTGAAGGTCACCTTCCTTGGCGGCCTGGATGATGCCCTCCGCCAGCGTGTGCCCAAGGTCAGGGCTGACTGACCTCCGCTCGACCTTCTGCTGCTTGACCTTGGGCTTCTCTGCTTCTGTTTTGATGAAGGCTTGTGTCTCGACCTTGGCCTGTGTCTCAGCTGACGTCTCCAAGGTCGAGAGGAACGCCTCGTACTCCTGCTTCCAGCTCTGCTCCTCCTGCTCGGCATCCTGGGACAGGGCAGAGGTCAGAGGTCATGTGTGTAACTCTCACATTTATACAGCAACCTTTCATATATAGGTCAGAGGGCAAGGTTCAAGTGTTCAACCCCATATCGTAACAACCCTCCAGGTCCAAACTGCCCTGTCTGTTCACACCCTTAACCACTGGCCCCCACTACCCCATGTACACCCTGTACACTCCCCCCCCCACCTCACCTACAGCAGTCCCATGAGTCTGTGCTCCTCCTCCCCAGACAGAGACTTCTGTGTGCGGGCCGCCCCCTGTAACCCACCCCCCTGTACCCTCCCCCCCCTGTACCCACCCCCTGTACCCACTCATCCCGTACCCTCCACCTCACCTGCAGCAGTCCCATGAGCCTGTGCTCCTCCTCCCCTGAGAGAGACTTCTGTGTCCGGACCAGACTGAGCTGTCTGTGCAGCGCCCGGACCCGCGCGATGGCCGCCAGGTACGAGTCCTTCTTATCATCCGTCACCAGACCTGCAGAGGGAAACAGTTTCAAGCTTACACTTGTTCTAATTCATTTAGTACTTACTCACTCACTCACTCACTCACTCACTCACTCACTCACTCACTTACTCACTCACTCACTCACTCACTCACTCTCTCATCCGTCACCAGACCTGCCGAGGGAAACAGTTAACTTTCAAGCTTACAGACATTTTTTTTCTATCCACTGGTTGCGACGAAACTACGTCAGGACAGAAAAGTAAACGTGCTGGTGTGCACGTCGGGACAGGCAAAAGAAAGAAACGGCAAGTCTTAAAGAAAACGTATCCCACCTGCGTTGGTCCTGATGCTGGGGAGGATGAGGGGAGTCCTGTCCTGTGATTGGTCAGGAGTGATGAGGTTGAGTGGCTGCAGCGCCTCGGGATGGACCAATGGGGGGTAAAGCTTGTGGGGGACCTCAACCGAGGCCGCTCGCGGGGGGACTGCAAAAACAGGGAAAACTGTCAGATCTGTCATACCCCCTAAACCTAACCCCTAACCCTAGGGATGGACCAATGGGGGGTAAAGCTTGTGGGGGACCTCAACCGAGGCCGCTCGCGGGGGGACTGCAAAAAACATGGGAAACTGTCAGATCTGTCATACCCCCTAAACCTAACCCCTAACCCTAGGGATGGACCAGTGGGGGGTAGAGCTTGTGGGGAACCTCAACCGACGCCGCTCGTGGGGGGGCTGCAGATTTGGTGTGAGTGGTTAAAAAACTACAGTCTCATGGCCCCACCGGGGGTTATTACTGTCGTATTGAGGTCACCTGAGTGGGGCCAAATGACAGCCGCTCCAGACCCTTGTGATTTAGCCCCGCCTATTGTAAGCTCCTCGCAATTCAGCCCCTGGCTAGAGAGTAGTCGGCCCACCCAATGGCCCAATGAAAAAAACATTGGTAGGTGTGCCGGTGATACTGACCCGTGATTGGTGGGAGCGGTAGTGATACTAACCTGTGATTGGTGGGTGTGTCAGCAATAGTGAACGTGATTGGTGGGCATGAGTGTTACTGACCTGTGATTGGTGGGAGCAGCAGCGAGGTGTCTGCGCAGTTTTCCCGCTGGACAGCCAGGATGCCTGCGAGCTTCAGCGCGTCGCGCCGGTTGTTAGCCTCGGCCTCTAGTTGCCTAGCAACAGCCTCCGGTACCAGGAAGGTGATCTCCACGCCGCGCCCTGCCGCGGTCCACGTGCGGTAAAACACGTCCGCGGGGGGCGAGGCTGTCGCTAGGAGATTACCCAGAGTTCCTCGCACCATCTCCATGGTTCCAGTGGAGAGGTGAGAGGTCGGGTGGGCCAGCTGCACCGTGATTGGTTCATAACCTGCCAAATAAGGTCAGAGATCAAAGGTCACACAACTAAGCACCATCAACACCTCATCCACTGTGAGGTCATTAACCTTGTCATTCTGTGGTAATATCTCTCTCCATGCTCCACAACAACATTCTCCAGTAAGTTTCAATGCCCCTTGACTGTAATCCCCTAACACTGAACACACCCACACACACACACGAACGCACACACACACACATGCACACACACACACACACACACACACATATGCACCATACACTCACACACGCACGCACACACACACACACATGCACACACACACACACATGCACACACAAACACACACCACAGCACACACATACACACACCACTCAAACAACACACCTTATCACGCACACCTTACCAGCCCCCTCCACTAGCACTAGTCCCCCCTTTACCTGCGACCTTGAGCTCCGCGACCTTGTCCCTCGGCAGTAGCATCTCGCGACCTTCCTCGTACTTCTCCACGTACGGCACAAGGTCAGCCTTCCCAGCATCCCTCAGCAGGCGCTTCAGGAAGGTGGCGTTGTTCTGGTTGAAGTAGCCTTTATCCACCAGCGTCTTGAAGAGCTCCCGAGACGTCTTGATGCCGTTCAGCGCCTTCCTGGAGAGATGGTTCGTGCAGCCGAGCTTCATCTTCTTCAGGTCTTGGGGTGAGATGTTGTTGGCAAGGTCACGGATCAAGGGCAGCAGCGGCGTCTTGCCTTGTGGCATGGTTCTGTCCTTCAAATGACCTTCACGTATTTTAGGTAAAGACTTTGATTGTGAGTCCTGGAGAACTGACTTGTTGCAAAGTTACATTTGTTACATTTTCTAAAAGAATTATCCTTGTTGGTTTTCAGGTGGAAAATCTTTCAAATGCAAGGTCGTCTGTTCAGATCACAAGGTCGTCTGTGATGCTCAGGTGGACCCGTCTGGACTCATGGGAAGGACATCCTCTCATTGTTGCCATGGCAACACTGGAGCAGCATGGTTGGGACTGCCCTGAGAAGGATAAGGGTGAGAGGTCAGGTTAGGCTATAAGGTTCAGAGGTCAGGTGGTCTCATAGTGCAGACTCTGCCTCCTGGGTTAACCTTACTGACTGCTCCCTCGAAAAGCTCAGTCAAACAGTCAACGCATATTAGAACACTTTTCCAATGTGATTCTTATGTATGACACTGAAGGATACAGAAACAAAATCTAATAGAAATTATTCATAGCTAATATCTGTGGATAATCGATTTTCACCCATGATTATCCCCAGAGATGAATAGCCTGTTGACCTATGATAGAGACACAGAAATATGATTATGAATAAAAGAAGTATGAAGTATAAAACTTCCATGAAAGTACCAAGTCAAAATGTTGATATTCTAGCTGAAATTGTGATCAGTACATCTGATTGGAGAGCGCTTACAGCCGAGCATTGTAAGATTAAGGCCTTGCCGTGTTAGTGTTGCTATCTAAGTAAAAATGTTGGTTGTGAAAAACTTAAGATGGGGCATATAAATAAGCTGGTCAGCTTCTTAGAAACCTCCCAGATCACCAGACGTGTTCTTTAAGGAACCGGAGCTGCCGGCTTGGGGTTTACGGAAAACCCTGGGCACGTCAGGCTAGCCTGCAGGCTTTTGGGGCACCCTTTTTGGGCCCCAAGGCTATGGATGGGGTTTGACCCCTAATGGATTTTTCAAATCTCCAACTGTCCAGCTCTGTGGGCATTGGACAGAAGTTTGGTCACATTTGGGGGTGGGGGCTATGAACAATCAGCATCCGCTAAAGGAACCCTCAGTTCTTTGACATATGGACACAGTACATTGTACTCTTCCCTTTCGCTATACTTCCAGTCAGGCCTACAGAACGAATGGTTGGGCCCCTTATGGAATTTCCTTGTGGAAAAACTGGGTCTGTGGCAACCCAAGACAACAGTTGGTCCCATGGGGTGGGGGAAGGGGTTGTTCATATGTGAGGGGGGGTATATGATGTGTTGTTAATTCCTTTCTTTCATGCATGACCATGACTGATAGCCACCATAAGTATTGTAGGAATGACTGGCAAAGTCAAAGGAAAGGGTAGTTGTACTGAGCCTGGGAGTTGCTGTAGTGGATGTTGAATGCTCATTGCTGTAAACCAACCAAATTCCCCATAAATACATACATGACCAAACTGTTGGCTTTTGACCAATGCAACGTAACCTGCCCTGGAATTGTTAGGCATTTTTAGGTTTTAAAAAAATCTATTAGGGGCCAAACCCCCATCCATAGCCTTTGGGCCCCAAAATCGTGGTGTGGCTAGCCTGCTGGGCCCAGGCTTTTCCGCAGACCCGCCGACTTTCAGACGAGGCATTTCAAGCATTTCCGCCGTTTGACTGGCAACTTTTCACAGGTCAAAAATCAAAGTTTCCGGATTACGTAAACAAACATCCATTCCACCAGCTGGTGTCGGTGTCGGGTTTGGTCGCGTAGATACAAATGTGTCTCCGCAAAACTGCTCAGTCGTGTAAATACCTTATGTCTGTCTTATGTCTGTAAGTAAGGCCTTTACAAAGAATCAATCGCTAAATTATGGCACTTAACATTTTAAAGTAAAATACGACTGATTTTCTTACATAACCAAAGTGCCATCCTGAAATATTGTATTTCCCTTTAAGAGCAAATAAAAAGGTAACTATTGTTGAAAGTTATCTTTTCCTGCTTCAGGTGCTAACATTACGATTTCCCCCATGTTTGTTTGTTTGTTTGTTTTTTGTCAGACAGTTACCCTCTTGTATTCGGCTACTTCACAATCTAATGTTCCAAAAGGGGGTCACTAGGGGTGAAAATTCAACTACATTTTATTCTTTTTTTGTTGTTAGCAGTTCAAAGGTACATAACTTGGGCATACTATCCTAAAGGATCTCCGCACAACGAGCTTTTATAACTTCGGTACATGGGCTTTTATAAATGGATAACTAGGGGGGTACGGACGCTACAACTGTAGAATTACTGGAACTGCAGCATACTGTATATTCAACATTAGAACAGAAAATGGGTGTTTTATCCTTATCTTCTTGTATAATTAGCATTTGCTATGCTAGAAAATCAACTCAAGTTGCAGTATGACTATGCTAGGTCATTTTCTGGTCATCTGTTACTAAAGCAGCTATAATGATATGCGGGTATTTTGGCTTGAAGCAAAGATCAAATACTATAATTCTTAATCCAGGCACCATAGTAACTAAATTTTGGTGGACATCTATCCTTATTGGGCTTCCACATAAAATTACAGCAGATACAGTGTATAGCATAACATAGAATCTCTCATATGACCATTAATGAACATTTCAAGGGGGGTACGGACGCTACACAATTATAGTAAAGACTGGTAGTGAACAATGAAATTAGCCCACTAAACATGTCCGTTCTCTAATAATTATTAACTATTTATTATTTGAAGCATCCATTAATGCTACTGTAGCAGTTTAACAAAGAAAATGAGAGTATAAATATGCCAGTTGAGATTCCACCCAGTTGGATCTGTACTCGTACTCTACATTTTGATAACAGGCCTAATGGAAGATTTTACAGAATCTGTGATAAAGAAGTGATGGTTTACATAACAGAATATAACACAGTGCTTCTTATGCCATCAAACCAGCAATGTATACTTGCATCTTTCTTGAGTACATGCTATATATTAGTTTGGGCAAGAGAAACAATAGTGCAGGGGGTACGGACGCTACACATTACTATGTAATACTATCTTTACTTTGTGCCTTGTATAATGTAGATCTACCAAACTGGTGTTCTTATATCAGCTAAACTCATGGAGGAATATCAAATATCATCTCACATCCATCTTTGGCTGCTTTGGAATGAACCATTTATGAAGTCTGAGGGGGTGTAGCAAATGTGGATTTGTGGAGGAAATCTCAGAAAAATGCAGCTCAAATTCATTGAAAAGACACATTTTTAGAGAAAAAAGTTAACCAATCATATCTGTAAGAACTGCAATTAATGTATTAAATCAGAATTGAAGCATTTGGACAGCAATTTTAAAAGCATTTTGCTAAAAAGCTTCAAATGGGGGTACGGACGCTACAGGTGGGGGTACGGACGCTACAGGGGGTACGGACGCTACATTTTGATGTTTATGGTGCTATACTAGGCAGAGTTTTCAGGACAGCAATGGTTTAAAGGGTGTTCTAGTATGTGGTAATAGAGACCTCTAAACTGTCATAATCACAAGCTTGTGGGATTTACTTAGTACAGAAATCAAGGGGGGTACGGACGCTACAGATTTTTTTCGGAAAATGACATCCTGGACTTTGCTTGACTATGTAAATAATATGTCATAAGAGTGTGCTACTGATCTTATTCTACTTCTGACCTTATATACACATAATACCTTACTTTTACATACAAAGACAACACCAATATTAGCAAACAATTAGCTGCTACAGAGTCACATATATCCAGTTAAAATAACATTGGAAACTGTCAACATGTGGGTAAAATGGAAAAATAGTCCCTATGGAACCAAAAAATGGCCATGTCCTTCAAAAAAAGCATAAAATCACTAGTAGTCACATGACTGCATATCAAAAGCAAGTGGTTTCTAACTACCAACTACAATTTTTCTGTTAGATCAAAGGTTTAAGAAATAGTAAAAACTGAATGGTCCCCGATAACGCTTAAAATTGGGCATTTTTAGGATATATTTTGGTCAATATTTTCGCCAAACATTGGCCGATTTACAAAATTCTTTTTGTGACATGTTCCTTGTTGTACCAGGTTTTGGGAAATGAATTTATAAAACAGCTATAGACTGTGTATCATTTGCTATCAACTGATAACATGTCAGAAAAAAAATGGGTACATTTGATTGTGAAGTAGCCGATTACATGTATATGTAACTTTAGTAAATTTCAATATGTTCACTTTTATGATGAAACTCTTTGGACAAGCATACATCCATTATGTAATTTGGTTTGAAATTTTAGTTTTAACTGCCAAAACCGATTAAAGCTCTCATCTCCTCTCATGCTGTAAGCAAATGTGGAGACATCAGTCAGGGTAGGAAAATGTACCAAGAGTTCAGACCATTCCTCTGCCAGGAAAACAATGCTGGCAATCCATTTTATATTGCATTCAGACATTGTAACTGTTGGGGGAAAAAAGAGTAGCTCGCGACATTTAATTCTAGTCGTGAGAAGCCTTTTACCTTGTCAATAGAAATTAGTTGCTGTGAAACAAAGAATTACAGTAACTGGGACCTAATTCCCAACAGCTGGGGTTTGGCAACAGGCAGAAACGTTTTTCTTTATTTCTGCAGTATGAATTATGTATGTGTGATTGTTCTGTAAGTTTCCCTGTCTGCCATGTGATAAAAATATTGTATGATGTACTCGACCACAGGAAGAATGGTAAACAGAAATGCCAAGTTAATTGTGATCAAAATAAAGTCAGAATCGGATATACAAATTAAACATGACTGAAATCAAGCAGAAACTTACCGAGTCAGGAGTGGCGATCCTCCTGTGCCCAGGCAACTTACGGTGCAAAATCCCACAGGTGTGGAGCCCAGGTGTGGAGCACAGGTAGTTCCAGGTGAATACAGCAGGTAGCTAGTCACAGGTGTTGTAGCAGTGAAGTCAAGTCTATCGCTCCAGGTAAGTTTGTCAGGCTACGCCCTCGCACAGGTGTCACAGGTGGTCGAGGTAACTAGTGTGTTCTACAGGTAACAGGTGTGTTCTACAGGTGCCAGGTGTTCCCTAGGTTGTTACAGAAGTGTCAGTGCCGATGAAGTGCTGTGCAAACCATTGCAGCTCAGTTTGTCTCAGGTTTACACAGCGATGCAGTCCAGTCGAGTGCTGTGCAAACCGGCCCAGCTCAGTTTGTGTCAGGTTTACACAAGTTGTTACAGCAATGCAGTCCAGTCGAGTGCTGTGCAAACCGCGGCAGCTCAGTTTGTCGTGCTTACTCGTGCCTCGCTACGCCCTCGCACAGGTGTCACACGGCAGGTGGGCCCAGGTAACAGGTGTGTTTTACAGGTGCCAGGTTTTCCCTGGTTGTAACAGAAGTGTCAGCGGTGCTCCAGCTCAGTTTGTCTCAGGTTTACACAAGTTGTTACAGCAATGCAGTCCAGTCGAGTGCTGTGCAAACCGCGGCAGCTCAGTTTGTCTCGCTAACTCGTGCCTCGCTACGCCCTCGCAACCAAACAAAAGCGATACGCCGATCAGCCGCGACCCCTGACATCACACGAAATCCAACCCCTCCAAATCGCCTTCTCTCTAGCAACGCTGGTGTCATGTTACCCAGGAGAGGATCATGTTTCACTTCATGGCCAGTTTATCTAAGCCTTGTGTAAACTCCTGCCACAGACTGGGTGGGTTGGGCTTGGCTCATGTTGGCTTTATGGAGATTTATTGATTGACATTTAACACATTAGTGGAAGAATTGACACATTAACCTTTTCTAGATGAAACCCGGAGACTGTAAGGTTTGATCCACTCACAACTGGAGTTTTTAATAAAAGTTTGCAGAGGGACCCTACTCTATTTTATAAGACAAACCAGAGGTCATGTTGGCATTTCAGGTTTGCAGCTAATGAAAAGTTTGTGTTGTCGGAGTCAGCGGTATGCTGCCATTGGTCAGCGGGTTCCGCTCACCCGTTACCACGGTGATTCATGTGCATCCAACCGTTACCGTGGTGATTCACATGCGCCCAACCGTTACCAAGGTGATTCACATGCGCCCAACCGTGGCGTTTAGGCCGGATAATGTTGCGCATGTTTATATTTAGCCTCAAGCAGACGTGAAGTGTGGTCACGGTTCGGGTTGTCAGGAGAGTTTAATGTTCCTGAAGTTATTATTTACATGTCAACACAAACTTTCTCTGCAGACATGGCCACTGGGGATAGTGTTACCTATTAGTCGTACTGCAGACATGGCCACCGGGGATAGTCTTACCTATTAGTCGTACTGCAGGCATGGCCACCGGGGATAGTCTTACCTAGTAGTCGTACTGCAGACATGGCCACCGGGGATAGTCTTACCTATAGTCGTACTGCCAAACCTTCTGCAGAGCGGACCAAATTCATTCAGTCTTCTGAAGGACCCAAAACAGTTCTTGAGTGTAACACAATTGAAGAATGGTTCTGACTCTTATCAAACAAACCAGGAACTATCATCACTTTTACTTGGACGAGTCTCTGGTCAGAAAGTTAGGGGAGAGAAGTGCCTCTATCCTGGGGCTGTGAACTCCTTGCTTTGCTTCCTTATGCCATGGTTACATGTTCAAACCACGGCTTGGCCGCATTACCAAGTGAAAAGAGAGACTACCAGTGATAGGTGTGGAGCATGGTAAAAAGATTGGATACTTTGAAACTTTGATTCAACTCAGACAAGACAAATTCACAACTTTTCTGCTGATAACTATAATATATTGGTAAAGCATCTTGAAATAATACAGTAATATAACCGTAACATTAATACTTCTATGACCACTGAAACACCTTTGATGATGCAAACCTTATTAACGCCTTATACCTAAAAAAAAATTTCATACAAAACAACTTGTCACCAAAATAAACAGATAAACACCGTAATTATTGCAAACTTATTGATTAAGATGTATATGGAATACAGCAGCTGACTTGCAGGTATTTAGAGAAAAACAAACTACAACACTGACATTACTGAAACCCTTCAGTTAATGTAAAAGTCATGTACTTTTCATTTCAATTTACCACAGTTTGAATCAGCTTTGATATGCACAAAAACAGCATGTTTCCTGGGCCTAGCCAGTGTGGCACACCCAAACCAGCCCCAGCCCCTATCCATGGTTGTGACCCGTGTGTTTAACATCCCCCTCCCTTTTCAACTCCTTTCAGCCCTCATGTTTGTGCAACCACAGCTGTTTGAAAGCCGGGAGGAAAGTGAGCCATGAGCAGTGGCCTGACAACCGCCCGCAGAACAAAAACACAAAACTCAACATCAACATGAACATAATAACCTGCTCCTGTTACACCTGCTCTGGTGATTATGTCAACACCTGTGGGACAGGTGAACCAGGCAGGTGTGATGTTTACCTGTTGTGAAAATGTTCCAGAACTTTTCTCTAACTGAACATGTACAAGTCTTCCAAAAGCATTTCATAGAGAAAATCCACAGTGACTATGTTCAACATTTGTGTTTTTCCATAATTTCTTATATTTCTGATTTAAGTTTGTGTCTAAGGCCCCAAATGTCAGCATTAAGTACTAATGATACTATTAAGTACTACTACTACTACTAATAGCATGATTCAACAGTACAATAAGGAGGGCCCCCAAGGGGGGGTACCGACAACGCTCTACGCTAAATTCGGGAGGACCGGCTACGTAATACGCTAAATTATGGACACTTTATTACGCTCTACGCTAAATTACGAAATTTCATAATGCATTATGCAAATATTTATTGTCTTTTGGCTGAACTCCGCCGACGGCAGAACATGTGAAGATGAGATCTAAACAAAACTGATAATTCCATCAATAAGATTAAAACTTAACTTCTAAAGACGTCTTGCTGGCCAAAGGCGGCGACAGCAAATTTCTCATGTGACGTAATTTTCAGCACTTGTAGCACCCAAAGCGGAGGCGCGACAATCCTAGGGCGTCCGGGGGCATGGTCCCCCGGGAATATTGTGAAATCCTAACCCTCTGAACCGCCATTTTATGCATTTTGAAGGGCAAATTTTGCTCACAGACTAAGCTAAGTTAAATAGCATCCAATTAGATGGTTTTAGCTTTAAGCTGGGCAACGCCCCCAAACATCATTTTCAGATTTCGAGTGCCGAAAGCACGAACAGTCGAACTGTCGCAAGGTAGGTACGGGAAAATTTGGAAATTTTTACCCTCTGAAACACCATTTCCTGCATTTTGAGGGACAAATTTTGCTGACAGACCCTATGCTCAATGTAATGACATTTCTGTCAGAGAAACGTCTTTGAGGGCGACGAGCGCCGGAGAGTCGTGAGCGCCGGAGGCCCAACCCGTCGCAAGCATTGGCAAGGGCCGCCCGGCGCACGGAGAAAAATTGAAATCTCGACCCTCTGAAATGCCATTTCCTGCATTTAAGGGGCACGTTTTGCTTGTTAACTAAGCTATATAGCTAAGGTCGGTACAAAGATTTCTACTAGTTGGGGGACAACGCCCCCGCAACATATTTTCACCATGTCCAGTGCCGAAGTGTTGAGCCATAGCAAGGAATGTCCGGCGAAATTTTGAAATCTGGACCCTTTGAAACGCAATTTCCAGCATTTTCGCGGGTAAAATTTGCCGGTAGACTAGTTAAGTTTAATGAGACTTTGATTACGATTGACGAAAATTAATATGAATTACGTTGTACGGTAAAATCCGGTTAGCTTCTACGTAATACGTTAAATTAAAGGGGCCAATATCGCTCGACGCAAAATGCACCGATTACGCTCTACGTTGAATTCGAGTGGTCCCGCTACGTAGTACGTAGAATTAAAACCGCCGATTACGCTCTACGGAAAAGGGCTTTGGGGCCCCCAATAAGCTGCCCAGTAGGTACCTATAGGTAATCTTGCACTTGGAGTATGACAGTTTCAGACTTGGAGATGGCCCTCACAGTAGTAGAATGACAGAACCTTGACACATAACACAGAGTCTGCAGCAACAACATTCCCTCAGTCCTATATACTATTATACATAGTGGTAAACAGGGTTGTAGCCAGCCTGAAATCATTTTCAGTCCCCTTGATTTTGAATGGGAATCCTATCGAGCACCGAAGGCATGACGTGACGTTGCGCGTCATTTCTAGGGGGTCTGGGTCCCAGAAATTTTTTACATCAAGACCCTCTGAAACACTATTTCCTGCATTTTGAGGTGCAAATTTTGCTTGTAGACTAAGCTGTTCAATGGCATCTGTTTTGGTGAAGAAGAACACATGGGTTTCAGTTTTTTTATATCTTTACATATCAATTTTTGTCTGTCCCAGGGGACGGAATGGGGAAACTTTTTTCAGTCCCCAACTGCAAAATTCCTTCAAAGGACTGAAGGACAGGTGCTGGCTACAACCCTGGTGGTAAACTTCCTTCTTCTGAACAAATGTTTTTTGTGCCGATATTCTTGTACCCTTGTATATATATTTAATGGTACCTTCTGTATGTCACCAAACGAAAGTAATATTTTCTGTTAATGATTTTACGACACCTTTCTACTTCTAGTGTTTAAATTTGTTTAAAGTTCTTCTGGAGCTTATTGTGCACAGTAGACAAATAAACAAATGAAAAAAGTGCAGCACCTCTCTAGCTCAGGTCCTGATCAGTTTTATATACAAAACGTTACCCATGCTTAACCTTGCTTTACACTGTAATAATCAAAGGAGCACCAAACTAATACTGTGCACTAATAATTCTCAAATCTTACCCCAAACACCATCGCAGCTCTAGTTCCTCACCAGTTTTACATACAGAGGTTTGCCCCATGCCTAAAATTACTTTCTAGTTTAAGAGGCAGAACAGTTTCACTAACTATAATAAGTCACGCTCTTCATTTATGTTTCTGCCACCAGACTTAATTTACATATTTACATCCATGTGGACCAATTTTCTTTCTTACATTCTTAGAAGAAGGACTTTGAAAATTGTTTGTCAATTTATAACTAAAACCATGAACACTGAATAAGACTTGGTGTTACTTAAGGATGTTTGTGATTGGTGGATGTTTATGTAAGGCTGTCTGTGATTGGTTGATATGACTATGTACGTAGCTGTGCCAGTTGTCTCTCGATCTCGTCGTCTGTCGGATTGTTCGACGCCGCGGCTCCGATTTTCCCGCGCCCGGCGGCCGGGGCTTCCGCCAGCTTCCCCGACATCTCGATTCCGATCTCATCCAACACCTGCGCAGAAATAAATAAACAAATAAACACCTGCACAGAAATAAATAAACAAATTAACACCTGCACAGAAATAAATAAACAAATTAACACCTGCACAGAAATAAATAAACAAATTAACACCTGCGCAGAAATAAATAAACAAATTAACACCTATGAAAAGGTACGATGTTGACAGCTGTCATAGCAGCGTTTTTTATTCAGTGATTGAAAAAAAATCACATCCCGAAAGATGGGAAGACTAAGGCTAGGAAAGTTTCACATTTGTTGCATGTCAATAACAAAAAATCCTGGCTGCCTGGTTTATGTGAGTCTTATATAATATAGTCATGATGTTTGCTTAACTTCTACTATTATACGGTCATGATGAAGGACAAGCTGCTGCAATGCGATGCTGATCTGTTAGGGGGCACTTCATTACTACTATTGCCTTCTTTGGTCAATATTGACCATGGGCACTTCATGACACCATACATAACAGTTAGGGGTGGGTACCGGTACAGAAAATTCAGGTTCAGGTCCAAAGGATCAGGTCCAGGTCCGGACCTGAACCTGGACCTGATGCAGTATGACTCATACCAATGGTCCATTTCACTAGAAAGAAATCTGTTTGGTGGAACATTAGACTTACAATAGCGTTTTGAAATCCTACAACGCTAACTGCACATTTACGATTGGCTGTAAAACTTGGTAGAAATTACTATAAACTCTACTCTACTTAACTCTTGTTATTTTTGTCCACCTGCAAGCACCAAAACGTGTGAATCCCTCATAAAATAATCTGTTAATTTTCTAATCGGTCCAACATCCGGTCCACCTAATTTTTTCAGGTCCGGTTTTCCTGGACCGGTCCAATAAGAAAAACCGGTTTTGTACCGGTACAGCGTACCGGTACCCAGCCCTAATAACAGTCAATGGCATGTAATGTAGGACCATACCATGTGTGAGTTGAGGGTGAATGTTGGAATGTACCATGTAAAACAGGGAAAGTATGTTCGACTCTACCATGTAAGACAAGGGGGACATCCTGTGTAACAATAACGTTCCGTTGGACTGTACCATATAAGATAAGGGGAGTGTTGCTTATTTGCTTGTTATTTTCTTGGGTAACGATGGCATCTTGTTTGTTTATTTGCTTGTTAGTTACCTGGATAACGATGGCATCCTGTTTGTTTGTTACCTGGGTAACAATTGTGTTCTGTTTGTTTGTTTGTTACCTGTGTAATGATTGCATCCTGTTTGTTTGTTACCTGGGTAACAATTGTGTTCTGTTTGTTTATCTGTTACCTGTGTAATGATGGTGTTCTGTTTGTTTGTCTGTTTGTCTGTTACCTAGGTAACAAAGGCATCCTGTTTGTTTGTTTGTTAGTTAGTTACCTGGGTAACAATGGCAACCTGTTTGTTTGTTTGTTTGTTTGTTTGTTACCTGGGTAACAATGGTGTCCTGTTTGTTTGTTTGTTTGTTTGTTTGTTTGTCTGTTAACTAGGTAACAATGGCAGCCTGTTTGTTTGATTGTTAGTTACCTGGGTAATGATGGCAGCCTGTTTGTTTGTTTGTTAGTTACCTGGGTAACGATGGTGTTCTGTTTGTTTGTCTGTTACCTGAGTAACAATGGCAGCCTGCTTGTTTGTTTGTTAGTTACCTGGGTAACGATGGCATCCTGTTCCTCCTCGTCTCCTGATTCGTCGAAGATGTCGTCGAGCGTGTCGCTGATCATCTCATCCGTCATCTCCATCTTCGCATTCTCCCGCGAGAAATCCTGCAGCCAATCACAGACAGGCTTACTCAAACATCAGCCAATCACAGACAAGCTTACTCAAACATCAGCCAATCACAGACAAGCTAACTCAAACATCAGCCAATCACAGACAAGCTTACTCAAACATCAGCCAATCACAGACAGGCTTACTCAAACATCAGCCAATCACAGACAAGCTTACTCAAACATCAGCCAATCACAGACAGGCTTACTCAAACATCAGCCAATCACAGACAAGCTTACTCAAACATCAGCCAATCACAGACAAGCTTACTCAAACATCAGCCAATCACAGACAGGCTTACTTAAACATCAGCCTACCACAGACAGGCTTGCAGAAACATCAGCCAATCACAGACAGGCTTACTTAAACATCAGTCAACCAGAAGTTTACACAAACATCAACCAATCACTGACAGACAGGCTTACTTATACATTAACCAACCACAGACAACCTAGCACAGACATGCTTACTTAAACATTGACCAATCACAGACATCCTTAGTCAAACATCCACCAATCACAGCAAGCCTTACTCAAACATTCACCAATCACAGTCCTTCTCCAAGCCCTGCAGTACCGTGCTCACCTGCATGGTTTTTGCCATTTTCTGGGGGTCCATCTGCTTGTTGACGGCCCCCATAGTTTTACTGGTACGTTCCATCGCGCCCGCCATCTTTACCGTCGACTGCATCGTTTTCGCCTGGATTCCGACGGCCTGGACCTGCGAACTGGCCGCGTATGACCTCGTCTGGTGGAGAAAATGTTTTTTTAAATTATCTATTTCAGTTTCACCAGGCACAAAGACAAATGCTTGTGCTACTGGACCTGATTGTGTTGTTTGTTCATCTCTGACCCACCAGGGAACCAATCACAGGGAGGCCTGTTCCACAACCTTGCTCGTGTGCTGAAGTGTTTCCATGTAATATAACGGTGCATTTTACATGGCTGCTAACCATACTAGTACCGGCCTGTGATCAACAACTGTTACAACATTCTACTCTACTCTCATTAAACATATACTCGCATGCAGAGTGGGTTTGGGTTGAGTACAATGTTACACTTGTAAATTCACATCTTATATCTCAGTACTTCCTTACAGCTGTCATAGTTTTGCCAGTCAAGTTATATCTGAGTAGCTCTAGCCCCACTCTTACAAAGTGCATGTGTTTGTTTATTGTTTATTGTTTACCTTTTGTTTCCTGAGTGCGACCAGCTGTTTTGCCAGGACCGTTGCTGCCTGCTTGTTCCCCTGCTTCGCCGCCTTTTTAATTTCCATCTCCAATTTCTTCTCTTCTCGCTCCAACGATGTCCGATCCCGCTCGAGGCCCCGCTACAACGTAATGATTGTTATTGTTATTGGGTGGGCCGACTACTCACTCTTTGCAGCCAGGGGCTGAATTGCGAGGAGCTTACAATAGGCGGGGCTAAATCGCAAGGGTCTGGAGCGAGCTGCCATTCGGCGCCACTCAGGTGACCTCAATACGACAGTAATTGCCCCAGGTGCGGCCAAGGTACTGTAGGTTTTGGACCACTCACACCGCACCATTGCACGTGTAGCGGGTTCTTTAACGTGCCTGGGGTATGGCTCTCCTCAGACACGGGACCTCCATTTAACGTCCTATCTGAGGGACGGCCCCTAGCCGTAGCTAGGTACTCATTTTCACCTGAGTAAAGTAGTAAAGTCGTGTAAAGTGCCTTTCCCAAGGACACAAGATCGGTGACACTTAGCTGGATTCGAACCCGCAACCTCTTGGTCACGGGCCGAACACAATACCACTGTGCTACGTGGTCCCACTAATGAGGTAATCACTAGCTAAATGCTCAGGTACTATCATCTAGATAGTTATTTTCAGATTTGGCTACTTTAGTGTGATTTGCAGGAAAAATGTTGCAAATGCTTAAATAAATACGTCTAATCAGATGAACCTTTGGCTGCCTGAATTCCAACCAAATATTTTCCTCTGCTACAATTCTGGATGTCTAGCTCACAGTTTCCTTTGTTAATTGTAGAAACAATTTGAAATTTGTAAGAAAATTGTAAAACAGTGTCACAAAAACAACATGCTGAAAACTATTATCTTCAAACGACACAACTGACATATATGTGACAGCGACCCTGTTCGAGCTGATAGTTAGCTTGCTGTTGGTTAGGAAAGAGAACCATAATTTGGATCCCTGCTGGAGTTCTGCTAAATTTGTCTGCCCGGTGTCACTGCCAATAATTTCTTCACCAAGCTGAAGAATACTTCAGCTCAAAATATCACTTAAGAAGATAAAACTAAAATAGTACAGTCATCTACATTCATCTACACTCAACCGTGGTTTAAAAAAGAAGGTGTTCCATATCAACGTTACTAGTACTGTTACTGTTGCTGTAAACTGTTTGTACATAATTACAGAAACACACCCAGCCCCAACCTCACCCCCCCCCCCCCCCCCTTACCTGTGTTCTGCGCAGTTCTCTCTGCTGTTTCTTAGCTACTTCCTCAGGAGTCTCCCTCTTAAACAGCGGCATCTTCGACTCCTTCTTCTCTCACGACGTCTTAAGACTCAAACTCTTCGCTTCGCGCCCACAAAAGTACGCCTCGGCAGACCGAGTGTAGAAGTTCTGTGTACACTGTAAGGATGTTGTTAGCTGATTGACCTGCCGATGACTCACAGTCACGCGACCCGGAAGTGATTTATGTTTTACCTGATGACTCAAAACAGTCGCTGTTGAGCCGCTGATTGGTTAGCGTCTAGGCATTGGGGCTGTTAATGTTTGTTTCTACCCCGCCTGTTTTTTTTCCATTGTTTTAAGGACCTCTAACTTTTTTTAAACGTACAAATTGGCTTTAGAAATTCACCGCTAACAGAGAACTGTACACAACGTCTTGGGCGCAAATCATATCCACCTAAAACAGATCCAAGTAAAAACAAAAACAAAGAAAGTTCTCCATGCTGTTCAGGTGTCCGCAAATTTAGAATAGTTTACGTCAAACCTTACATCTTTGTCATTCATTACCCATCTTCAAAAACCTGTTAAAAAGTCATTATTAGATAATCAAACACTTAATTAATCTCCTTTTCATTGATCTTCTATTTCAACATTTTTAGTTGTTACATTTCATATGAGAATATATTCTTATTTCATTCATTTCATTTATTTCGTTATGATATTTGCTTAGTTATTGAAATATTGTAGGTTCCTTCCTTTTTCTTAATTGATATAATACTTTTGGTTACATTATTGTCTTATGTATAATGTTTTTCACGTCTATCCAATCTTTATAAGCTTATGAATTGTTTAATTGTGTTATGATTTGTTATTTTGGGGGGAATACTATGTATAAGCCAAAAGGATTTTTCTTCCCCGTTCTTTCATCCTTTAATTTGTGTTATGCTATCTTTTTTAAAGATTGTGCAAAATAGATAAATCCAACAGGACATAACCCAATATCTGCTTGGATACCTGATACATTAACGCCAACCCACAGAAGCCGATGGCCTGTTCCACAATTCCATAGAATAGGGGTGTTTTAAATAAATCGTAAAACGTCGGAAAGGCCACGTATAATTGTGGTATGATGTTTATCTATTTCAAACTCTTTTATTTTCCTTTGGCACATGTATGACATAATTTGCCAGGCTGTGTCAGTTTTACAGTTATTTCTCAAGATACCCCATGAAATATGAATAGAATGGAACAATCCAATGATGATCTTGTTCCCAGTGTCTTTCGTAGGTTAGGCCATGTTGATTTGATTATATGGATGACATCCGCGCTCGCACCAATTTTCGGCTGTTTCCAAAAAAAAAAAAAGTTTTCCACCACATAATAAATTGTGCAAAGCAGCTGTAAAACGAGCACAAATGTTCCCTAGATTGAAAAAAAAAGTATCAGAAAACAGATAACTAATCATAGTCTAATGCCATAGAATGCCAAAATAAGATGTGAAAGGACAGAAAGAAAAAAAAAATCTACTGTTGGTAGGGGGAGGTACCAGTACAGAAAATTCAGGTCCCGTTCAGGTCCAGAGGATCATTTCAGGTCCGGAACTGAACCTGGACCTGATTGTCTGTGGAAACTTGAGAATTGGCAATACTCAAAACAATGGTAATTGGTCAGTTTTCCTACAGAGGAATCTGTTTGGTGGATTATTGGACTCCCACTGCCATTTAAAAATCCCATCTCCATATAATAAGGCTAACTGTCTCTGTACCTTTGACTGTAAAAACTTGTACAATTGACTATAGTATAAACTCTACTTGACTTCCTCTTGTTGGCCCCCGGTAAGCCCCAAATGCCTGCCGACATAGTGTGTCCATTTTGTAATTGGCGAAACCTGTTCCTCTGATCTTTTTCCAGGTCTGTTTTTTTCGGATTGGTCCAAGAAGAAAAAAAATGTCTTGCACCGGTATAATGTACTGGTCCCTACACCTAACTGTTGGTATACCATACTATGTGTGTTTAGTCCTATGTTCAACCTTCCTGGCCACTTTGATTTCATAATGGAGGCAACTTTTTTTTTTTTGCCAAACTTTTTTTTTATTCGCTCGCTCGCATCAGTTTTGGAGTTCCCAGAGGATGTCATCCATATAATCAAATCAACACGGCCTTATTGAAAGAAAAAGTACGGAGTCTGTAAAAAATGTCCTAAACACGTAGTTTTCTGCATTACTGTGAAAAACTTTCCTCAGAAAGTGTAGATAAATGTGTCTGGAGCATGCTGGGCGACAATGGAGGTAAATTTGGCGGGAAACACGCCGTGAAGAGTGAACGACATGACAGCAACTCAACTGAGCGGACGTGTTTCAAGGTCACGAGCGGTAAGACTGTCAAAACTTTCTGACATTTCCGAGGGAAAAGTCGAACTAAAATGGACTCATTTGATTTAAAGTTTCTATGGACACGTTCTTCGTCAGTTAACCAGTAAATGCTGAGGAATTATTTCGTATTTCGGTACCTTTTTAATGACAATTTATGGGGAAAATTCAGAGTAATATTTTTGCAGACGACATTTTGGAAACATTTCACATTTTCAGATGGATTTCCTTGACTATTTTCCAAAAGTACTTAGTTACACTGTTTACCTCAAGTGCAGCCCTGGCTGTGTGTTCGTTGCAGCCAAACCAATAAATAAATACCTCAAGTGCGACTTTTCTTTCACTTGGCAGCAATTTCCACAATGTCTGAGGAAACGGAATTCGGCAGTCATTTGGCCTAGCCCGAGCTGTCGTTACAAGGAAATATCATTGTGCATAGTAAGTCTAAGGCGTTTCTCATATGAATTTATAGGGTATTTTGCTGGTAAGCAAGGATGTTAAAAGATCCTTGTTACTATTTTTATGCATGGCAGCTTGTGTGATGTGCATCGACAGTTCTTTCTACCAGAAATATGATGCCCCTGTCTCTATTTGGCAGTGGTTATGTAAAATTTTAGTGTCTGAATATACTATTCACAGAAACGCTACTGTCTCTGGTGCTGAGCACTAAAGGCAGCCACAACCACACACACAAACCTGCCCCTGGTGCTGAACACTAAAGGCGCACACACACAAACCTGTCCCTGGTGCTGAACACTAAAGGCACACACACACACACACACAAACCTGCCCCTGGTGCTGAACACCATTCCTGCACACACACACACACACAAACCTGTCCCTGGTGCTGAACACTAAAGGCACACACACATAAACCTGTCCCTGGTGCTGAACACTAAAGGCACACACACATAAACCTGTCCCTGGTGCTGAACACTAAAGGCACACACACAAAAACCTGCCCCTGGTGCTGAACACTAAAGGCACACACACACACACAAACCTGCCCCTGGTGCTGAACACTAAAGGCACACACACATAAACCTGTCCCTGGTGCTGAACACTAAAGGCACACACACACAAACCTGTCCCTGGTGCTGAACACCATTCCTGCACACACACACATAGGTATTGTCAAACTGACAAGGCTGGGACGGGAGGTATCGTCACACTGACAATTTTATAGTATTGTTAGGATTTTGAAAGAAAACTCAGTGAGCCTTCTTGGGCTCAGGGCACTTCTAGAAAAGATTTTTGGATAAGATACACGGAGGGTTAAAGTTTTACTAAGAATGGACACTTTTTTAAAGTATAGACTGTTTTTATGTACACAAAAACTACGACCGTTCAGGAAAGGGACCTCAGCACCGGCTCCTTGTGTTGTTTGAGTCATGTATTAACGCGTTGCACTAATTTCGAAGGAAAACTCCCCAAATAACAACACGGACAAGTGATGATGGTATATTTATTGTCACATGAACATCCCACAAGCGTTACCTACATGTGTCAGTCGAAGCGTCTGGATATATCTATAAAACTAGAAGCTCCACTTCTAATCCTGAAGACTGACATCTGTTTTTCTGTCTGAGTTACTATCTAACATTTCCAGCTGTTTGTTTCACAGCAGAGGCTGCAGCTGCAACTGGCTGGTTGCAAAACCAATTGTTGTTTATTATCATTTTTGTATTTGGTCACATGTACTGTCACATGTCACATCCCACTTCAGTGGTGATGTGTGTTGCCAAATTCAGATGGTTTTCCCCAAACCAGCCGGTTGTGTGTGTTGCCGAATTAACATGGTTTCCTACAATCCAGCCGGTTTTGTAGGTTTCCCACAATCCAGCCGTTTTTGTAGGTTTCCTACAATCCAGCCGGTTTTGTAGGTTTCCTACAGTCCAGCCGGGTTTTGTAGGTTTCCTACAGTCCAGCCGGTTTTGTGCTGCGTGCCTCCGTCTGTCCCAGTGCGGTACTGCAAACTGCCCTGCTACAATATAGCACACAACGTCAACATGACTCGCCGAAATGTCCTCACATATAACTGCATGTTCTTAGAAAGGAAATAGGTTTACTTCTGATAATCTCTTCACAAAAATAAGACATCTGCTATAATTACGTATTATTCACCTTCCTTGCCTTTGGCGGAATATTTGGTTCATTGGACCCTCTGAACTTTGAACTTTAAACCCTTAAATGCCTGGAAGATTCGGAGTGACCTGTTCAAAGGTCAAGTCGGTCACATCATGTGGCAGACAGATCCGCTCTGAAATCGCATTACCTTATAAGGAAATTGCCTGTCCTTATAAGGAGATCCCTTGTCCTTATAAGGAAATCCCTTGTCCTTATAAGGACATTGCTTATCCTCATAAGGAAATCTCTTGTCCTTATAAGGAAATCCCTTGTCCTTATAAGGTCCCTCTCAACATCGTCTCAGATTCTACAGAGTTCACATGACATTACTTTCATCTGCATTGGTCCAACTTATTTACTCATTAATCATCATCATCATCAATACTTACAGACACAGCTGATTGGTTAGTCATTGACCAATCAAGCGCTGACATTTCCTTATCGAGCAATAAAACCCAGCATTTCATTGGCTAACACAAACCTGACTGTAAGGAATTTGGCAAGGTTGGAGATGCAAAGTATGATTTACTAGTGGTAAATTTTAAAAGCAACGTCTTTTAGAAGACCAATTATTACACTGATTCCTGGCTGCTTTCTGATTGGTGACACTGATTCTTGGCTGCTTTCTGATTGGTGCACAGCGCACCAATCATTACACTGATTCCTGGCTGCTTTCTGATTGGCACACAGTGCACCAATCATTACACTGATTCCTAGCTGCTTTTTGATTGGTGCAAAACGCACCAATCATGACATTAAAACTTCATGCTGCATTCTGATTGGTGACACTGATTCCTGGCTGCTTTCTGATTGGCTCACAGTGCACCGCACCGATTAAATCAATTCTATACTGCTTTCCGTTACTGCCTGATTCTGACACATTCCGTTACTGCCTGATTCTGACACATTTCCGTTACTGCCTGATTCTGACACATTTCCGTTACTGCCTGATTCTGACACGTCTCCGTTCCTGCCTGATTCTGACACATTTCCGTTGCTGCCTGATTCTGACATGTCTCCGTTACTGCCTGATTCTGACACATTTCCGTTCCTGCCTGATTCTGACACATTTCCGTTACTGCCTGATTCTGACACATTTCCGTTACTGCCTGATTCTGACACATTTCCGTTACTGCCTGATTCTGACACATTTCCGTTCCTGCCTGATTCTGACACATTTCCGTTACTGCCTGATTCTGACACATTTCCGTTCCTGCCTGATTCTGACACGTTTCACAGCCAGCGATTTTGCACAGTACAGCAACAACAACAACAGCAAGGCTTAGTTTGGCAATGTACACAACTATAGTCTATCCATTCTCTACAATCTGAATATATATAATATATCATATATTTATTAATTGAGTTTCTAAATCTGCTCGTTTAATCTTCCTTCCCCATTACATTGCAAAAAAAAACAACCTCTAAGGACAGAAATTATATTTGAGCCTCAAATAAATATGTACAATATAATTTGCTCTATCTGTGCACTTACTGATATGTGCATAAAACAATTATTGCATTTACAGCAACCATGGTGCACAAATGGTTGCATTTACACAGTTGCAAAATTATTGCCTTTACACAGGTGCAAAATGATTGCATTTACACGATGGCAAACTACACCAACAACAGTAATTATTGCAGCATGAATTCAATCAAAGAACCTGTATATATTCTTAGCTTCTCAATTCTTTACCCCACATGGAATGTCCTTCCAGCCTAATGCTGGCAGTAAAGATTAGTGATTACCATATGTAGTAACCATGGCAACATATGGGGATGGGTAAGTATATGGTAAAGAATAACTGTTACCAGTGGTACAGAATGTCATGTACTACAGTCCAGTGGTACAGGCTGTCATGTACTACAGTCCAGTGGTACAGGCTCATGTACTACAGTCCAGTGGTACAGGCTCATGTACTACAGTCCAGTGGTACAGGCTGCCATGTACTACAGTCCTGTGGTACAGGCTGCCATGTACTACAGTCCAGTGGTACAGGCTGCCATGTACTACAGTCCTGTGGTACAGGCTGCCATGTACTACAGTCCAGTGGTACAGGCTGTCATGTACTACAGTCCAGTGGTACAGGCTCATGTACTACAGTCCAGTGGTACATGTACTACAGTCCAGTGGTACAGGCTCATGTACTACAGTCCAGTGGTACAGGCTCATGTACTACAGTCCAGTGGTACAGGCCCATGTACTACTGTCCAGTGATACAGGCTCATGTACTACAGTCGAGTGGTACAGGCTCATGTACTACTGTCCAGTGGTACAGGCTCATGTAGTACAGTTCAGTGGTACAGGCTCATGTACTACAGTCCAGTGGTACAGGCCCATGTACTACAGTCCAGTGGTACAGGCTGTCATGTACTACTGTCCAGTGGTACAGGCTCATGTAGTACAGTTCAGTGGTACAGGCTCATGTACTACAGTCCAGTGGTACAGGCTCATGTACTACAGTCCAGTGGTACAGGCTCATGTACTACTGTCCAGTGGTACAGGCTCATGTAGTACAGTTCAGTGGTACAGGCTCATGTACTACAGTCCAGTAGTACAGGCTGTCATGTACTACTGTCCAGTGGTACAGGCTCATGTACTACAGTTCAGTGGTACAGGCTCATGTACTACTGTCCAGTGGTACAGGCTGTCATGTACTACAGTCCAGTGGTACAGGCTCATGTAGTACAGTTCAGTGGTACAGGCTGTCATGTACTACTGTCCAGTGGTACAGGCTCATGTACTACAGTCCAGTGGTACAGACTCATGTACTACAGTCCAGTGGTACAGGCTGTCATGTACTACTGTCCAGTGGTACAGGCTCATGTACTACAGTCCAGTGGTACAGGCTCATGTACTACAGTCCAGTAGTACAGGCTGTCATGTACTACAGTCCAGTGGTACAGGCTCATGTACTACAGTCCAGTGGTACAGGCTCATGTACTACAGTCCAGTGGTACAGGCTCATGTACTACAGTCCAGCGGTACAGGCTCATGTACTACAGTCCAGTGGTACAGGCTCATGTACTACAGTCCAGTGGTACAGGCTCATGTACTACAGTCCAGTGGTACAGGCTGTTATGTACTACAGTCCAGTGGTACAGGCAGTCCAGTTTTACAGGCTCATGTACTACAGTCCAGCGGTACAGGCTGTCATGTACTACAGTCCAGTCTGCTAGAGTCTGCTAACCATATAATGTTCCTGGTAGGTGCTGTGATAATAAGCTATGTACTTGTTACATCCCTAATTACCTAGACCTGCCCTGCCACCACCAGTTATATTCTGTTTGCATGACAGATTCTTACAACTACATAGGGTCATCCAGGGGTCAGCCCCAGGGAACTGTGGGATACCAGAGAGGTCAGTCCCATGGAACTGTGGGATATCCTGATGGGCAGCTGCCCTGCATCAGGAGGCTTCTGGGATATGGGTTCAGAGGTCGTCTCAGACAGCTGTTTCCTGGTTTTCCTCGGTGGTTGCTAGGATATACTGCTCCTGACCTTTCAGGTAATCGGCAAGGTCACGGTCATTGGCCTTCAGCGACAGCAGTCGGGGCGTGTTGCCCTGGTAACAGTAAACAACAAACAGGTGAGACAAATGTCCAGAGAAACAGCAGATGCTGTCTTCAGCCCCTCAAATTACTACAATGACTTTGACAGCAATGTTGACCTTCAGGGTCAAACTTGTTTTAAAATAAGCATAAATCTATGGTATCATGAGAAACCTACCCCAGCCTGCAACAGAGGGGGGTCTGCAAAACCCCTTCACCCCAGTGAGGGGTTTGTAGCAGAGGGGGGTTTGTAGCAGAGGGGGTCTGTAGCAGAGGGGGGTCTGTAGCAGAGGGGGTCTGTAGCAGAGGGGGGTCTGTAGCAGAGGGGGGTCTGTAGCAGAGGGGGGTCTGTAAAACCCCTTCACCCCAGTGAGGGGTCTGTAGCAGAGGGGGGGTCTGTAGCAGAGGGGGGTTTGTAGCAGAGGGGGGTTTGTAGCAGAGGGGGGTTGGTAGCAGAGGGGGTTCTGTAGCAGAGGGGTTCTGTAGCAGCAGGGGGGATTTCTGTAAAACACATATGGGGGGGGGGGTATCTGTAAAACACCTACGTTTGAATCTCTGCACGTGACCTTTGCCCCTGCAGCAACCAGCATGCAGCAGATGGACCTTCTCTGGTAGCTGGCAGCCTTGTGCAAGGGGGTCTGGCCCCTGTAAAATAAAACACCCCCTGTAAATGTGCAGCCTTGTGCAGGGGGGTCTGGCCCCTGTAAAATAAAACACCCCCTGTAAATATTCAGCCTTGTGCAGGGGGGGTCTGACCCCTGTAAAATAAAATCCCCCCTGTAAATGTCAAGGGTCTGGCCCCTGAAAAATAAAACACCCCCTGTAAATGTTCCCCCTTGGGAGAGGCTGTAAAATAAAACACCCCCTGTAAATGTGCAGCCTTGGGGGGGGGGGTTGTCCACGAGCCAACTATGTAAGTGGAACCCAATTTTGACCCTGCAGAATGTACTGACCTTGAACCTATGTTCCTTCTCATTTCATGATCCACACTATTGTTCTACTGTTACCTGGCAACAAAGCCATACAGATAACCTTTGTAACCATGACAACAGATCCATGCAGCTAACCTTTGTTACCTGCCAATTGACAAGTTCAGCAGAAAAAACTCACTTCTCATAGTCTGAGACTTCCAGCAGGGATGGGGGCCCTGCAGAGGACAGACAGAATCAACATCATGGAGATATCATAAACTGGCACACAGATATCACACATTAGAACATGGAGATATCATAAACTGGCACACAAATATCACACATTAGAACAAAATAGGTCAAAATGATTAGAATATGATTATTATGATTTACTTATAAAAACATTGAAAAATATCACAAAAAATCAGATTATAACACATGTATAAAAAAGGTACTACAAAACATCACAAAATTATTACAAAATTATTATCAGATAACTGTAGAATATGAGAAGATATTGTGGATTTCCCACCGTGCTTGAGGATGTACTCCACCAGGTCCTTGTGTCCGTAGCGCACCGCGTGGTGCAGAGGGGTCATGCCCTGGGGGTCAGAGGTCGTCAGGTCAGCTCCGCTACGCAACATCTCTACCAGCTGTAAACAAACAAACAAATAAACAACCCTGCCCCTTCCCTGGCTGTTTGTGGTCATCAGGTGCGTTCCGCTATGCAACATCTCAACCAGCTGTAAACAACAACCAAATAAACAAATGTCAAGCATCTAACCCTACCTACTAGGAAAATAAATTACCTTTTGGATAAATACCTAATTCATTTGAACCCTAACCCCAAATACAGCACAAACAGAAAAAACAAAACACCTGTCCCTAAAAATGGCCACAAACAAAAAAGGATTCTCTTTGCCTCAGACATTTTGTAACATAACAAAACCAACACTAAACATTGGTATGATACCTACCATGCCAATCTCCCCTTCTCTGCAAGCCTCCAGCAGTCCTGGAGAGAAATGGAAGTTTGGGCAAAATAAACATCAAAGTTTTGTTCTGGCTACGCTATAGCCATTACCATTAAAGAGAAATGGAAGTTTGGGCAAAATAAACATCAAAGTTTAGCTCTGGCTACGCTATAGCCATTACCATGAAACACAAAAGCAATGCGGACCCGGCAGTCATGCCTGTAAATGGCAAAAGGCAGGACAACAGAAAAAGGTGAGGAAAACTTACGTGCATCTTTTTCTGATGCGTTTGGGCTACTGCGAAAGAAACACCCATGTTAGCATCACAATAGACCAGGCAAGAAAAGGTGTAATACTAATTAATACATCTAATATCT
Organism: Branchiostoma floridae x Branchiostoma belcheri; assembly: GCA_019207045.1. Classification (NCBI taxonomy): domain Eukaryota; kingdom Metazoa; phylum Chordata; class Leptocardii; order Amphioxiformes; family Branchiostomatidae; genus Branchiostoma; species Branchiostoma floridae x Branchiostoma belcheri. Next base: position 47,546 of record CM033039.1, read on the forward strand.
ACATTACATTGCACCCTACTAAAGCAACCCTAACCTTGATTCTAGTTCTTAGTTCCTATAACACAAAAATAGGTCGGTATACCCACCTACCAAATATATAAGTATTAGGATCCATCCATAGATTCTCGAGTTATGCTGTCCACAAAGACACACACATCCACATAAACACGTATACAGAGAGAGAGAGACACACCCACACCTACACACACACACACACAGGCACACACACTCTCACACACTCAGTAACACACACACACACACATACATCCACACACACACACACACACACACACACACACATCAAAACACACACACACACACACACACATCAAAACACACACAGACACACACAAACACACATACGGCACACATTCTCACAGAAATGACAGCTGAAACAGAACCCTTGGTGCAGGTTACCTTGCCCCAGGACTGTGTAGTGTGACCGGTCGGGGCTGGCGTCTGCTTGTGTTCGGGGAGCCGGTAAAGACTGGCGACGCCGGCTCAGACCTGCATACAGGGATACAGGTTCAAGGACACAGGGTCAGGGGTCAAGGACAAGGGGTCATGGACTTGTGGTTTCAAGGTTTTTGAAAATGGATGGCCGAAAACCAACAGCGTAATTACCATTAACCTCTGACCTTACCTGACACTGCAGACTGGTGGGGAGGACCGGTCCATTTGACCAGGGGGAAGGCTCTGCACTCTGTCATTTCGTCTTGAAGACCTGGAAATAGGGGTGGGTACCAGTACAGGAAATTCAGGTCCGGTCCAGGTCCAGAGGATCAGGTCTGGACCTGGACCTGGATTGTATGTGAATCGGTGATACTCAAAACAATGGTCCATTTAACTTTGAAGGAATCTGTTTGGTGGAGTATTCTACCTTCACGTAAACAACACTAACTGCCTCTGTAACTTGGACCAAGTTTGACTGTAAAAACTTGGTAAAAAGCTTGTCAACTCTCCTCTCCTTCCCTCTTGTAATTTTCTTAGAAGAATTAAAGCCTCAAAACACATGAATGAATGCCCCAGTAGTGCTGGGATGATATGTTCATTTTCTAATCCAGTCCAAAATCCAAGGCACTGAATTTTTTCGGGTCCTGTTTTTTCGGACCGGTCCAACAAGAAAAAACGGTTTTGTATCTGTACCCACCCCTACCTGCATGCAAACATAAATTTTGCACATTTGGGGTTGGATGATGTGCTAAAAAAACAGCTCTAGATACAAACCTTCATGACATGAGAGACCCACTAATAACTATGTCTACACAGATAAGATGCAGATGGAACTTACATGGGAGACCCCTGTGGAACTTACATGGGAGACCCCTATGGAACGTACATGGGAGACACTAGTGGATCTTACATGGAAGACCCCTGTGGAACTAACATGGGAGAGCCCTGTAGAACTTACATGGGAGACCCCTGTGGAACTAACATGGGAGACCCCCGTGGAACTTACATGGGAGAGCCCCGTGGAACTTACATGGGAGACCCCTGTGGTACTTACATGGGAGACCCCTATGGAACTTACATGGGAGACCCCTGTGGAACTTACATGGGAGACCCCTGTGGAACTTACATGGGAGACCCTGGTGGAACTTACATGGGAGACCCCGGCGGGGTGACGGGGAACACGAAGGCCTTGCCCTGCGGAGTTCCGGCGGAAGTGCTGTGACCTTTAGGGTGCTGCTCCACAAGGTCGGGCATGGCGGGAGACGTGCAGACGTCCTTGGTGATGACCAGCTCGGGGTCAAGGACAAACAGCTCCTTGGAGGAGATATCAGTTACATAGTGCAGATTCTCCTGTAAATAACAAACAAAAACAATAGACAATAACATTCTTGTAAGCAAAATCAGTAGAAAATATTTTGAGATCTCAGAAAAAGATTTGCATGGAGCAGGCTAAAAGAACATGGACTTGAAGAGATTAAATATTGTGAAACCAAAGAGTCCAGGAGATAAGCAGTAACACAGGATTTTCAAAACTTCCAGTCTGAATGTCTGTTTTCACTGAAGGTAAACCTATAGTCTGTCAACACTCAAGAAAGCCTGGAGGGATTGTCTGGATATTTTGAAAACGTTCTTAATATTAGATCTTGAAATGATTACGTAGGCGTACGTTGGGCCCCCTGGCAGCTTGTTATGGTACTGCTGTGGAACTCTCGGTTTTAATATCTCATGTTTCGGGCGAACCATGGTCACAATTTTGGTTGGTGGGTAGCTCTTGTGGTGGGGAAGAAGCAACGTAACAATAAGTTTGTGCTCTCTATACAAAATCTGAGTCTGGACAAAAGGACTTACCTGGGTCCTGTCAATCCTGAAGAATCGGTCCGCATTGGTTGCTATGGAAACAGAAAACAAACATGTAAGTAAAATTTCAGAATGATAGAACAGAAAAAGATGATATGCTATGATAGATTTTGTTAGTGCAGGGCATGCTGGGAATGCCCTGACGCCCTTCAATCCCAATCATGGCTGCCCACAAACAACAATTTGTTTGTTGTTTTACAGGGCATTCTGGGCACGTCTTGGTACCTCAGGTCATGGCGGGAAAGAAACGTTATATGCTCACAGTCTGATTGTTTGTTTGTTTGTTTGTTTGTTGTATACTCACAGTCCAGGAAGCACCACTTGGGCGAGAGCTTCTGCGTCGACACGGACAAGGTCAAGGTCGCTCTGGCCGGGTTATCCTGGGAACAAGAGCAGCAGGTGTTAGAGAAGTGCCTCTGGCAGGCAGTAGCGGTACTGCAGGTGGAGCTGGGAAAAGCAAAGCAGGATGGGAAGGATTCTACAGATCGAGAGTAGCCTGCAGCAGTCAGCTGATTGGTGACTACTTTCCCCACTAGGGACGCACCGGCACAGTTACCAACCGGGAAATCATTCAGGTACAGTTCCCAAATACTGGAACATCAGTGTACCAGTACTGTGCCTGAAGAAATGCACATGAACGTTACAAATTGCTGTTCCTCACACTCTGCAGGTTAAACCTCTGGGTGCAACTGTTACCCAGAATAGGGCAGACACCGTTGGGTGCAACTGTTACCCAGAATAGGGCAGACACTGTTCCATGTGTCTTGTTTCTGTTGACTTCTGTGCTGTAACTGCAGTGTTAGAAACGTGGGGATGTGCGGTTTATAACTAGGGAAACACTTTGATTCAGATCTTTTTACATACAACCACAAGCGGCTACAAGCAGCTAAGCCACCTAGCTGTTACCCGAGCAGCAGTACATGAACCTCCCCTGGACCTTACAACTGCAAACCAGCAGCGCTGGGAAATATCCACCGCACAAATAAGGCCATGTTGATTTCATTGGTATATTGAAAATGTAAAAAAAAGAAATTTTTAAACCAAAAAAAGTTTAAATCTGTGGTCAGGTAAGTTGAAGAAATGATCAAACAAACATTATGTCATACCTATAAAATGTATAACATACCCATAGATTCTCCCTTTTTCTCTTTCACATTTTATTCTTTGACTTTGAAATCAATTTCAGCAATCTCAATATAACAGCTTTATTAATAATGATTTTATTCGCTCCTTCCATATATGGCATATAAATTATTATGATGCTGCAATTAGGCCGTAGCAAGTAGATCTTATGGATGACATCCTCAGCAAACTGCAAAAATAGTGACAGTAAAAATAAAGCAAGATGGCCAAATTTTCAAAATAGAAACATTGTAACAAGAATCTAGGGGACAAAACATAGTGTCACAGCCAACAAGGCATTCATTCCTGTATTCAAGATGTGCACTGTTGTACTATATAAAAGGACACTAGTATCATGGTAGATTGGTATCACTATACAAAGCTGACCAATGACATACTCATGGCTTCCATTTTGGTACAACTTAAGTCATCATGGCTACCTCACTAGTGTCACTTCTATGCAAGGACAAGGCTACAACACAACACATTTACTCATTTTGGTTATATTCGAAGAAATTTTTTTTCTTTTCTGAAATCAGGCAAAAATGAATGAGTGGATGTCATCCATAAAATTGACTTGCTGCCGCCTTATGTGCTCCATTTTCAGCTCTGTTGTACAATTTACAGTATGATCACATTTGTTTTGGGGGGGGGGGGGCAAAATGTGGGCAGAAGTCATCCAAGTTATCAAATCAACATGGCCCGATAAACTACTTGTTTTTTTCTGCTTCCCTTTTTTCCACTAAAAGCTGGTTTGTCCTGACTTACGATGAGGGAGACTGATCTCTGAAACCCCACACGTGCGTGAGGCACCTGCAAAACACAGGTCACAGGTCAAGGGTCACACAGGTCACAGATGTCACAATTTGATAGATTAAAAGACGTGTCCTACTGAGGGAAAAAGGCAGTTTATTAAACTCAATGTCCTAGGCTGTTCTGGGCTAGAGAGACGAGGACACGATGAGGTTGGGCAGATGCTCTTTAAAGTGATGATTATGAACATAACGGTAAGTATTAAAAGTTTAAAGGACAAATCATAGCTCCATCACACAAAATGGTTAGAAACAAAATGCAAAAATTCACATTTCACTTGCACTATTCTGTTGACCTTGCCCCAAGTATTTAACCATGGTGCTCCTGTAGTCTGTATGACCTTGCCCCCCTCCCCACCTACCTCCTGTAGTCTGTATGACCTTGCCCCCCCTCCCCACCTACCTCCTGTAGTCTGTATGACCTTGCCCCCCTCCCCACCCACCTCCTGTAGTCTGTATGACCTTGCCCCCCTCCCCACCCACCTACCTAGGCCTCCTGTAGTCTGTATGACCTTGCCCCCCTCCCCACCCACCTACCTAGGCCTCCTGTAGTCTGTATGACCTTGCCCCCCTCCCCACCTACCTCCTGTAGTCTGTAGTCTGAATGACCTTGCCCCCCTCCCCACATACCTCCTGTAGTCTGTATGACCTTGCCCCCCTCCCCACCTACCTCCTGTAGTCTGAATGACCTTGCCCCCCTCCCCACATACCTCCTGTAGTTTGTATGACCTTGCCCCCCTCCCCACCTACCTCCTGTAGTCTCTCAATATGGCCCCGACACTGCTCAAGGTCACAGTCACCTGGCACAACTATGATGCCCACAGGAATTGCTGAAACGAAAACAATTTGCAAAAGTTATCACTAATCTAAATAAATTACATAAAACAACAAAGTTTTCAGCACCATAGACATGTGTGAGGAAGCGACTTACAGGCCTCCTTCAGTTTGTCCTTGTCGTAGTGCAGCGCTTCGTAGTCCACCATGCTGACCTTGCTGACCTGGATACGCAGGCGCTCCGACGCCAGGCCGGGGCTCGTGGCACTGAATTATCAGGGAACAAAAATGGTCAGGAGTGCTGACTCTACTGTTTCAAGGAATCAACCCCAAATAACGCACTTCTTTTGTGTCAAAAAGGTGGATTGATGATGTGAACCTGAACACTTACTCTGCACTCAGAGCGGTTATTACTGTTTACAGTGGAACCTGAACACTTACTCTGCACTCAGAGCGGTTATTACTGTTTACAGTGGAACCTGAACACTTACTCTGCACTTAGAGCGGTTATTACTGTTTACAGTGGAACAGGAACACTTACTCTGCACTCAGAGCCGTCGGAGTTCTTCTCTTGCTCTTCAGCACGACGTTGGCCTGGTTACGCAGTGTGATGTGGACGGAGGCGGGCGCCAGGCGACACGGCTCCCCATCCACCTGCATCGGGATGGTCTTGTAGGTCGTTATCCGCGCCTCCCGGCACTGACACAGTCGCTCCCCGTGACCTCCGACCTGCAGGGTCGCCTAGGGACAGAGGTCAGAGGGTAGGTTAGTGCAGGATGGTCATCATTATCATTCATCTGGTGGTAAGGATGACATAAAACATTTTAGAAAACAATCACAATATATCTCACTGACCAATGAGAAATCTGATGCATACACCAATAAGAACCATGCTTGTGGAACACCGCATTCACTTGTCTTGTCCCCTGCACCCACAAATCAGTTGTTTATGTTCCTTTGTGTTTCTGCCTTTATTTTCCCTATGTTTTAAGGCACTATCACATGTAACTAACAAACATGCACACTGCTATTAATCCCCGTCAAGGGCGCTGAGCAGTAGAAAAGATGAAGAACTGACCAATCAGAACCATGCCTGTGGAACTCGCCAATCAGAACCATGCCTGTCTAAGTGACCAATCAAAACGTACCATGGTTGCCGGGGTGAAGCCCAGCACCTCCAGATATCCGTCGTCGTGTCTCTGTGGTTCCAGCTCCGGGTGCTGGCTGCTGCTGGGGTTACCCCAGGGCACTGTGCCGGAGCAGTACCTGCAAAACATCATCATCACCATCATCATCAACATCATCAACCATCATCATCATCAATAAACATCACCATCATCATCATCAGCTGCTGCTGGGGTTACCCCAGGGCACTGTGCCGGAGCAGTACCTAGAAAACATCATCAACATCATCATCATCATCATCAACAACAACTTCATCAGCTGCTGCTGCTGGGGTTACTCCAGGGCACTGTTCCGGAGCAGTACCTGCAAAACATCATCATCACCATCATCATCAACATCATCAACCATCATCATCTGCTGCTGGGGTTACCACAGGACACCGTGCCGGAGCAGTACCTAGAAAACATCATCATCAACATCATCATCATCATCAACTATCATCAGCTGCTGCTGGGGTTACTCCAGGGCACTGTGCCGGAGCAGTACCTGCAAAACATCATCAACATCATCATCATCAACAACAACATCATCATCAGACAGTGCAGGTTTGTTAGTTTGTTAGTTTGTTCTTACCCGGGGATGTTGAGGTTTGTTAGTTTGTTAGTTTGTTCCTACCTGGGGATGTTGAGGTTTGTTAGTTTGTTCCTACCTGGGGATGTTGAGGAACAGCAGGCAGTGCAGGTTTGTTAGTTTGTTAGTTTGTTCTTACTGGGGATGTTGAGGTTTGTTAGTTTGTTAGTTTGTTCCTACCTGGGGATGTTGAGGTTTGTTAGTTTGTTCCTACCTGGGGATGTTGAGGAACAGCAGGCAGTGCAGGTTTGTTAGTTTGTTAGTTTGTTCTTACTGGGGATGTTGAGGTTTGTTAGTTTGTTAGTTTGTTCCTACCTGGGGATGTTGAGGTTTGTTAGTTTGTTAGTTTGTTCCTACCTGGGGATGTTGAGGAACAGCAGACAGTGCAGGTTTGTTAGTTTGTTAGTTTGTTCTTACCCGGGGATATTGATATTTGTTAGTTTGTTAGTTTGTTCTTACCTGGGGATGTTGAGGAACAGCAGACAGTGCAGGTTTGTTAGTTTGTTAGTTTGTTCCTACCCGGGGATGTTGAGGTTTGTTAGTTTGTTAGTTTGTTCCTACCTGGGGATGTTGAGGAACAGCAGGCAGTGCAGTTTCAGCTCCTGAACCTTTGCTGTCATGTCAATGTCATCACACTGTGGAGAAAAGAAAAATGGAGGTCAAATTCTTCTAAATCTGTAACATTAACTTTAATGAGTAAAAGTTTATTCTTCAGTATGAACATGTGACTCAGTAGGAAGGAAGGGAAGGAACAAACTAAGGAACTAGCCTACTCACCACCACCTGGACATATTTCGCCAGGTCCTTAGAACTGCCCTTCATCAGCTCACGACCTCCAGCCTGAAGGTCAAGACAAGACATCAACTCATTAGGCCGACTTAATGTTATGGATGACATCCTCTCGTGCAATAGCTCATCTGAGTTGTGAATTACACAATGACACCAAGTCTTGCAGAGAACTGGCTTGTTCGGAAAACTCACCCCAGCGTAGAACATCTTGTTGCGGAACCGGCTGTTGAACTTCTCAGGGTTTGCTTCTGCAGGGGGCAAAGGTCAAAGGTTACAGGCTGGGACAATAAGTACAAAGTTTAATATATCTTGTCTGTTGATATTTCTTTTAAATTAGTGTTAGGCATGACTTGTCTGCTACTAATGTACACATTGTAGCATTTCATCCTAACCAACAAATGACCCCTGACCTCGTGACTCATGGAACTCGAGCGCCACGTGCGCGTCCGCCCCCATGCTGAAGTAGTTGTTCATCACATCCAGCGGCAGCTGCAAGGTCAAAACAAGGTCAAGGTCAGCTGAGAGAAGATATTGCACTAAATTTCTCCTTTGGCCATCTTAAAACTTTCATTTAGCCGTCTTAAAATGCTCCTTTAGCTTTATAGTTGGACAGAACGTAATGAGAGAGGACGTTCTGTCTTATTTAGTATCAGGGTCCTGGACTTGACAAGAAGGTCAGTTCATACAACATACCAAGGTCAGATAAAACTCAAGGCTAGGACCAGCTGATGGAGTAAACAATCAGCTGACAGAACGGCCATGCTGTAATGACCTTACTAGTGATAGAGTCAACCAAGGTTATGCAGCTTACAGGTGTAAGGTGACTTGAAGCTGCCAATTTGTACAATAAATATGAGAGCATATAATATCTCAAATATATGTGGCACTTTTTACAGGACCAGTTATGCACTAAGTACAACATCCAGCATGCACTGGTACAACATCCAGCATGCACTGGTACAACATCCAGCATGCACTGGTACAGCAACCAGCATGCACTGGTACAACATCCAGCATGCACTGGTACAACATCCAGCATGCACTGGTACAACATCCAGCATGCACTGGTACAGCAACCAGCATGCACTGGTACAACATCCAGCATGCACTGGTACAACATCCAGCATGCACTGGTACAGCAACCAGCATGCACTGGTACAACATCCAGCATGCACTGGTACTGCAACCAGCATGCACTGGTACAACATCCAGCATGCACTGGTACAGCAACCAGCATGCACTGGTACAACATCCAGCATGCACTGGTACAGCAACCAGCATGCACTGTACAACATCCAGCATGCACTGGTACAACATCCAGCATGCACTGGTACAACATCCAGCATGCACTGGTACAGCATCCAGCATGCACTGGTACAGCAACCAGCATGCACTAGTACAGCAACCAGCATGCACTGGTACAGCAACCAGCATGCTTTGGTACAAGACCCACAATGCACGACACTAAGTGCAGAACTCAGCATGCATGTCTGTGCAGGTTGTTACCTTCTCCTTCACTTCCCCCTCTGGAGCACCCAGCTCTGTGTCCTGAGGATGCCACAACACAGCTTATGTCAGAGGGAGGGAGCACACAAGGTGTAACTTCTGCCGTATTCTGAACTTACTGGTGAAAGACTAATGCTATTCTACAAGTAACCATGGTAATCAGGCTGTTCTATCAGCAACCATGACAACCAGGCTGCTTGCCTTGTGAGACAAATGTTCTATTCTATTGGTAACCATAACGACCAAGCTGCTCCATCAGTAACCATGACGACCAGCTGCTCTATCAGTGACCATGACGACCAGGCTAAGTAACGATGACAATCAAGTTGCTCTCGGTAACCATGACAACGGAGTTGCTCTATCAGTTACCATGACAACCAAGTTGCTCTATCAGTATGACAACCAATTGCTGTATCAGTAACCATGACAACCAAGTTGCTCTATCAGTAACCATGACGACCATCTGCTCACCTTGTCGCCGCCCTCGTCCCCCTCCTCAGCGGCCACCTGTCTGTTGGGCGACACCTGCAGGTTCCACCTGTCCAGCTGCACCACTGGGCCGTCCTCTACGTGCGACAGGATCTTAGAGATGGGCTCGTCTGTGTAACCCTGGCAACAACAAACAAACAAACAAACAAACAATCAATCAGCTGCACCACTGGGCCGTCTTCTACGTGGGACAGGATCTTACTGATGGGCTCGTCTGTGTAACCCTGGCAACAACAAACAAACAATCAGCTGCACCACTGTAACCCTGGCAACAACAAACAAACAAACAATCAGCTGCACCACCGGGCCATCCTCCACATGGGACAGGATCTTAGAGATGGGCTCGTCTGTGTAACCCTGGCAACAACAAACAAACAAACAAACAAACAATCAATCAGCTGCACCACCGGGCCGTCCTCCACGTGGGACAGGATCTTAGAGATGGGCTCGTCTGTGTAACCCTGGCAACAACAAACAAACAAACAAACAAACAATCAGCTGCACCACTGGGCCGTCCTCCACGTGGGACAGGATCTTAGAGATGGGCTCGTCTGTGTAACCCTGGCAACAACAAACAAACAAACAAACAAACAATCAGCTGCACCACTGGGCCGTCCTCCACATGCGACAGGATCTTAGAGATGGGCTCGTCTGTGTAACCCTGGCAACAACAAAGAAACAAACAATCAGCTGCACCACTGTAACCCTGGCAACAACAAACAAACAAACAATCAGCTGCACCACTGGGCCGTCCTCCACATGCGACAGGATCTTAGAGATGGGCTCATCTGTGTAACCCTGGCAACAACAAACAAACAAACAAACAAACAATCAGCTGCACCACCGGGCCGTCTTCTTAGAGATGGGCTCGTCTGTGTAACCCTGGCAACAACAAACAAACAAACAAACAATCAGCTGCACCACCGGGCCGTCTTCTTAGAGATGGGCTCGTCTGTGTAACCCTGGCAACAACAAACAAACAAACAAACAATCAGCTGCACCACTGGGCCGTCCTCCACGTGGGACAGGATCTTAGAGATGGGCTCGTCTGTGTAACCCTGGCAACAAACAAACAAACAAACAATCAGCTGTACCACCGGGCCGTCCTCCACGTGGGACAGGATCTTAGAGATGGGCTCGTCTGTGTAACCATGGCAACAAACAAACAAACAAACAATCAGCTGCACCACCGGGCCGTCCTCCACGTGGGACAGGATCTTAGAGATGGGCTCGTCTGTGTAACCCTGGCAACAACAAACAAACAAACAATCAGCTGCACCACCGGGCCGTCTTCTTAGAGATGGGCTCGTCTGTGTAACCCTGGCAACAACAAACAAACAAACAATCAGCTGCACCACCGGGCCGTCTTCTTAGAGATGGGCTCGTCTGTGTAACCCTGGCAACAACAAACAAACAAACAATCAGCTGTACCACCGGGCCGTCCTCCACGTGGGACAGGATCTTAGAGATGGGCTCGTCTGTGTAACCCTGGCAACAACAAACAAACAAACAATCAGCTGCACCACTGGGCCGTCCTCTACATGGGACAGGATCTTAGAGATGGGCTCATCTGTGTAACCCTGGCAACAAACAAACAAACAAACAATCAGCTGCACCACTGGGCCGTCCTCCACGTGGGACAGGATCTTAGAGATGGGCTCGTCTGTGTAACCCTGGCAACAAACAAACAAACAAACAATCAGCTGCACCACCGGGCCATCCTCCACGTGCGACAGGATCTTAGAGATGGGCTCGTCTGTGTAACCCTGGCAACAACAAACAAACAAACACCTCAGAGGTGGGTTCCCTTGGGGGTTTTGACAAAGTAAGCTATCGCTTGTATCTGGGTGCAAATTTGATACTAACCCCCCAGTCGAGAGTTATGAAATTTGATACTAACCCCCCCAGTCGAGAGTTATGAAATTTGATACTCACCCCTCCCTGGTCAATAGTTATGAAGTTTGATACTCACCCCTCCAGTTTTGAGAGGTAATATGATACTCACCCCTCCCCAGTTGAGAGGTAATTTGATACTCACCCCTCTCATTTGAGAGTTAGGTAATTTGATACCACTCCCCAGTTGAGAATTATAAAATTTGACCCCTTCTCAGTTGAGAGATTATTTGATTATCACCACTCCCCAGTTGAGAGTTATGAAATTTGGACCCTCCCCAGTTGAGTTAGGTAATTTGATACCCCTTCCCAGCTGAGGGCTATGAAATTTGACCCCTCCCCAGTTGAGAGTTAGGTAATTTGATACTCACCACTCCCTAGTTGAGAGTTATGAAATTTGACCCCTCCCAATTGAGAGTTAGGTAATTTGATACCCCTTCCCAGCTGAGAGCTATGAAATTTGACCCCTCCCCAGTTGAGAGTTAGGTAATTTGATACTCACCCCTCCCCAGTTGAGCGTCCTGGCCAGGTCGTTGCCGGTGCCGAGCGGAAGCACAGCGACGGGGGGAGGGGGGTTCATGCCCAGGGAGTCCAGGGTCGAGAGGATCCAGCCAGCCTGCAAGGTCACATATCAGGCAGAAGGTCAAACCTCACTCAAAGGGTAAACGAACTCAGTAAGGTCAGAGGTCAGGCTAAAGGTGAAAATTCTTTTTACACCATATATGGTGTCTCACCGTTCCGTCCCCCCCACAGGCCAGGATTCTCAAGTTCGCGACCTTGCGGTACATTTCCAGCGCCTCCCGGGGCCCGCCCTGGGAGAGGTCGAACACCTGGCGGGGGTTCAGGTACCAGATGAACTTCTGCATGATCTTCGCTCCCTAAACAAACAAACAAACAACCATTCAACTGCAAGATCAACAACCAGTAACTCCTGTCCCTCCATTGTTAAGTTCCATTCTTCTACCTGTCAGTGTTGTATATATAAGACACCTCCTCCCAACTCACACACATCTGGGTTTTTGCTTGGTTCACAGTGTTGGGGTTAACAAATACCAGCAGCAATTTCATCCTTGCCCACAATCATTAATTATATACATGCCCAATGTTGTATAGGGCTTCATGTTATAGGTTTTTATAGTTTGATGTGCTAATGTACAGTTCAGTATTCTATAGTACAGTTCTATAGAACCCCCTGGTGCTAGTACAGTTCTATAGAACCCCCCTGGTGACAGTACAGTTCTATAGAACCCCCTGGTGACAGTACAGTTCTATAGAACCCCCTGGTGACAGTACAGTTCTATAGAACCCCCTGGTGACAGTACAGTTCTATAGAACCCCCTGGTGACTGTACAGTTCTATAGAACCCCCTAGCCTATTGCTAGTACAGTTCTATAGAACCCACCTGGTGCTAGTGCAGTTCTTTAGAACCCCCTGGTAACAGTACAGTTCTATAGAACCCCCTGCATGGTGACAGCACAGTTCTACAGAAGCCCCTGGTTGTAGTACAGTTCTATAGAACACCCCTGGTGACAGTAGAACCCACCTGGTTGCCCCCACTCTTGGGGTTGACGAACACCAGCAGCGGTTTGATGAAGGGTGAGGCGACCGGCTTGATCATGAAGGCCTTCGACTTGCTCTCCTGGACAGGGGAACATGCCATATAAGGCCAGGGGAACATGCCATATAAGGACAGGGGAACATGCCATATAAGGACAGGGGAACATGCCATATAAGGACAGGGGAACATGCCATATAAGGACAGGGGAACATGCCATATAAGGACAGGGGAACATGCCATATAAGGACAGGGGAACATGCCATATAAGGACAGGGGAACATGCCATATTACTATTAGGGCTGGTTTCCTCATGCACTGGATTCCTTGTAAGAACTGGTTTTCTTACAATTACTGGATAATTAGGACTGGTACATCATTGTCATCATACTTCATGTGAAAACATACAAAAGTAGCTTAGCCCTAAGAAGTAGTTCATCGGGACTTTGGTGCCATCTTTGGCTGTACTGTAGCTTCCATAAAGGCAGAGGTTAATAGGTAAGTCTTAGAAAGCAGATTCCAGGACCTTGAGCCTGAGGAGCTGTCTTAAGAAGCTCCCTTGCGAACATGGGTTTTAACACAGACTGAAGGTAGACAGAAGGTGGACTTACACCTGGCAAAAGGGGAGTTAGTCCCAGTATAAGTCCACCCCATTTTACCATGTCTGAGGGCTGTTGGTGTTAGCTTTGGTGGGCTATTATCCGCACTGAGTCCTTCACACTGATTAAGAGAGTAAGTCCATCTTTAGTCCCTATTATGTCCTGCTCATTAATCACCAGTGCTGGGAGAAGGCCTCAGCACAGATGTAAGATGGGCCCTTCTGTTCTTTATCTGGGGGGTTCATCATGGGATGACATCAATTTGTCATGCTTGTTAGTTCAACCTACAGGAGGGTCCTGCACAAGAAACTATGACTTCAGAATTCAGATGGGCTGGTTCAAATGATATCAGAAACACCTGCAGCTATAATTCTATTCTGCTATAATGTGAGAGACAACAATATCCACTATTATGATATTAATTAAACATTAACACTGATCATGGTCTACAAACATTGCTACTTACATGACAATTGTTACTGAGTCAGTGAGAGGCCAATAGAGAAATGCAATGACCAGTAGCTGCAGTGTCCTGGGGTTACAGACCACCTTTGTTTGTTTAAGGATTACAGGAAAGACAGATGGTTTTTTAATTATAACAGGGGGTGGGGTCATGTAGTCTTGACTTGTATTGCTGATGGGGGTCACAGAGAAGGAGAGCCCCTTACAGCTTTGTCAAGTGTTCTTCTACAGGGTTCTGCTATTAATATACAGAGGCAAACCCACTGTAATTGGACTAAATTTCAGAAGTTCAAAGATCAGGACCATGAAAAGCAAACCCACCATGTACATGATGTATCTCATGCATCTGAACAACACAATCTAGTTCTAGTCCTGATGATTTCCTACTTTTTACAGAGTTAAGATAGATATTTTGAGACAGTGGTTGACTGTAGGTATCATTTGTCAGCATTAATTTGGTGTGACCACTTCCACTGGTACGCTGCCCAGGGAGTTGTCATGTTTACATGTATCATGTTTACAATGTGCCTACAATTTCCCTCAGTTCTGTGGAAAACTCTCATACCTCCAGATTCTTGCAATTGGCTTATTTCAATGTCATTCAAGTATACTGTGGATTGGGAACTAAGCAACTTGTCTTCTCTTCCAGACTCATGTTCATCTTTGATAAATCTTATAATAGGAATCTGACCTTTCAGTGACCTAGAAGATCCATGACCTCATGACCCCTCTGTCAGAGCCCTTCCCTTAGATGTGGGGGAAACTCAGTAAGAGGACCATGTCTTTCTAATTAAACACAACAGGAGGGAATGACTGCCCTAGATTCTAGTCAGTGCTCCCTTGTCTATTGTCTTAGGGTGGAGAAAGGCACAGATTCTTTGGTTTGTTTCATTTTGGCAACTTGGTATGGAGTGACCAGGTCACATGACCTATCAGGGTACTGCTGGCCTGATCCATCATGTGACCTCAGGTTGGGTAAGTGTTGGTTGAGTGTGCCATTAGTGTGGCAAATAGGGGGATTATACATGTGCAGAGTTGCATTTTCCAGTTAACTGTGGACAGAACCTGTAAACTCTTTTAGGTACCCCTCCAAAATAGAATGGATGTGAACAGCCCAATTCAGGATTATATATAAAAGCAGAATAGATGCAAACCACCACCCAGAGTGTAACCAGGGAACAATCCAACCCTGGTAACAAGCTAATGTTCGTGGGTCTTCTTCAACCAGGAACGGAAAAGAGCACAAAAGGAGCTAACACATAGAACCATCAATAACAACTTGTAAACAGACTGTGAGTCTTGTGGCTATCCCAATTACATGGTACATCTGGCATTACTAATCCAGAAACAACTTCAGAAGCACACAGGGGACTCTACTGAGCAGGGCAGCTGGGTGACAGATCTAGCCTGTCCACAGTAAGTCCATGGGAGGAGAAGCTGGTCATGGTTATAAAGCCATCCTTCCTGAGTAAGTCCATTTTCAGACCACTGGACTTACTGTGGGTGAAAAGAGGACCATGGTCCATAGTGAATTGTTCATAAGTCCCATGTTCGCTAGGGAATTGTGGCTCACCTTGAGAGATTTTCTCTTGATGGACGGCCGCTTCTTCTTCTTCAGCGAGGACTTGATTGACATCTGTCCGTAAGAAATGGGAAGATGTCAGCTTAGGGGGGAAAACGTCATTTGTAGCTTATATTGAATAACCTTATGTCCTGCAAGTTGCTCAAGTTTACAAAATGGTGCACAGAGTTGGCATATATAATAATAGAAGGGCCAACACGATAATCACTGAACATCAACCGGATGCTACAAAAGCAGCAGGGTCCATATATTTTCCCATGACCTTGACCCCCATGACCTTGCTACCCCCATGACCTTGCTACCCTTCTACCCACCCTGTTCTTTGGAACCTTCATGATCCAAGATGGCGGCACGATGACCCCTGCGTGGGCTCCCAGGGTGCATTGCTCCTCGATGTGTTGCATCATGAAACATGATACTTTGTTGTGGTACTGCAGAAATATCAACATGAAACATGACGCTTAGAAGTTGGCAGTTGCCATATAAGGAGGAAGTGGAAGTTTTTTCTAAGTCAACTTATTAAGTGAAAGTTGGTATTTATTCCCATATATCAAAGAGTGATCCTATAGTTACAGTAGTTATTGCCATATAAGGAGTGAAAGTCGGTATTTTTGCCATATAAGGCATTGGTGTCTGTATTTATCGCTATATAAGGAGTGAAAGTCGGCACTTACTGCAGCTTTACACCAGGAACAGCTGATGGCAACAATCTCCTGTCAAACACAGAAAATGAGTAAAGTGCTGATTCACTACTGACAGTCACATTATAGTACAGTACAGTACTGCACTTACTCTCTACTAACTGTTACTAACAATAAATGTACATGTCCAATACAGTACAGCATCAGTGGTAGTTTTAATAGTGGCACCTAGTCTTACCTTGGAATGGAAGGAGAATTTCTGGTGGAACGGCTGAAAAATAGAACAAAGCAAGGTCAACTTCCTTACTATGCATTTATGGAGCTGAAGAACAGTACATGACTTTGTGGATAATATTTGACGGTTTATGACAGTTAACAGAATAAGCCCCTTTATTGCAAACAGAATTAAAGGCCTGGCCATCCAACAATCTGAAAATGCAATAATATAGAGTTTTGCACTGTCACACTGTTAAGTAAACATTTAGATGTGGTTAACCCTTTAATCTGTAGTTTTACATTGCAGAACTTTTTACACTAATGTGGTTTAACCTATGACCTATAGTGTTACCTTGCTGCACTGCTTGCACTGTTATGGTTTGACCTATGACCGGCAGTGTTACCTTGCTGCACTGCTTGCACTGTTATGGTTTGACCTATGACCGGTAGTGTTACCTTGCTGCACTGCTTGCACTGTTATAGTTTGACCTATGGCCTGTAGTGTTACCTTGCCACACTGCTTGCACCGTTATGGTTTGACCTATGACCGGTAGTTCGATAATCACTGAACATCAACCGGATGCTACAAAAGCAGCAGGGTCCATATATTTTCCCATGACCTTGACCCCCATGACCTACTACTGCGACAATTACAGAGCCATAGCCCTGCTCAGCCTGGTCGGTAAGCTCTTTGCCCGTGTTATCCTGAAGAGATT
Source organism: Branchiostoma floridae x Branchiostoma belcheri (assembly GCA_019207045.1). Classification (NCBI taxonomy): domain Eukaryota; kingdom Metazoa; phylum Chordata; class Leptocardii; order Amphioxiformes; family Branchiostomatidae; genus Branchiostoma; species Branchiostoma floridae x Branchiostoma belcheri. The sequence goes on from CM033039.1 coordinate 64,767, forward strand.
ACAGGTACTTGTTGAAAGAATTTATCCTGAATCTCAATGCGGTTTCCGAAAGGATCGGTCCACCATCGACATGATTTTCACCTTTCGCCTGCTCCAGGAAAAATGCATCGAGCAAAACAGACCATTGTTGGCTGTGTTTGTAGACCTATGCAAAGCTTTTGACGCTGTCAGTCGCGAAGGCTTGTACCTGGTTCTAAGTAAGGTCGGCTGTCCTCCCAAACTCTTGGCGTTCATCAAGGCTTTCCATGATGGGATGCTAGCCAGTGTAGACTTTGAAGGTGATTTATCCCAACCATTCACTGTGAACTGCGGGGTAAAGCAAGGATGTGTACTGGCGCCAACTCTGTTTGGCATCTTCCTATCCACCCTTCTACGGATTGCCTTTCCACTTCCTGGAGGCATCGCTGTTAGCACCAGAAGTGATGGAGGTCTCTTCAACATTGCCCGACTCAGGGCGAAGACAAGATCCATCACAGTGTTACTACGTGAACTCATGTTTGCCGATGACGCCGCATTGTGTTCCCACAGAGAAGCAGAACTACAATGTATGTGCGATGCTCTCAACGACACCTGCGGCAAGTTTGGTCAGACAGTGAGCGTTAAGAAGACGGTCGCATTCTCCACCAATGCACCCCCTCCGCACATCACCATAAATGAGACTCCCATCAAGACGGTTGAGGAATTCCGCTACCTTGGTTCCACTGCCTCTTCTTCTGGAAGTCTAAACCGTGAAGTTGACACACGAATCGGTCAGGCAGCCAACCTCTTCGGAAAGCTAAAATGTCGTGCTTGGGATAACAAGTATCTCACGATCCACACCAAGGTGCGTATTTATCTGTCCTGCGTACTGTCTGCTCTCCTTTACAGCAGTGAAGCCTGGGCATCACACGCCAACGTCGAAAGGAAACTCAACAGCTTCCACCTCCGGTGTCTCCGCAAGATTTGTGGGGTCACTTGGTCAGACAAAGTCCCAAACCGGGAGATCCTCAAAAGATGCGGCACTACAACCCTGTACCCAATCCTGAAACAACGCAGGCTGCGATGGTTGGGTCATGTCTCCCGCATGGATCCATCACGTCTACCACACCAAACACTGTACGGTCAGCTAGCAGATGGCAAACGTGACAGGGGGCGCCCAAAGCTCCGTTTTGTGGATGTCTGCAGGCGCGACCTGAAACTCTTCAACATTGGTTCTGACTGGGAGCATCTAGCCCAAGACCGCACTGCATGGCGGCACAAACTCCACCAAGGTGCCAAGAAACTTGAAAACGACCTGGAGACGAAGGAAGCTACTAGAAAGCAAAAGAGACAGAATCCATGCACAACAAGTGCCTTCGCGTGCTCAACCTGCGGCAGAATGTGCAGGAGTCGGGCCGGTCTAGTCGCACACCACAGAGTCCACGTGAACTGATCGTCCGGCAGGATGAAAAGGACAGATGATGATGATGATGACCGGTAGTGTTACCTTGCTGCACTGCTTGCACTGTTATGGTTTGACCTATGACCGGTAGTGTTACCTTGCTGCACTGCTTGCACTGTTATGGTTTGACCTATGACCTGTAGTGTTACCTTGCTGCACTGCTTGCACTGTTATGGTTTGACCTATGACCGGTAGTGTTACCTTGCTGCACTGCTTGCACTGTTATGGTTTGACCTATGACCGGTAGTGTTACCTTGCTGCACTGCTTGCACTGTTATGGTTTGACCTATGACCTGTAGTGTTACCTTGCTGCACTGCTTGCACTGTTATGGTTTGACCTATGACCTGTAGTGTTACCTTGCCACACTGCTTGCACTGTTATGGTTTGACCTATGACCTGTAGTGTTACCTTGCTGCACTGCTTGCACTGTTATGGTTTGACCTATGACCTGTAGTGTTACCTTGCCACACTGCTTGCACTGTTATGGTTTGACCTATGACCTGTAGTGTTACCTTGCTGCACTGCTTGCACTGTTATGGTTTGACCTATGACCGGTAGTGTTACCTTGCTGCACTGCTTGCACTGTTATGGTTTGACCTATGACCTGTAGTGTTACCTTGCTGCACTGCTTTCACTGTTATGGTTTGACCTATGACCTGTAGTGTTACCTTGCCACACTGCTTGCACTGTTATGGTTTGACCTATGACCTGTAGTGTTACCTTGCTGCACTGCTTGCACTGTTATGGTTTGACCTTTGGCCTGTAGTGTTACCTTGCTGCACTGCTTGCACTGTTATGGTTTGACCTATGACCTGTAGTGTTACCTTGCCACACTGCTTGCACTGTTATGGTTTGACCTATGACCTGTAGTGTTACCTTGCTGCACTGCTTGCACTGTTATGGTTTGACCTATGACCTGTAGTGTTACCTTGCTGCACTGCTTGCACTGTTATGGTTTGACCTATGACCTGTAGTGTTACCTTGCCACACTGCTTGCACTGTTATGGTTTGACCTATGACCTGTAGTGTTACCTTGCTGCACTGCTTGCACTGTTATGGTTTGACCTATGACCTGTAGTGTTACCTTGCTGCACTGCTTGCACTGTTATGGTTTGACCTATGACCTGTAGTGTTACCTTGCTGCACAGCTTGCACTGTTATGGTTTGACCTTTGACCTGTAGTGTTACCTTGCTGCACTGCTTGCACTTGCCCTCCTGCCTGCGTCTGTGCACCCAGTGGTGTCGCACAAATGTCTGCAGAAACAGACACAGATGTTTGTTTGTTTGCGTTGCCAGTAGTAACCACCTCCACCATTTTGCAAAAGCCAAATCACAGCATACACTTGTATGTGCTTTTCTTAGAGCTTTGATGAATCTTGCTGGGATTTTTCATGAAATCACCAGAACCATTACTATTCCTCTATCTGAAACTCTATCTATTAATTCCTGTGCTCGTGCGTCTTGTGGTGATGTCGTTATTAACTATCTGTTGGAGTCGGAGATGTGACCTTGTGGTGATGTCGTTATTAACTATCTGTTGGAGTCGGAGATGTGACCTTGTGGGGATGTCGTTATTAACTATCTGTTGGAGTCGGACATGTGACCTTGTGGTGATGTCGTTATTAACTATCTGTTGGAGTCGGACATGTGACCTTGTGGGGATGTCGTTATTAACTATCTGTTGGAGTCGGAGATGTGACCTTGTGGTGATGTCGTTATTAACTATCTGTTGGAGTCGGAGATGTGACCTTGTGGTGATGTCGTTATTAACTATCTGTTGGAGTCGGACATGTGACCTTGTGGTGATGTCGTTATTAACTATCTGTTGGAGTCGGACATGTGACCTTGTGGGGATGTCGTTATTAACTATCTGTTGGAGTCGGAGATGTGACCTTGTGGTGATGTCGTTATTAACTATCTGTTGGAGTCGGAGATGTGACCTTGTGGTGATGTCGTTATTAACTGTCTGTTGGAGTCGGAGATGTGACCTTGACCCACCTCTCGAGAACCTTTTGTCCCTGGCTCCCTGAAGGTCGGGCGGCATCTGAAGTTGATCTGGAAAGAAACAGCGTTCATGTTAGTAAAACAAAAGTGACACTTCAAGCCTTCATCACAAAGAAGCATCAGGTGTAAACATGTGAAACTGCAGAACACAGAATGAAGCAGGAGACGGAGTGGCTCCATCTCAGATCAGTCTTAAGTCTCACCTTCTCTAAGAAACTCTAACCTTCTCTAAGTAAGTCTCACCTTCTCTAAGACGTGCATGCAGCCCTTAAGACTCACCTTCTCTAAGACATGCATGCAGCCCTTAAGACTCACCTTCTCTAAGACATGCATGCAGCCCTTAAGACTCACCTTCTCTAAGACATGCATGCAGCCCTTAAGACTCACCTTCTCTAAGGAACTCTAACCTTCTCTAAGTAAGTCTCACCTTCTCTAAGACGTGCATGCAGCCCTTAAGACTCACCTTCTCTAAGACATGCATGCAGCCCTTAAGACTCACCTTCTCTAAGACATGCATGCAGCCCTTAAGTCTCACCTTCTCTAAGACATGCATGCAGCCCTTAAGTCTCACCTTCTCTAAGACATGCATGCAGCCCTTAAGACTCACCTTCTCTAAGGAACTCTAACCTTCTCTAAGTAAGTCTCACCTTCTCTAAGACGTGCATGCAGCCCTTAAGACTCACCTTCTCTAAGACGTGCATGCAGCCCATAAGACTCACCTTCTCTTAAGACATGCATGCAGCCCTTAAGTCTCACCTTCTCTAAGACATGCATGCAGCCCTTAAGTCTCACCTTCTCTAAGACGTGCATGCAGCCCTTAAGACTCACCTTCTCTAAGACATGCATGCAGCCCTTAAGACTCACCTTCTCTAAGACATGCATGCAGCCCTTAAGTCTCACCTTCTCTAAGACGTGCATGCAGCCCTTAAGACTCACCTTCTCTAAGACATGCATGCAGCCCTTAAGACTCACCTTCTCTAAGGAACTCTAACCTTCTCTAAGTAAGTCTCACCTTCTCTAAGACGTGCATGCAGCCCTTAAGTCTCACCTTCTCTAAGACATGCATGCAGCCCTTAAGTCTCACCTTCTCTAAGACGTGCATGCAGCCCTTAAGACTCACCTTCTCTAAGACGTGCATGCAGCCTTTAAGACTCACCTTCTCTAAGACGTGCATGCAGCCCTTAAGTCTCACCTTCTCTAAGAAGTTCATGCAGCCCTTCAGTTCAGTCAGTTCAGTTCACCTTTATTTATACTGATAAGCCCTATCGGCCAACATGTAGGCCGTTCTTCCTAGGGGACCAGTTAAGAACGGCCTTGAATGTGGATGAATTAAGAATGTGCCACACTAATGGCACACTCAACCCTTAAGACTCACCTTCTCTAAGACGTGCATGCAGCCCATAAGACTCACCTTCTCTTAAGACATGCATGCAGCCCTTAAGTCTCACCTTCTCTAAGACATGCATGCAGCCCTTAAGTCTCACCTTCTCTAAGACATGCATGCAGCCCTTAAGACTCACCTTCTCTAAGGAACTCTAACCTTCTCTAAGTAAGTCTCACCTTCTCTGAGACATGCATGCAGCCCTTAAGACTCACCTTCTCTAAGACATGCATGCAGCCCTTAAGACTCACCTTCTCTAAGAAACTCTAACCTTCTCTAGTAAGTAAGTCTCACCTTCTCTAAGACGTGCATGCAGCCCTAAAGCCCCACCTTCTCTAAGAAACTCTAACCTTCTCTAAGTAAGTCTCACCTTCTCTAAGACGTGCATGCAGCCCACGTGGACCAGGATCTTACAGCCCAGACATTTCTTCCTCGGCCCAGATTTCTGCAAGGGGAAGAAAATCCAGGGTGATAATTACATGTTATACACAGGTAATAACAATATTCATTGTAATTATTATTATAACAGGGATGATAAAATCATTTGCTTATCATTACAGGGATGACAATGACATGGGTGATGATAATACCATAATGATTATTACAGGGATGATAATGACACACACATTGCCATGGACCTGGTGCGTTTCATGTACACTAAGGACATCAATGAGAGGAATCATGTCCATTGCCATGGAAAAAGCATTTTCATGTACACAGAGGGCATGAGAAATCATGTCCTCTGCATGGTTCTAGATCCATTGCCATGGAAAAAGCATTTTCATGTACACAGAGGACATGGACATGAGAAATCATGTCCCCTGCATGGTTCTAGATCCATTGCCATGGAAAAAGCATTTTCATGTACACAGAGGACATGGACTTGAGAAATCATGTCCTCTGCATGGTTCCGGATCCATTGCCATGAAAGAGACATTTTCATGTACACAGAGGACATGGACATGAGAAATCATGTCCTCTCCATGGTTACAGATCCATTGTCATGGAAGAGGCATTTTCATGTACACAGAGGACATGGACGTGAGAAATCATGTCCTCTGACTTACGAAGAAGTTTACCAGGCAGTCCTGTTCCCCCACGTAGCAGAAATCGCCCGACTCCTTCGTGTCTGTCCAGATGTGCTCCCCGTTTACTGCGTTGTCCTGGCAACAACAAACAAACAAGGTCATAGCCACACATCTACTCACACACATCTACACACACAGTGACACACATCTACACACACACAGTGACACACATCTACACACACACAGTGACACACATCTACACACACACAGTGACACACATCTACACACACAGTGACACACATCTGCACACACACATCTACACACACACGCATCTACACACAATTTACACACACACACATCTACACACATACACACATCAACACACACACATCTACACACATACACACATCTACACACATACACACATCTACACACACACATCTACACACACACACACATCTACACACACACTCACACATACACACATCTACACACACACAGATCTACACACACAGACTGACACACACACACATCTACACACACACATCTACACACATACACACATCTACACACACACATCTACACACACACACATCTACAAGCACACATCTACACACACACATAAACAAACCCATACATCTACACACACACATCTATACACACACACACACACACACAAGAACACACGCACACACTGACACACACACATGGCCACCCCTCCACTTATACTTACCGTCCAGTCGACTGATGTCTTGAGCTGGCGTTCCCCCCCGTGCTTCAGGTGATGTTGGTTCGGCCCATGGTGGGTGTGGTCCTGGCCTCGTAGGTAAGACCTGGATATTGCTTTCCTGAAATATAAATTAAAGCAATTATCATAACAGCAGTGATTATCATAACAGCAATTATCATTACACTGATTATCATGACAACAGCAATTATCGCAACAGCAATTATCGCAACAGCAATTATCATAACAATTAAATTAAGGGCGAGCAGTTGGGTTAATGTAACCCCTAAATATTTGGCTGGGTTAAAAGCAACTGCCATATGTTTGGCTGAATTAACCGCGACCCCTAAATGCTGGGTTACCAACAAGGGTTGTAGCTGTGGACGTCTAGGTCATAGATCACCCTTCCATGTAGCATACAACGTCACAGATTTACTAGTAGTAGCCAGATGGCACATAGGGTGGCACCTATCTCCTTTTTAGTAGCCCTTGGGCCACACACAGTTCTGTGCATCTCTACAGCAGGGGGCTAGTCTTCTGGCAGTGGTGTGTGCGTTCAACTCCCATACTCTTTACTTACAGCAGGGGGCTAAAGTCTTCTGCACTGGTGTGTGTGTTCAACTTCCACACTCTTTACCGAATGCTGAGTGCTAGGCAGAGAAAGCAGCATGTACCATTTTTAAAGTCTTTGGTATGACTCGGCCGGGGATCAAAGTCACGACCTAATACCAAATGCAAGGCGAACATTCTACCCACACGGCCATTGCACCAGTTATATTCTACATAGTCTACAGACCCAATAGCTTTATAAATTATATGGTTCCATGTAGCATAGCTTTAGTAGTTATAGACCCTTCCATGTAACGTAGCTGTTAGAGACCCTTCCATGTAGCATAGCTTTAGTAGTTATAGACCCTTCCATGTAGCATATATAGTTTTAGTAGTTAAAGACCCTTCCATGTAGCATAGCTTTAGTAGTTATAGACCCTTCCATGTAGCATAGCTTTAGTAGTTATAGACCCTTCCATGTAGCATAGCTTTAGTAGTTATAGACCCTTCCATGTAGCATAGCTTTAGTAGTTATAGACCCTTCCATGTAGCATAGCTTTAGTAGTTATAGACCCTTCCATGTAGCATAGCTTTAGTAGTTATAGACTCTTCCATGTAGCATAGCTTTAGTAGTTATAGACCCTTCCATGTAGCATAGCTTAGTAGTTATAGAACCTTCCATGTAGCATAGCTAAGTTATAGACCCTTCCATGTAGCATAGCTTTAGTAGTTATAGACTCTTCCATGTAACGTAGCTGTTACAGACCCTTCCATGTAGCATACAGACTCCATAGCTTTTAAATCTTAGTAGTAACTGTTAACAGTAATTGTAATGTGAAATTTGATATACTAGAAGGCTTCTACTTGTGATGAAAAGTAGCAATAACCACAGGAGGCACAGACAACAGCAACATGCAGCGGCGTACTTGAAACTTCGCGGCATCCGAGCGATCCCGTGGAAACGGGAGTCAGCCTCCTCCCTCCCAGCATCCTCCATGCCTTCATCATCATGGTCTTCATCAGTTGCCATGGTGACGACAATCCGAGGGACGGGACCCTTCGGCTTTCCCCGGGACAAGCGTAACTTCCGCGCATAGTAGTGCATGTTCAAGGGCATGTCCAGGGCACCACCAAGGTCACAAGATGGCCGACGTGTCCCCAGAACTCATGTCAGACTACCATGGTTACACAAAATGGCAGCTGTTTCCAAAATGTCAAATCACCATGGCAACACTACTTCATAGCAGCAGGGGGTGATGGGATTGCTACAGCTTCTGGATATATGTCCCATGATGCTTCTCACCTGGAACGAAGGTACCAATGCCTCAAACCAAGCTAAAAGCACATAAATACGCCTTTATCAGGACCTCTGCATAACAGCACAATAAAGTTATCATAGAATCCTAACAAAACACACGCATCCCCCCATCAGAGCCCAACAGAAACACACATCCCCCAACAGAGCCCCACAGAAAAACACATACCCCATCAGGGCCCCACAGAAATACACATCCCCCCATCAGAGCCCCCAAGGCACATCCCCCAACACAGCTACACAGAAATACACATCCCCCCATCAGGGCCCCCAAAGCACATCCCCCAACAGAGCCCCACAGAAACATACATCCCCCATCAGGGCCCCCAAAGCACATCCCCCAACATGGCCCCACATACAGCACCTGTACCTGCCCATAGATAATGTTACACTCCCCATCGGGGCCCCACATACAGCACCTGTACCTGCCTATAGATAATGCTAGTGCCCCCATCGGGGCCCCACATACAGCACCTGTACCTGCCCATAGATAACGTTACAGCCCCCATCGGGGCCCCACATACAGCACCTGTACCTGCCCATAGACACCCCCATCGGGGCCCCACATACAGCACCTGTACCTGCCTATAGATAATGCTAGTGCCCCCATCGGGGCCCCACATACAGCACCTGTACCTGCCCATAGATAACGTTACAGCCCCCATCGGGGCCCCACATACAGCACCTGTACCTGCCCATAGATACCCCCATCGGGGCCCCACATACAGCACCTGTACCTGCCCATAGATAACGTTACAGCCCCCATCGGGGCCCCACATACAGCACCTGTACCTGCCCATAGATAACGTTACAGCCCCCTTTGGGGCCTCTCCAAGCCTGACATCACGAGGAAATCCTGAACATCACATGGACCGGTCCACTCTTTAACGGGGAGGTCTATACAGTGGTCTAGTCCATTCCAGATTGATGATCCGAGTTGGGAGGATGAGGACAGGAGGACTGGACCAACCCACAGCAGAATGGAGGAGGGAGGCAGAGAGATGGGGCTGGTTCACTGACAGCGGGGGGCACCAATCCTGACGGCTAACAGGAGCATCCCATCTCCATCGCCATGCCGACACAGCCTCCTCAGCACCAGCTGACCTCTGACCTATGAGATCATCAAACCTTACATGGAGCAGCAGACTGGCCCACTTCTGGATAGAGGGAGTACGGGTCTGCTCCACTTTTGGACGGGGGGGAGGAGTAGAGGACTGGCCCACTTTCGGATGGGGGAAGGAGTGAGGACTGGCCCACTTTCGGATGGGGGAAGGAGTAGAGGACTGGCCCACTTTCGGACGGGGGGAGGAGTAGAGGACTGGCCCACTTTCGAACGGGGGGAGGAGTAGAGGACTGGCCCACTTTCGGATGGGGGGGAGGAGTAGAGGACTGGCCCACTTTCGGACGGGGAGAGGAGTAGAGGACTGGCCCACTTTCGGACCGGGGGAGGAGTAGAGGACTGGCCCACTTCTGGATAGAGGGAGTAGAGGACTGGCCCACTTTTGGATGGGGGGAGGAGTAGAGGACTGGCCCACTTTCGGATGGGGGAAGAGTAGAGGATGGGTGAAAAACTCTGTACAGACTTCAAATTCTGTACAGATTAGAAATGCTGATTCCGACCCGATTCTGCCTGCAGTAAGATCATGCTAGCACACACCTGCAGAGATATAAGGTTCTCACCTGAGTTTGTCCCACCTGAGCGGCATGTCTGGTACAGGTAACACACCTGTAACATTACCTGGTTACTGCAGGTGAGGCCAGGTGGGCTTCATGCACACCTGTCAACCTGTCTGTCACAAATAGAACAGGTGACACACCTGTACCGTTTCCTACAGGTAAGAACAGGTATACTACATGTACTACACCACTCATTCATGAATATAGTGATGTCATCACCCTCCTGTTGCCATGACTACAGACATTTATTGAGGCTGGTGGCAGAATGTTTAAATATAGCGCTGGCGCACGTGTCGGCTTCATTTCTTTATTTCCGCTGCTCGATTAATTTTCTTCAGAGCGGAGCCAAAAGCAGGCCAGGACTGTGTCTAAAGCAGGCCAGGACTGTGTCTAAAGCAGGCAGGGACTGTGTCTAAAGCAGGCCGGGACTGTGTCTAAAGCAGGCCAGGACTGTGTCTAAAGCAGGCCAGGCTGTGTCTAAAGCAGGCCAGGACTGTGTCTAAAGCAGGCCAGGACTGTGTCTAAAGCAGGCCAGGACTGTGTCTGAAGCAGGCCAGGACTGTGTCTAAAGCAGGCCAGGACTGTGTCTAAAGCAGGCCAGGACTGTGTCTAAAGCAGGCCAGGACTGTGTCTAAAGCAGGCCAGAACTGTGTCTAAAGCAGGCCAGGACTGTGTCTAAAGCAGGCCAGGACTGTGTCTAAAGCAGGCCAGGACTGTGTCTAAAGCAGGCCAGGACTGTGTCTAAAGCAGGCCAGGACTGTGTCTAAAGCAGGCCAGGACTGTGTCTAAAAACAGTCTTGCTGCCAACATCGTAACTGCTAAAAACTATACAGGATTGCTGTTAGACACTGTAAAACCAGTGGTACCTCACCCAAAGCTAATGCTACCGTCATCTATAACTTATTGTGGCATCAGTAGCATAATATGGCCCAGAACCGAGGTCCTGGGTTCGAATCTCCCAGACTTTGTCACTGTTGGCAGGTGCATGTGGTACAAGCTCCCTTCCCGAGACTGACGTCCCACTAACCAAGTACCTGAACTGTTTTCTTCTTTATCTTGTTTCTGTACTGATCATGCAGCTGTGTATATACATATAACCAACACAGCGGAACACCAGTCACAGATATACGTACCCTGCTTTACACTCGCATCGACTGCATGTCAGAAACCTGGTTACCGGGCGTGTCAGAAACCTGGTTACCGGGCGTGTCAGAAACCTGGTTACCGGGCGTGTCAGAAACCTGGTTACTGGGCGTGTCAGAAACCTGGTTACCGGGCGTGTCAGAAACCTGGTTACCGGGCGCTCCTGCCCACAAACAATACACTATGCAGCACATCCTGCTTCCGCCTAGTCTGCTATCATAGCGCCTGTACCACAAATAGTCAGTGTAGCTGTCTGCTATCATAACGCCTGTACCACAAATATACAGTGTAGCTGTCTCTACCCAAACAACTGCACTTGGTGGATAAAGCCTTCAACTAAGAAAGTAGCCTTTTTTGTGTGGGGTATTTGTGACAGCAATTGCCCCAGGTGTGCCCCAGGTGTGCCCCAGGTGTGGCCCAGGTGTGGCGATAGGACTGTAGGTTTGAGTTGAACAGTCACTAGGAAGGACACCAGCCTTTTTTCCATAAGTGCGGTGGGTTCTTTAACGTGCTCGAAGTGTGGCTCTTCTTAAGCACACACGTGGTGACTAAACCAGCACCAAACACCAGACTTGTTCCTGCACCAAACACCAGACTTGTTCCTGCACACATGTACATAACCTGCCCCAAACACCAGACTTGTTCCTGCGCACATAACCAGCACCAAACACCAGACTTGTTCCTGCACACATAACCTGCACCAAACACCAGACTTGTTCCTGCACCAAACACCAGACTTGTTCCTGCACACATAACCTGCACCAAACACCAGACTTGTTCCTGCACCAAACACCAGACTTGTTCCTGCACACATAACCTGCACCAAACACCAGACTTGTTCCTGCACCAAACACCAGACTTGCTCCTGCACACATAACCTGCACCAAACACCAGACTTGTTCCTGCCCACATAACCTGCCCTGGGGCCATAAACTCTGATCTACGTCATCATCTGCGGTTACCTAGCAACCAGCCAGTACTTGCAGCCTCTCCTGAAAACTGATTAAAGGCACAAAAGCCGTGAATCATCGGATCAGTCTACGTTACCTGGGCTGGAGCAATGGAAAACCCTGTTTCATGGCAGCCATGAATAACCTGGGCTGGAGCAATGGAAAACCCTGTTTCATGCCATGAATAACCTGGGCTGGAGCAATGAAAAAGCCTGTTTCATGGCAGCCATGAATAACCTGGGCTGGAGCAATGAAAAAGCCTGTTTCATGGCAGCCATGAATAACCTGGGCTGGAGCAATGAAAAAGCCTGTTTCATGGCAGCCATGAATAACCTGGGCTGGAGCAATGAAAAAGCCTGTTTCATGGCAGCCATGAATAACCTGGGCTGGAGCAATGAAAAAGCCTGTTTCATGGCAGCCATGAATAACCTGGGCTGGAGCAATGAAAAAGCCTGTTTCATGGCAGCCATGAATAACCTGGGCTGGAGCAATGAAAAAGCCTGTTTCATGGCAGCCATGAATAACCTGGGCTGGAGCAATGAAAAAGCCTGTTTCATGGCAGCCATGGATAACCTGGGCTGGAGCAATGGAAAAGCCTGTTTCATGGCAGCCATGAATAACCTGGGCTGGAGCAATGAAAACCCTGTTTCATGGCATGAATAACCTGGGCTGGAGCAATGAAAAAGCCTGTTTCATGGCAGCCATGAATAACCTGGGCTGGAGCAATGGAAAACACTGTTTCATGCCAAGAATAACCTGGGCTGGAGCAATGGAAAACACTGTTTCATGCCATGAATAACCTGGGCTGGAGCAATGGAAAACCCTGTTTCATGCCATGAATAACCTGGGCCGGAGCAATGGAAAACCCTGTTTCATGGCAGCCATGAATAACCTGGGCTGGAGCAATGGAAAACACTGTTTCATGGCAGCCATGAATAACCTGGGCTGAAGTAATGAAAAACACTATTTCATGGCCATGGATAATGCACAGGAACAGCAGCATAGTAGGACAGGAACAGCACCATAGTAGCACAGGAACAGCAGCATAGTAGGACAGGAACAGCAGCATAGTAGGTCAGGAACAGCAGCATAGTAGGAAAGGAACAGCACCATAGTAGGACAGGAACAGCACCACAGTAGGACAGGAACAGCACCATAGTAGGACAGGAACAGCACCATAGTAGGACAGGAACAGCACCATAGTAGGACAGGGACAGCACCATAGTAGGACAGGAACAGCACCATAGTAGATCAAGAACAGCACCATAGTAGATCAAGAACAGCACCATAGTAGATCAAGAACAGCACCATAGTAGAAAAGGAACAGCACGGGAACAGCTTACTTGAAGCCGCTGAAGTGGTACTATAGTAGGACAGGAACAGGACAGTAAACGGACAGGAACGGCATCATAGAATGAAAGGAACAGCACATGAACAGCTTACTTGAAGCCGCTGAAGTGGTACGCAAACTTGTGTCGTTCTTCAACCTCATCCCTGCTGCTCCTGCGACCTACGACCCCGTAGGGGTTGATGGGAAGGTCGGGCACGACAGATGAGCGCCGGCGCCCGCTCCGCACCACGAGCAGACGCTGGTCTGGGTCCGAGCTGCACGTGCTCGAAGAACTGTACTCCGAATCTGAACTGTCCGCCATTCTCAGGAAGCAGAAGGACTCAACAAGGAACCACCAGCAGCTCAAACCAACATCAATAAGTCTTCACAGTCTTAAACTTGCAAGGAACCGTCCTCAAACCAACATCAATAAGTCTTCACAGTCTTAAACTGGCAAGGAACCGTCCGCAAACCAACAACATTCAACAGGACTCAGTCAGGAGCTGTCTTCTTCCTCCTCAAACCTAGAACTAGTTGCAGGAAGTGTCCTTTTCTTCCATCAGGGTCCCACATACAGGAACTCACAAGGAAGTGTCCATCAGGGCCACACACACAGGAACTCACAAGGAAGTGTCCTCAACTGTCCTGAATTGTTGCACCAACAATATGCTTCTGGGCAAGTCCATTTGGCCCGGAAGATGGGGGGATTACTAGCATGTATACCAAAAACCAGACATCAGTAACAAAATGGTGGAGAAAATGACATCTTATTCTTATGGCTACTCACTCCACCAAGAAGAGTGGTACAGTCTGCCCATAACAAAGTAAAATCCGCTTTCCTCCTACAACAGTGGGCAGACCTGAAAGGTCAAAGATCACCAGAGTAAACTGTGGCTCAGCCAACCCAAATGGTGACAGATTACTGCCACCTGATTACAGGAAGTGACATCACAGAAAGGGACATTTTCCAAAAGCAAACAGACAGTTTTTATATCCATATTTCCAAACATTGGAGAAAGTCAGAAGTAAAAGCTACCTGCTCCCCCCTGTCACTGGCGATTTGGTACGACCTAAGGGTGCAGTCTTATTCAGTGGAATGTACGAACTAAGCCCTTAGGCAGGGACTGGCAGAACTACTGCTATCAGCATGGGCACAAACAGCTATAGTCTTGGTTCACATCACTGTGCAGTATAACTTAGGCACATCACTGTACAGTATAATTTAGGCACATCACTGTACAGTATAACTAAGACAATCACTGTACAGTATAACTAAGGCACAACACAGTACAACTAAGGCACATCACTGTACAGCATAACTTGGGCACATACACTTATAGTCTTGGTTCACATCACTTAAGTATAGCTAAGGCATTATTAGCAACACAGCAAATTCAATTCTGGGATCACATAACTGTGAAATAGATCTGAATTCTGGCAAAGTGGTTTACAAAGTCTACGTTTGCAACTGTTCTGTGAAGAGGAAACAAATAAAAATGAAACATTAAACAGTTGTAAATCCCTTATAATCTGAATGAGCACACTATGATTATGCAGTGACAAGTCTTTATGCTTACCTTTTAATTAAAATGGTATGTAAAGGAAACATAGTCTTCAGTTCTAAAACTTACAGTCAGATAACAGCTTTATCGTATCACCAAATATATTCTACTCCAAATATGAAGCAGACTATTAAAAGGTAGCTTGCCAGCAAGCAACAAACAATGCTTGAGAAATATTCCCCCCTGCCCCTGGCATGTCAGCAGACCAGTGGAAATTGGCTGCTTTCATGTGAAAGAATCAATTTTTGAGGCATGTCTTTGCTAAAAGTCTACTGGATGTAACACAGAGATAATCCCCTGTTGCACAAAAGCTGCCACTACCCCCCCCCCCCCCTGTGTGCCACACAAGCTGCCACAACCCCCCCCCCCTGTTCCACACAAGCTGCCACCCCCCGACCCCCCACCTACCCCCACCCACCCCCACCCCCCCTGTTCCACACAGGCTGCCACAGTAACACTCTGAAACAGGAACATTCTTACTCACCAGGAACTGCTCAGGAACGACATGTTCTAGGGGGGTGGGGCAGACACAACACGGCCCGGTGAGATCCCTAGGGGTGGGGGAGGCACCAGACTGCCCGGGGGTGGGGGTGCCCTGATGGGATGGGAACCGGTAAACAAACCGGCAGTACCAAACTCCTCAGGTTTGTTACTTCCCAGCCCTGCAGAGGAATCCCATGCTCCTCAGCTGTGGACTGTTCGCCTGTCATGTATGTTTGGTTTGTTGTGTGCTAGCCCGGGAACCAGTAACCTTCTAGGCTCCTTACACAACTGTTACACCAGCTTACCCTGACCCAGGCACACAGGCTGGTACCAGGCTAGCTCCCACCTGTCATGTGTGTTTGGTTTGTTAGTGCTAGCCCGGGAACCAGCAACCTTCTAGGCTCCTAATGCAACTGTTACACCAGCTTACCCTGACCCAGGCACACAGGCTGGTACCAGACTAGCTCCCACCTGTCATGTGTGTTTGGTTTGTTAGTGCTAGCCCGGGAACCAGCAACCTTCTAGGCTCCTACACAAAACTGTTATACTAGCTTACACCAGCTTACACTGACCCAGGCACACAGGCTGGTACCAGGCTAGCTCCCACCTGTCAGGTGTGTTTGGTTTGTTAGTGCTAGCCCGGGAACCAGCAACCTTCCAGGCTCCTTACGCAACTGTTACACCAGCTTACCCTGACCCAGGCACAGGGGCTGGTACCAGGCTAGCTCCCACCTGTCATGTGTGTTTGGTTTGTTGTGTGCTAGCCCGGGAACCAGCAACCTTCCAGGCTCCTACACAAAACTGTTACACCAGCTTACACTGGCCCAGGCACACAGCCTGGTACCAGGCTAGCTCCCACCTGTCATGGGTGTTTGGTTTGTTGTGTGTCTCTGGGCAGCAGCTGACAGCTCTGACCTCATAAAGGGAGCAGCTCAAAAGTACAACAGCAGGGAGCAGCTCAAAAGTACAACAGCTCTGACCTCATAAAGGGAGCAGCTCAAAAGTACAACAGCAGGGAGCAGCTCAAAAGTACAACAGCAGGGAGCAGCTCAAAAGTACAACAGCAGGGAGCAGCTCAAAAGTACAACAGCAGGGAGCAGCTCAAAAGTACAACAGCTCTGACGTATGCAGAGAGCAACTCAAAAGTACAATAGCAGGGATCGGCTCAAAAGTTACAACAGCAGGAAGCAGCTGAAAAGTTTAACTGTTACAGACTGACGCTCATGCAGGGAGCAGCTCAAAACTTACAATACCCTGACACTGAAGCCAACAGTAGGGACCAGCTCTAAAAGACTTCCATTTCAATCATATAGACAGGGAACAAATCCAAAGTTACCACCTGACCCTTGCCCTCAGCAGGTGCAACAAAGCAAACACTCGATGCAGGTGAAAACAACCCTCACATACATGCCAGTCCCATGTACAACCCTCACATACATGCCAGTCCCATGTACAACCCTCACATACATGCCAGTCCCGCGTACAACCCTCACATACATGCCAGTCCCGCGTACAACCCCCACATACATACCAGTCCCATGTACAACCCTCACATACCAGTCCCATGTTTGAGAGGAGCCACACCTGGAGCACATGAATAAACCCACTATAACTGTAGAAGAATTGGGATAGAAGTACTGTAACATTTACAGCGTGCACTATTCAGTACAAACCTGGTGTGATGCGCTATAAAGAGGCCTACCAGGTACAAACAACCAAACAAATGCAACAGTTTTCTGGACAACATAACTAACTCTCCTTAGCTTAGATTGAAAACTTTGAAACCATACATTCTTTTAAAACAATGACTGCCTAAAATCAATGGCCTTATTCTGACCCACTGCCCGGGTCCATCATGCAGTAACAGTGCCCCCTAGCACATCAGGTCTGTACTGCAGACTGGGAGAAGTTTTACAGCAAAAGTGCAATGATGAACAAAAACAACCTCCATTGCCTAATACAGCATGATTAAACTCTACATATGCAAGACCCCTATCCCTTATCACTGGTACTGCACCCTTAGGACTGCTGTCCCTGGTGCTGGATGGCATTCACACTGACACTGCTGTCCCTGCTGCTGAATGACATTCACACTGACACTGCTGTCCCTGGTGCTGAATGGCATTCACACTGACACTGCTGTCCCTGCTGCTGAATGACATTCACACTGACACTGCTGTTCTTGGTGCTGATTGACATTCACACTGACACTGCTGTCCCTGGTGCTGAATGACATTTACACTGACACTGCTGTCCCTGGTGCTGAATGACATTCACACTGACACTGCTGTCCCTGGCACTGAATGACATTCACACTGACACTGCTGTCCCTGGCACTGAATGACATTCACACTGACACTGCTGTCCCTGCTGCAGAATGACATTCACACTGACACTGCTGTCCCTGGTGCTGAATGACATTCAAACTGACACTGCTGTCCCTGGTGCTGATTGACATTCACACTGACACTGCTGTCCCTGGTGCTGAATGACATTCAAACTGACACTGCTGTCCCTGGTGCTGATTGACATTCACACTGACACTGCTGTCCCTGGTGCTGAATGACATTCAAACTGACACTGCTGTCCCTGGTGCTGAATGACATTCACACTGACACTGCTGTCCCTGGTGCTGAATGACATCCACACTGACACTGCTGTCCCTGGCACTGAATGACATTCACACTGACACTGCTGTCCCTGGTGCTGAATGACATTCGCACTGACACTGCTGTCCCTGGTGCTGAATGACATTCACACTGACACTGCTGTCCCTGGTGCTGAATGACATTCACACTGACACTGCTGTCCCTGGTGCTGATGGACATTCAAACTGACACTGCTGTCCCTGGTGCTGAATGACATTCA
The DNA here is from genome assembly GCA_019207045.1 of Branchiostoma floridae x Branchiostoma belcheri. Classification (NCBI taxonomy): domain Eukaryota; kingdom Metazoa; phylum Chordata; class Leptocardii; order Amphioxiformes; family Branchiostomatidae; genus Branchiostoma; species Branchiostoma floridae x Branchiostoma belcheri. The sequence goes on from CM033039.1 coordinate 83,205, forward strand.
CACTGACCCCCAAAATGGGAATGGTACAGCCTTTATCACAACCTGTGAGAATATAAATGACACCCCCACCATTAGAATGGTACAGCCCTACTCACGATCTTGAGGAATTTGAATGACCCCCCGCCATTAGAATGGTACAGCCCTACTCACGATCTTGAGGAATATAAATGACTTCCGGCCCTTCTCAGCGGCCCGAGGCAGTTAAAGACTTCCCCCGAGACTCCTTTCACCTTGGCGCTGCTAATCCGCTCTATCCGGGCGCGGCGCACTTCCTTAGCTGCTTCCTTACAAGTCTTAAGAAGGTCCCGGAGGCTATCAGCTCCTTAGAGAGACTTAATGTTGGCTTTCTGTCAGCTCCTTAGAGAGATTTGATGTTGACATTCTGTCAGGGGGTTCTTATTACCAGAGCTTCCCAGGTTCAAGCTGGACAGAACAAACCGACCCGGTGGGAAATTAAATTGTTGTAGTAAGCAGAACCAACCAACCCAGGTGGGAAATAAACCCAGGCAGAACCAACCAACCCAGGTGGGAAATAAACCCAGGCGGAACAAACCAACCCGGGTGGGAAATTAGCCCCGGCAGAACAAACTAACCCGGGCAGGAAGTTAACCCAGGCACTGCAACAAACCAGCCTGGGCTGGAAGTCAACCCAGGCAGAACAAACCGACCCTGGTGGGAAATTAACCCCGGCAGAACAAACTGACCCAGCAGGAAGTTATGCCAGGCAATCAACCAACCTGGGAGAAAAATTAACCCATGCGGAACAAACCGGAAATTAACTCAGGCAGGGAAATGTGTGGCTACCTGAGAAATGTGTGGGTACTCAGAAATGTGTGGCTACCTGAGAAATGTGTGGCTACCTGAGAAATGTGTGGATACCTGAGAAATGTGTGGATAACTCAGAAATGTGTGGATAACTCAGAAATGTGTGGCTACCTGAGAAATGTGTGGCTACTTGAGAAATGTGTGGGTACCTGAGAAATGTGTGGCTACCTGAGAAATGTGTGGCTACCTGAGAAATGTGTGGATAACTCAGAAATGTGTGGATAACTCAGAAATGTGTGGATACCTGAGAAATGTGTGGCTACTCAGAAATGTGTGGATATTGAGTTTGCTGAGGATAAAATGTGTGGATGTTGAGTTTGCCGAGGATGAAACTGCAGAGATGACATCACGCAGGCTGCTGTAGTTAGAGCCTTGGGCTGGGTAACCTGTGTTCTGGGACTGGGTAACCTGTGTTCTGGGGCTGGGTAACCTGTGTTGGGCTGGGTAACCTGTGTTGGGCTGGGTAACCTGTGTTGGGCTGGGTAACCTGTGTTCTGGGGCTGGGTAACCTGTGTTCTGGGGCTGGGTAACCTGTGTTCTGGGACTGGGTAACCTGTGTTCTGGGGCTGGGTAACCTGTGTTGGGCTGGGTAACCTGTGTTGGGCTGGGTAACCTGTGTTCTGGGACTGAATCCTGCAGACTCTCTCCTGGGATTATTGTGTTATCAGATGATAACCCGGATAAACTGATCTGTAATGTTGTATATTACAGGGGAAGATCGGAGCTTAGAGCTGGGTCGGTCTCAGATCTGGGGCAGGTAATCTGCTGTAGTCGCTCCCAGCGGATTGTTTGATGGGCTAATAAATGAAATAAACCGAGATACGAGATCAAGTGATTGTTTAATGGGATAATAAATGTGATAAACCGAGACATGAGATCAAGTGATTGTTTTATGGGATAATAAATGGGATAAGCCGAGATGTGAGATCAGGTGATTGTTTTATGGGATAATAAATGGAATAAGCCGAGATGTGAGATCAGGTGCCACATCAGTCAGCAGCACAGGCCATTACGGAGCTTGTTCTGCCGCTCATGGAGAGGTGATCAGTTTGGAGCGGTGAGGAGCTCTGGTTACATCTGAGAGATCAAACAATGACAACAGGAGGCGAGAGCTGCTCTGCAGGCTTTGTATGGGGCAGAGGGCAGGTGATTACTGAACACCTGGGGATCAAAGCATCGAACCTTGGCAGGTTGTTACATGTTACATTGAGACTACAGCAGCTAACTCGGCAGGTTGTTACATGTTACATTCAGACTACAGCAGCTAACTCGGCAGGTTGTAACACGTAGGTGGGGGCCAGCATTGCAGGTTTTGTAAGGCAAATTTTGGTTCGACAGATAGATAAAAATTAATGTTTTATCTGAGGATGAAATCCGTGATAGAAAACCATCTCTCATTTGCAGACAACCTTCTCTTCATAACATTTGAACCATCTTAGAACTGCCTTAAACTCCTAAACATCTCAGGTCAGGGGATGAGTTTAAGGCCTGGTTACGAGTTCCTTGTCCTGTCACAGAGTTTAAGGCCTGGTTACGAGTTCCTTGTCCTGTCACAGAAGCTGTCTGAAACGCCTCGCCGAATTCTGTCCGGTTTCTGGGGTTTATTCCCAGCGTAATAATCATTACTTATTACCTGCATTGACAAATTGCTGGAGTATTTCTATCCAGATTAATAATTAATTAACTTTTAATACCTGGATGTCTAACCTTCATCGGCACATGGCTGAAGCATTTTTACCCAGCATAATAATCATAACCTGGCTGTGTAACCTTTAGCAGCGTATTGCTGAAGCATTTTTACCAAGCATAACAATTATTTAAATCTTAATACCTGGATGTGTAACCTTTAATGCGTATTGCTGAAGCATTTTTACCAAGCGTAACAATTATTTAAATCTAAACACCTGAATGTGTAACCTTTAGCAGCGTATTGCTGAAGCATTTTTACCAAGCATAACAATTATTTAAATCTTAATACCTGGATGTGTAACCTTTAATGCGTATTGCTGAAGCATTTTTACCAAGCGTAACAATTATTTAAATCTAAACACCTGAATGTGTAACCTTTAGCAGCGTATTGCTGAAGCATTTTTACCAAGCATAACAATTATTTAAATCTTAATACCTGGATGTGTAACCTTTAATGCGTATTGCTGAAGCATTTTTACCAAGCGTAACAATTATTTAAATCTAAACACCTGAATGTGTAACCTTTAGCAGCGTATTGCTGAAGCATTTTTACCAAGCATAACAATTATTTAAATCTTAATACCTGGATGTGTAACCTTTAATGCGTATTGCTGAAGCATTTTTACCAAGCGTAACAATTATTTAAATCTAAACACCTGAATGTGTAACCTTTAGCAGCGTATTGCTGGAGTATTTTTACCAAGCGTAACAATTATTTAAATCATAATACCTGGATGTGTAACCTTTAACGCGTATTGCTGGAGTGTTTCTACCCAGCATAATAATTATCGCCTGGTGTATGATATTGATGGCACAGCCCGTAAACAGCAGGTTGCCAGTTTGTTCCGTCGCCACGCCGACAGCTCCGATGATGAGTTGCGGAGCGTGCAGAGATGTTTGGTTAGGAGTTAATCGAGCCCCCGAGGAGCGTGCGGAGACGTTTGGTTAGGAGTTAATCGAGTGTATGTGTGGATGTGTAACCTTTAACGCGTATTGCTGGAGTGTTTCTACCCAGCATAATAATTATCGCCTGGTGTATGATATTGATGGCACAGCCCGTAAACAGCAGGTTGCCAGTTTGTTCCGTCGCCACGCCGACAGCTCCGATGATGAGTTGCGGAGCGTGCAGAGATGTTTGGTTAGGAGTTAATCGAGCCCCCGAGGAGCGTGCGGAGACGTTTGGTTAGGAGTTAATCGAGTCCCCCAGGGGCCAGTTTTATCCTGTTATATAAAACAGATTCAGATTCGTTCTGCAGTAGGCAGGGCCCGGGGGATGGGGGGGGGGGGGGGGCTCTGCTGTCTGACACGAAACAGACGCATTTATTTATTACACCAACCACTCAATATTCCACGGCTGGAGATACTGCCAAATTGCACCTAATGTTAGTCTGTGGGTGCACCCAGACATTTGTATCATTTCATTTCTTTATCCAGGTTTACATGCAGGGTTGTGTAGGTTATGTACATAAAGGCAGGGAAACATGTACGGTTGTGTAGGGTTATGGACATAAAGGCAGGGAAACATGCAGGGTTGTGTAGGGTATGTACATAAAGGCAGGGAAACATGTAGGGTTGTGTAGGGTTATGGACATAAAGGCAGGGAAACATGCAGGGTTGTGTAGGGTTATGGACATAAAGGCAGGGAAACATGTAGGGTTGTGTAGGGTTATGGACATAAAGGCAGGGAAACATGTAGGGTTGTGTAGGGTATGTACATAAAGGCAGGGAAACATGCAGGTTGTGTAGGTTATGGACATAAAGGCAGGGAAACATGCAGGTTGTGTAGGGTATGTACAATGGAGAGAAGTTGTACACTAGAATACAGCAGACTGTTGACATCTGGTTAATAAATGGCAGAGGAAATGATATCACATTTACTATAGTTTCACATTTTGATGTTATAAAGTCATTGATACAGAGAATTTTAGATTGGAGCAGTGAAGAGAATTAAGTTTTACTGGCTAATTCTACTTTAATCTTCATTTATCCTTAATTTTCCTGGTGACCTAAATGTGTTGTTAGGGTCCAACAACAAACCGTACGATATTCTCGCAGGAGAAACTTAAAACACCGACCGATGTGACAGGATTATCATACATATAGATTTGAAATTCAAGCATGCAAGCATCATGGCTCTGTTGGTTTCCAATTGAAAGCAGATTTCCCCAGGCAAGCCGTACTGTCCTTTGCGAGTTGTGTTAAGTTGCAAATTTCTGAGGCAGATTATCGCCACTTTGATCCGGCAGTGGCTCGGGGCCTCCGTGCATTACACGCAGCCAAAGTGTTATTTTCCATTTGGCGGATCGAAGCCGGCGAATGGCGGCACTTTGCGGGGCGCGCTCCTAATGGGGAATCCTGATTACATTTTCACTCTGCTGATATCACGTTACACTCATGTAAATATAGACGTTTCATCCCGCTGTAACTCGATACCTAATGCAGCGCTGGGACTTCAGAGGCGGGAAGGAGAAACTAGAAAGGCAGCATTTACAAGTTTTACAAGGTCATTGACCTGGCCGGGCAGGCCAACTGTCTATAGACAGCACCAAAACAGCAGCGACCAAAACAGCACCAAAACAGCACCAGTACAGCACCAAAACAGCACCAGTACAGCACCAGTACAGCACTAAAACAGCACCAGTACAGCACCAGTACAGCACCAAAACAGCACCAGTACAGCACTAAAACAGCACCAGTACAGCACTAAAACAGCACCAGTACAGCACCAGTACAGCACCAGTACAGCACTAAAACAGCACCAGTACAGCACCAGTACAGCACTAAAACAGCACCAAAACAGCACCAGTACAGCACCAGTACATCACCAATACAGCACCAAAACAGCACCAGTACAGCAACAGTACAGCACCAAAACAGCACCAGTACAGCACTAAAACAGCACCAGTACAGCACCAAAATAGCACCAGTATAGCACCAGTACAGCGCTAAAACAGCACCAAAACAGCACCAGTACAGCACCAAAACAGCACCAGTACAGCACCAGTACAGCAATATTGTTGCACTGGTCCAGCGCCGGTATAGTGTTGCATATTTTACTCACATTAACTTGATTAAGTAACATTAAAGAGGGAGAAGTTTTGTTCCAAAATATCAGGACTTAAACAGTCACTTTTCCGTATCCGGGACGCAAACCAGTATCTTACATGCGCTGCTAACATGCCCAGCTCCAGTATCCGCATACATACATATATCTGTACATTATATTCCACATGCCAGACCAGATCATTCAGACATGACCCTTATAATGTTAGTGATGATATTTTGTTGTTCTGTATCTGTATGTAGTTTAATAGTGATTGCCATACAAATGTATTCTGCACGGTTGTCGAGCAATAAAGTTCCTTCAAGAATTCACATTCTCCTCTCCAATCTTCCCTAAACCTGACTAAAACCTGACTAAAACCTGACTAAAACCTGACTAAAACCTGACTAAAACCTGACTAAAACCTGACTAAAACCTGACTAAAACCTGACTAAAACCTGACTAATACCTGACTAAAACCTGACTAAAACCTGACTAACTCACTAAGGAAGTTCAGCCAGCTCCAGTCCTGACGTCTCCAGACTCCGTCGGGACGGAATCCCTGCCAGACATGTCTCCTCAGGAGGAGCAAAACCCTTTCAGAACTACTCAGCCGCCCATTTCTGACTCACCCAAACATCTTAAGACGCTATAAAAGCACCTCAGGACGTTATAAAACATCTCAGGACATTCTAAATCATCTCGGGTGGTTCTGAAAACATCTCAGTCCATTTTTAACGTCACACTTTCCCTCTCAGCCGGCCAGACAGGTCATTTCAGCCCTGCTCTTAACACTTTCACTCTGCGTCTCCTGGGCAGGTGCACCTTTGATGTCTTGTAGAGAATAACTTTCCATTTCATATCTTATAACATATAGGAAACTTTCTCCTTGGTGTACCAACCTGCACCTAACAAGCAGCGAACAATCACGGTGAGCACACACCAGGCCACAGGTCACAGGTCATCTCACACCACCTGACCAGGCCACAGGTCATAGGTCATCTCACACCACCTGACCAGGCCAGAGGTTACAGGTCATCTCACACCACCTGACCAGGTCATATGTCACAAGTCTTTCAGGCCACTTGACCAGGCCACAGGTCACATTTCGCAGTAACCATCATGTGTTGAACTACAGAAAATATGAAACCACCACATCGCCACCACTAATACCACCCACCCGCCCAGCACACCCTGGGACCCCCCCTCGCACACCCTGGGACCCGCCCAGCACACCCTGGGACCCGCACAGGACACCCTCGGACCCGCACAGGACACCCTGGGACCCACCCAGCACACCCTGGAACCCACCCAGCACACCCTGGAACCGCCCAGCACACCCTGGGACCCGCACAGGACACCCTGGGACCCGCACAGCACACCCTGGGACCTGCCCGGCACACCCTCGGACCCGCACAGGACACCCTCGGACACACCCAGCACACCCTGGAACCCGCCCAGCACACCCTGGGACCTGCCCGGCACACCCTCGGACCCGTACAGGACACCCTCGGACCCGCACAGGACACCCTGGGGCACACCCTGGAACCCACCCAGCACACCCTGGAACCCACCCAGCACACCCTGGAACCCACCCAGCACACCCTGGAACCCACCCAGCACACCCTGGAACCGCCCAGCACACCCTGGGACCTGCCCGGCACACCCTCGGACCCGCACAGGACACCCTCGGACACACCCAGCACACCCTGGAACCCGCCCAGCACACCCTGGGACCTGCCCGGCACACCCTCGGACCCGCACAGGACACCCTCGGACACACCCAGCACACCCTGGAACCGCCCAGCACACCCTGGAACCCGCCCAGCACACCCTGGGACCCATCCAGCACACCCTGGGACCCGCACAGCACACCCTAGGACCCACCCACCCAGGACACCCGGGGACCCACCCACCCAGCACACCCTGGAACCCACCCACCCAGCACACCCTGGAACCCACCCAGCACACCCTGGAACCCACCCAGCACACCCTGGAACCGCACAGCACACCCTGGAACCTGCCCAGCACACCCTGGAACCCACCCAGCACACCCTGGAACCGCACAGCACACCCTGGAACCCACCCAGCACACCCTGGAACCGCACAGCACACCCTGGAACCTGCCCAGCACACCCTGGGACCCGCCCAGCACACACTGGGACCCACCCACCCAGGACACCCGGGGACCCGCCCAGCACACCCTGGGACCCACCCACCCAGCACACCCGGGGACCCGCCCACACAAACACAACCTGTGCCTGTAAACATCACATCCTGGTGGGATGACAGCCACGCATCACAAAGCCCGACATCCCAGCCAAACCTGATGGCAGCACAGATATCGGCTCCTGCTCTCTCACACAACGTAGCATTCACTACTACAACTATGTACCAGACTATACCTTAGACTTACACCTTAGATACTCCCGAACACTGTTACATTGGTCAACTCTGTAAGCATATTTTCTCCAAAGCGTGCGGTTTTGAGCAGCTACCGCCATGCTTTCCATGTTGATAGTATAGATAATAGATGTACCAGACTATAGCATAGCTGAACAGCAGTTTGTGTGTGGCACTTCCTTCTCTGCCCTGCCACTGATCTGGGGTTTTCTGTGTGCTCACAGCCGCTAAGCAAACACTCAGCAGTAACTCAGCTTGGTTTGAGTCTCGGCTACGGACACTGTTTGCTTTGCTACACATGGACAGAACCATTTTGACGAATAATATGTATGTCTAGGGATATATGGCTTCACTAGGACGAAATCTCTATGGATTTCTTGTGACTTCAGTGGAGTAAAGTTGCTTCCTTCTATATTAATCTGACCTCCCACATGACCTCAAGGAAAAATCACCAGTAAGGTGATTTGAGTTTTCATAAATAAACAAATGCTCAAACTAACAAACAATGTATGATATCAGGTTTCACTTTCTCTTTCTCATTTTATAGGCAGCCTTACTGTACAGGTACAAATACCTGCCAACCCTCCTGTACAGGTTAACACACCTGTCAATACACCTGTGCAGGTGAACACACCTGCCAACCCTCCTGTACAGGTTAACACACCTGCCAACACAATTGTATGTACAGGTGAACACACCTGCAAAGACACCTGTATGTACAGGTGAACACACCTGCCAACACACCTGTATGTACAGGTGAACACACCTGCCAACACACCTGTATGTACAGGTGAACACACCTGCCAACACAATTGTATGTACAGGTGAACACACCTGCAAAGACACCTGTATGTACAGGTGAACACACCTGCCAACACACCTGTATGTACAGGTGAACACACCTGCCAACACACCTGTATGTACAGGTGAACACACCTGCCAACACACCTGTATGTACAGGTTAACACACCTGCCAACACACCTGTATGTACAGGTGAATACACCTGCCAACACACCTGTATGTACAGGTGAAAACACCTGCCAACACACCTGTATGTACAGGTGAACACACCTGCAAAGACACCTGTACAGGCACACACCTACCAACACACCTGGCCTGCCTTGGATTGGAGAACAATGGATAAGACAGAACTTGTGAATTGCCTTTTCGGCTGGGTGACTCAGGGTTTGGATAGAGACTGGCCGTACAGGTACTATCACACCTTAACATGTACAGGTACAAGCACACCTGTGATGTGTACAGGTACTAACATACCTGTATTGTGTACAGGTACTAACACACCTGTTTTATGTACTACACAGGTACTAACCCACCTGTATATGTACTACACATGTTCTAACACACCTGTATTGTGTACAGGTACTACCTGACCTGAATATGTAGTTACTAACACACCTGAAAATGTACAGGTACTAACACACCTGTATCATGTACTAATACATGTACACCTGTATATGTGTACAGGTACTAACGCACCTGTATTATGTACTAATGTATGTACACCTGTATATGTACAGTTACTAACACACCTATTATGTACTAATATGTGTACACCTGTATATGTACAGTTACTAACACACCTGTATTATGTACTTATACATGTACACCTGTATTATGTACGGTTACTAACACACCTGTATTATGTACAGGTACTAACACACCTGTGTTATGTACTAACACACCTGTATTATATACTAATATATGTACACCTGTATATGTACAGATACTAACACACCTGTATATGTTCAGGAACAACCACACCTGTATATGTACAGGTACTAACACACCTGTTATGTACAGGTACTAACACACCTGTATATGTACAGATACTAACACACCTGTATATGTACAGGAACAACCACACCTGTATATGTACAGGTACTAACACACCTGTTATGTACAGGTACTAACACACCTGTTATGTACAGGTACTAACACACCTGTTATGTACAGGTACTAACACACCTGTTATGTACAGGTACTAACACACCTGTATATGTACAGATACTAACACACCTGTATATGTACAGGTACTAACACACCTGTTATGTACAGGTACTAACACACCTGTTATGTACAGGTACTAACACACCTGTATATGTACAGATACTAACACACCTGTATATGTACAGGTACTAACACACCTGTATATGTACAGGTACTAACACACCTGTATATGTACAGGTACTAACACACCTGTATATGTACAGGTACTAACACACCTGTACAGGTACTACTCTGTACCTGTGCCGGATCTCCATCGCTCGCGGCGGTTTAAAGCTGAAGTCTTGTGGATAGAGTTTAAGACGCTGTTCTCACCTGTAAGACGTCTGCTTCCTGATGGTGAGGTGGCTCAGCCTGTCCAAGGAGCCGCCCTCGGAGAACAAGTCGTCCTCCTCCGAGGCGTGCATGCCGGCCAGCCCGGGCCCGACCCCCTCGGACCGGGCGCGCGTGCGGCCTCTGCTCGGGACGCCTAGGCCCGGGCCCCCGTGCGACTCGCTGGAAGCCATCGGTGGCAGTCCGTGTGTCCGTGCTGGCTGTCCGTGCCGCTGTGCTGACTGCACCGCTACCGTACTGCTCACCTGGCGCTCACCTGCGGCTCACCTGGCGCTAAATCCTGGCTAACGGAACTGCCGCACCGATAAGCTAACCCTGCCGAGCCGCCTAACCCAGAACTCCACACAGCACTAACATAATCACGGCACTTCCGCCATACGCCGCACGGCATCATGGGTAACCCGGCACTTACAAACTTGCCGGCACCGCCAAGGCAGTTTCTGGTTCTGGTTCTTACTGGGAATTCCTGGGCGGACGGGAGGGGTTTATGGCAGGAAACTGCGGCCATGTCTTCACTGTAGTTCAACAACATGGCACAATACACCTTTCTCACGCGGCGGCCATGATAGATCTAAAACGAGTTCAATGTGGCAAACAAAAGGCTGTCCATCATAATTAGTAGTTCAACTATAAATGATAGCATGGAAATTAGAAAATTGACCAATAAGAGAATGGCTGCAAGTCCGTCAAATATTAGCATTATTATGTTTTTATTTTGCATCTCTTAAGGGTATATGGGGTCAGTACGCGAGTCTAAATTGCTACATATTTCGCTGCATAATACTGGTTATAATATTTATCATTTGATCTTATATTGTGAAAATTTGTGTGGTCTGGGGAAAAACTAAATGGGAGCTGATTTTACAAATAACTTTTGTTTGTTTGCCTCATTGACCTCGTCTTCAATCTATGATGATATGGCCGCCGCGTGAGAAAGGTGTATAGGGAGGGGCCTTCACTCAATCGCGAATCGTTCATTCTTAAATATTCTCACTCGTTCATTCCTCCATGTTTTCATTCGTCTGTTAGTTTATTTACACGCTGCTTCATTCGTCCATCCAACCTTTACTCCCTCTTCTATCGTCCCTGCCGGCAGATTTCACATTTCCCGGGCCGATAACAGGCATCAGAACAATGGCATACTAGTAACTCTGATGGGCTGACATGTCTGCAGCGCCCCCTGGTGGGCTGAGATCATGATTGCAGCACAGTTTAATGAATGAATGAAGACCTTTATTGTACAATTTTGCCCAACCGAGCTAAGTACAGGTCACAACAAGTCAGGATATATACATATAAAGGTGTCACAAATCTAGTCTAACACAAAAGTTCGGCTTCTTCTCGCTTCTTGGTATTGATGAAAATGTAGGACTGTATGGGTTTCGCTTTTAATATCGTGTGATGTTCCCTGCGTGACCGGACCGGCTGGCCTGGTGATTAGTTGATCACGTGACCGGACCGGCTGGCCCGCTAATTAGCAGAATTAAACACGAATGCCTCCGCCTGTACATATATCACCATGGTGACGGGGTTAATTTTCCCTAAAAGCTGTAATTTACTCTGATTGGCTGATGGCTCTGGGCACCACAAGGTCAGAACTGTGCAAGGTCAGGGAGACTGTCGTGAAAACCGGGTTTATTTTTCAGGAGTTTTTTAGGATTTTGCCTCTGACAAAAGCCGCCATTTTACATGTAACCTAGATGACATTTCCTGAAACCGAAAGTGTATTTGTCCGGCCCACCCAAAAGGCACGAACTTAGCTCCATTGTTCAGGGTCGCTGCGTTTCCTACCCAAGAGTTGAAAGAAATTCTGGCGTCAAAACTCAGACGGATGAATTGGAGCGCCACCTATCCTCCGTGCGCAGCACTGCAGGCTATTGTATGTGTTGTACTGAGAGATTATATAACATAATTATGTAACATTTTTGTATGACGTTGGCGCCACACGAAATCTGTCGGTCAGGCTAACAAGCTTTAAAAGGAAAACAGGAATGTAAATCTTCCCTTTTTTGAGTCCATAATCATCAGTGGTTGGTAACTCCGGTTCTAATCTTAGGTGGGGCATCATGGTTGGTTATTCAGATCCCACAGTTACCACAGCCTCCTTACTCAGATCCCACAGTTACCACAGCCTCCTTACTCAGATCCCACAGTTACCACAGCCTCCTTACTCAGATCCCACAGTTACCACAGCCTCCTCACTCAGATCCCACAGTTACCACAGCCTCCTTACTCAGGTCCCACAGTTACCACAGCCTCCTTACTCAGATCCCACAGTTACCACAGCCGCCTTACTCAGATCCCACAGTTACCACAGCCTCCTTACTCAGATCCCACAGTTACCACAGCCTCCTTACTCAGATCCCACAGTTACCACAGCCTCCTTACTCAGATCCCACAGTTACCACAGCCTCCTCACTCAGATCCCACAGTTACCACAGCCTCCTTACTCAGGTCCCACAGTTACCACAGCCTCCTTACTCAGATCCCACAGTTACCACAGCCGCCTTACTCAGATCCCACAGTTACCACAGCCTCCTTACTCAGATCCCACAGTTACCACAGCCTCCTTACTCAGATCCCACAGTTACCACAGCCTCCTTACTCAGATCCCACAGTTACCACAGCCGCCTTACTCAGATCCCACACGGGCCCCACTTTTACAGGCTGTAATGATATAACAGCGTGACGTGATATTCAAACTTCTCTGACGTTTTGGTATCGCAAAGAGAAGGTTTAAAGATGTCAAACCTCCACGCATGCGCAGAGCTACACTTCGACATTCACTGCTTTACATTCTTGCTGGCGTTTGTTTTTGTATAAAATAATGAGTCTGCCTTACATTGCACAAGCCAACCAGTGCCCGAATTTCCAGTTTAGCGGGCATACAACAGTTAATGCAGACTGCACGGAAACCTGCTTGCTTTGAGAGAGGTTTGTACCTTTCCAATATATTCGGTGGTGACCCCCCACCACCACCACGTGACATCTATGTGCCTAACTGACGTCATGAATAATCACACGTGACACGTGGTTCGTCCTGCCTCCATCCGGGCTTTATTGCTGCAACGTCACCACTCCTTACGTCATCAATATCTGTCCACAAGTATTTCTTACGTCATCAATATTTGCATACATCTACTCCTTATGTCGCAATATCTGTCTACAACTACTCTTTACGTCACCAATGTCACAACTACGTATGACTCACAAGGGTCGGCTACTGCATGTATACTGCAACTGTTACCTGTTCGGTTACAGGTGTGACAGGTACTATTACCTGTCCTGGCTGTACAGGTGCGACAGGCACTGTTACCTGTCCCGGCTGTACAGGTGCGACAGGCACTGTTACCTGTCCCGGCTGTACAGGTGCGACAGGCACTGTTACCTGTCCCGGCTGTACAGGTGCGACAGGCACTGTTACCTGTCCTGGCTGTACAGGTGCGACAGGCACTGTTACCTGTCCCGGCTGTACAGGTGCGACAGGCACTGTTACCTGTCCTGGCTGTACAGGTGTGGCAGGTACTGTTACCTGTCCTGGCTGTACAGGTGTGACAGGTACTATTACCTGTCCTGGTTGTACAGGTGCGACAGGTACTGTTACCTGTCCTGGCTGTACAGGTGTGACAGGTACTGTTACCTGTCCTGGCTGTACAGGTGTGCCGTGACCTGTTTGTGTGCAGGTGCGCATGTGCTGTTAACTGTCCGTGTACAGGTGTACCTGTGCGTTTACAGGCGTGCTGTATAATGTTATCTGCTCTTGTATAGCTGTGCTGTGTACTGTAACTTGTTCTTGTACATGTGTGCACATACAGGTGTGCCGTATACTGCTACTTGTTCTTGTACAGGTGTGCATGTGCTGTTACCTGCCTCTGTTCCTACAGGTGTGCATGTGCTGTTACCTGTTCCTACAGGTGTGCATGTGCTATGTGCTTTTGCTGTACAGGTATATGCTGTACTGTCGTGTGTTGCTGTACATGTGTGCTATTCTGTACGGTACACGTCATGTTCCTGTACACGTCATGTTCCTGTACACGTCATGTTTCAGAACGCGTCATGTTCCTGTACACGTCACCAGTATACATCACCAGTACACGTCACCAGTACACGTCACCAGTACCCTGTACCAGTACACGTCACCAGTATACGTCACCAGTACACGTCACCAGTACACGTCACCAGTACACGTCACCCTGCACCCTGCACCCGTAGCCTCCAGTACGTCTTACAAACTCGGAGTGAGTAAATCGGCTTTCCCGTCGGGAAATTGTCAACAACAACATCAAAACTGGTCACTACTTTTCCACAAGACGCCGATAGAACGTCCTTTCCTACTCTCCAAGCAGAGGTTAGGCTCCGGCCGAGTTTAGATTCCAAACGAAACCTGATCCGAACCTTTCCTTGGAGGGTAGTCATTTTCCTCCTACCGAGAGTTGAGCCTACCTACTTCTGTCTCGGGCAGACAGGCGACGCTCTGTACAGAAGGTACCGAAACTAAACTCGGCTGTAGAAATCCGAACAACACAGAAAATCACAGGCTTACATCATCATTACGCTCTACACAAGACAGAGGCTTATTCTGTACATGGGCTGAGTCCTATCTAACCATGGAGGTGAGGGGCTTCTGTGGCGATGTCCTTCTGTGGTCTGGTCTGCGTGACTACGCCGCTGTCTTCAGTTGTAGGACACTGTAGGCTATTCCCGCGGAGTCTATCCCGCGTGTGGATATATAGAAGAGATCTAGCTGAGACTTAAGTGAGTTCTAGTGGAGATATTGAAGTGTTCTAGGTGAGGTTGAGTCTAGATATTACAGAGATCTAGTTGATATAGTGGAGAGATCTAGTTGAAGTACTGTTGATATGAGAGAGGTGTAGTTGACTTATCGTTGAGGTCTCACACACAGTGTTAAGGCCGCCTGTACGATAGGAAAGGAGAGAACAAAGTTAGTACTCAACTAGAGCCAGTTGTTTCGCTCTGCAGAGTCAATAAATCAGACAAATCCATTCACGAGTTTGGTTTGTTATGATGCTTGTCCTATAGACATACAAAAACGCTCTCTTACTTTTTTAGCGCTAGCGCCTCGGCCTTTTTTCTCTGTAACAGAAGACGAAAGGGGTTATATTCAGTATTGACATAAACTGTACCTGTCGACCACATTTATAGTTACAGCATGGGTGCATACTGTCTGTACTGTAGGGTGAATAAATGAACAGCACATGCTCGCAAATCTTGAAGAAAGTTTCGTAATTAGCTTTTTCAAGAAGAACAATCATCACGATTTACATTATAATCTTCCTGGTGTTTAATTGTCTTTAAACGTTTTTCCATATACTGTTTCCTGTTGAGATTAGCCCTTAAGCCCTTGGGCGAGAAGTTGCCGATAAAACTCACAGTAATTGTATTTCAAAAAGTCTCAAACTGATTATAATGTAGAATGTTACTACATCGTTTGCTCCACCTCTCAAGAGGATGAAAGATGATGATGATGATGTTACTACATCCACATTCCCAACATTACAGCTGATAACGGTTTATCGTGCGGTGCCCCATTCCCAACATTACAGCTGATAACGGTTTATCATGTGGTGCCCAACATTACAGCTGATAACGGTTTATCATGTGGTGCCCAACATTACAGCTGATAACGGTTTATCGTGCGGTGCCCAACATTACAGCTGATAACGGTTTATCATGTGGTGCCCAACATTACAGCTGATAACGGTTTATCATGTGGTGCCCAACATTACAGCTGATAACGGTTTATCATGTGGTGCCCAACATTACAGCTGATAACGGTTTATCGTGCGGTGCCCAACATTACAGCTGATAACGGTTTATCATGTGGTGCCCAACATTACAGCTGATAACGGTTTATCATGTGGTGCCCAACATTACAGCTGATAACGGTTTATCATGTGGTGCCCAACATTACAGCTGATAACGGTTTATCATGTGGTGCCCAACATTACAGCTGATAACGGTTTATCGTGCGGTGCCCAACATTACAGCTGATAACGGTTTATCATGTGGTGCCCAATATTACAGCTGATAACGGTTTATCATGTGGTGCCCAATATTACAGCTGATAATGGTTTATCATGCGGTGCCCACCTCCGCCATGGCGTCGTCCATTTGTTTGAGTTCTTCGTAGTAATCCCGAGCGTCCCTCAGCGGCTTGACCATGCAGTCTTCTATAGACGGGAACAGCTGGGGAGGCAGACAAGGCACTTGGTTAGGTCCTGCCGACAACGCCATTGTCTAAGTCAAATCACTGAGCATATCCTGACCCTAAGTCTACAGCTAACCTCACCATGCAGTCTTCTATAGACGGGAACAGCTGGGGATGGGGAAGACATGGAGCAGTGTTAGGTCCTGCCGACAACGCCATTGTATAAGTTAAATCGCTAAACAGCTCGTTAGCACCTGGCAGCTTCCCCTGCAGTCTTTCACCAATAAGAGAAGCTGCGAGGGGTTTGGTGTAAATGATACTTCGATCCTGCCGACAACGCCAATGTGAATTATAACATAACATATACCCAATCTTGGGTCAAATTATTTTTATTCCACTACTATATTCCCCGTTTCTCTTCTTATGGCTCGTTTTTTGTCCATTGACCCCTTTTTGCAAGACTATTCTACTTTTTTATTTGTAGGAGGGGTGCACCTAAACACAATGAGATCCCTGGATTGTTAAGTGTACAGTCCTGTCTGCCCAACACCTTAACCATAACACTACAGGTAGCACCAGTGGCTTTCAGGTCATGCAGTCCTCAAAAGACGGGAGCAGCTAGAGAGGGGAGATATGGAGGCTAGATCCCCGGTATGTCTCACCAAGAACCTGTCATTCGCCCATGCATGTAGCCAGGAGCTTTCTAGGGAGATCCAGAGGAGGGAGAATAAGCCTAAAAGTAAGAAACGGAGGCCGCCAACAACAACAACGATGCATTGATCATTCTTTACTTACGCCTAAGTGTCTTGGGGGAACCCTATGGCGAGGAAAGAACCCCAGCCTTCGGGGATGTAGTGCTAACTGCAGCGTGTAGCGCTAACCTTACTAACCCTACGGGCGTGTAACGCTAACCCTACGGGCGTGCAGCGCTAATCCTACGGGTGTGTAACGCTAACCCTACAGGCCCGTAACGCTAGCCCTACGGGCGTGTAACGCTAACCCCACGGGCATGTAACGCTAAACCTACGGGCCCGTAACGCTAACCCTACGGGCATGTAACGCTGACCCTACGGGCATGTAACGCTAACCCTACGGTATGTAACGCTAACCCTACGGGTATGTAACGCTAGCCCTACGGGCATGTAACGCTAACCCTACGGGCATGTAACGCTAACCCTACGGGTATGTAACGCTAACCCTACGGGTATGTAACGCTAGCCCTACGGGCATGTAACGCTAGCCCTACGGGCGTGTAGCGCTAACCCTCGAGCCCGTAACGCTAACCCTACGGGCATGTAACGCTAACCCTACGGGCGTGTAACGCTAACCCTACGGGCATGTAACGCTAACCCTACAGGCCCGTAACGCTAACCCTACGGGCGTGTAGCGCTGTCCCTACGGGCGTGTAGCGCTATCCCTACAGGCGTGTATCGCTATCACTACGGGCGTGTAGCGCTATCCCTACGGGCATGTAACGCTATCACTACGAGCGTGTATCGCTATCCCTACGGGCGTGTGACGTTATCCCTACGGGCGTGTAGCGCTATCCCTACGGGCGTGCAGCTCAAACCCTACAGGCTTGTAGCCATAACCGTACAGCTTACCTACAGGCGTGTAGCTCAAATCGTACAGGCCTGTAACGCTGACCCTACGGGCCTGTAACGCTAACCCTACGGGCATGTAACGCTAACCCTACGGGCCTGTAACGCTGACCCTACGGGCATGTAACGCTGACCCTACGGGCATGTAACGCTAACCCTACGGGCATGTAACGCTAACCCTACGGGCCTGTAACGCTGACCCTACGGGCATGTAACGCTAACCCTACGGGCCTGTAACGCTAACCCTACAGGCATGTAACGCTGACCCTACAGGCCTGTAACGCTAACCCTACAGGCATGTAACGCTGACCCTACGGGCCTGTAACGCTAACCCTACAGGCATGTAACGCTGACCCTACGGGCCTGTAACGCTAACCCTACAGGCATGTAACGCTGACCCTACGGGCCTGTAACGCTAACCCTACAGGCCTGTAACGCTAACCCTACAGGCCTGTAACGCTGACCCTACAGACCTGTAGCGCTAACCCTACAGGCCTGTAACGCTAACCCTACAGGCCTGTAACGCTAACCCTAGAGGCCTGTAACGCTAACCCTACGGGCATGTAACGCTAACCCTAGAGGCCTGTAACGCTAACCCTACGGGCATGTAACGCTAACCCTACAGGCCTGTAACGCTAACCTTACAGGCCTGTAACGCTAACCCTACAGGCCTGTAACCCTAACCCTACATCTTCCACTCACCGGCTTCAACATGGCGTCCTCTACACACGGGAACAACTGCAGAGGCGGGAGATACGGCACAGTCAGATCCATGGACTGTCTTACCCACGGTACAGTGGGACAGTCCATCTCTTACCCACAGTACAGTGGTACAGTCCCAAACCCTAACTCCTAACAACATATAACGTCCTTGCTCATACCAGACGACTAACACGTCTGTTAACATGGCGTACTTTGGTTGGATTAATTATGTGTGTTTGTTTGTTTGTTTGTTTGCTTATATTTTACTCACCTTAGCAACAGTTTCAAACATCGGGATGAGAACAAACTTGATGAAGCCTATTTGAGCCGTTGCCTTGGTAACCTTGTCCCTGTCCATAAATGGCGCCACGGGAAGACCTTCGGCCTTTTCCCTGTCGCTCTGGGAACAGGAGATAAAAAATGGGGCAGAGGTGAGCGTGGGAACAGGAGATAAAAAATGGGGCAGAAGTGAGCGTGGGAACAGGAGATAAAAAATGGGGAAGAAGTGAGCGTGGGAACAGGAGATATGGGGCAAAGGTGAGCGTGGGAACAGGAGATATGGGGCAGAGGTGAGCGTGGGAACAGGAGATATGGGGCAGAGGTGAGCGTGGGAACAGGAGATATGGGGCAGAGGTGAGCGTGGGAACAGGAGATATGGGGCAGAGGTGAGCGTGGGAACAGGAGATATGGGGCAGAGGTGAGCGTGGGAACAGGAGATATGGGGCAGAGGTGAGCGTGGGAACAGGAGATATGGGCAGAGGTGAGCGTGGGAACAGGAGATATGGGCAGAGGTGAGCGTGGGAACAGGAGATGTGGGGCAGAGGTGAGCGTGGGAACAGGAGATATGGGGCAGAGGTGAGCGTGGGAACAGGAGATATGGGGCAGAGGTGAGCGTGGGAACAGGAGATATGGGGCAGATGTGAGCGTGGAAACAGGAGATATGGGCAGAGGTGAGCGTGGGAACAGGAGATATGGGGCAGAGGTGAGCGTGGGAACAGGAGATATGGGCAGAGGTGAGCGTGGGAACAGGAGATATGGGGCAGAGGTGAGCGTGGGAACAGGAGATATGGGCAGAGGTGAGCGTGGGAACAGGAGATATGGGCAGAGGTGAGCGTGGGAACAGGAGATATGGGGCAGAGGTGAGCGTGGGAACAGGAGATATGGGGCAGAGGTGAGCGTGGGAACAGGAGATATGGGGCAGAGGTGAGCGTGGGAACAGGAGATATGGGGCAGAGGTGAGCGTGGGAACAGGAGATATGGGGCAGATGTGAGCGTGGAAACAGGAGATATGGGCAGAGGTGAGCGTGGGAACAGGAGATATGGGGCAGAGGTGAGCGTGGGAACAGGAGATATGGGGCAGAGGTGAGCGCGGGAACAGGAGATATGGGGCAGAGGTGAGCGTGAGAACAGGAGATATGGGGCAGATGTGAGCGTGGGAACAGGAGATATGGGCAGAGGTGAGCGTGGGAACAGGAGATATGGGGCAGATGTGAGCGTGGGAACAGGAGATATCGGGCAGAGGTGAGCGTGGGAACAGGAGATATGGGGCAGACGTGAGCGTGGTCACGAACGGGAACAGGAGATATGGGGCAGAGGTGAGCGTGGGAACAGGAGATAAAAAATGGGGCAGAGGTGAGCGTGGGAACAGGAGATATGGGGCACAGGTGAGCGTGGAAACAGGAGATATGGGGAAGAGTTGAGCGTGGGAACAGGAGATATGGGGCAGAGGTGAGCGTGGGAACAGGAGATATGGGGCAGAGGTGAGCGTGGGAACAGGAGATATGGGGCAGATGTGAGCGTGGAAACAGGAGATATGGGCAGAGGTGAGCGTGGGAACAGGAGATATGGGGCAGAGGTGAGCGTGGGAACAGGAGATATGGGGCAGAGGTGAGCGCGGGAACAGGAGATATGGGGCAGAGGTGAGCGTGAGAACAGGAGATATGGGGCAGATGTGAGCGTGGAAACAGGAGATATGGGCAGAGGTGAGCGTGGGAACAGGAGATATGGGGCAGATGTGAGCGTGGGAACAGGAGATATGGGGAAGAGGTGAGCGTGGGAACAGGAGATATGGGGCAGACGTGAGCGTGGTCACGAACGGGAACAGGAGATATGGGCAGAGGTGAGCGCGGGAACAGGAGATATGGGCAGAGGTGAGCGTGGGAACAGGAGATAAAAAATGGGGCAGAGGTGAGCGTGAGAACAGGAGATATGGGGCAGAGGTGAGCGTGGGAACAGGAGATATGGGCAGAGGTGAGCGTGGGAACAGGAGATAAAAAATGGGGCAGAGGTGAGCGTGAGAACAGGAGATATGGGGCAGAGGTGAGCGTGGGAACAGGAGATATGGGCAGAGGTGAGCGTGGGAACAGGAGATAAAAAATTGGGCAGAGGTGAGCGTGGGAACAGGAGATATGGGGCAGAGGTGAGCGTGGGAACAGGAGATATGGGCAGAGGTGAGCGTGGGAACAGGAGATAAAAAATGGGGCAGAGGTGAGCGTGAGAACAGGAGATATGGGGCAGAGGTGAGCGTGGGAACAGGAGATATGGGCAGAGGTGAGCGTGGGAACAGGAGATATGGGGCAGAGGTGAGCGCGGGAACAGGAGATGTGGGGCAGAGGTGAGCGTGGGAACAGGAGATATGGGGAAGAGGTGAGCGTGGGAACAGGAGATATGGGGCAGAGGTGAGCGTGGGAACAGGAGATAAAAAATTGGGCAGAGGTGAGCGTGGGAACAGGAGATATGGGGCAGAGATGAGCGTGGGAACAGGAGATAAAAAATTGGGCAGAGGTGAGCGTGGGAACAGGAGATATGGGGCAGAGGTGAGCGTGGGAACAGGAGATATGGGGCAGAGGTGAGCGTGGGAACAGGAGATATGGGACAGAGGTGAGCGTGGGAACAGGAGATAAAAAATTGGGCAGAGGAGAGCGTGGGAACAGGAGATATGGGGCAGAGGTGAGCGCGGGAACAGGAGATATGGGGCAGAGGTGAGCGTGGGAACAGGAGATATGGGGCAGAGGTGAGCGTGGGAACAGGAGATATGGGGCAGAGGTGAGCGTGGGAACAGGAGATATGGGCAGAGGTGAGCGTGGGAACAGGAGATATGGGGCAAAGGTGAGCGTGGGAACAGGAGATATGGGGCAGAGGTGAGCGTGGGAACAGGAGATATGGGCAGAGGTGAGCGTGGGAACAGGAGATATGGGGCAGAGGTGAGCGAGGGAACAGGAGATATGGGGCAGAGGTGAGCGTGGGAACAGGAGATATGGGCAGAGGTGAGCGTGGGAACAGGAGATATGGGGCAGAGGTGAGCGAGGGAACAGGAGATATGGGGCAGAGGTGAGCGCGGGAACAGGAGATATGGGGCAGAGGTGAGCGTGGTCACGAACGGACTCCCGCAACTGCGGCCCGCTGCGTCTGGGACACGACATTACAAGGCGGAACCCAACCCTGTCCTTGCACTGCCTACCTCCCCGACCCATGTTGTACATCGCGGCACACACCTCTACCTCCCCGACCCATGTTGAACACCCCGGTACTGCCTTCTACCTCCCCGCCCCATGTTGTACACACCCGACCCATGTTGTACACCCCCGGTACACACTCCCCGACCCATGTTGTTCACCCCCGGCACACACTCCCCGACCCATGTTGTTCACCCCCGGCACACACTTTTACACCTTATTATAGTGGGAATGTTGTACACCCCCAGTACACACTTTTACACCTTGTTATAGTGGGAATGTTGTACACCCCGGCACACACTTTTACACCTTGTTATAGTGGGAATGTTGTACACCCCGGCACACACTTTTACACCTTGTTATAGTGGGAATGTTGTACACCCCTGCACACACTTTTACACCTTGTTATAGTGGGAATGTTGTACACCCCGGCACACACTTTTACACCTTGTTATAGTGGGAATGTTGTACACCCCTGCACACACTTTTACACCTTGTTATAGTGGGAATGTTGTACACCCCGGCACACACTTTTACACCTTGTTATAGTGGGAATGTTGTACATCCCCAGTACACACTTTTACACCTTGTTATAGTGGGAAAAGTCGTTAATGATGCCTTTCCTAAGGAGAGCGTCCAGCTGCAGCCAAGCATGACGGGAATCGGACCCGTGACGTCTGTAGTCCAAATTCTAACCGAATTTTCCAAATTGATGTTGGCTAAGATATGGATAAATCGTTTTGAAATCTGGTCTGAAGCCGTGATGTTTGTTGTTATTATGTACGGTACCCGTAATGTTACATCACAAACACATTTCATGTCATGTTTCATGTTTTATCTGATAATGAGAAGGGCTGGACTGGAAGGCATATCTACAGACAGCCGCGTCATTTCTGCTGACGCTGAAACCTTCACGTGCCTTAGCCTCCATAGCAGGCTCTCTATGGACTTTTTTGGCACTTTTGCTGGCCATTTCTTTTTGTACTGGGTCGCTGATTGCTGGCCTCTCTCATAGCCGTCCATTTTAAAATGGACGGCTAAAATGGACGGCTATGAGAGAGGCCAACAATCATCGACCCAGTACAAAAAGAAATGGCCAGCAAAAGTGCCAAAAAAGTCCATAGAGAGCCTGCTATGGAGGCTTCACGTGCCTCCTGTACAGCAAAACATGCCACCAGATCCATTCTCATTCCTACAGTCATAATCACCAACAAACCTACATGGGTCCATTCGGGGTACCAGTGGGATCAAGAAACAAGTCTTTTAAGCTGGCAAAATTACCTGCATGAAATATTCTTCTAGTAGGCAGTCGACCCAGGGTTCAGACACATCCATGGGTCGGACTTCGTTTGAGATGTCGCAACACTTGATGAGAATCATCTTCAACTGAAAAATAGATTTCGTTTGAGATGTTACAACACTTGATGAGAATCATCTTCAACTGAAAAATAGATTTCGTTTGAGATGTCGCAACACTTGAACTAAACCCATCAACAATGTGACACATGTATATAAACTGCATTTTGTATAAGTGAATAAAGTATATGACTAGGGTCATGGAAAGTAAAAAAATTTGGACTAGAATAGTCTGTACACTTGAGAGTTGACACTGTCCCTACTGCAATATAGTTTAAACATGTGAAAGTTGACACCGTCTCTACTGCAATATAGTTTATACATGTGAAATTTGACACCGCCTCTACTGCAATATAGTTTATACATGTGAAACTTGACACGACCTACAGCAGCTTGTATGGGATACTCACGGCAGCCACGTGCTCCTCGTTCGTGTAGTCAAAATTGTCGACTTTCTGCTTAAAGGACTCCAGAATCTCCCCGTGCCTCGCCATGTCTGTCGCCAGGATCAGGGTGATGATTCCCTGGGGAAAACAACAAACAAATAAACAAACAGATTCTCCCCGTGCCTCGCCATGTCAGGGTGATGACTTCAACCATAGAGGAAATATGGGACGGGTGGTATCGACTGTCAACAATATATGACTTCACACGTGCTTGCTTTCACCTGTCTCTGGAACAATTAGGTCAAATGGCTGCGAGGTTCAGTCGGAGAAGAGTCGGAGTTTTTCCTTTATGTAATCTACGGACTCAGATAAACATTCATGCGAATATTATGTAAACAGGTAACACCGCTACTTCATGATGATACAGGTAACACCGCTACTTCACGATGATACAGGTAACACCGCTACTTCACGATGATACAGGTAACACCGCTACTTCACGATGATACAGGTAACACCGTTACTTCATGATGATACAGGTAACACCGCTACTTCACGATGATACAGGTAACACCGCTACTTCACGATGATACAGGTAACACCGCTACTTCATGATGATACAGGTAACACCGCTACTTCATGATGATACAGGTAACACCGCTACTTCATGATGATACAGGTAACACCGTTACTTCATGATGATACAGGTAACACCGCTACTTCATGATGATACAGGTAACACCGCTACTTCACGATGATACAGGTAACACCGTTACTTCATGATGATACAGGTAACACCGTTACTTCATGATGATACAGGTAACACCGCTACTTCATGATAATACAGGTAACACCGCTACTTCATGATAATACAGGTAACACCGCTACTTCATGATGATACAGGTAACACCGCTACTTCATGGTGATACAGGTAACACCGCTACTTCATGATGATACAGGTAATACCGCTACTTCATGATGATACAGGTAACACCGCTACTTCATGGTGATACAGGTAACTCCGTTTCTCTCACCTGCCGAATCTGCTTCCAGGTCTCCTTGTCGACGTTGGCGAAGATGTTGCAGTCAGGGTTGCTCAGAATCTTAAAGGCCACGGCACAGTGATGATTCTCCAGCGGCGAGATATCATTGTACCGTACCGCAAGTTCTGTGCGCGCGTTGATCTGGTATCTACGGACGGGAGAACAGATATCATTGTACCGTACCGCAAGTTCTGTGCGCGCGTTGATCTGGTATCTACGGACGAGAGAACAGATATCATTGTACCGTACCGCAAGTTCTGTGCGCGCGTTGATCTGGTATCTACGGGGGGAGAACAGATATCATTGTACCGTACCGCAAGTTCTGTGCGCGCGTTGATCTGGTATCTACGGACGGGAGAAACACACCGTTAGACTAAAGAACAAACCGTCACTATCGCTGTTCCTCAATGACATCGACTGTTGCACCACAGAACCCACTATCTCATGTTCAATTGGAATCTCGTTGGAAACAGATTCTAACTTTGGGAGGAAAGTCGAAATACTGGCGGTAAAGTTATGCCACTGAGAGGAAGACCCTCCATACAACGTCTGCATTTTTGAAGGACAGAAAGAACTCGATAATCAGCAACTGAGATAGACATGCCTTCAGGCTTATGGTAAGAAACTTAGAATGCAAATGTTGCAAATGAATGCGCCTCCTAGCGGAGGCTGTTGGTGCTCCAGGTGTGTTTGTGCTGCTGTGAGGACGGGCCGCCGACCGACCAGCGGATCTGACGTCACGAGGGATGCTCCACTGATGGCGGCGGCATGTCTGTCAGCTGACACAGCACCAATCAGCACACAGCTCAGCCTGACGTCACACTGAACACGCCCGTTTTGCGGCAGTCACAGGCAGACCGCTGGTTCTGTGGGGCTGCCGCAAAACGACCGTAAAATCCTAGCAGTGACGTCATGCTGAACTCTAGCTAGTATCTAAACTACCCTGTTAAAAGTCGCCTATCATGGTTGTAAGAGAATGCGCCCATTTGATAGCTAATTACAAGTACTTACCTGGTCTGATGAAGGTCTAGCGTAGGCTACCAATCTCACAGTGTGGGGAAAATGTCAGTAAGGAAAACCATGGTTCTATGCACTTCTCTACGTGCACTAAAATGTACGGTTCACAGAAGCAGATGTCCGTTCAAAATAGAAGCAATAAAAACGAAGCTTAGTTACAGTCTGCATGTTTAGCGATCACTACATCACGTTGACTCACAGTCTGACATCAATTAGAAGATTTTGGCACATTTTCTCTCGTGTTGTATGATATACAGTAGGACGCACATACAAATCCTGTACGGCGCTAATACCCCCTCACATTAGCCGAAAATCGATCGGACGAGGAGTCTGCGAGCTCTAAATTACGAGGAGGCATGACCCTGACGGGAAGGGGGAAACTTTGCCATTTCTTCGTCGGCAGCAGAGTCATGCCTCCTCGTAATTTAGAGCTCGCAGACTCGTCGTCCGATCGATTTTCGTCAATGTGAGGGGGTTATTACGCGACACTTATACGATACTTGTACGACACCTGCACGACGTGTGTACGACGCTTGAACGACACATGTACGACGCTTGTACGACACCTGCACGACAGTTGTACCCACGTATTGTTGTATCCGGGGTGGTCCAAATCGTGGCAGATACAGGCGGTCATGAGAATGCCGATGTCCAATTTGGACATTTTGTCCTCCAGCTTGCATAGATAGATCATGCCGTACATCATCTGGGTTACGCAGAAGCAGTGCCGGAAGTTGTGGAAAGGGTTGTTCCGGTAACTCTCCTGCACACAAAGCTGGGGGGGGGGGGTCACACAGGGGGAGGGGGGTCAAAATGAGCACCGCCTCATCCACTCTCCCGCACAGAGCCACCCCGCGGCCTATAATCGTACGACATGCCCCGAGAGTCTCCACTAAACCGGGATGAGGTTTCCACTTCTGTGGACGTGGCCGATAACCAGCTGTCAGGGACGTGCCTAACGTGGCCGATAACCAGCTGTCAGAGACGTGCCTAACGTGGCCGATAACCAGCTGTCAGAGCCTTGTCTAACGTGGCCGATAACCAGCTGTCAGGGACGTGTCTAACGTGGCCGATAACCAGCTGTCGGGGACTGGCCTAACGTGGCCGATAACCAGCTGTCAGAGCCTTGTCTAACGTGGCCGATAACCAGCTGTCAGAGCCTTGCCTAACGTAAGTAAAGGCAGCTTCTCTGATTGGCTGACAGTTCATCAAACCTCAGCCTGTTCAGCAAAGACTCTGGAAGGCATTTTGTACGAGTGTAAGCCGCGGGATGGCTCTGTGCGCAGGGGAGTAGACCTGATCTTTGCAAACCTGTTTACGTCTTTCCTACATTTGACTCTATAGATAAATCCTATCATATCTTGGGAGATAATCTTTACGGTGGGCAAATACGTAAAATACATGTACAACAAAATCCGTTAAGACAGTGTAGAGTAGACGGAAGCTAAACCCAACAAGATACAAGAAGAATAAAATCGTCTGGTGTACTTTCTGCAATGGTTGGACAAACGGGCCGATCATGATATAGACGAATGTCGGATCTTTATAAAGGAGCCTGAAAACGTTTTTGTGAAGGGCTTTTCTGGGATAAGCGTGGCTTTGTGGAAAACAGCCTGACTGGAGACTGGGATTAGGTAAGGTAAGGTGAGGAGGCTCTGCCATTACTTCTGCGCCTCTCTAAAGGGTACTTTGAATGAAGGTCAAGGTCACCAAGGAGGCTGACCATATTTACCTTAATAGAGCATCGTAATTAAAAAATAACTATCAAAAACTCATTTTCTGTTCCAGTTCAGGGATCTACTTTGTGACGTCATGACAGAACTACTGCCGCCAGCTGTGCCTGACCCGCGGCTCTGAGGATCTGGCGCGCCCTACTGGCGCATGCGCCCTGCAGACCCCCCGCTGAGCATGCCTTATATGGAACAGTCTCGTGGAGACGGGCAGTAGTCGTGCAGTCAGGCTGTCAGGGACAGAAACGACCGTCGGCAGGAATCTACGAGTCCGACGGCCTTTTCCGCCACAAGACAGTTAAAGTTTGCACGTCTGAAGTGCCAAATTTGTGGTTGTCAACGATTTTTTATGGTATCAGGGGTACGGATTGCCTGCAGAGCTGTGGAGAATCCGCTAGGGGGACACAGTAAGAACTCACCAGCCACCTCTTCAGCACTATGGGGTTTATGTTGAAGTATGTGACGAGATCGAGGTCGAAGTACATGTGCTCTAGGAGGCACAGCATCTGCGAAACACAAGGTCAAAGGTGATAGGTCACGCCTCGAGGCCACAGAAAGGCGTACTCACCAGCCATTTTTTGATGGCAATGGGGTCAATGTTGAACTCGTTAACCAGATCTAGCTCGTAGTACATGTGTTCTAGCAGGCTCAGCATCTAGGAGTGGAGAGAGGAAAAACATGCAGGCTTCAGGCTGGGTCAGGGGTCAGGGGTCAAGGGCTAACCGGCGTCACCTTTGCACAACTTTTAAAGTGGTCTCGTCATTGTTTGTGACCTTGCAGTTTGACTTGAGGATTTACAAACTACTAAATCAGAAACTGTGCATTTCCTATTGTATAACCACTTATTTTGCTATCTTCAGTAATTTAGACTGTCTGATCTGGATAGCTGTGCAGCTTTAGAGGACGGGTACAGTTCGCAGGTCTGACAGGTTTTGGTGCAAACCTCTAACGGTCAGTTGTAAAGAGATGACGTCAGTTAGCAAGGGCAACCTGTAGGAAAGGTCAAAGGTTATGTGAATAGAGGATCGCTAAACAAACAATAACAACACATAAACATTACAACATTCTAGTTCTTTGTTTCTGATGTGATAGTCTTAGGATCGCGAACACCGAGTCAAATACGAACCAACGAGACGCTTATAACAAGTTATCTTTTTAATCTCCAAGCAGATCCTACGGTAGCAGAGATAGTATCAAAAGCTAACAAAAGGAGTGTGCATTGGCTACCGTAGGATCTGCTTGGAGATTATTATCTTTTCGCATGAAATGTTCATTCTGTGTGAGATTCACGCCTACCTCGTTGGGCTCCCAGTGCCAGTTGTTAAAGGAAGGGTTTTTCAGGTACTCCACGGTTTCCTGAGATAACGTGTACTGCAAACAGAGACATGCGGATCAAAACGGTACTGCAGACAATATACGGACGTTAACCAAGTGTATTTAGGAAAGAAAACACCCCCCCACACACACACACACAAACACACACATACACATGCACACACACATACACACACACACGGACATACACACACACACACACACACACACACACATACATACACACACGCACACATGCACACACACACAGACATACACACAAACACACACACAGACATACATACATACACACAAACACAAACATATACACGTACACGCACGGACACACACACACACACAAATGGACACAACAAACACACACATACATACACAGACTGACACAAACAAACATTCACACGGACACGCACACACATGGACACGCACAAACAGACAAACACACGAACAAACGTGGACAGACATACACGCAGTCTGACACACGAACACACACGGACAGACAGCCGTGCAAACACGGGCACACATACACAGTCACCTACTTTCGTGCCACGGTGTAGCTTTTCGTGAAGTGAAAATTCTCTCTTGGCCCGCGGGTTATTTCTGAGGAAAATGGATAAAGAAAAATCAGGTCAAAGTACAAAAGTAGACGGGTGAAATAGTTACGCGATGGTGCCAGGTTTTCCTGCAATATTCGCAGGTACGAAACAGACCAGAAGCAAAAGAAGAAACATTCCTGAGACTTTACTTACTTGTTGGTTGTTGTCATGACGACATCTTGTAGTTGGGTGATGTCTTTTTTACATTTCTCGATTTCACAAACTTTCAGACCTTCCACTGGGGAAACAAATGTGCAGCAATCACTACTAAAACCTTATTAGACAATTTCCTACTTCCAAGGTGTTTCAATCATGAGGAATATTTCACAATGCACAAGAGATTGAATGGACAGAACATGATATAGAACCCACTTTGTACTCTGGAATGTACAGAACATGATACAGAACCCACTTTCTACTCTGAAATGGACAGAACATGATACAGAACTCACTTTCTACTCTTGAATGGACAGAACATAATACAGAAACCACTTTCTACTCTTGAGTGGACGGAACATAATATAGAACCCACTTTCTACTCTTTTCTCCAGCATGGCTACCCTCTTCGTGAGGTCAGCCTTCAGGTCGTTTATCTGGAAGCATCTGGAAAAAAGTTCGGGCATATCAAAATAGCGCTAGTCAAACTAGCACCAAACTATCGCTAGTCAAACCAGTGCTAGTCAAAATAGCGCTAGTCAAACTAATGCTAGTCAAACTAGCGCTAATCAAACTAGCACCAGTCCAACTAGCACCAGTCCAAACATATTACACCTGACACTAGCGCTAATCCTACTAGCATCAGTCCAAACATATTATACCTCACACTAGCGCTAGTCAAACCATGAACAGTCGGCACATATCATATGAAACTATGCCAGTAAAACTACAACTAGTCGGTACATATTATATCAGTAGTCACACTAGTGATAGTCAAGCTAGCGCCAGACGATACATATGATTCGTGTACTATTCAGGTAAGTAAATGTTTCAGTCAATACTTTTATCGCGCTATCGCCAGTTAAACTAGCACCAATCGGTACATATCAAACTAGCACCAGATATGTTTGTTTGTTTGTTTGTGGAACTTACGTTTCAAACTGTTCAGAGATCTGTTTGTTTGTATGTTTGTTTGTTTGTTTGTTTGTGGAACTAATTTCGTGAACTGTTCGGAGAAGTGTTTGTTTGTTTGTGGAACTTACTTTGTGAACTGTTCGGAGATGTGTTTGTTTGTTTGTTTGTTTGTTTGTTTGTTTGTGGAACTTACTTTGTGAACTGTTCGGAGATGTGTTTGTTTGTTTGTTTGTTTGTTTGTTTGTTTGTTTGTGGAACTTACTTTGTGAACTGTTCGGAGATGTGTTTGTTTGTTTGTTTGTTTGTTTGTGGAACTTACTTTGTGAACTGTTCGGAGATGTGCGTCAGCACCGATTCGATCATCTCTGACTCCGCTGAGGAAACATCAAACCAGCATTTCATAATCCCGGAAAATCATAAAAACATTTCATAATCCCGGGAAATCATAAAACATACAGCATTTCATAATCCCGAGAATCTCAGGAAATCAAAACACATTTCATAATCACGGGTATTAATTAAAAAACATGCAGCATTTCATAATCACGGGAAATCATAAAAACATTCAGCATTTCATAATCACGGGAAATCATAAAAACATTTCATAATCACAGGAAATTATTCTTAAAATATTCAGTCGTGACGAGAGAAGGTGCATCTCGAAGACACATTTAGAGCAACTCAAAAATAGATTTTTTTCTGTGAAATTGAGGAACGAATGCAGAACAGAGACTGATTACGTTACCATGGTAACGATTCCCAGATCAGTTCTGTAAAATGTCCTGTACCTACCCGCAGTCTTTCTCGCCTCCTCAAGTATAACTTTGTAGGGATTACTGCAGAGGAAAAGAACAGTATAACTTTGTAGGGATTACTACAAAGGAAAAGAACGGTATAACTTTGTAGGGATTACTGCAAAGGAAAGGAACAGTATAACTTTGTAGGGATTACTGCAAAGGAAAGGAACAGTATAACTTTGTAGGGATTACTGCAAAGGAAAGGAACAGTATAACTTTGTAGGGATTACTGCAAAGGAAAGGAACAGTATAACTTTGTAGGGATTACTGCAAAGGAAAAGAACAGTATAACTTTGTAGGGATTACTGCAAAGGAAAGGAACAGTATAACTTTGTAGGGATTACTGCAAAGGAAAGGAACAGTATAACTTTGTAGGGATTACTGCAAAGGAAAAGAACAGTATAACTTTGTAGGGATTACTGCAAAGGAAAGGAACAGTATAACTTTGTAGGGATTACTGCAAAGGAAAGGAACAGTATAACTTTGTAGGGATTACTGCAAAGGAAAAGAACAGTATAACTTTGTAGGGATTACTGCAAAGGAAAGGAACAGTATAACTTTGTAGGGATTACTGCAAAGGAAAGGAACAGTATAACTTTGTAGGGATTACTGCAAAGGAAAAGAACAGTATAACTTTGTAGGGATTACTGCAAAGGAAAGGAACAGTATAACTTTGTAGGGATTACTGCAAAGGAAAGGAACAGTATAACTTTGTAGGGATTACTGCAAAGGAAAGGAACAGTATAACTTTGTAGGGATTACTGCAAAGGAAAGGAACAGTATAACTTTGTAGGGATTACTGCAAAGGAAAAGAACAGTATAACTTTGTAGGGATTACTGCAAAGGAAAGGAACAGTATAACTTTGTAGGGATTACTGCAAAGGAAAGGAACAGTATAACTTTGTAGGGATTACTGCAAAGGAAAAGAACAGTATAACTTTGTAGGGATTACTGCAAAGGAAAAAAAACACTCATCATGGCGACATTCATGGAAAAGGAATATATATCTTCGAAGCCTCGTTACTGTTTGTTACTGGGGTGCCCAAAATGTTGACAATAACTTAAGTAGAAAAAATCAGGAGGGAAACACAATAGTCGCGGTTTCAGAACTACGGACAGGGACAGGTGGAGCAGACGATGGAAGTGAAACAGTATCCATCCAGCTCAGTTCACTGACGACCAAATCTTCCATTGGTCGTGACAGAGAAGACAGTTGCTATGAACAGTATGTACAGGTTCATTGTATCGGGAAATTCCCCTGACTCTTTTTAACAAGCACAATAAACAGTGGAACACTGGTTAACGTCCTGTACTTTCCGGTAGCATGCATGCCGGATGAGTGACACAGCTGGAATCAAACTGACGGCTTCTAGTTCCAGATGCAGGCAACCACTGCACCAACTACCCGCTGACTACGCTACGTCATGGACGCTACGTCATGGACGCTACGTCATGGACGCTACGTCATGGAGTACAGCGGACCACAAAATCGCAGCAACCCTGGTTTCAGCACCACAAACAGATCCACCATTTTCTATTAATCTATTTGTTGATTTTACTTTGCTAACATGATGCTGGGGCGACTTGTATTGATGTCAACAAGATGGAGGTTCACATCCTGCGTGACCTTCCATGTCTCATGACCTTTCACCTTTGGTCTCTCACCTTTCAGAGTTAGAGGGCATTGCAGGGTCGATGGACACAATGGATCCGTCTCTATCAAGTAACCTGACACCCGCAGTCCTGTAGGGAGAATATAAAACTTCATCAGGCTTCATGCGTGTTATGAGAGGGTTCTGGTGAGGTAAATAGACAAGGAGTTAGGCTTTGACTTGAGAGTGATGCGAAAATTACCGCACCTTTTGTCAAACTACCTTACCTCGGTTGCAAATCTCCATAGGATATTTCATTGATGAAAATACGACACATATAAGCAGCTTGCTTGACACCACTGTGTGTATTTCATCTGTGTATATCGCAATATCAACGCCAACGGTATATTTCATCGGTGTTCTGGGTAGAAGTATTGTGTAATTCTTGTCGTACGTTATACTATGTACAACTGTAAACCATTCAAGTTAGTTTATACCACAGATCATGGATGGACACGTAGTCAGTCTGGTGGGGACATGTGCGGACCGGCGCTCTTCACATAGAACCGGCGCTCTTCACACAGAACCGGCGCTCTTCACACAGAACCGGCGCTCTTCACACAGAACCGGCGCTCTTCACACAGAACAAGCCGCAGCTGGTTATTAATTACCGATAATGACTCCGGCTCTACACTGAAGCTTCTCATCACCGCATAATCACCGGCTGCCGGGCTGCGGCACAGCGGTACCTAACAAGCCGCGCTGAGAGGCACAGCGAAATGATTGTTGGGTACAGTAAATGGGTGGGTGCGGGCCACGGGTTTGAGAAAATGGGGTGGATTTTTTAAGCCTTTTCTTCTGTCGAAGCGATTCAACAAGTACAAATTAGCATGTAATAGGAATGGATCACATATATGTACTGTTTCAACATCATATCGTTATTATACATGCATATATACGTTGTACCCGGGGGAAAGTATTCATAATGGTTTCTACATTATCACATCGACTCTTCAAGTCCACATCCGTTCGGCACTCAGATAACAAAATCCCATGCCAGTGGCAGGGTAGAAAAGGCTAGGTCTGGCGGGGCGTTGCTATGGCAACACGACAAACCCGGCGTGTTTCCCGGCTGACAAGCCGCCCGTTCGCGCCTGAGGTGCTCTCGGATAACTCGCTGCGCGCAGGCGCTCTTAGCTGTCTCTAATTGACCAGCTTTCAGCGGATGAACTTTGTTCGACGGTTTTGCCCGATATGTTTGCCTAATATGGTCATGTGGTTTGCCTAATATGGGCATATGGTCTGATGAAGGGTTTCTGCGAGTCCCGAGGCGCCCGCCGTTGCCTAGCAACGTACTGTGGGTGACTACAGTCGCCTAGCAACGCAGCCGTTGTTGACAAGTGCAGTATCTGAAGAGCCGTTCTTTCCGGCTGTCGCCATCAAACATGGCGTTTTCTGTTTCCGTGGATTTTCCTTTATTTCGTTTTTATTTGTTAATGTACATTGGCTGCTCCACTTCAGAGCTAAGTAAATAATGACAGATGAAAACCAATCAGTGAAAGTACAGGTACAACTGGGGAGATCAAACACGGCCGAATTCTCCTTCATCGGTTCGCTTTTCTTTAGATCTTATTTTGTGGTTGATGAGCCGCGCCACTTCAGGCATTGCCGGCAGCTTCTCAAGATGACATCAAACGGAATGGAAGCCGAAAAGGGCAGATTTCCGGCGCAGCTGGTGTGATCAGACATGGCGGATTTCTGTACCACTGACTACAACATCTGACGGGAGGTTGGGAGAATTGACAGCTGGCACAATGAAATATGGCAGGTTTCTACATCAATGAACATCACTGTTGACAGCAATGTTGGGAGAAATGACGGTTGTGTCAGGTCATAGAATGTCAAACGTTACTCGTGAGATGAGAAAAACAAAGTCACGGTCTGCTGATCAAATGACAGATTCCCATTTCTGACAGCCACTTTGCTTTGCTCTGCATCGGTGTCAGTTTCAGCTTTCTCAACAACATCCCAGGAAAAGGCGACATGAGAACCTGGATTGTGTCATTTCATCGTCCATTTCAGATGTGAGGTTAAACTGAAATATTTTGCTCTGGGAGATCAGCTAATCACCAGAAAAGTATCAATCTTAATCCAAGCAAAGCCAATTCGAAATAATGTTTACTTGGGCGAAAACGCAGTTACTGAAGCAACTGAATATGGTTTTGGGAAGGGTCAGGCGTTTCAGACAATCAACCGGTGTCTTTCGTCAGTGACACTGGAGAAAATTTGTCAGAGAGAGAGTTTTTATATTATAGCTGTGAATTGATATGCAAAAACTGATAAATTTGGAGAACAGTTGCTTGAAGAATTGCTTTAGGGCGTATCTTATTAGCTGTATGTCTAATCTTCATCGACCAATGTTTACTTAAAAGGTATGAACTGTCAAAGATGTACAATTCAGGATGTGGGATTTTGTGGGAACTACAGTTTCTGAGAGACAATCTGTTTCACACAGTCCCAGAGCCGGCACCTGTCCGGGCTGTCGTGCGGGGGCCTGCTGGGCGGCAGATCAAAGCGTTTCACTGAAACACGCGGAGCTTCAAAACGGGCAACAGACACCTGCCTACACGGTGTTTACGGGCTTCAGACCCGGCAGCAGACACCGCCATACTCTGTATTTACGGGCTAGAATTCAGCACACTGGATCCGCCACGACCGCGTCGTGTTTCCGTGCCAGCTGGTGTGAGATATGTGACGGTTACGTGATACAAGCAACATTCAACAGATTTTATTTCATACAAGCAGCAGTCAACAGGTTTCATTTCATACAAGCAACATTCAACAGGTCTTATTTCATACAAGCAACAGTCAACGGGTTTTATTTCATACAAGCGGTAGTGCTACTGGGCTGTAGGGTTCGATTCACTCCCATTGATTTGATTTGATTTGATTTGGTTTGGTTTGAGGTAATTTGGCTTGGTTTGGTTTGGTTTGGGTTCAATAGGTTTAATTTGGTTTGGTTTGATTTAGTTTGATTTGAGGTGATTTGGCTTGGTTTGGTTTGGCTTCAATTGGTTTAATTTGGTTTGGTTTGATTTGGTTTGGTTTGAGGTGATTTGGTTTGGTTTGATTTATTCGGCTGTAAGAAATGCAGCCAGAGCTACCCAACTAGCCAGAGGCTATCATTTCAAGGTATAAGACTGGTAACTATACAATAACAGCATTATGTTTATCAATACATGGTGTTTGTTTTTAGTACCCACCCATTGACACATTCAGGTACATCACTATGGAGTTTGTAGTACCCACCTATCGACACATTGAGGTACATCACTATGGAGTTTGTAGTACCACCTATTGGCACATTGAGGTACATCACTATGGAGTTGTTAGTACCCACCTATTGACACATTGAGGTACATCACTATGGAGTTTGTAGTACCACCTATTGGCACACTGAGGTACATCACTATGGAGTTTGTAGTACCCACTTATTGACACATTGAGGT
Source organism: Branchiostoma floridae x Branchiostoma belcheri (assembly GCA_019207045.1). Lineage (NCBI taxonomy): Eukaryota > Metazoa > Chordata > Leptocardii > Amphioxiformes > Branchiostomatidae > Branchiostoma > Branchiostoma floridae x Branchiostoma belcheri. Next base: position 119,877 of record CM033039.1, read on the forward strand.
ACATCACTATGGAGTTTGTAGTACCACCTATTGGCACACTGAGGTACATCACTATGGAGTTTGTAGTACCCAACTATTGGCACACTGAGGTACATCACTATGGAGTTTGTAGTACCCACCTATTGACACATTGAGGTACATCACTATGGAGTTTGTAGTACCCACCTATTGACAGCGGCCGCGGCAGCAATGAGCTCCTTGACATCGTTAGAAGTGCAGTATCTACTGAACACGACCTGTGATAACGGTATATAAATCATTATCACATGTTATATCTACTGAACACGACCTGTGATAACGGTATATAAATCATTATCATCATTATCACGTTATATCTACTGAACACGACCTGTGATAACGGTATATAAATCATTATCATCATTATCACATGTTATATCTACTGAACACCACCTGTGATAACGGTATATAAATCATTATCATCATTATCACATGTTATATCTACTGAACACGACCTGTGATAACGGTATGTAAATCATTATCATCATTATCACATGTTATATCTACCGAACACAACCTGTGATAACGGTATATAAATCATTACCATCATTACCACATGTTATATCTACTGAACACAACCTGTGATAACGGTATATAAACCTTTATCGTCATTATCACCAGTTATATCCACTGAACACCACCTGTGATGACGGAATATAATCCCATTATCGCCATATTTATCATAAGATATACATGTATCTACTGAACACCACCTGTAATAAATGTACATAAATCCACTATCATCTTTATCACATTAGCCACACATCTAGCATTAGCATTATAATCACAGAGTATGTCTACCGAATTCCATATTGGGCAACGGCAAGAAAAGGCCACCATCACTGCCAGCCTCAGCAGCATCATTATCACCAGGACAAACATCATCATGACTGTCACACCTTATATCAGCATCAGCCTCTCCGTCATCATCATCTTCATCCTAACCGTCATCGTTACCATCGCCATCTGCATCATTATCATCATCGTCAATATCAACATCATTGTTACAATTATCATTAGCCCAAATCCTACCATAGTCATAATCATAAGCATCATCAACCATATAACCAACATCATCATGAATTATAAATATTATGTGGAGAAGGAAGAAACGTCGGAAGGCTCATGCTGAGCCCTCGCCCTACAATTCAACACGAGCACCCATCGCGATACCACTTACAGTATTCAACAGGTGCAAACTAAAGGTTTATCGCTCCCCACAGTCAGCTGTTAACGGTTGGTCCCCACTTATTAAATGGTGTTAACGGTTGGTCCCCACTTATTAAATGGTGTTAACGGTTGGTCCCCACTTATTAAATGGTGTTAACGGTTGGTCCCCACTTATTAAATGGTGTTAACGGTTGGTCCCCACTTGTCAGACACAAATCGCTGGTCTGACTACAGATTGGCGCTCCGTGAATAACAAGCACCCCCCCCCCCCACTAGGCTCTCAGCTCCGTGAATAACAAGCACCCCCCCCCCCCCCCCCGACTCTCAGCTCGGGGAATAACAAGCTTTGCTCCCACTACTCGCCTCTAATGTCGGTGAATAACAAGCCCCCCCCCCCTCTCAGCTCGGTGAATACCAAGCTCTGCTCCCTAAGCCCGTTACGTCAGCCCGGCGGATAACCAGCTTATTTCGCAGCGCGCCGATTCAGCCCGGCAGAATAACCAGCTTATTTCGCAGCGCGCCGATTCAGGCTGCCGCTCAAACTGCCTGACGGCTTTACAAACACTCATTACAGAATTACTGGGGATGATGTCAACTTTGTTATCGTGGACAAAATCTCGTCAGGTCCTCATGAAAATCTACTTATGAACTGTTACAGCTTAGCGGGGATGAAATTAGATTGTTGCAAAGGACAAATCGTCTCGGAAAATCTACTTATTTCCAGACGCATTGGGTAAGTTATTCACATTGTTGCACTAGACTGATTACAGGATTAGTCTTGATGATATTATCTCCGTTCCAGCAGACAAATCTCACCAGAAATACTTAGTGACGACTTACGGGGTTACAGAAAATAAATACAGATTACAGAATCAGAGTTACCGGAGTTAATTCTATTTTTATACAATAGACTGATCCTAAACAGTTCCTGGCAAATCTACTTATGAATGGTTACATTATTACTGGGACAGAATTATCGCCTCTCGCCTACTCTAGATAACCGTCCATTGTACCGGAGACTCTACATGGACATATCTGAGGTTACGGAATCTACATGGACATATCTCAGGTTACATCATCTACATGGACATATCTGAGATTACATCAACTACATGGACATATCTGAGGTTACATCATCTACATTGACATACCTGAGGTTACGGAATCTACATGGACATATCTAAGGTTACGGGATCTACATGGACATATCTAAGGTTACGGGATCTACATGGACATATCTGAGGTTACGGGATCTACATGGACATATCTGAGGTTACGGGATCTACATGGACATATCTGAGGTTACGGGATCTACATGGACATATCTGAGGTTACGGGATCTACATGGACATATCTGAGGTTATGGAATCTACAGGAAATATCTGAGGTTACATCATCTACACGGACATTTCTGATGTTACATCATCTACACGGACATATCTGTGGTTACGGAATCTACATGGACATATCTGAGGTTACATCATCTACATGGACATATCTGAGGTTACAGACTCTACATGGACATATCTGAGGTTACATAATCTACATGGACATATCTGTGGTTACATCATCTGCATGGACATATCTGAGGTTACATCATCTACATGGACATATCTGAGGTTACATCATCTACATGGACATATCTGAGGTTACATTATCTACATGGACATATCTGAGGTTACATCATCTACATGGACATATCTGAGGTTACGGAATCTACATGGACATATCTGAGGTTACATCATCTACATGGACATATATGAGGTTACGGAATCTACATGGACATATCTGAGGTTACATCATCTACATGGACATATCCGAGGTTACATCATCTACATGGACATATCTGAGGTTACAGACTCTACACGGACATGTCTGAGGTTACAGACTCTACATGGACATATCTCAGGTTACATCATCTACATGGACATATCTAAAGTTACAGAATCTACATGGACATATCTGAGGTTACAGACTCTACATGGACATATCTGAGGTTACAGACTCTACATGGGCATATCCGAGGTTACAGACTCTACACGGACATATCTGAGGTTACAGACTCTACATGGACATATCTCAGGTTACATCATCTACATGGACATATCTGAGGTTACATCATCTACATGGACATATCTGAGGTTACATTATCTACATGGACATATCTGAGGTTACAGACTCTACATGGACATATCTGAGGTTACAGAATCTACATGGACATATCTGAGGTTACAGACTCTACATGGACATATCTGAGGTTACGGAATCTACATGGACATATCTGAGGTTACATTATCTACATGGACATATCTGAGGTTACATTAACTACACGGACATATCTGAGGTTACGGAATCTACATGGACATATCTCAGGTTACAGACTCTACATGGACATATCTGAGGTTACGGAATCTACATGGACATATCTGAGGTTACAGACTCTACATGGACATATCTGAGGTTATGGAATCTACATGGACATATCTGTGGTTACGGAATCTACATGGACATATCTAAGGTTACATTATCTACATGGACATATCTGAGGTTACAGACTCTACATGGACATATCTTAGATTACGGAATCTACATGGACATATCTGAGGTTACGGAATCTACATGGACATATCTGAGGTTACATTATCTACATGGACATATCTGAGGTTACATTAACTGCATAGACATATCTGAGGTTACAGACTCTACATGGACATATCTGAGGTTACGGAATCTACATGGACATATCTGAGGTTACATTAACTACATGGACATATCTGAGGTTACAGACTCTACATGGACATATCTGAGGTTACATCATCTACATGGACATATCTGAGGTTACGGAATCTACATGGACATATCTGAGGTTACAGACTCTACATGGACATATCTGAGGTTACATCATCTACATGGACATATCTGAGGTTACAGACTCTACATGGACATATCTTAGATTACGGAATCTACATGGACATATCTGTGGTTACAGGCTCTACATAGACATATCTGAGGTTACAGTATCTAAGGTTACAGACTCTACATGGACATATCTGAGGTTACGGAATCTACATGGACATATCTGTGGTTACGGAATCTACATGGACATATCTGTGGTTACGAAATCTACATGGACATATCTGAGGTAATATGTACAGTTTTACGTACATATCACAGGTTTCCTTCACATATCTCTGTTTACATGTAGATATATCAGATTTCATATAGATATATCGGATTACACATTCACACAGAGCCTATAGACTCCATGTGTATATATCTCCTATGGTAGAGTTACCCATGACCGATATTCAAGTCCTTGGCCTTGCGCGTTGAAATACGTTTCACGTTTTGCATAGGGAGCAACTGAACAATAGATATTTTGACATAGATTGGGGGGGGGGGGGGTACGTTATATTGATGTCTTTATTCTTCTACTTCTTTCCCAAGGATAACATATGCGTTATGGAAGCATATTTTGATAACAGCCAATTGTGGGTCCCCTGACAACCCCCCACACACACACCCAACAGTGTGCCCCATAACCGACCCAGATACACGTAAATGTGGGTCTAATAAGCAACCCAGATACACCCAGGTGTGCCCCGTGACTGACCCATATACACCCCACAGTGTAGGTCCCATAACGTTCACAGGTCCAATAACCTTCACAGCTCCACCCAACAATGGCTCCAATAACCGATCCATGTACACCCAACCGCATGGGCCCCATAAATAACACAGATACACCCAGCTGTGGACCCCATAACAGACCTAGACACACGTTTATCTAGGTTCCATGACCAAACCAGCTCCACCCAACTGTGTGTCCCATAACAGACCCAGGTCCACCCAACTGTGTCCCATAACAGACCCAGGTCCACCCAACTGTGTCCCATAACAGACCCAGGTCCACCCAACTGTGTCCCATAACAGACCCAGGTACACCCAACTGTGTCCCATAACAGACCCAGGTACACCCAGCTGTGTGTCCCATAACAGACCCAGGCACACCCACCAGTGTGTCCCATAACAGACCCAGGTCCACCCAACTGTGTCCCATAACAGACCCAGGTACACCCAACTGTGTCCCATAACAGACCCAGGTCCACCCAACTGTGTCCCATAACAGACCCAGGTACACCCAACTGTGTCCCATAACAGACCCAGGTACACCCAGCTGTGTGTCCCATAACAGACCCAGGCACACCCAATTGTGTCCCATAACAGACCCAGATACACCCAACAGTGTGTCTCATAACAGACCCAGGCACACCCACCAGTGTGTCCCATAACAGACCCAGGTACACCCAACTGTGTCCCATAACAGACCCAGGTACACCCAACAGTGTGTCCCATAACAGACCCAGGTACACCCAACAGTGTCCCATAACAGACCCAGGCACACCCAACTGTGTCCCATAACAGACCCAGGCACACCCACCAGTGTGTCCCATAACAGACCCAGGTACACCCAATTGTGTCCCACAACAGACCCAGGTACGCCCAACAGTGTGTCTCATAACAGACCCAGGTACACCCAACTGTGTCCCATAACAGACCCAGGTACACCCAACTGTGTCCCATAACAGACCCAGGTACACCCAACTCTGTCCCATAACAGACCCTGCTCCGCCAAAACAGTGTGTCCCATAACAGACCCAGGTACACCCACCAGTGTGTCCCATAACAGACCCAGGTACACCCAACAGTGTCCCATAACAGACCCAGGTACACCCAACTGTGTCCCATAACAGACCCAGGTACACCCAACTGTGTCCCATAACAGACCCAGGCACACCCACCAGTGTGTCCCATAACAGACCCAGGCACACCCGTGCCCATCCCCGGCCTGTCGGACTGTACCGCGGATCTACAGCATGCAGCGTTTCCAGTGCTGCAGTGTTTGTTAGTGAGACGGGAAAGGTCACACGGCAGTTCGGGGAAGCGTGAAGTCTATCATCTCTGGTTCTGTGGCGTATCAACAGATGAAACAGAAAGACTACAAAGCACGACAGGTTCGCGAGAGTCACAGAGTGACGTCATTTCGTGGCAGTCTGCAGTAAGGAAAACGTAGTATGATGAAGTTCGAGTCATTTAGGCGCCAATTACTAGTATTATAATACCAAATGGCTTAGTAATGCTATTCTTCTAGCTATGTTGTTATTTATTGTTAATGTGTTGTTTTTGTGTATGCGCAAGTGCCCAGGATTGCCTGAAAAACAGGTCTATGCTGACCTGAGATGTATTCCCGGTAAAATAAATAAAGTGAAAGTGAATAAGCGCGGCTTTGGTCGCACCGCGCCATTTGTGGGCAGGGCCCGTGGCATACATACAGTCAACACTGGTCGCCATGGTAACAACGGCATGGAAAAACATGGCGTCTGGCTGGGGAATAGAATAGGATATATCTTAAGGATAAATATGTCAGAGTCGACTTGTTCTGGAGTCTGGTGCTTCCTGACCCACTCCGGAGTCGCTCACTGCATCTTACCTGCTGGACGGGCCATTAACCTCGTGTACAGACCATGGAATTGGGCTGACACCACGCGGACGATCTAAGACAATGTACGGGCGGTCTAAGACACTGTGTGGCTGATTTGAGACACTGTACGGACAATCTAAGACACTGTGCGGACAATCTAAGACACTGTACGGACAATCTAAGATACTGTATGGACAATCTAAGATACTGTATGGCTGATTTGAGACACTGTACGGACAATCTAAGACACTGTACGGACAATCTAAGGCACTGTACGGACAATCTAAGGCACTGTATGGACAATCTAAGGCACTGTATGGACAATCTAAGGCACTGTATGGACAATCTAAGGCACTGTATGGACAATCTAAGGCACTGTATGGACAATCTAAGGCACTGTATGGACAATCTAAGGCACTGTATGGACAATCTAAGGCACTGTATGGACAATCTAAGACACGGTACGGACAATCTAAGACGTTTAAGACACTGTATGGACAATCTACGACACTATGCGGACGGTCTAAGACAATGTATGGCTGATTTAAGAAACTGTGCCGACAAAAAGAACACTGTGTGGACAATCTAAGACACTATGCTGACGATCTAAGACAGTGTTTGATAGTCTACATTCTACATGGAGCATCTAAGGCACTGAGCGCACATCTAAGACGTATATCAGATATATAAGACGCAGTTTGGTTCCTTACCTTTTGTACGGACAATCCGATACATTGGTCAGACAGCTGAGACGTTTTACAGGCCATCTAAGACCTTGTACAAGTACGGACATGTAAGACGCTGAACATATACGGACATTTTAGACATAACACATGTACAGACATCAGTGACCTTGTACGGACATATAAGACGTTTGTTGGTAGCTTACCTTTGGTACAGGCTATCTAAGACGCTGTTTGTCAGCATACCTTTCTTACCGCCCTCCTGAGACCCTGTTTAACAGCTTCCTTCTGTGTGGGCTACCCAAGGCGCTGTATGGTAAGACGTTGTTTGGAAAGACGCTGTTTGGAAAGACGCTGTTTTGTGAGCCGGTTTCTGTGCCTACCTTCTGCGTGGTGCCGTTGACGTCCAGGTAAATCGTCCTTGGTCTGTACGAGGCTCCCGCGCCCATCGGGAAGCCAGTGCTGAGCAGCCGTGGTGAAACCGAGCCGTTATGAACTGTCCAGATTCCAGAGCCGTTCCGGATTGTACAGTTCCCCCAGCCGTTCCGGAGTGTACAGGCTCGCTCCGCACTTCGCGATGAACCCCTGCAGTTTAACTTAGTGCTCTGGGGTAAGGCAGTCCGTTCTCTCTGCGTACTCTGCCGTAAGACCGTCCGTTCTCTCTGCGTACTCTGCGGCTGAACCGTCCAGTTTGTTGCAGTGTTTAACCGCAGTAAAACTTCCCGGCGCGGCTGTGGTAAACCCTCCCGGTCCCTCCACGCGCCTTCCCGCGGTGCCAAGATGGAGGCCTGCCCGCTCACAGCGCCCCAGGTGGACTGTAGTAAACACACAGCGCGGCTGGCGCTTTGTAGTAAGCAGCGCTCCGCTGAGACGGCGTATTTCCGCTCGCCGGAGTCTGGTGTAACCTTCTCGCCGCGAAGCGATCCTCCCCGCAGTCCCAAGATGGAGGCTGGCCCGGTGAAGACGGCGCGGCGCGGTGTGCGAGCGCAAGCTGGCGGTGTCCGCAGTCCCGTGTTCCCGCGCGCGATCTGGCACATTAAAGTTGTTTTCGCCGTCTTCGCAGTCTCACGGCCATGCAGGTTAATACTGGAGTGCTACAACACGCGTCCACATGGTGTTCTTGCTTTAATTTTCTACGAAAAACACGAAATTTTCTTACGCCGCGTTTGTTACTTTATCTTTTATAAATGTCCCAGAAAACGGCCAGGAGAAAAGAGCTGGGGCTGATTTCTCGTTTGCTAATGACGTCACGGCAGCGGGAGACGTGGCGGACGTCGTTGCCATAACGACGGAGCGCCAATTAGCTGATGTTTTGAGGATCACATGTTGGGAGGGATGGTTGGAGGGCCCTCTGGGTTGCCGCGGTAATACGGGGGCGGGGGAGGGAAACGGCTAATTGTACCAGCAAATGTTTGAAGAGCTGAAATTAGGATTAGTTTGGAGAAGTTAAAAATACGACCCTGCACAAATATGTGTTCGTACATAGAACAAACATGTGTTAGTATGTAAAAACGCTGTTGGTTTTGTGTTGACAAAATAGGAAGAACCAATGACACTTAATGTAATGTCCTCAGTAAAACCCTGCGGTTCTGCTGTGTAGAATTTGTGTCTCTGCTCAACGCTTTGCGGTAGAACCGCCCAGTTAATCTGCGTGTTCCTCGGTAAAACCGCGCCGTTTGGCTGCTGGGAACTTCTACACACGGCAAATAGCCATTTTTGATGGAGTCGGTTCTGTAGCCGGTGCTGTCTAGTCTCCAAGAAGATCTTGTGGTGGTTTAAGACAGTAACATAAACTGGGGAAGGAGTTTAGCCGGCAGGGGAGTTTTATTCCACCGCGTGGACAATTTACTCCTCTGCCGGCTAGACTCCTTCCCCAGCGTGTGCATACTATCTTATGCCACGCAAGATCTGCTTGGAGATGTGGTGTTGTCGGCGTTCCCGTGTTGACAGCCCGGGTAAGGCGGACCGCCCCCGCCTGACGTCCGCGGGCTGTGGGATCATGGAGCGGACGGATGTGGGGACTTACCGCTCCTCCGGCAACTCGCGGCAAAACAACAAGGGTAACCCTCGGGCAAGTAACAACATGGGCACAGCAACCTGCTCCGGCAACATTGGCCATAGGGGAAACAACGGGTAACCTACGGGCAAAGCAAAAAGGAACGAGTCAGGATGTAGCAAAAAGGAACGAGTCAGGATGTAGCAAAAAGGAACGAGTCAGGATGTAGCAAAAAGGAACGAGTCATGATGTAGCAAAACGAAAGTCTATGATGAGTAAACAACGACTCAGAATGTAGCAAAGGAAAAGACTCAGTTCTAAAAAAAAGTAATGATTCAGAAAGTAGCAAAAACCGACGACTCAGATATGTAAATTATGAATAACTCAGATGTAGCAAAACAAATGAATCATGTGCCGAAATGAACGACAGGCAAAATGAAACCACCCATAATGTAACAAAAGCGATTTACATTGTAGCAAAAAAACGGCTGAGAACGTAGCAAATATGAGCTACTCAGAATGTAGCAAAATGCGTCTCAAAATGTAGCAAACAATTAACAAATGTAGCTGGCAGAGCAAGCCGGTGCGACATCTTTCGTTCGCAACTTAATTTGTGACTGTGCATTCTTAATACATCATACGATACAGCATGGAATATATTAGTACCACGTAATCATGTAATATGTGCACGATCACAATATTGACGGTCTGAATGAGAAGTCCGACCGCGACTGTGGCGGTATCAGAAGCGACAGGCGTGTTATTCCAGACGGCGTTGCCGGGGCAACCGTATCAACATGAAACTGGAGACGGAGCCGCCATGTTTGCTAGAGAATCATGTTCGCCAAGCAGATGCAGAGAAGGTCGCTGTGACGCTCGCTCACAAGTGTTGCCGGGTGGATGTTTGTTTGTTTGTTTATGTTGCATACCACGCAAGCCGCCTCATGGCGTAATACAAAACTTTTGTACTGAACAGTACAAGCTGAATATCCCGACAGATATATTTGAACCACTCACTCCAGGCCCCAACTCGTCTCGAGGTGCGGCTGTACTCCATTTAACTAACGTCCACTCCAAATGACGTCTCTAACTCAAACTAGATACTCATTTTCGTGAGGAAATTGGTGTCTTTCCAAAGAGCACAAGTCAGGCATGACAGGGGCTTCGAACTCAGGACCTCTGGCAGTATAAACAACTTACGGTCCCCCTGTATCTGCTCGGAGATCGGGGATTTAATTTGCACGACTAGGAAACAAAATTGTTACAAAATAGTTCCTGTCGACCCCGCACCTCGTACATGCACAGCTTTTGTGTCGTTCAAGTTCTTATGTAACAGCACTGATCGACTACGTCACAGAATTGATGGCACATGTCACAGACTTGATTGTCTACGTCATAGCACAGATGACGCACGTCACCCTATTGATTACGTATTTATGTAATGTTCAGCATTGCCAATAATCATACCTACGCCACGGAGCCCTTCCAGAATGTTCGCTATACAAATCCGTGCGTAATGCTATTATATCGTTATATCATTATATCGTAATTGCATCATACGTACGTATGTGAAAATTCGCCCCTACATGTTTTCAGGTCCGGTTTACACGTTTATTTATTTATTTACCTGGTGGAGAATACTGACGGCCAGGATCCCCCAACTAGCATTGGCTCTTATAAAAGGAGGGAAATCCTCCAAGTGACGTCTAGATGTAGGGCTTTATGCATTTCCATAATCATCTCGGGTGAGTTGCCCTGACCAACTCCGCCATCTCTTTCAGACGTCCTCCATGTTTTCAGAAGTAAAAAGGGGTATGCAACTTTTAAAAACCTGCAGATCTTGGGACGTTAGGACCCGACTCGTGAAGGCGTGATACAGCGGTGGGTATTTACACGTGACGCGACGTTTGTTGGTCGTGTTTTGCTTGTATTTTTGCGATATGATTCTAATTCTGAGGAAAGACGTGGCGCTAGACAATGCAGATTCAACACGAGTCAAGCTACCACACCCCACATCTGCTTGGAGCCGGCACACCGGGCCTGCCATACACACGTGTTCTGCTAACATGTCACACACACCTGTCAGACAATTAAAATATATAAACTTTTATACACCTGCCATACACACACGGTTTCTGTTGCTTTGTCACAATTATGTCTCTTATAACTTATATTTGTTATCGGAATCGTTCCATGTGCATTTTGCAGACTGCCCCCCCCCCCACACACACAACTGTTTGCAATACACCTGTCACACACACCTGTTTTATACACCTGTTCCCAACACCTGTGCTGTCCCTGACACCTGCCGAACCTTCCGTTAGGTGTCCGGCACATCTGCCACACTTCCGGTGTAACAAACTGCGCCAAACCGCTACATTCGTGCGGCAACAAAAGTGGCAAACAGCTGCGGTCGGCAGGACAGCGCGGCTCTTTTGTTCCATGTAAACAACCCGGTGGATCAAACGGGACTGGTAATGGCAAAACGGCGGGGAACTTGGAAGAGGTTTCTTTAGGGTACTAAGCTTTCATAATAGCTTGGGTATATCATAAGCATATGCTTCTGGCCTCCTTGCGCTGTTATTTCATTTACATTCCATTGATATGTATTCAAATAAGGAGTCGAACCCAATAACCCAGGATCTAGAGTTAGCTCTCACTAGTTTTATACTAGAGTAGACACTTGTGATATTGTATCTTACACTGTTTGAATCTTGTATGTTACCTGCAACTAGCCCATGGGCATGAATTTGCAATAAAACTTAATATTATCTTTTAAGCATAGACAAATAGAAAAACATAACTGTCGAATGTTTCTTCTCCGAGCTCAGTGCTTTAAAATCAGTCACCTCTACTCGGGTAGCTGAGGTCTTGTCAACTGCGCCAGCTATCGGGGGAACCATTCTCCCATAGGAAAGCCTTTCGGATGCAATACATACCCCATAGGAAGGCCTGGTGGAGGCTATACATACCCCCGTAGGAAGGCCTGGTGGAGGCTATACAAACCCCCGTAGGAATGTCTGATATAGGCTATACATAACCCCCGTAGAAAGGCCCATATGAAGGCCTGATGGAGGCTATACATACCCCCGTACGAAGGCCTGGTGGAGGCTATACATACCCCATAGGAAGGCCTGGTGGTGGCTATACATACCCCCGTAGGAAGGCCTGGTGGAGGCTATACATACCCCCGTAGGAAGGCCTGGTGGAGGCTATACATATCCCCGTAGGAAGGCCTGGTGGAGGCTATACATACCCCCATAGCAAGGCCTATTGGAGGCTATACATACCCCCGTAGGAAGGCCTGGTGGAGGCTATACATACCCCCGTAGGAAGGCCTGGTGGAGGCTATACATACCCCCGTAGGAAGGCCTGGTGGAGGCTATACATACCCCCGTAGGAAGGCCTGGTGGAGGCTATACATACCCCGTAGGAAGGCCTGGTTGAGGCTATACATACCCCCGTAGGAAGGCCTGGTGGAGGCTATACATACCCCCGTAGGAAGGCCTGGTGGAGGCTATACATACCCCCGTAGGAAAGCCTGGTGGAGGCTATACATACCCCCGTAGGAAGGCCTGGCGGAGGCTATACATACCCCCGTAGGAAGGCCTGGTGGAGGCTATGATACCCCCGTAGGAAGGCCTGGTGGAGGCTACACATACCCCCGTAGGAAGGCCTGGTGGAGGCTATACACACCACCGTAAGAAGGCCCAGTTAGGAAAGCGGTTATAAACAGAAACAGACAGCGAGGAAATGTAGTGGTTTATTCCCAACAAACATCTGCTTGGAGGTCATTAGGTAGGTCAATTTAAACCTCTTACCCTGAAGGTGGGAATCCTGAAACAATCTGCACACTAGTATTCTACAATACGAACGTGCGCACAAAATATCATTACATCTTTGCTAATTTAGCAGAGCCGCCTAGTAAGAAGGGCGGGAAGTGCAGACCAGACCTGTACAATTTTGTCTAATGGCATGCCAGTGTTTGTCATTTGACATTAGTGATACCATTTCCAGATGGGTTCAGAATTAAGTGTGAGTACATGACATGGCTTATATTAGCCATCTCGCTTTGTTACTTTGGGCTAAACAAATGTAGACCACATATTGTAATTCACTTTGTCTTCACGGTACCAAACTTTCACGGTCTGAGAAAATTTAACTTGTTCTCGGAACTAAATGTTCACTGTCATGGCAAGTGCGCATTAAAAAAGTCTGTGAATTATTTGTTATCGGTAATGATAAGTTCACGTTACAGTCATCACAGTGAAAACCGTGAACATAACAGTACAGTGAAAAAAATCAGGAATTACAGTATTATGACATAATTCACTCACCCTCAACTTACCTCAAGTAAGAAGCATTCTAGTCCCTGAATTTAAGTTTCTTATTTCCATGAATGAATAGCCTTGGAGGTTATATTTGCAACAGCGCTTGTGAGTCATCTGTATGTTAGTGTACAAGTCCGCGGCTGGGTGGGTGGACTGGTTTCATACTTGGTGTATTGGCGGTGTGTGACAAAAACGGGAAATTATTACATTTCTCATTCTAAATTTACTTTTATGGTGTTTTCACAGTTGGATGGAAATGGTGGATTTTGAACCGTTAAAATTCAAGGTTGAAACTTTTCCGGTTTGTAGTAATACATTGAAAATGTGTTGTGTAAAACCATTTAATATCCCAGTTGGTGCTCACAAGGGTGCTTCCAGCTGGCCTCGGCTCAGTTATCAAATTATAGTAATTATGGAAGGGAATTTCAGCAGTTAAATGGTGACTGCTCAAGTCACTAAAATCAAGTTACTGTTAACAAATCAAGAATTGCAGCATTTTTAGTGTCGTGAATTCAAGGTTACCACAAAAATACAACCATCACAAGTGGCTGAATATCTACCGTATGTTTCAGAACACTGTTAGCCTGCTTTCCAGCCATGTTAAAGCTCTGTCTCTTCTGTCAGCAGAACATTGTTGTTGGAGAGGAGCTGTTGCATTTCAAGCTTGCCTAGCAGGATGACACCAGTTTTATTGGTCGCTGAGGACAGATTGACATAACCAACGGCCTGTACCAGCTGCACACTGGTGGTCTGCAGAAGCCAATCTCGCATTCCTCCACTATATAGATGTGTATGTACCTGTCCTATAGGTGTGTATGTACCTGTCCTATAGATGTGTATGTACCTGTCCTATAGATGTGTATGTACCTGTCCTATAGATGTGTATGTACCTGTCCTATAGATGTGCATGTACCTGTCCTATAGATGTGTATGTACCTGTCCTATAGATGTGTATGTACCTGTCCTATAGGTGTGTGTGTACCTGTCCTATAGATGTGTGTGTACCTGTCCTATAGATGTGTGTGTACCTGTCCTATACATGTGTATGTACCTGTCCTATAGATGTATGTGTACCTGTCCTATAGGTGTGTGTACCTGTCCTATAGATGTGTATGTACCTGTCCTATAGGTGTGTATGTACCTGTCCTATAGATGTGTGTGTACCTGTCCTATACATGTGTATGTACCTGTCCTATAGATGTGTATGTACCTGTCCTATAGGTGTGTATGTACCTGTCCTATAGGTGTGTATGTACCTGTCCTATAGATGTGTACCTGTCCTATAGGTGTGTACCTGTCCTATAGTTGTGTATGTACCTGTCCTATAGATGTGTATGTACCTGTCCTATAGGTGTGTATGTACCTGTCCTATAGGTATGTACCTGTCCTATAGATGTGTGTGTACCTGTCCTATAGATGTGTATGTACCTGTCCTATAGATGTGTGTGTACCTGTCCTATAGATGTGTATGTACCTGTCCTATAGATGTGTATGTACCTGTCCTATAGGTGTGTACCTGTCCTATAGATGTGTATGTACCTGTCCTATACATGTGTATGTACCTGTCCTATAGATGTGTATGTACCTGTCCTATAGATGTGTACCTGTCCTATAGGTGTGTATGTACCTGTCCTATAGATGTGTATGTACCTGTCCTATAGATGTGTATGTACCTGTCCTATAGATGTGTATGTACCTGTCCTATAGGTATGTACCTGTCCTATAGATGTGTATGTACCTGTCATATAGGTGTGTATGTACCTGTCCTATAGATGTATGTGTACCTGTCCTATAGGTGTGTGTACCTGTCCTATACATGTGTATGTACCTGTCCTATAGGTGTGTATGTACCTGTCCTATAGATGTATGTGTACCTGTCCTATAGGTGTGTGTACCTGTCCTATAGATGTGTATGTACCTGTCCTATAGATGTGTATGTACCTGTCCTATAGATGTGTATGTACCTGTCCTATAGGTATGTACCTGTCCTATAGATGTGTATGTACCTGTCATATAGGTGTGTATGTACCTGTCCTATAGATGTGTATGTACCTGTCCTATAGATGTATGTGTACCTGTCCTATAGGTGTGTGTACCTGTCCTATAGATGTGTATGTACCTGTCCTATAGATGTGTATGTACCTGTCCTATAGATGTGTATGTACCTGTCCTATAGGTGTGTATGTACCTGTCCTATAGGTGTGTATGTACCTGTCCTATACATGTGTATGTACCTGTCCTATAGGTGTGTGTACCTGTCCTATAGGTGTGTATGTACCTGTCCTATAGGTGTGTATGTACCTGTCCTATAGATGTATGTGTACCTGTCCTATAGATGTGTATGTACCTGTCCTATAGGTGTGTATGTACCTGTCCTATACATGTGTATGTACCTGTCCTATAGGTGTGTGTACCTGTCCTATAGGTGTGTATGTACCTGTCCTATAGGTGTGTATGTACCTGTCCTATAGATGTATGTGTACCTGTCCTATAGATGTGTATGTACCTGTCCTATAGATGTGTATGTACCTGTCCTATAGGTGTGTACCTGTCCTATAGGTGTGTACCTGTCCTATAGATGTGTATGTACCTGTCCTATAGATGTGTATGTACCTGTCCTATAGGTATGTACCTGTCCTATAGGTGTGTATGTACCTGTCCTATAGATGTGTATGTACCTGTCCTATAGATGTGTGTACCTGTCCTATAGATGTGCATGCACCTGTCCTATAGGTGTGTATGTACCTGTCCTATAGATGTGTATGTACCTGTCCTATAGGTGTGTACCTGTCCTATAGGTGTGTACCTGTCCTATAGATGTGTATGTACCTGTCCTATAGATGTGTATGTACCTGTCCTATAGGTATGTACCTGTCCTATAGGTGTGTATGTACCTGTCCTATAGGTGTGTATGTACCTGTCCTATAGATGTGTATGTACCTGTCCTATAGGTGTGTACCTGTCCTATAGGTGTGTATGTACCTGTCCTATAGATGTGTATGTACCTGTCCTATAGGTGTGTACCTGTCCTATAGGTGTGTACCTGTCCTATAGGTGTGTACCTGTCCTATAGATGTGTATGTACCTGTCCTATAGATGTGCATGCACCTGTCCTATAGGTGTGTACCTGTCCTATAGGTATGTACCTGTCCTATAGGTGTGTACCTGTCCTATAGGTGTGTATGTACCTGTCCTATAGATGTGCATGCACCTGTCCTATAGGTGTGTACCTGTCCTATAGGTGTGTACCTGTCCTATAGATGTGTATGTACCTGTCCTATAGATGTGCATGCACCTGTCCTATAGGTGTGTACCTGTCCTATAGGTATGTACCTGTCCTATAGGTGTGTACCTGTCCTATAGATGTGTATGTACCTGTCCTATAGATGTGCATGCACCTGTCCTATAGGTGTGTACCTGTCCTATAGGTATGTACCTGTCCTATAGGTGTGTACCTGTCCTATAGGTATGTACCTGTCCTATAGGTGTGTACCTGTCCTATAGATGTGTATGTACCTGTCCTATAGATGTGCATGCACCTGTCCTATAGGTGTGTACCTGTCCTATAGGTATGTACCTGTCCTATAGGTGTGTACCTGTCCTATAGGTGTGTATGTACCTGTCCTATAGATGTGCATGCACCTGTCCTATAGGTGTGTACCTGTCCTATAGGTATGCACCTGTCCTATAGGTGTGTATGCACCGTCCTATTTCACCTTGTAAGCTTCTCATGGCCAAACACTTGTTAAAAGAACACAACAGACTTCATGGACTGTATGAGGACTTTTGTATTGAAGTGATGCAATCCTGCATCCAAGTAAAGCTATGTGCGATTCTCAATCACACTCAGGACTAAATCAATCTCTACATGGGATTGCCACATTTTTGAACTGTTATCCATTATGGCATTTTTGTTGTATTTCACTTTTAACATTTCATCCCACTTACGTTTTTAAGTCACATTATGTTACATTACATCTTTGATTTTTAACAAAATGTTATGTATTTGTTATTCTAAAGTTACTCTGGTTACCACTTATTATAAACTTTGAAAAGCACCGACATAGGCAACATGTTCCCCTGGCTGTAAACAAACAATCTCTGCCATGATATAATTTGGCTGCCCCCGAACTTGTCTGTTATGTTGTTTTATTTCAAGAACAAGTTTAACCAAGATGAACAAGATGAACAGGAACTGCCAAACAACGTGGTTCTCACGAGGTGCTTTTTATGTCCAGTTGGCTGCCAATGGTTGGCTTAGCTGTTTCTGTCAGCCTGTTGCAGCCAGGTGAAAAACGCAGGTGTTGTGGCCAGGTGAGGAGCCCAGGTGCCAGCTTCCCGCTTCTGTGGTTAAGGAAAATAAGCAGAACATCAGCTTCTACAGGGGAAAACAGGCACATCAACAAAACTTACACTATCTGATCTCAAGAAAAACGACCCCAAAAAGAGAAAAAGAGATTTCGTCCATTTGTGCCCTCAGAGCTGTTGTGTCGTCAGGACTGGTCAGTAGCAGAACTGGACAGAAGTTTCATCACAGGACACTCAGAAACACTCACAGAAACTTCACCTCCGTTAATTAACAGTATCATCACATTGGAACATCCCTGAATAGAGAGGTTCTTCCTAACAACCCTTATTTCATTACCACGGATGTCTGTCACCTTCCTCAGGCAGAGATGCCCTCGTTATACAAACCTTACCCCAACTTATTCTTACCACTAGTGTGGGAGGAAACTCACCTGTGCCACACACCTGGAACAGCCTCAGGTGTCCCAGCTCACCTGGTCATCACTTCAGCCATCTGAGAAGCTCCTACAAGAAAAACATCCAGTCATTTACTGTCTGATGATTTCATTAAAACGCTACAAAAGAATTGAGATTTTTTGGAGTTGCTAGAATCTGGACAAGGGAATAATTTTAAAGGTTTGAGCAATGAAATGGAGGACTAAAAAACTTTGCTTTTGTGTCCTCAGAGCTGTGATATCATCAGGACTTGTCAGTAGCAGAACTGGACAGAAGTTTCATCACAGGACACACAGAAACACTCTCTGACACTGTCTAACTACACAATAGTGTTGCACCCAAGTCTAGTGTTGCACCTAAAGGGTTTTGTAACATTTCCGCACTCTAAAAAACTAAACCAGCAGCTCACTTGTAGTGGACACAGCCTGTCTTCAGTCCCCTTCCAGACCCTCCTGGTCCATCTGGGATCCCCCCTCGACACCCTCCTGCACGTCCAGTGTTCGCAGTTCGCCGTCTATCTCGTAAGTCACGACGAGCGGCGCTCTCTCTGCGCTCGACACGTCAGACAGCTGGTACAGGCTCCGCTGCCCGGCAACACCTGGGGACAGAACAGCGTTGTTATGGCAACAAAACAGCGTTGTTATGGCAACAGAACAGTGTTGTCATGGTAACAGAACAGTATTGTCATGGTTACAGAACATCCCTGCCTAGTAACACTTACAGACAGAACATTTTTCAGTCTGATACACTGACAGTGTTCAGAACAAGTGTCTGAGAGAAACATTTCTAGTCCGGTGGTCCCAACATCTCTGTTACCTCTACTTCTTCTATTGAACAGATCAAAACTGTTACAAGACATTGTTTCTGACTAGAAGATTCTGCATGAATGCCAAGATTTCAGTAGTTTGTGTCCTCAGAACTGTGATCTCGTCAGGACTGGTCAGTAGCAGAACTGGACAGAATGTTTCATCACAGGACACACAGACACTTAATGACTTATCAGAAAGTAGGGGACCTTCCTGGTGTGAGTGGATTAAATAAATGTCTGGGTATGCAGCTTGCAGTCTTTAGTACAAAGCCTGTGTGTTACGCCATGAGGCAGTTTAACAAGTATGCAACACAAACAAACTTCTGTCGGACTACTCACGAGAAGTTTCCTAAGCGTAACAAGACGCCTCAAGCCTCACCTTTGACCTCCCAGACAGATGTCAGGAACCGCTCGTACCACTGCAGCGCTGTCCGGTCGCCGGGCGGGGCCACCGTGGCAACCACGGAACACAGGACACGCCCGTCTGCAGACGTCAGGTCTTCAGACCTGGAGAAGAGAAAAGAAGGTGTTCAGGCGGCATGGAAGGGAAAGTGCTTCAGGAAGACAAGTATTTACAGGCAGATCAACCTCTACAACTTGATCAAATTCAGGCATTAAAAAGTGGCATCCATCACCCTTCTCTAGCATTACTGTACATGACTGAACTGGCAGAACAATTCAACACAAGTAACATCAAACTGGGAAGATTTTAGGAAGGTCAAAGAGAAGTTTTAAAGTTGTTGCAGTATTGGATGACTACATGCAATTTTCTTATGGTAACAAAAGGTCTGCCGTCAATCTATGACCAGAACACATACATGGCAAGGTTAATGTAATGTTGAGTGTTGCTATAGAAACAGGATTGTCATGGTAACTTACAGTTTGTTGGAGATGAAGTGAGCAGCATCGACCAGGTAAGCACACAGCCTGGCCACCACGGGTGCTGACTCGGCAGTCTGGAACAGGTGAGCACAGGTAAGGGTTAGTAACCAGGTGAACACAGGTAAGGGTTAGTAACCAGGTAAGCACACAGCCTGGCCACCACAGGTGCCGAGTCGGCAGTCTGGAACAGGTGAGCACAGGTAAGGGTTAGTAACCAGGTACGCACACAGTCTGGCCACTACAGGTGCTGACTCGGCAGTCTGGAACAGGTGTGCACAGGTAAGGGTTAGTAACCAGGTGAGCACAGGTAAGGGTTAGTAACCAGGTGTGCACAGGTAAGGGTTAGTAACCAGGTGAGCACAGGTAAGGGTTAGTAACCAGGTGAGCACAGGTAAGGGTTAGTAACCAGGTGAGCACAGGTAAGGGTTAGTAACCAGGTGAGCACAGGTAAGGGTTAGTAACCAGGTGTGCACAGGTAAGGGTCAGTAACCAGGTGACCACAGGTAAGGGTCAGTAACCAGGTGACCACAGGTAAGGGTTAGTAACCAGGTGACCACAGGTAAGGGTTAGTAACCAGGTATGCACAGGTAAGGGTTAGTAACCAGGTGAGCACAGGTAAGGGTTAGTAACCAGGTGTGCACAGGTAAGGGTTAGTAACCAGGTGTGCACAGGTAAGGGTTAGTAACCAGGTGTGCACAGGTAAGGGTTAGTAACCAGGTGACCACAGGTAAGGGTTAGTAACCAGGTATGCACAGGTAAGGGTTAGTAACCAGGTGACCACAGGTAAGGGTTAGTAACCAGGTGTGCACAGGTATGGGTTAGTAACCAGGTATGCACAGGTAAGGGTTAGTAACCAGGTGTGCACAGGTAAGGGTTAGTAACCAGGTGTGCACAGGTAAGGGTTAGTAACCAGGTACGCACACAGTCTGGCCACCACAGGTGCTGAGTCGGCAGTCTGCAGAGGGTTGCATATGTAAAGGTACAGTTGTACACAGGTATATAGCAATTAGCATAACGTTGACAATCACATGGTAGATAAAATAATAAATCACTTTGTTGTATCACTTCCACATTGGGCATTGTTGCGTGTGTATGTGTGTGTGTATGTATGTATGTGTGTGTGCGTGCGTGTGTGTATTTGCGTGTGTGTGTGAGTGTGTGCGTATGTGCGTGTATTTGCGTGTGTGTGCGTGCGTGCGTGTATGTGTGTGTGTGTGCGTGTGTATGTACAGCAGCGTAAGGTCCTGACACCATGTCAGTGCATATGTGCATATGTGTACTTATGCATCGATGCGTACATACGTGTGCATATGCATGACAGCATATGAGTCTGACCACCACACCAGTGCGTAAGGGTGCGTATGTATGAATGTGTGTGTATGCAGCATATGATCCTGAACATAACACCGGTGTATAGGGGTGCACATGTGTGCGTATGTATGTGTGTATGGTTACGTATGTGCGTATATTAGGGCTGGGTACCGGTACGGTGTACCGGTACAAAACCGGTTTTTCTCATTGAACCGGTCCAGAAAAACCGGACCTGAAAATATTAGGTGGACCGGATGTTGGACCTATTAGAAAATTAACAGATTATTTGATAAGGCATTCACACGTTTTGGCGCTTGTAAGTGGAAGAAAATAACAAGAGTGAAGTAAAGTAGAGTTTATAGTCATTTCTACCAAGTTTTGCAGTCAATCGTACAGGTGTAGTTAGCGTTGTAGGATTTTAAAACGCCAGTATGAGTCTAATACTCCACCAAACAGATTTCTTTGTAGTGAAATGGACCATTGGTATGAGTCATTTTGAATCAGGTCCAGGTTCAGGTCCGGACCTGGACCTGATCCTCTGGACCTGAACCGGACCTGGACCTGAATTTTCTGTACCGATACCCACCCCTAGCGTATATGTGTGTATGAGGGCGTTTATGTGTGTATATGTGTGTATGTATGGCAGCGTATGATCCTGACCACCACCTTGGTGCCCAAGTGCAAAAGCCGCCACGAACCCGTTTTTTCTGGCACCCGTCCCTTGTTGAGTGGTCTATGGGGAAGAACACTCACTACACTAGGGTGCCGGTGTGTGTGTGTGTGTGAGTGTGTGTGTGAACACTCACTACACTAGGGTGCCGGTGTGTGTGTGTGTGTGTGTGTGAACACTCACTACACTAGGGTGCCGGTGTGTGTGTGTGTGAACACTCACTACACTAGGGTGCCGGTGTGTGTGTGTGTGTGAGTGTGTGTGTGTGTCTGTGTGTGTGAACAGTCACTACACTAGGGTGCCGGTGTGTGTGTGTGTGTGTGTGTGTGTGAACACTCACTACACTAGGGTGCCGGTGTGTGTGTGTGTCTGTGTGTGTGTGTCTGTGTGTGTGAACAGTCACTACACTAGGGTGCCGGTGTGTGTGTGTGTGAGTGTCTGTGTGTGTCTGTGTGTGTGAACACTCACTACACTAGGGTGCCGGTGTGTGTGTGTGTGAGTGTGTGTGTGTGTCTGTGTGTGTGAACACTCACTACACTAGGGTGCCGGTGTGTGTGTGTGTGAGTGTGTGTGTGTGTCTGTGTGTGTGAACACTCACTACACTAGGGTGCCGGTGTGTGTGTGTGTGTGTGTGTGTGTGTGTGAACACTCACTACACTAGGGTGCCTTTAGTAAGGGGGGAACACTCACAACACTAGGGTGCCGGTGTGTGTGTGTGTGTGTGTGTGTGTGAACACTCACTACACTAGGGTGCCGGTGTGTGTGTGTGTGTGTGTGTGTGTGAACACTCACTACACTAGGGTGCCGGTGTGTGTGTGTGTCTGTGTGTGTGTGTCTGTGTGTGTGAACAGTCACTACACTAGGGTGCCGGTGTGTGTGTGTGTGAGTGTCTGTGTGTGTCTGTGTGTGTGAACACTCACTACACTAGGGTGCCGGTGTGTGTGTGTGTGAGTGTGTGTGTGTGTCTGTGTGTGTGAACACTCACTACACTAGGGTGCCGGTGTGTGTGTGTGTGAGTGTGTGTGTGTGTCTGTGTGTGTGAACACTCACTACACTAGGGTGCCGGTGTGTGTGTGTGTGTGTGTGTGTGTGCGTGAACACTCACTACACTAGGGTGCTGGTGTGTGTGTGTGTGTGCGTGTATGTGTGCGTGTATGGGGTGGGGGGTCTGTGCTGTATGTATTACCTGTGCAATGCTGATGTAATAGTCCAGGTTATCCACTAACACGGCCGTGAGGAGGGGGGCCTGTGTGTGGGGAGGGGGGTCTGTGTGTGTAAGGGGGGGTCTGTGTGTGTAAGGGGGGGTCTGTGTGTAAGGGGGGGTCTGTGTGTAAGGGGGGGTCTGTGTGTAAGGGGGGGGGGTCTGTGCTGTATTACCTGCGCTGTGCTGATGTAATAGTCCAGGTTATCCACTAACACGGCCGTGAGGAGGGGGGCCTGTGTGTGGGGAGGGGGGTCTGTGTGTGTAAGGGGGGGTCTGTGTGTAAGGGGGGGTCTGTGTGTAAGGGGGGGGTCTGTGTGTAAGGGGGGGGGGTCTGTGCTGTATTACCTGCGCTGTGCTGATGTAATAGTCCAGGTTATCCACTAACAAAGCCGTGGGGAGGGGGGCCTGTGTGTGGATGGAGCACAGATACTTCAGCAGAGCTTCCTGGGAGTTCAGGTACCTGCAACAGGACAGAGGAGAGGTCAGGTATCTTCCAGACGCTGAGGGAAGAACTGCTTACAAGTCATCACCTACGTAAGGAAAGCCCTGTGGTGTCGTGCTGGCAAGGAAAGTAAGGTGTGTGGCCCAGGCACCAAACTAAGAGGTCCTGGGTTGGATTCCCCGTACATGCTCCTGAGTTTGTACCCTTGAGAAAGGCACATTACATGGCTTCCCACACTTGCAGTTAGTGCCATATCCAAAATAGGATGTTTGATAACCCACACACGCAGCAAACAGTGTAGGAGCCCATACTTCCTAGCGAGTCAATAGGCTACAGAATATTCCCTAAGCGAAGGCAGAGTCTCTCCAAGAAAAAAAGAACACTTACAGAATTTGCAGCCGTTTGAGTGACAGGGGATCGGGTTTTGTTGCCCCGGTGACGTGCAGCGGCATCGTGTGGAGCGTCTCGTGCGAGATGAAGGTCACACGGCGACCTTGGCGCACCAGACTCAGCCCATACTGGAACAGCAGTGCTGTCTTCCCGCTGGAACAGCAGAGGTCAACTTGAATGTTCAGCTATGTACTGGACAGCTGAGTTAGACTTAGAAGCATTACAGTCATACTTTTCTGCGACAAATTTTTATCATTACTTTTAGAGTTAAAAGATGATGGCTTGATGATGGTAAAAAATGCAGCCAGAAAGTTCTGTGTCACACTAACACTTCCGACAAGATCTATAAAAAATAACTTCCAAGTCATGACAGTAGCTTACATGCGGAGCATTCAACAACACATGAACACAGGATCATTCAAATCACACTACTGCTAGGAAGGTTTACAAAATTCACCAAATTCAGCTGGGTTGCACAAATATTATTTTCTGTACCCAGCCGATTTTTCACAGCCACATGCAGGTAGCAGCGAGGGATCGGAGCTGGGGTCGCTTTCGCACCGGCTACCAAGCACGGCGTGCAGGGGACACGCGCCGGCCTGTTTATATAGTGCATTTCAAAGCAAACCTATCTGCCTTTTGTACTTAAAAATATGTCAAGTCATTTGTAACTTACAGCTATCTCTCCAATGCTTTGGTTTGAATGGCATGGCTCGAAATACCACCTGTATATGCAGGTTAGTGCATGTAAAATTGGAGATGTGCAGGTATTTCTGGTGTCTACCTGCACCTAACTATATTGGTCCATGTACTGGGTTTTATACGTAAATATCCTATGATGAAGGTGCATGTAGATTGTTATTTATTATGAATGAATGAAAAACCTTTAAATTTGTGCTCAAACAAGCTACGTACAGGTCGCATAATGACTGTTACCAGTATAAGATAATGGTTCCTGAACAATTTCAGTATGATCCATACTTCCTAAGTTCAGAGTGGTGCAGGTAAAATTTGTCTGCTGCAGGTAATTTTCAATGTTACCTGCACCTGTGCAGGCATGCCCAAAAGTATTTCGAGCTCTGAATGGATATCGCCCCCTCCCCACTCAAACTTTTTCAAAGTCTGACCGTATGAAGCAAAGTTTTAAATTATACGGCTTGCGAGAGCCAGTGAATACGAAATCAACTCAAATCAAATTTGCTCTTCATAGCCTTCTTCTTAAGACAATTAGACTGTTCACAAATCGTGCACTGCAGCTGAACAAAATCATAGAAATCCTGCCGTATTTTTAGGATCACACCTCGCCATGCACTATCTGTTAAATCTGGCCTAATTTTCCCCCACTTACCTACCCTTAGGGCCGACCAAAAGGCACCGAGGAATGTCCGTGGACTCTACCGGCAGCGTTCCTCCCGCTGATGCGTCTCCCTGCCCGCCGGTCAGGCCGGATGCCGCCGGATTCTGGCCGGGTTCCCTCCCGAACATGCCTCTCACCACCGCCGCCATCTTACCGTCATGTCGCCGTGAGGCATGCTGGGAATCCTGTCATGCGCACATCGTGCACCTTTGATTTTAGGTCGCATTACAGAGTATTTATGGGCGACCCCGTGTCAATTGTAGTTCGGGCACAAAATAGGGCGTCGCAGTTCTTGAGAGAAATATTGAAAATTTCTTTGTACACGTCAGCGAGTCGGAAACTGTGGTGGATAGTAGAGAAATACGTCGGTTTTGAGGCTGTATGAGCTGGGTTACGATGTTTGTTTGACTGGGTAGAATTTCGCGCACGAATCCGGTTCCCGCAACTTCCGTGAGTCGGCTGCAGTATGGTGACCTCCGCTGGGGGTCCAATTAAAGTGGCTTTTATGTGAGAATGAGCGGACAACTTCAGGTCATTTTCACATAGTTTGTAGATTCTACCCTAAATGAATTTCAACATATTCTTATCACTGATAACTACTTTTGCACTCATGCTATAAATTTTGAGGCCTCGAACCTCCACTGCAATGGAATTATGTTTTAAGAGGGTCCGCATGCTCTTTTCCGTAAGGCGTAGGCAGCCTATTTTATTTCCCGTAATTCGTCGGGAAAACCATCTTATCTACGTAATTCGTAGCGACGCGACCAAATTTAGCGTAATTGCCTTCCTTGATTTAGCGTAATACGTAGGGGGTTCTTCTGAATTCAGCGTAAATCGTTGTCGGGACCCCCCATACAGACCCTCTTTTAATATGCAGATGATGAAAGCTGCAAACGTGGGTTCATCTTGATGTTTGGAAGATTGTTTTAATCAGATAAAAATAACTATTGGTATGGTTGCTAGGCTGGCTACGGGAATCATTCGACGGCGTGCATCATGCTGAGCAAAGCCGTCACTAACATTCGAGCTGATTGTTTCCATGGGTTTTAGCCCCTTTCAAACATTTAATTCATACTTTCTAAAGTACATATTTTGAATAGTGTTATTTTGCTTCCTTGCTGATTTATCAGTTTTTGTGTTAGCCTGTGGAAAAGGTAACTAACAAAGATGAAACAAGGAAAACGCTACAAGAGCCATGTTCGAACAACAACTGCAACTTTATTTAATTATTCTACAGAAAAAAACTTTAAACAGACACATGTTCATGACGCAACAATACCAACCTGGAGAAGCTAACTTCTCTTCTGTATTAGATACTAGGGTGGTGCATAACTTGATGTTGTCAGTCAGAAGCTCTACGTACAAACTGGTACGTTAAACATTTCCTACAAGTTCGTCTCCTGGTTCCGTTGCTAGAATTCTCGGGTATAAAGATATCTTATATAAAGGAAGAACGAAACCTTTCTGATTGAGCTGTTACTGTGCCTAAATATGGTATTGCCTCACCATAAGAACTGTCCAATCATGATTAAAATAAGAGTGAGATTTGAATACGAGCCTTGTGGTGACGTGTTCATTCTAGTGACACTGAAGAAGAGTGACGGGTGTCACTCAAAACGTCCGGAAATAACTTTCAGATTTTTATCCAGTTATAGAAATTAACTCATCTTGTGTTGGCCGGTTGCTACATGTTAATATCATGGTTTAGCTGCTAGAATGCGTACATAAGGCATATATATATATATATCAGATAAATTAAGAAGGAAAAGGAAACAGCTAGATTATGGGCATCTAAATCATTGTTTGGGTTGGTTAATTATTGTTATTGCAGCCAATGAGACATTGGTCACACAGTCTTGAAATAAAACCAATCAACCCAGTTAGATATATGAATTTGTTCTAAAGAAAGTCAACCATTCAGATGCCCAAAACCCTGGCAGCTAGTTTCCATAACACAACACCTTGACAGAGTATCAGGCTGGCGCCATCATGGAGTCACTATGTTAAGTTAATCCCTGCAGTCTTGGGTAAAATAAGAAAAAAAAAAGTTTCTGTTGCAACATACTCCTCTATATCACTAGTGTAGTTACAGTGATGATATAAGTAACTGAACCTCAGTCTACTGGTATCACCCTCCGTCCGATTTTCATGACGAGTTCACAAGTTAGTAGCACTGCGTTGCAGTTGACGTTCTACTTTCTCCATTTGTTTTGGGCGACAAGGAAAGCACTCAGCCCTACCTGCGCCCAAGTTTTTTACAGGAGTATGTGCGCTATGACGTCACACCAGGAAGTCAGGCATACAGACCAGAACGGAGTATCGGTGCGGGACTGCTTTTAATTGATTTCTTCTCTTACCAGGACAATGCATTTACCCTCGTCTTGATTTTGCATTTTAGATTGACTTTGTTTGACATTTTCTTTTAACAATTATTTGTCGCTGAGATTTAAGGTGGTCTGCAGTCCTGCACCAAAGCTCCGTCCTCCCTAACATTTCCAGAAGAACGTCAGCTGATCCACATACGCACCCGCCCTGCCCTCTATGCTAACCAGATAGCAGATGTTATATGTCCAATAGGTATCCACCCAGCCATGTGAGTCGACGTAATATTTCCCACCCATGCCCCCTACCGCCCCCAGATCACGCCCGCGGTTGGTTTTAAACCCGATGCGATCCACGTGCCATCCGACCCGGAGTCTCACTTCAGTTATCGTTTCATGGTGTAAGTCGAAGTCATGCCTGGTCCCACCGTTCCCACCATGCTTTGGGGCAGTGTGGCTTCCGTACGTCACTTGGATACTGTGGAATGAACAAAAATGTTGTCGTTGAAGAGGTTCATCAGTCACGTGTGGATACAGTTACTCCAAATGTTCTTCGAGCAATAACTGTTTTTAAAGGTAAGGGAATGAGGGAAAATGTTAGGTTATCAACGGCGAAATTTGCTCCGTTGACAGCCACCAATAACCTTATTTGCTAAGATAATCCTTTCATACCATCAACAACTTGTGTTGTTACTTAAAAAGAGAAGATAAACAACTGGTATGATTCATGCAAATAAGGACCGTTTTTGCACGAAATGTTTATGATACGTCACAGGAAAATGTTAAAATAAACAAATAGAATCATTCGGCCAAGGTGGGAGGTCATGAAACTCAAGTTTCCATTGACACCAGCTGACATACCTCCTCCATTGGCATTGCTAGGAAAGCATGGCTGGTTTAACTAACCGCATTTCCAACCTGGTATTCAACCCTTTGTTAAAGGCGACCATTTTATGTTCAGGCGAGCTGTAGCAAGCTATAACAATATTAATACATCTGGTGTGTATTATTTGCAGCCAGTAGGTACCCATTCAACAGCTCCTAGGAGATTACAATGACCAGATCACCGCGAAGCAAATTCGTCATCTAGCTGCCGACAGAAGGTCTTGGAAGAAACTTACAGTCGCCTGCGCCGCAGCCGACCGATGATGATGAGGTACCCAATTTATTTAGTAATGAGGCTGAATTACGTGCTCGAGGCACCTCCTATATAGCAAGTAATATTATATTAATACATCTGGTGTATTATTTGCAGCCAGTAATAATTGTGGGACCGCGTGGCGCAGTGGCGGCATTCGTGCTTCGTGACCGAGAGGTTGCGGGTTCGAATCCGTCTGCGTGTCACCGATCTTGTGCCCTTGGGAAAGGCACTTTACACGGCTTTCCTCACTATACTCAGATGAAAATGAGTACCTAGCTTCGGCTAGGGCCGTCCCTCGGATAGGACGTTAAATGGAGGTCCCGTGTATGGGGAGAGCCACACCCCATGCACGTTAAAGAACCCCCACACGTGCGATGGTGCGGTGTGAGATGGAGCAAAAACCCTTCTGTCTGGAGTTGGTGATTCACTTCAAATCACCCGGATGGAGGCCTGGCGAACCTCCATTCCGTATCAGCCACACGGTGATTTACATCAGCGAAAGGGTATGTCACCCCGCGAGGGGCGGCATAACCCCGCCGCGCCGTGAGTAAGCATGTGCGAACATGCACAGGGCTAGCCCTTAGTAATAGCCACTGGCTAGTTGGGCAACCCTGGCTGTTTGTTAACAGCTGAACAAATAAATAAAATAAAAAATTGCAGCCAGTAGGTACCCAATTCTTTTATTCATTAGGCTGAATTGCGTGCTCGACGCACCTGCTCGAACACGGGACCCCCGTTTTACGCCCCTATCAGGTTTCTCAGAGTCACCATGTCGAAGTTTTTTTTAATTTTCTTTTGGACAGATGAGGACAATGTGGCACTGCACTCAAGTTTTGTAACTTATATTAACATTGGCACATGCGCGGCACAGACAGAAGGTAAAGGTAGTCTTTTACCTCTCCGACTGAAGTCAGGTACCCATTGTTACACCAGCGTGAAGTGAGGAAGGTCATGTAAAGTGCCTTTCCCAAGGGCACAACGTCGGGAGCACGGCGGGGATCGAACTCAGAACCTATAGATTCCGAGCCGAACGCTCTACCAGTTACGCCACGCCCGACGCAGAATGTTTAATATTTGCAAGTCAATAGTCAATAGCAACAACGCTTTGAACAGCTTACGCATGAATAAAGTCCGGATTCCCGGTCCACACGCTGATCTTGGCGATTCGGTCCCGCTCGTAACTCCGGTCGCTGAAAGGTTCCCCGCCGTTTCCCCCGTAGGGCGGGGAAGCGTGGACATTCTTAATCCAGGAGTCCGGGTATCCCCAAGGGTTCTCACCTCGCACGTGCAGAGCTGAGGCTGGAGACAAGAACAGCATCGATCATCTTCAGCATGTGGCTACTCAGGTCAGCATATGGCTACTCAGGTCAAAATGACTTAGCTCAGGTCAAAATGATACTTAGCTTCGGCTAGGGCCGTCCCTCGGATAGGACGTAAAATGGAGACTCCGTGTCTGGGGAGAGCCATACCCCAGGCACGTAAAAGAACGTGCCATGGTGCGGTGTGAGTGGTTCAAAACCTAAGGTCCCTTGGCCGCACCTGGGGGCAATTGCTGCCATATTGAGGTCACCTGAGTTAGCGCCGAATGGCAGCTCGCTCCAGACACTTGCGATTTGACCCGGCCTACTGTAAGCTCCTTGAAATTCAGCCCCTGGCTGCCAAGAGAGAGTAGCCGGCCCACCCAATAACAATAACAATAACTGACGGTCCGATAGGGTGGCCTTCTATTCATAGATGTAGACAGAAGGCCTCACATTATGCATAAAAAGCATAGGATCACATGTACCCGTGTTCATGTGTTACGTTGCACCCCAAATCCAATTAGGACCCATGAAGAAGGTACGTCATTCAATGATTGTAAAATTGTCCCACGAATCACAAAAGAGATAGCCTGGGTACCATCCGGAAAGTAGTTCGCTCCGGCGTTCATTATATACTATAAACAGTCGCTTCTAGCTCTGACATTCATTGTACACTAAATACAGTCGCTTCTCTGTGTTTCCGTCTGGGAACGCGGAGCATCTTAACGTCTGGAATCGTCCAAATTTCGGAAGCACGCGCTGATTGGTCCCCACATATGAGCGAATTATGGAATGGGTTCAAACGCTCGTTCGAACCGGTGTTCCAACACCGGAAAAGCCCTGCATCCTCTTACGCATGCAGGCGCCGGGCTGTTGTCATCGAACCTGTGCTCCAGAACCCATTCCCTACTTCGCTTATTAACTGACGTTACCACCAAAGGGTTTGATGCGCAAGTCTCCAGACGGATAGCAGAAGCGAACATAGGAGAGAACTACTATCCGCATGGTACCCAGGCTACAAAAGAAAGAAATTACTCTCCAACAGACAGGCAGACAAACAGACAGGCAGACAAACAGACAGACAGACAGACAGGCAGACAAACAGACAGGCAGACAGACAGACAGGCAGACAAACAAACAGACAGGCAGACAAACAGACAGGCAGACAAACAGACAGACAGACAGGCAGACAAACAGACAGGCAGACAGACAGACAGGCAGACAGACAGACAGATCGACCAATGAAAAAAAGACAAATTCTGAAATCATAGATTTACACGAAACTAATGACTTACTCATAAAGAGATGTTCCATTCAAGCGGGACGTTTTTGTTCTACATACTATTCATTAACCCTAAAACAAAGATCACTTTACTAGTGGGAACCAAGTAAAAAGCAAATGTTGGAAAAGCAAGAATATTACCGGGTAGTCGGGACATTTCATCACCATCCGCCCCCTTTTTTATGTCATCGTCTGAAAAATATTAATATCATATATCAACTACGTCAGAAGAATTACAAACTTCTCTAACCGCACGATTGGAAAGTATCTGTATAGTCGATGGCATCTTTGACGTTTTAAGCAGGCAGTAACTTCTTAAGATGAAGAAGAAACTTTAAGCAAGATATATCTTCAGTGGGTCAGCAAATAAAAAACAAGTGCTTTTAAAAAGCTGGCATTTTGCCAATGTTTGCGTGTGTGAACGTTTTTTTCTAGTTATTAGAATGTCATATAAATAGAACAGAGTAACTAAACCTGATATTGGCGCATGGACAGATTCACATATGTGCCTGAATCTAGATCTAGACGCCACCTGTTAAAATTTGCGTGAAGTGCAGCAAATTTCACTACACTGCCTGTTTTTGAGTGAGCTCTGTTGCGGGGCATTTTTAAGTTGTTTTTTTTAAATTTTTATTTCTATTCGGCAAAAAAACGAAGCGGCGAATCCGTTAACCAAAGAAATAAATTGGTGTGGCCAAATGGATGTAAAAATTAGTATTTTAATGGTGTAAAAAAGAAAAAAAAAATCTACCTCCCCGGATTCGAACCGGGTGCATTGGTTTAGTATGCGTAAACTTTAACCACTGCGCCAGTGCGAACGTGTTGAAAAAATGCCCGTTTTAACAGGTATAGAAATGTTTGGCATGAATTGAACAGGTCCGTTCATCTCAACATCACTCCATCACAACGGCGACTACTATGGATAGAAATGCAAACAAGAAAAAATAAAATTCGTTCGGTGATTTTTATCATTAAAGATCGACAAATCCTTTCAAGTTGACAAGACGGCGAAGCGCAAGCGCAGTAAAGTGGGGGTTCCCGGAAGTGTGGAAGCAGGATCCGAAGACCCGACCTCCCCGCTTACACCGGCGAATTTCTGGCATTTTAAAAATTTACAAGCAAAATAAACACATCACAAGAAAAAGAAACTTATATCCTTTATTTTGATGGGTAACTTTACCTCTAGAACCGGATAGTTTTTGTACCGCGGGTGTGGGAAGATGGTAGGGAAATTTACGGATCGCCGTACTGCAGAGGCTTTTCGCGGATCAAATTATGAATATTCGCAAGGGCCTCTGGGACGCTATATGTAAGTGTTATGTATATATATTCGATTTATTTGGAAAACATTTCATCTTTATGAATTGCTAATGCATGGTTAAATGTTAAAGCAATTATTTAATGATATGCTGCACCAATCTAAGGAATATCATACTTCATTTATTAAATTTAATGAAATATCAGGGGCAATTACGGACCACAAACAATGACTTATGACAGAGCTTTTAAGTAATATACAAATTCTTAGCAGATACTGTAAATCACTTTATCTTCACGGTACCAAATTTTCACGGTCTGAGAAAATTGAACTTGTTCTCGGAACTATATGTTCACTGTCGAGGCAAGTGCACATGAAAAATGTCTGTGAATTATTTTTTATCGGTAATGATAAGTTCACGTTACAGTCGTCACCGTGAAAACAGTGAACATAACATTACAGTGAAAAAAATCAGGAATTACAGTATTGAACAGGTCCGTTCATCACAACGCCCACTATTCTGGCCTCAGAGCATTTTGCCGCTAAGGCGGCAAAATGCAAAAATATTCCAATTAAAAAATAGAGCTAGTTGCATGCAATTCTTAAATCTGGTGCCCATTTGCTATGATTTACAAAGTTTCTATTGGAGCGGGGAAACTGAAGTACGTACATGTGGTTTATGGCCACACAATATTACACGTTAAGCGTGGTTTGTATGGGAGCGGGGAAACTGCAGTACGTACATGCGGTTTATGGCCACACAATATTACACGTTAAGCGTAGTTTCTATTGGAGCGGGGAAACTGCAGAACGTACATGCGGTTTATGGCCACACAATGTTACACGTTAAGCGTAGTTTGTATGGGACCGGGGAAACTGAAGTACGTACATGCGGTTTATGGCCACACAATATTACACGTTAAGCATAGTTTGTATGGGAGCGGGGAAACTGCAGTACGTACATGCGGTTTATGGCCACACAATATTACACGTTAAGCGTAGTTTGTATGGGAGCGGGGAAACTGCAGTACGTACATGCGGTTTATGGCCACACAATGTTACACGTTAAGCGTAGTTTGTATGGGACCGGGGAAACTGAAGTACGTACATGCGGTTTATGGCCACACAATATTACACGTTAAGCGTAGTTTGTATGGGACCGGGGAAACTGCAGTACGTACATGCGGTTTATGGCCACACAATATTACACGTTAAGCGTAGTTTCTTTGGGAGCGCGGAAACTGCAGTACGTACATGCGGTTTATGGCCACACAATATTACACGTTAAGCGTAGTTTGTATAGGAGCGCGGAAACTGCAGTACGTACATGCGGTTTATGGCTACACAATATTACAAGTGAAGCGTCACAAAGCTGGAAGAGATGCATTGGTAACTGACCTTTCAACTCCAACTCCCTCTGGACGATAGCGTCATTATCCAGTTTATCGTCTAAGGTGTCGCGGTTGTCTCCAACTGCCGACGAACCAATCACTGGAAGCACATAAGAAAAGATGTAAAATCACTGATTTTTAACCTGTTGCAGATTTTAAGTCATAGGTTTCTATGAAAGAAATGATTCATTCAATAAAAATGTTCCAATCAAGCAGGACGTTTTCTTCTACATAGAAATCATCATCCCTTGAATAAATATCATAACTAGTAAGAACTAAGAGAAACAAGAAAAAAATATGCGTTTTAACTCACCTTTCGACTCCACCTCCCTCTGGACGACAACCAGTTCCTCCAACAGATGGTCCAGTTCCTCCTCCAAGGTGCTGGGCCTGTCCAGTTCCTCCTCCAAGGTGCTGGACCCGTCCAGTTCCTCCTCCAAGGTGCTGGACCCGTCCAGTTCCTCCTCCAAGGTGCTGGACCCGTCCAGTTCCTCCTCCAAGGCGCTGGGCCCGTCCAGTTCCTCAAACAGATGGTCCAGTTCCTCCTCCAAGGCACTGGGCCCGTCCCTGTTGTCTCCAGCTGCAAAGAACCGACCGTTCCCGAGCAGGGCCACCAGCCCCATCGTCATGAGCACGGAGACTCTCATGGTCCGGCCTGAAACAGTCCTGTGGACAACATCAACGCCCAAGCACAAGGGTTAAAAAAGTTATCAAAATGTCCACCACAGAAATGTACGGAAGAAGGACTGGGCAAAGGAAACAAACTAGTGAAGCAATTTAGACGGACAAAGTCTATCCGGAATTAAAGCAACTGCGATTAATGGTAAAGCATTCGCGGGAAACGACGTCGACATGCAGAACCTATTTTCTGTCGGACTACGGTATGTCATTCATGTTGAAGGGGGTCTATGTCGCTCACTTGATCACTCCTTAAGTTGTCAACATCTTTTGATACGTTTAAAGACTCCGGTGGGTAAGTTTCTTGAGTTGGAGAATAATTCATTTTTCTCAATATATTTTAGAGACTCCGGTGGGTACGTTTCATAACTTGGAGAACAAGGTTTGTTTTTCTCACTATATCTTAAAGACTCAGGTGGGGAAACAAACATCTTGACTTGGAGAACAGTTTGTTTTTCTGCTGATATTTTAAAGACAGCGCGACCTTTGGTCTAGCGGCCACCATTTCCGCTGGAGGCTGTGAGCTGTTCTTTTGTCACACCTCAGAAACCGGTCGGGCCACCGAGCGTCCCGAAGCCCCGCCCCCATGTGGTCACGTGTACTAATCTAGCTGTCTCATTGGACAAACGTCTAATTTGATTGACACCTTGTTACGTTTGCAACATGATCCCATCCAGTTGCCTGGAAGTTAGTTCACTGGTTTTGGATCCATCGGATAAGCGAAATTCAAGAAACATGGCGTCCACGTAGCAATTCAACAAAACACTCAGTGACTTAGTCTTATCATTTAACTTCATTATCTTACACATTTACACATTTAACAGATGATCTTATAGCTTGGGCCCGATTGGCTAAAAAGGAAAAAAAGACTTTTGTGGCTAAGTGGGCCCACAGGGTACAATGCGGTGGCTCTCGTAGGTAAACTTGGACTAGGGTAAAACATTTTGCCTCAATACAAAACTATAACTGAACAGCAAAGCATCATTTAACCACCAGAATCACGCAGAATGTGTTTTACCTGTGTTTGCTGT
Source organism: Branchiostoma floridae x Branchiostoma belcheri (assembly GCA_019207045.1). Lineage (NCBI taxonomy): Eukaryota > Metazoa > Chordata > Leptocardii > Amphioxiformes > Branchiostomatidae > Branchiostoma > Branchiostoma floridae x Branchiostoma belcheri. The sequence continues at coordinate 155,767 of CM033039.1, forward strand.
GGTTAGAGCGGGTAGCGAGATGTCGCACCGTGACTGTGAAGCGGGTTTATCGGGAGGAACCCTGAAGTGACTCCGGTGTGAACCTGCCGCAGCGCCCTCCGAACAGAAAGTGCGGGGCCCCGGCCCGGGCTGGACTTCTTCGGTATTTTGGGGTGTCTCAATTATCTGGGTAAAGCCGGAGCTGATTGGACGGTCAAAGGCGCACCTACTGCCGACGACAGTATACCTCTGTCACACCCAGCAAACACCCTTAAGGTACGTTGTTATCACGCAACGAGGTGATTGAGTTGTCTTAAGGGTAATGAACCGAAAGGACTCTGCCCAATTTTGCTGCAAGGTCACCGCTCTTGATGCATGGTGAACTGCTGTACATTCACACTGCAGAATACTGGAAACTGAACAGGGCTACTTTTCAAGACGGAGAAACGAGGACATACTTATACATCCGGGCGCTCCAGCTATCCCTAAGCAAAGACGCTGGGCGATATAAGCTTTCTGGCACGTTTGACCAATTGCTGACGTCACTAGTCCATAATACCATGTGTCAGTAGTTCACGTGTCTGTAATTCTCGCGAGCTTATATTTGATCCGTTTATACCTTAGTGTTGAAAGAAAGTTCAGCATTGTACAATGATTTCTAACCGAGTAAACACAATAGCATGGCGAATTAGCTGAGAATGGGAGTCGTTCGACCATAAATTCATCTGAGCAAAACCAGCAACTAACATGCGAGCTGGTGGTTCCATGGGTTTTTATCTACTAACATTATTTCTTTCCTTCAGTTCGTCAGGATAATAGATGTGTCGCCATTTTTTAGGTTTACAAGACAATTTTAAGTTGGAGTATTGGGCCAAAATCTGACAAAGCCGATTTGGTTCATTACCTTCAAGACTACTTGATCACCTCGTTGCGTGATAACAACGTACCTTAAGGGTGTTTGCTGGGTGTGACAGAGGTCTACTGTCGTCGGCAGTAGGTGCGCCTTTGACCGTCCAATCAGCTCCAGCTTTACCCAGATAATTGAGGCACCCCAAAATACCGAAGAAGTCCAGCCCGGCCGGAGCCCCGCACTTTCTGGTCGGAGGGCGCTGCGGCAGGTTTACACCGGAGTCACTTCAGGGTTCCTCCCGATAAACCCGCTTCACAGTCACGGTGCGACATCTCGCTACCCGCTCTAACCACAGCAAACACAGGTAAAACACGTTCTGCGTGATTCTGGTGGTCAAATGATGTTTTGCTGTTCAGTTATAGTTTTGCGGCAAATTTTTTTACCTTAGTCCAAATTTACCTAAACGAGCCACCGATCGTCGCATTTTACGCTTTTGGTCCACTTACCCACAAAAGTCTTTTTCGCCTTTTTAGCTGACCAGGCCCAAGTTATAAGATCGTCTGTTAAATGTGTAAATGTGTAAGATAATGAAGTTAAATGATAAGACTAAGTCACTGAGTGTTTTGTTGAATTGCTACGTGGACGCCTATTTCTTGAATTTCGCTTATCCGATGGATCCAAAACCAGTGAACTAACTTCCAGGAGACTAGATGGGAACATGTTGCAAAGGTAACAAGGTGCCAATCAAATTGGAGGTTTGTCCAATAAGAACAGCGAGATCAGTACACGTGACCACATGGGGGCGGGGCTTCGGCACGCTCGGTGGCCCGACCGGTTTCTGAGGTGTGACAAAAGAACAGCTCACAGCCTCCGGCAGAAATGGTGGCCGCTGGACCAAAGGTCGCGCGTCTTTAAAATACCACGAGAAAAACAAACTGTTCTCCAACTCAAGACGTTTCCCCACCTGAATCTTTAAGATAAAGTGAGAAAAACAAATAAATTGTTCTCCAGCTCAAGAAGTTTCCCCACCGGTGTCTTTAGAATATAATGTGAAAAATAAACTATACTCCAACTCAAGAAGTTTTCCAACCGGAGTCTTCAAAATACGTTGACAACTTAATGAAAAGTAAGCAAACTAGCCCTCCTTCAACATGTAGAACATACAGTAGCCCGGAGACAGAGTTAAAGGAGCTTCTGCGTGCCTTTTCCGCGAAAGCTTTACCATTTATCGCAGTAGCTTTAATTCTGACTAGACTTTGTCTAAATCCCTTCGCTCGTCAATTCCTTTTGCCCGGATGTTTTTCCGTGCATTTATGGAGTGGACATTTTAAGAACAATATTGAACCCTTGTGCTTGGGCGTTGATGTTGTCCACAGGACTGTTTCAGGCCGGACCATGAGAGTCTCCGTGCTCATGACGATGGGGCTGGTGGCCCTGCTCGGGACCGGTCGGTTCTTCGCAGCTGGAGACAACAGCGACGGGCCCAGTGCCTTGGAGGAGGAACTGGAACATCTGTTGGAGGAACTGGACGGGCCCAGCACCTTGAAGGAGGAACTGGACGGGTCCAGCACCTTGGAGGAGGAACTAGACAGGTCCAGCACCTTGGAGGAGGAACTGGACGGGTCCAGCACCTTGGAGGAGGAACTGGACGGGTCCAGCACCTTGGAGGAGGAACTGGACCAAGTGTTGGAGGAACTGGCTGTCGTCCAGAAGGAGTTGGAGTCGAAAGGTGAGATATAAACGCACCTCTTACTGCTTTGATACGCGCCTTGCTTCATCAATATTTGTTTTGTTTTACTTGGTTTCCTTAGTTCTCACTACTTAAGTGATCTTTGTTTTAGGGATGACGAATAGCATGTAGAAGAAAAACGTCATGCTTGAATAGACCAATTTGGATGAATGAATCATTTGTTTCATATAAAGCTATGATTTAAAAATTGAAACGGGTTAAGCCCATGCATTTTATATGTTGTCTTTTTAATGTGTTTCTTTTGTTGTCTTTATGTGTGTGTTTTATTGGTTGTTCGGCAGTTGGAGACAACAGCGCTGGTCCCAACACCCTGGAGGATGAACTGGGTTATGACGCAATCGTGCAGAGGGAGCTGGAGTTGAAAGGTCAGTTATGACGGCTCTGTTCCGGCTTTGTGACGCTTAACCTGTAACATTGTGTGGCCATAAACCACATGTACGTACTGCAGTTTCCCCGCTCCCATACAAACTACGCTTAACGTGTAATATTGTGTGGCCATAAACCGCATGTACGTACTGCAGTTTCCCCGCTCCCATACAAACTACGCTTAACGTGTAACATTGTGTGGCCATAAACCGCATGTACGTACTGCAGTTTCCCCGCTCCCATACAAACTACGCTTAACGTGTAATATTGTGTAGCCATAAACCGCATGTACGTACTGCAGTTTCCCCGCTCCCATAGAAACTTTGTAAAGCACAGCAAATGGGCACCAGATTTAAGAATTGCATGCAACTAGCTCTATTCGAATATTTATTCTACATTTGCTGACCCACTGAAGATATATCTTGCTCAAAGTTTCTCCTTCAAGTCACTGCCTGCTTAAAACGTCAAAGATGCCACCGACTATACTGATACTCTCCGATCGTACGGTTAGAGAAGTTTGCAATTCTTCTGAGGTAGTTGAAAAATGATATTAATATTTTTTAGACGATGACATCAAAATGGCGGAAGATGGAGATGAAATGTCCCGACTACCCGGTAATATTCTTGCTTTTCCAACATTTGCTTTTTACTTGGTTCCCACTAGTAAAGTGATCTTTGTTTTAGGGTTGATGAATAGTATGTAGAACAAAAACGTCCCGCGTGAATGGAACATTTCTTGATGAGTAAGTCATTAGTTTCGTGTAAATCTATGATTTCAGAATTTGTGGTTCTTTTTTTCATTGGTCGATCTGTCTGTCTGTCTGCCTGTCTGTTTGTCTGTCTGCCTGTCTGTCTGTCTGCCTGTCTGTCTGCCTGTCTGTCTGTCTGCCTGTCTGTCGGTTGGAGAGTAATTTCTTTCTTTTGTGATTCGTGGGACAATTTTACAATCATTAAATGACGTAGCTTCTTCATGGGTCATAAGTGGATTTGGAATGCAACGTAACACATGAACACGGGTACATGTGATCCTATGCCTTTTATGCATAATGTGAGGCCTTCTGTCTACATCTACAAATAGAATAGAAAATCTGCACATGTTCACCCTATCGGACCGTCAGTTATTGATATTGTTATTGGGTGGGCCGGCTACTCTCTCTTGGCAGCCAGGGGCTAAATTTCAAGGAGCTTACAGTGGGCCGGGTCAAATCACAAGAGTCTGGAGCGAGCTGCCATTCGGCGCTAACTCATCAGGTGACCTCAATACGACAGCAATTGCCCCCAGGTGCGGCCAAGGGACTGTAGGTTTTGAACCACTCACACCGCACCATCACACGTTCTTTAACGTGCCTGGGGTATGGCTCTCCCCAGACACGGAACCTCCATTTAGCGTCCTATCCGAGGGACGGCCCTAGCCGTACTCATTTTGACCTGAGTAGCCACATGCTGAAGATGATCGATGCTGTTCTTGTCTCCAGCCTCAGCTCTGCACGTGGGACGCCAGGTTAACAAATGGGGCTACCCGGACTCCTGGTTTAAGAATGTCCACGCTTCCCAGCCCTACGGGGGATACGGCGGGGAACCTTTCAGCGACCGGAGTTACGAGCAGGACCGAATCGTCACGATCAGCGTGTGGACCGGGAATCCGGACTTTATTCATGCGTAAGCTGTTCAAAGCGTTGTTGCTATTGACGTATTGACTTGCAAATATTAAACATTCTGTGTCGGGCGTTGCGTAACTGGTAGAGCGTTCGGCTCGGAATCTAGAGGTGCTGAGCTCGATCCCCGCCGTGCTCCCGACGCTGTGCCCTTGGGAAAGGCACTTTACACGACCTTCCTCACTTCACCCAGGTGTAAAAAATGGGTACCTGACTTCAGTCGGGGAGGTAAAAGACTACCTTTACCTTCTGTCTGTGCCGCGCATGTGGCCCTGTTAATATAAGTTACAAAACTTGAGTGCAGTGCCACATTGTCCTCATCTGTCCAAAAGAAAATTTAAAAAAAATCAACATGGTGACTCTGAGAAACCTGATAGGGGCGTAAAACTGGGGTCCCGTGTTCGAGCAGGTGCCTTGAGCACGTAATCCAGCCTCATTACTAAACAAATGGGTACCTACTGGCTGGAAATAGTACAGCAGATGTATTGATATTGTTATAGCTTGCTACAGCTCGCCTGAACATAAAATGGTCGACCTTTAACAAAGGGTTGAATACCTGGTTGGAAATGCGGTTAGTTAAACCAGTCATGCTTCCCTAGCAATGCCAATGGAGGAGGTATGTCAGCTGGTGTCAATGGAAACTTGAGTTTCATGACCTCCCACCTTGGCCGAATGATTCTGTTTGTTTATTCTAACATTTTCCTGTGACGTATAATAATCATTTCGTGCAAAAACGGCCCTTATTTCCATGAATCATACCAGTTGTTTATCTTCTCTTTTTAAGTAACAACACAAGTTGTTGATGGTATGAAAGGTTTATCTAAGCAAATAAGGTTATTGGTGGTCTGTCAACGAGCGAATTTCGCCGTTGATAACGTAACATTTTCGCTCATTCCCTTAGGCCACAGCAAGTACATTTTATGGATGACATCCTCTGCAGACTGCAAAATAGTGCGATAGGGCGAAAAAAAACAAGATGGCTGAAAAAACAACAAGATGGCTACATTTTAAAAGATAGGCACCATAAAGTTGTGATGAATGTTGTAACAAGAATTAAAGAGACAAAATATGGTATCAGAGCCAACAAGGCATTCATTACTGTATTTAAGACATGTACTGTTGTGGTAAAAGTGACACTAGTGTGGTAGACTGGCATCACAAACAAATTTGGTAACCACACTCATGGCTTCCATATTGGTGTCACTTTTACAACTATCCAATAAGTTTCATTTCTACAACTACAGCCCTGGGTACCTCGCAAGTGTCACTTCTACAAATACAATTATTAGGCTACAGCACAACATATTTGCTCATTTTCGTACTTTATCGTCATGTTGACCATCCCTGCAAAAGAAGAAAATCTTGTTTTCTTTTCTGAAATCAGGCGAAAATTGATGCGCGCGCTGATGTCATCCATAAAATTTACTTGCTGTGTCCATACCTTGAAAATCAGCCATTGCTCGAAGAACATTTGGAGTAACTGTATCCATACGTGACTGATGAACCTCTTCAGCCAACATTTTTGTTCATTCCACAGTATCCAAGTGACGTACGGACGCTACACTGCCGATAAGCATGGTGGGAACGGTGGGACCAGGCATGACTTCGACCTACGTGATGAAAAGATAACTGAAATCAGACTCCGGGTCGGAAGGCACGTGGATCGCATCGGGTTTAAAACCGACCACGGGCGTGATTTGGGGGATGTGGGGGGCATGGGTGGGAAATATCACGTCGTCCAACCTCCCTGGTGGGTGGATGGCAATGAAAATTGCTATGTGGTGAGCATCGAGGGAAGGGCAGGTGCGTTCGTGGATCAGCTGACGTTCTTCTGGAAATGTTAGGCACGACGGAGCTTTGGTGCAGGACTGCAGACCACCTTACATCTCAGCGACAAATACTTATAATTGTTAAAATGAAATGTCAAGCAAAGTCAATCTAAAATGCAACATCAAGATGAGGGTAATGCATTGTCCTGGTAAGAGAAGAAATCAATTAAAAGCAGTCCAGCACCGATGCTCCGTTCTGGTCTGTACGCCTGACTTCCTGGTGTGACGTCATAGCGCACATACTCCTGTACAAAACTTCTCCGCTCGCTTTGGGCGCAGGTAGGGCCACGTGCTTTCCTTGTCACCCAAAACAAACGGAGAATGTAGAACAGTTAAAGCAGTGCTACTAACTTGTGAACTCGTCATGAAAATCGAACGGAAGGTAATACCAGTGGATTTAGGTTCAATTACGTATATCAACACTGTAACTAGACACTAGTGATGCAGAGGACATATATCAGCACTGTAACTAGACACTAGTGATGCAGAGGACATATATCAACACTGTAACTAGACACTAGTGATACAGAGGACATATATCAACACTGTAACTAGACACTAGTGATACAGAGGACATATATCAGCACTGTAACTAGACACTAGTGATACGGAGGACATATATCAGCACTGTAACTAGACACTAGTGATACAGAGGACATATATCAACACTGTAACTAGACACTAGTGATGCAGAGGACATATATCAACACTGTAACTAGATACTAGTGATACAGAGGACATATATCAGCACTGTAACAAGACACTAGTGATACGGAGGACATATATCAGCACTGTAACTAGACACTAGTGATACAGAGGAGTATGTTGCCACAGAAACGTTTGTTCTTATTTTCTAAGACTGAAGACATTAACACAGTGACTCCATGATGGCGCCAGCCTGATACTCTGTCATAGTGTTGTGTTATGGAAACTTGCTGCCAGGGTTTTGGGCATCTGAATTGTTGACTTCCTTTACAGCAAATCATTCTATCTAACTTCTATTTCAAGACTGTGTGACCAAAGTATTCTTGTCTGCAATACCATTGATTGACCAATCCAAGCAATGATTTTCTGCCTACCTGCCTAAGTGCCTATGATTTAGATGCCCATAATCTGGTTGCACAAAAGTTTTCTCACTTAATATAATATCTACCTTATATAAGTAGCAACTAACCCGAGAATTCTAGCAACGAAACCAGGAGACGAACTTGTAGCATTGTTCAATACCAGCTTTGTAGAACTTCTGACAACATCAAGTAATACAGAAACAAGCATCTCTATAGTAATCGCTACAGAAGAAGTGTTAGCTTCTCCAGGATGATACGGTTTAGGGCATGAGAGGTGTATGTTAAATGTTTTTTCTTTTTATTTCGTTAGAATAAAGTTGCAGTTGTCGTTCCAATCTGGATCTCGCAGCTTCTTTCTTGTAGCGTCTTCGTTATATTGCCCACGGGCGAACACGAAAACTGATTAATTAGCAAACAACTATCGTCTTCGTTATCTTGCCCGTTATCTTGACAAACAAGGTGATAAACTAACACCAAAATAAGTAACTTCGAGAGATGTGGAAGTATAAGAACATGTATGAACCCGTTTCTTTATGGCCGGCGAAAGTATTCATGCGTACCTAGTCAGATAGATAAAGTCTTTCAGCTATCCACCCAAACACAGTCATGATTTTTGCATTTCCCCTAGAAATCGCAAGGTGGCAGTTCTTCATTGTAAACAACTAAAAACAAATACTAGTACATCCGGGCATTGAGAAGGAAGGGTAGTAACTACAAACTGCACTTGGCAAAACCCCCAAAAGCGGCACAGCTAGCCTTCGACAACATCACTTCAAAACTGTGCACCAGCATAACGCGACTGGAGAAACTTACCTTCAGTGAGAAACAAACTTTCACCAGTTTAACGTTTGACATCAGTTGGACTTACGTAAAGAAAATTTCTCCCTGCTGAAAACACATGTACACGGTCGTGCAGCCGGTTTCTTTTGGGCTCGGCACTCCTGTAGGTACTCACTTGGAGTAATACATACTCGGTGGTTTTACTCAGCGCTTATAGCAAAGGACCAGGCGTTATCACAACATATACACCTCAGGGCGGGTCATCAACCATTAAATCTTATTCAGTGTGCACTAATCTAAAGTTGTGTATACATCATTGAAGAAGTTTCATGCAAACTATCATAGAGGTTTCATTGGTGAAAACTGTGCTTTAGTTCGGCAAGTGATCTCATGGAAACATTGTTCCACGTGTATCTGTACTTCCTGATACAGTGGTCACCAGGATCAGCTACAAACACATGTCCATCCTCTGTCACTGCCACCCCGTGGGGCCTGTTCAGTTATTAACTGATATATGTCCTCTGTATCACTAGTGTCAAGTTCAAGGGCTGATATATGTCCTCTGTATCACTAGTGTCTTGTTACAGTGCTGATATATGTCCTCTGTATCACTAGTGTCTAGTTACAGTTGAGAGATGAGAGATGAGAGCTTTATTTTGGTTATCGCAGTTTAGTACATAAAACTGAAATTCTAAACCAAATTACAATTGTGGGCGTATATTTGCCCGGGAGTATCAGTCTAAAAGTATCATTATAAAACATTCATTATAAAATAGAGTCACATAATAAAAGACGTCAGCGTTTCGTCATTCCAGAGAACATTAGACAATTGTCATTGAGAGGAAATGAATGTCTACAAAGTCTTGTTATACAGAGATGTTGCCTGATACAAAAACGACTTTCTAAGTCGCTCAGTGCGACACGCCGGTAGTGTGAGCTGGTTGCAGTTCCTTAATGTGCGTCCAGTCTGCTGTTGCCTGTTCCCCGTAACCATGTAGTGTAGCGGATGGTCACTGGCGCGCATCTGGTTTAGAAGTGTCACTGCTGCTACTTCGCGCCTGGACTGGGGTGTTGGCAGGAGGGAAGTCGTGCAGTTCGGATATATGTCCTCTGTATTTTTTTTTTTTTTTATTTACTTTGAGGTCACCGCAAAACAAGGCTCGTGGAGCCACTCAAGCGTTTTGGGTTACGTTACTGAATTGTGAAGAGAGATGTTTGTTTACCCTTAATTTGAACAGTTTCAGGCTGTACTCTGTGGGGAAGCAAGTCCGTGGAAGCTTATTCCATAGCGATGTTGTTCTAGGAAAAAAGCTCTGAGCGTGGAACTTCCTCCTGTTAGGTGGATTGTGGAGGAAAAAAGGATGATTTGTTTCCGTGGAAGTGGCTAAACGGGTTCTTGCTGTGAAGGTTCGTATTGAAGGCACAAGTGAATGAAGTTCTGCCGAGCATTTACCATGGAAGTACCGATAGAAAAGTGCTAGGCTAGCTACATCACGCCTTTGGGCCAATGGTTGTAGTGTGGCGAATAAGTCGCTGCCAACAATGTTCCTTAACCGTTTTTGTACTCTATTGAGGCAGGTCAGGGAGTTCTGGGAGGCTCCAGCCCAAATGTGACAACAATATTCCATTTTGGGCCTTATCTGACTCTTATAAAGATAAAGAATAGCAGAGGGGGTAAGATATTTTCTGGTTCGGTACAAAGAGCCCACCATTTTCCCAGCTTCCTTGGCAACGGATTGGATGTAACAATTCCACTTAAGATCAGGTGTAAATTTTAGGCCCAAGAGTCGCTCAAATCATTGGGCTTCTTTAAGTAGAGTCCCACTCATTTGGACCGGTGGCAGGTTCGGATCGGATCTCTTATGATGGAACGAAAGAAGGTTTGTTTTTGAAGGGTTGAAGGTCACAAGCCACGTTTTGCCCCATTGAACTGTATGATCAAGGTCAGCAGAGAGATTAGCTGCAAGGGAGCGGTCATTACATCTCTTGGATGTGTGGCCAAATACTGAAGTGTCATCAAGTGTATAACTAGTGTCTAGTTACAGTGCTGATGTATGTCCTCTGTATCACTAGTGTCTAGTTACAGTGCTGATGTATGCCCTCTGTATCACTAGTGTCTAGTTACAGTGCTGATGTATGCCCTCTGTATCACTAGTTTCTGACTGTCACTGTCACATAAACATACAGACAGAAGGTAAAGGTAATCTTTTACCTCCCCGAGCGTCAGGTTCCCATTTTTACACCAAAGTGAAGTGAGGAATTAAGTGTTCACCTCACTTGCAAGGTTAAGCTTCATATTCACGTCTGACTCGAAGTTAGTCCATAGGCTTATTACCTATCCATTGACTTTCAACCTCCGGAAGGTCTAGAACTCAACTTTCCAAACGTGCACGATGTTCCAAACTTTACTGGATTATTGCCTGCTACCAAGCCGCCCCCTCCCAGGGCACATGCCGGTCATGGTGTTAAGGACTAAGCTGTGTGTGCAGAGCCGCCCTTAACGTTGGTGTAAAGGTTCCCCATGAAGTACAAGGTCAACATAAGATGTTGACATGCCATTAACAAAACAGCTTTCGACAAAGAAGACGGAGCTCTTTATCTCAGTAATGACATAAAAGTGACAACCAGTCAATAGGGCTTGCATGTTGAATGGAAACAGCGCTATTGAGTCACCAGTGACAGGACAGGATATCTCCCACCTGTTCATTGTGCGTATCGCAACACTGCAGGTTTTGTTGTAAGCATGCCTGCAAATAGTTCTGCCAATTAACCAATGAACTAGTCGTATATGGTATGTCAGGCTACATTGTAACAGTGTTTACATTCAGTTTTTCACCTCCGCCGAGAAGCTATAGATGTTTTCCTGAGACCTGAGTGTGAGATATGCTTCAGTAGCTTTATGTAGGTCGTTGTAAGTGGCACTTCCAACCACGAAGTACTTCCAGCCAAAGGCACGTACGAGGTATCTGACACCACAGCTTCAACACATCTGAACACTACATCGGTGAGTCCAAGCCTCTACTTTTTTAATCGCCTTCGTCCGTATTCATCTGATACATTCTATTTCCTCTGCTTGATAAAACGAGTTCCCCGCGAAAATGCTTAAAGGTGGGGGCACACCTGCGTATATATTTTAGTCCGTATGAGGCGCGCATGGGAGTATTTGCCTCCACCAGGCCCCACAGGTCGTCGTAAACATAATAGAAATTGGACAAACGTAAACAGGTAACATGTCGGACGAGTTAGGTGGGGCGCTAACCATACTTCTCGGTCAGCTAACTCATCTGGCATGTTATGTATCTATATTTGTCCAATTTGTACTATTTTCCCCGCGACCTGTGAAGCCTGGTAGAGACTTAGAGCTCCATACGCACCTCAAACGGACTTGATAAATACGCATGTGTGACCCCACCTTAAGTACTGTTTGTCAAATGCGAATAAAGATAGTAATATATAAGAAACTATGTTGGCTATGAAGCGCGGTTTAACATTGAGTTGTATATACTAAGCTCTTTGGCTCACTCGCCTGTCTGAGGAACTTTTACAGAGGTCGTCAACCACTACAGCTAAGGCCCTTATATAGGGCACAAGCCACCCGAATTATCAATTTGATATGGACGTTGTTGTTGATGTTTGCGTCTGCTAGATCATTACCGCCCCATACCCGTGCGCCCGCCCTGCCCCAAACCCGTGCGCCTACCCTGCTCCAGAATCCACAGCTTATGTTACCCTAATATTGCTTCTATACCAGGAAATGGGCTCCAAGCTGGCGATGTTCCTGGGTCTGTCCGCACTCCTGGTGGTGCTGATGGTGGGACAGGCAGACGCGGACTGTTGCGATTATCATCGCCGTGGTCGTGACCGCGTCTGTGACGATTGTTTAGTTCTTAGGGTAAGTGACTTGGTACGGTGTATTTAGTTGCACTGCAATACATGACGAAAATGATGTCAGTTTCAAGTCGTGTACAAACCCGTGTATTAAAAAGCTCCTCGCAATTCAGTCCCTGGCTGCGAAGAGACAGTAGTTGGTCCAATAACCAATACCAGTAAGACAAGGTATTAAAAAACTGGGGGGGGGGGGGGTCCTTAAATAGCAAAGTCAAAATTTGGGACTTGGGAAATGGTTAACACCATCAATACAAGACTTTGGATACAAAAAATAAAGTCGTACCTCAAAATAAATCCCCCACCACTTCCAATTCAAATTAGACACCATTGGGGCCCATGATATACATTTGTGAAATGTAGGCACAATACATGGAGTCATTATTTTAAAATCTAGAGGTCTTTGCGAATGCCCACGCTTTTTCCTGTTGTCTGTTTGTCTCTCAAATGACCCAATGCATCACCCCTGGAGTGGGCGTGATCATATTTCAAAATTTCGATTTTTGACCAATTCAAGGACCTCCCCTATCTCGAATTTTGCTGTGGATACGGGCGCTGCAACATCTTCTGCTGTAACTGCCGTGGCGGCTGCAGGAAGGGAGAATGTGCTCTTGGTAAGAGGTGAGTTATCCCCAACACGTATTCGATAGGAAAGACATGTCTTTCGAGTGGCCTTTGTTCCAAAGATAATTGAGATTTTGTATGTGACTGAGTAGAACGTAGTAACTATTAGAGATCCTTATTAGAGTAAGGCACTCTCCTTCACTTCTCCTGTTCTTAGCTTCTGTATTAATTGAATTAAGGCTAAATATTGTGATTTTTCTCCAGGTCGATAGCTGAAGAGAGGGCCCTGCCCGGCAGCGGATTTGAAGATGACCATGTCTGCAACGACATCGAGCGGTCATCATCACCCGGGCATGCTGGTTGCACGGATGGCCATGACTCTCTTCCTCCATCCCTCCCTATCCTCCATAGCCTTGGGCAGTTCTTCAGCCGAGCAGCCAGAATCATCACACAATTGATGTACATATGTTTTGCGTGGTCTACCTCTGCTTGTATGACCATGTTTGGGTGTCCACAGCAGAACGTCACTAATGATCTCATCTTTACTGCGCCATGCGTGACCAGCAAACGTCAGCCTTCTTTCTTGTATGACTTGAGATAGCGGTGGTAGATCTCCATACAGCAGGTTTTTTGTAGGATGTGTTCTCCAGGAGATGTTTAGAGCCGCACGTAGCATCTTAGTGTAGTTGCCGTCAAGTTTTTTCTCAAGTCGTTTTGTTAATGTCCACGTGTCGCTACCACATAGCAAAACAGAGACTGTAGTTGCTTGTAGAAAACCACGCTTTAGCTTATTTGGCAGGTTTGATTTCCAAATTGGAGAGAGTTTGTCTACGGCTGCCCAAGCTTTAGCAATGCGTGTGTTCACATCCTTTCAGTTGAGTCAATGTTGCTACCCAGGTATGTGAAATTTTCCACCTGTTTAATGGTCTTTCCTTCTAGAGATGCTATATCGCCCAGTTGGTTAAATGACATGGACTCTGTTTTGTCTGCATTTACGTGGAGACCTATACCTTTGGCAGCTTTTTCTAGGCAATGAAAGAGAGCTTCAGCTTTGGCAAGTGTATCACTAAAAAGGCCGAGATCGTCAGCAAAATCTGCGTCGGTGAGGTACTTTGTAGGGTACCGTCTAGATCTTGCATGCTCTAGAGTGAGGCCATTATCTTTCATTTGATCCACGAACGTTCGCAGTACATAATCTAGGCATATCACAAAGAGATACGGAGCTAGGGTGTCACCTTGGAGGACACCAGCTACAATGTTGAAAGGCTCGGTATCACCATCTGGAGATCTAACAATGACTTGTGTGTCCTGGTATAACATCATGATGGCATCAACTGTTTCTGTTGGAATGCCATAGGCCAGAAGAATCTGCATCATTTTGGTTCTATTTATAGAATCGAAACCTTTTGAAAAGTCAACAAACAGAAGTGTAGCCTCCAGGTTTTTTGCTCGTACGCCCTCTATTATCCTGCGCACGGTTAGAATCTGAGATATTGTGGATCGGTTTTTACGAAAGCCATTTTGGTTTCTCCTGAGCACTTTCTCAACTTCAGGTCGTAGACGATTTAGAAGCATAGCATTGTACACTTTGGCGGCAATGGAGGTCAAAGTGATACCTCTGTAGTTCTTTGTAATACTAAGATCACCCTTTTGGGGGAAGGGGAGGATGCAACCCTTTGTCCACATTTCAATTTGACCCTTTTTGTAGACTGCGTTGCACAGTTGGAGAAGTACATCATCAAATGCTCTTAATTTCCACACTTCTGGGGGTATTTCGTCGAGCCCTGCTGCCTTCTTATTTTTGATTTGTTTCAACACCTTGTCTAATTCGTCCATACTGAAGTCACCAAGTTTTATGTCTAGTTGTTGATGTATGATAGTCTGGACAGGTTCATCAGCCGTAGCTGGTGCTTTTCCAAGTAGGTTTTGGAAATGATCCTTCCACAACTTTACCCTTTCTGTTTGGTTTGGCGCTTTGAGTTTTGACTTGGCAGTGTTTTTTCGTCCGCTTACATCATTTACAATTTTCCAGACTGTTGCTGATCTTTGGTTTTCATGGCAGGTTTTAATGTCATCAATTTGTTTCTGTACATATTCCTGTTGTTCCTTATGGTATACGTTTGCTAGTTCTTTCTGTGCTTTTACGAAGTTTCTGGAGTTTGCTCTCGTGGGTCTCATTCTTTTCCTAGCGGATGCTTCCTTTAGTTTTTCTCTCATTTCCAATACTCTGCTTGACTCCCATGTAACATGTCGCTTCATTTTTGGTTTGGTGTGTATGCATTTCTTTGATGCTTCTTTGTGTGCTCTTGTAAAGTTGTTATATGTTTTCCTTGGATTTTCTTCATGTCATCATGAGTTTCAGCTTGGAGGGCATCAAAGCGATTTCTCACTGTTACAGTGCACTTGTAGCTTATGTCAGGATTCGCAAGGACTGACCAATCATAACGAGGGCATCTTTTCTTCGGGCTTTTGTTTTTGCGCAGGCTCAAACGAATACTAGCTGTAACTACTCTGTGGTCTGAGTTTACATTTTCAAAAGTATTATACGCCTCACAGTTTATGTGACATCGAGCGGTAAGCTACCATCAATATGGCTTATAAGGATCACCTTGTCAATCTTCCTATTTCCAGACATTCATTCCATTTTCCGCATGAAAGAGTTTTCTTCCCTGTTAGTAAGCACACACTGTCGTAACTAAATAAGCAACAGCCTGAATCACTAAGTCACATAAAGAGAAAGCTAAACTGTTCTTCAACTCAACAATAAATTTAGTCAACGGAATTTTCGACCGAATCCCTCGGTCTTCTTTAGTTATCTGAACCAAGAGCTGTAGACACGTGATTTTTCCGCACGTGTGACGTCAGCACGGCTTCAGAGTTTGTCGGAAGCCGGTACTGGAGTGAGTTCTTGTTGAGTTGGAGAGCAGTTTAGGTTGAGTTGGAGAGCAGTTTAGATTTCTCACTAAACAAGACCCTTGCAAATGTTCTCAAGGCAGGAAGAGGAAGCCCTCCTTGAGCTGCTGCAGGATAAGTACGCCTCGCACCGCCGCCTTTTCGGGGGACACGACGTGAACGGGGACGCCAAGCTGTCCAAGGAGGAGGCTCTGGAGGCGCTGAAGAGGGAGAGGGACGTCAGCAAGCTGCCCGCTGATTGGTTCACCTCCACGGACACCAACGGCAACGGGTTCATCGACCCGGAGGAGTACGACGCGGACATGGCTGAATCCATGAAGTAGTCCAAAAAAGGTAAGGGCACTTCTTTTCCAGGTGAAAGGGTCGTGTGTAAAACAACAGGCCCTCTTACACTGTGAGCGTTCCACCATTGTGCGAACGTGCCGGTAGGAGTTTGCGTAAGTTTAAAACAGACCTGAAGGGGAAACTTGTAATATATCAGAGTTTACACATCCAGTACTGTCTCCTCCTGCTGACGTTTCGACGCTCATCAGACATTTTCCTCAGAGCTTCTGACTTGGGTCCGCTTTCGCCTCTATATCTATCCAACACAAACTCAGCCACGATTGTAAATGTGCATGTGTTCTTGTCGCAAAGTCGCCACCTACATCCGACATAATATAGCGGCGAGAAGCAGCATTCCAGTCAGAAGCTCTGAGGAAGATGTCTGATAAACATAAAAGCGTCAGCAGGCGAGACATTACTGGTTGTGTGAAAGAAAACTCCAATATCCTATGTTCTACCAGGTTGATGGAAATGACTTCGAAAGCTGATAATATTCTTCAGCTCATATCTATCTAATCGTGGTGTGTCGGGGCAGACAGAGATAGTTAGACCTTCTCCCCCGACATCTGCTGCAAGTCGATTTGCCTCAGGATTAGATAATAGATGGTATAGAAATTAATCAGGAACGAAAAGTAGACAGTCAAGATTAATACCTTTATTTAATTAGGAATAGTGAGGTCAATTAATGGTGACGAGTAGGGCTGGGTACCGGTACAAAAAATTCAGGTCCAGGTCCGGTTCAGGTCCAAAGGATTAGGTCCAGGTCCGGACCTGAACCTGGACCTGATGCAGTATGACTCATACCAATGGTCCATTTCACTACAAATAGATCTGTTTGGTGGAGTATTAGACTTACACCGGCGTTTTAAAATCCTTCAACACTAACTGCACCTGTACGATTGGCTGTAAAACTTGGTAGAAATTACTATAAACTCTACTCTACTTCACTCTTGTTATTTTCTTCCACCTACAAGCGCCAAAACGTGTGAATACCTGATAAAATAAGCTGTTAATTTTCTAATCGGTCCAACATCCGGTCCACCTAATTTTTTCAGGTCCGGTTTTTCAGGACCGGTCCAATAAGAAAAACCGGTTTTGTACCGGTACGCCGTACCGATACCCAGCCCTAGTGACGAGCGTGCTTTCATGGATTAGAAAGAAGGGTCAAACTTACATATTTGCAAATCACATATTTGTGCAAAACAGCAATATTGTGTTGATTGTTCTCGTCACAAGTCAACTCAAGGTTTAATGTTTGTCCTTGTTGTCAACAGGACCCGGAATGGCGATGGTCCCGCCGCCTCCTGCGTGTGCCGAGCACCATCCAGGCCTTCCAGCCGGGACTGCTGACCAGCCGCATAGAGTTTAGCTGCTTTTGCTTCATTTAACCATAGCAAGGCTCGTGAGGGGGTTCCAACGTTCTACATACTGTTTGGTCTTGTGATAATATAGAGAAAACGAAAGCAAAGTGCTACAGTCAGTGGGGATAACATCAATATTTTTAGCTATCAAGAATGAAGAGAGAAAAATGTTTCATTGGTCAATATCTCTGTGGTAATAATACTTAAGAGATCATTACCATCATTCTAAATTGATGTATACAAAAATGTTGAAACTTGAATGAGGCCCAATTGTCTTATGGAAGAGGCACCCACTTCAGGCCATTTTGATACTAACAGTACCAGGGCACAGGATGTACATTTTGATCTGAAAATTGCCAAAGAGTCATTCTTAAGGCTTCTATTGAAAACAAATGAAACATACATTTGAGGTATTTCTCCATACTACAACTACGCCGAATTTCAAGCCCATTTTATTTGACCCCAGAATGAAAAAAAAAAAATGAAACCGTTGGACCAAATAAAAGAAGGAGCCCAGAGATCAGCTCTTGCCGCTCTATATAACCAAGATTTCTCGCAATAAAAGAAAATGCATGATGCAAGACCTTGTCGCTGAGCGTTTCTTTTTCACATGTGACTGAACTAGGTACATGCACTTTTGCAGTTTGGGCAGTTTTGGCAATTAGCAAACTCTCTTGTGCTTTCCAGAAGCCAGGTGTGGGTGACAACTCTCAAATGAATACAAAAATCTCCGCAAGTTATCATTAAAACAGTTGAATCTCACCTATGATAGACCTCAATATTCCCTACCTTACAGGCCATTCAAGCCTGACACGGCAGAAGACGCTCAGATAAAAATACTTGACTGTTCTGCTCTGGCATTTATACCAATCAGTCAGATCGAGACAAAAAGCTGATAAATATTTAAGAGCAAATGTCTGTAAGGATCAAACAAAAGTTCTCAGGGTCAAAATCGATCTAACTCCTACTTTGCACTGTGATAGTACTTGGCCCACAACCCCTCAAAATAGCGTCTTTTTCGGTCAAAACTCATTGTTGCCATGGCAACAGCCCAAACAAGTTTTGAGGCCATTTTCAGAGATTTTGCATGTCGACAACACGGGAATTGGCCAAGTTCTAAAGTTGTGACATTTCATCAGTAGTCCAGACATCTTTATCATCGGACGTGACGATTTTACTATAGATTGCCTACACCTAGTCTTTAAGTTTTGTTATGCCTTGGGAAACGCGAGGCCATGTCAACTCAATTCTATGGATTTCATCCCATGTTCTAGGGTACAGTTGAAAGTCAAGGACTGACAGTAATGGCAATTCTAACACTGTTTCACCAGCAGAACCGCTTTTCACCATATGACTTGTTTTAGGCGTCTATTTGAACTGTTTCTTTAGCGCCGGCGTAAGTATCCATGCGTACCTGGTCAGATATAAAGTCTTCCAGCTATCCACCCAAATACAGTCATGATCTTTGCGTTTCCCCTAGAAATCGCAAGGTGGCAGTTCATCATAGTAAACAACAAAAACAAATACATCCGTGCATTGATAGGAGAAGGTATTAACTACTTACTGCACCGCTAGCCTTCAAAACTGTGCACCAACCAACACGCAACAGGAGAAACATGCCAGCTAATTTCTTTAGGCCATGTTGATTTTAAGGGTTACAAAGGTCACAAAACATGTGAAAGAACAAAAATGATGAAGAATCTATTGTTCAGTATACGATATTCTGTGTGTTCAGTTATTTGTTCAACCTTCCTGACCATGCTCACAACTTAGATTTCATCATGAAGTCAACCGTTTTTTGTGGTCAAACTTTTTTATTCGCATGTGCAAGCTCGGATTAGTTTTTTTTTTCATTCCTAGAGGATGTCATCCATAGAATCAAATCAAAATGGCCTAAAGAAATTAGCTGGCATGTTTCAAATTGTGAGAAACAAATTTTCACCAGTTTAACGTTTGAGATCAGTTGGACTTGCGTAAAGAAAATTTCTGACTGCTGAAAACACACGTTCGTGCAACCGTTTCCTTTTTGGCCCATCACTTCTTTAGGTACTCACTTGGAGTGGAATGACACCTCACTGTCGAACAATAAAGGTTTAAAACAGTTTCTTGCCTCTTTTTTTCCATAAAATGCAGAATTCTTTTATGGATCCGTTCTAAAGAACGGGTATTTGCCATGTTTTCCTGTTCTGTCTGAGGGATATCTAGAGAAGATACCTTCCTCTTTATGTGGAGAATCTTAATAGATGAATAAATAAAAGAGGCAGGATACTATTCCTAATAAGTAGGTTTCTTGATTGGCTCCTTTTAAGAGTGATTGTCTAAACGGAGTACCGCTAAATTACCTTAGATGTTATTGTAGATCTGTATGTATATCTTAATCTATCAGTATATCCGATATAACCACCATTCGGCGTAACACACCAGCTAAGATATCTAATGTGTACGTGTCGGGGGGAGGGGTATCATGAAGTGAACTGAATGGGAGGACCATTAATTTTAGCACTAAACAGAGATCATTCAGCCAACATGTCCTCACGTCATTCATGACGTCATACCACGTCTATATTTTGGTTTTTCATTATAAAGATTGCAGGGGGTGTATGACGTCAGACATTACCCATTACGTCAAACTAAACCACATAACGATGACGCATTACGATTGCGACAAAATCAAATCGGCTGATTGCGCCTGTGATAAGGCATACAGATACCGAAACGGTCCCTAATGGAAAACGTACGATAAAAAGCGTTCTGAGGTTTCATCGTAGAAATTTGTTGTGTAAAGAGGTGTTGGCGTAATGGTTAGGGCATTTGGCCAAGAAGCCGGAGGTCCTGGGTTCGACTCCCCTGACATGATGTTGTGGAACAACTAAGTAACACCACACCCTCCCCGTGTGGCGTCCCCATGTGGCGTGTGCAGCCACGGGACAAACTTTCCTCACTCCAACCAGGTGTAAAAATGGGTGCCTGATTTCGACTGGGGTGGTAAAAGGCTGTATGAAGAGGTGGTTGGGCTCTGCCTTCCAACACCATGCCCTGGATAACAACACTGTCCCTACACCATGCCCTGGATAACAACACTGTCCCTACACCATGCCCTGGATAACAACACTGTCCCTACACCATGCCCTGGATAACAACACTGTTCCTACACCATGCCCTGGATAACAACACTGTCCCTACACCATGCCCTGGATAACAACACTGTCCCTACACCATGCCCTGGATAACAACACTGTCCCTACACCATGCCCTGGATAACAACACTGTTCCTACACCATGCCCTGGATAACAGCACTGTCCCTACACCATGCCCTGGATAACAACACTGTCCCTACACCATGCCCTGGATAACAACACTGTCCCTACACCATGCCCTGGATAACAACACTGTTCCTACACCATGCCCTGGATAACAGCACTGTTCCAACACCATGCCCTGGATAACAGCACTGTCCCTACACCATGCCCTGGATAACAGCACTGTCCCTACACCATGCCCTGGATAACAACACTGTTCCTACACCATGCCCTGGATAACAGCACTGTTCCTACACCATGCCCTGGATAACAGCACTGTTCCTACACCATGCCCTGGATAACAGCACTGTCCCTACACCATGCCCTGGATAACAACACTGTTCCTACACCATGCCCTGGATAACAGCACTGTTCCAACACCATGCCCTGGATAACAGCACTGTCCCTACACCATGCCCTGGATAACAGCACTGTTCCTACACCATGCCCTGGATAACAGCACTGTTCCCACACCAGACCCTGGATAACAGCACTGTCCCTCCGGCCTTAAAAAGGCTACATAACTACCTCTACCTTTAGCTTGACCTTTCCAAACGCTATGAAATCAAACTGACAAACAAACCCGTCACTGACCAAACGATATCGGGTGCGCCGTTACCGTGGGAACGGACAGCTGTGGGATGACGTCATGTTAGCTCGGCACATTATCGGTCAATAATTGAAATAAGAGACGCGTCATTCTGATAATTGGCCCTTCAGCAAATACCCCTTACGTGTCAATTTGATAACAACTAATGTCAGACTAAAAAGAAAATATTGAAGACGACATATTTGTGTATATACTTGTTGCGAGACCTTTGACCAAGCTACCCTACCGGATCTGCCACTTCGTACGTAAAATGTACAACCCCTTATACCAACCCGTCCCCGTGTATAATAATGTACCATCCCTTCCATCCGTCCTTATCTATCAGTACAAACGCACCGAACAGCTGAGAAGTGGAGTTCACTTTTACGCAACATTCCGTACAGAGTGCCGCACAACACTGCTTAACCTTCGCATACCTGCCGACATTTCCACCACCTGTACACACCTGTACACACCTGTACACACTTGTACACAGGTGAACGCACCCGTCAAGTGTTCTACTCACCTGTCCATATGGAACGTCGCGCCACCAGAAGGAGGCTAAAGCGGAACGTCTTGAGTAAGTCTCGCGTCTTGGTGTATTTTTATTACCTGGATGTCCTATCTTCATCGATGTGATAATGATAAAAGGGATGTGATAATGATAAGAGGGTATATTTGCAAGCAACGTAACTAAAAGTAGTCTCAATTAGGGCAACATTTTCTGCTACGGTCTTGGTTCCTTTTTGTACCCATGTAAGCTGATAGTTATGTAAAATTTACAGTATTCGTTTTTGTAGATATGGTATCTACTGTTTACCATTTAGTATCGAGTGTTGTGCAGAACGGTTCTGTGCAATTATGTGTTGTGCAAGATACCAGCTATTACTGCCTTAATGGTCCACGAGTCAAGTCGTGTTGTTGAAGGTAAAATGAATTATTTTCTGAATATTGCTGATTTATGATGGTGTTAGCAACACTTTTCAGCAAGAAGTGGCAACAACGCATGATAAAAACTAGCCTCCACCAGGCCAAACTAAGGGGTTTTATAGTAGAATTCGGCACAAAGGGAGGGGGGTGATTGGCCAGGGGGGGTCAGTCCGCGGGTAGGCTAACATTTCCCTATGGTGGCCAAAACTTCCCCCGTTAATATATTGTCCCTATAACCAACTTTGTTTCTCTGGTATAGAGTAACAAGACAGGGATGTAAGGCCCACTACGGTGCCTGCTTCCGAGGCTAACTACCTGCCGTTCCAGGTCGAGTCGCTGTCTGGGTCACGTGTTGTTTGTTCTGGTTGTTTGTTTACAACCTGAGCACGGTACACAGCCATGGTCACGTGAGCAAACAGGCAAACAACATCAGGTACGTCAGAAAAACTGACAAATATCACCGGATCAAAAACTGCACACAATATGATGCTATTATATAACCATTAATGAGTGATTTATTTTTACTGTTAACGAACATTCCGTACAATTAGTCAATCCTACTTGAGTCCTAATCAGAAAGTTCCGCCATCCTGTTATCTTTATTCCTGCAGTCAGCTGATGAAGATGATGGTGAACTTGTCAGGTCAAAGGTCAGACCCAGCCAATGAGGAGGACTGCATCCGGGTTCTCAGTCTGGACGAGTTCATCCACCTGTCACTCATTCCTGCCGTGAGTTTCTCATTCTTTATCATTCCCTCCATCTCTCCACCCACCTGTCATTGCTGTCCATCCATTCATCAATTCCTCCGGCCATGCATCCACTTAACCACCCCTTATTCATCTGTCAGTCATTCCCGCTGTTTTTATCCTCTTTATCATTGTCTCCATCCTCCATCTTATCATTGTTTCCATCCTCCATCTTATTATTGTCACCATCCCTCCATCTTATTATTGTCACCATCCCTCCATCATATTATTGTCACCATCCCTCCATCCACTGTCCCAGATTAAAGTCTTAACCCATCATTAAAATCCTACATGTACACATTATTGTCTTCTTGTCTATCTAGAGTTACATACAAAAGTCTCTGTACGCATGAATATATCTAAGAGCAACGCTAGTTCACTATCTTCACTGTGCGCTCATTGGTTGATCCTGAATCACATGATTCTCACAACCATATAAGTACAAGGGATGCTCACCCTACTGCCTCTTGTTGGATTCATCCGCAACGCCGAGGTCGCCTGGCGATGGACGACCAGGTCTCCGCCGCTTGCGGTTTCACGACCACGTTTCTCGCCGCCGGGCGGGTTTTGTGCCCGAGGAGCACGCAGTGTTGCAGCCTAGACTCCGGATTACCAGTGGGAGGAAGACAACTTCGGAGGTTCGGCTGTGCAGCAAGTAACGGCGGGGCGAGGGATCCAGAAGCTCCGGCGGACCTTGGGCAGACCCTCTCCACGCATCGAAAGGACGGAAGAGTCCTAGTGTTCTACCTAGTGGGGTCAAATTTCAGGACGGTGGATATACGGCAGGTTTGGGTGGAAAATGCGGTAACATACGTTGTGGTATTTGTCGAATTCTGCTTTTCTGGGAACAATGGTTTGTGTGCCGTTTTGTTCACGTGTTGTTTTGCATATCTTTGGTGTCGAGCTTTCGCCTGGTTTTCACGTGCTTGATTTGCATTTGTTTGCTTTTAGTTGACTGGGTATTTTGTCGATAAGCACACAGGGAGGCAGCATAGACTCCAGTTTGACGGAGGAAGACAATTTCTGAGGTTCAGCTGTGCAGCAAGTAACGGCGGGGCGATGGAACCAGAAGCTCCGGCAGACCTTGGGCAGACCATCTCCACGTAGCGAAAGGACGGACGAGTCCCACATAGTGGGGGGAAAACTTCAGGATGGCTGAGATATGGCAGGTTTGGGTGGAAAATGCGGTAACGTACGTTGTTGTATGTGTCGAATTCTGCTTTTCTGGGAACACTCGTTTGGGTGTCGTTGTTCACGTGTTGTTTTGCATATCTTTGGTGTCGGGTTTTTCTCCCGGTTTTTACTGCTTGATTTGCATTTGTTTGCCTTAGTTGACTGGGTGGGAATTTCATTATCTTTTGTTTGGAACGGAACGTAGCAGGTTTTGTTCTTAGGAAGGGAGGGAAACTCGTGACAGGATCCCCTTTGTGACCACGTGAGGTGTGTGCCAGCGTGGCGGGTGAATGCTCGAGTTGGGTTTAGCTGCTTTATTGTAGGTTCAGAATTGGTGGTCTGAACGTGTTGTTTTCTTAGCAGCTCAGCCCGGATTCCAGCTCTCCCAGGCCGAGGAAGGCGACTACCACAGCGCGACTGAGATGCAGCAAGCTCTGACAGACTTTTGGCGGCCTCTTCACATATTGAAAGGGCGGAAGAGTCCTACCTGGCGGGTCGAAACGTCGGATGTTAAAGATACGGCAGGTTTGGGGCGAAAATGCGGTAACAAACGTTTGTTTTTTTTTTTGTCCAATTATGTTTTCCTGGGAACAATGGTTTGGGGTGGTTAATGTGTACACGTGTTGTTTTGCATATCTTTGGTGTCGGGTTTTCGCTCGGTTCGCTCGTGCTTGATTTGTATTTGCTTTGTCTTTAGTTGATACTTGTGTTCTAAACGTGTTGTTTTCTTAGCAGATCAGCCCGGTTTCCAGCTCTCCTGTGCCGAGGAAGGTGACTACCACATCGCGACCGAGGTGCAGCAAGCTGCGACAGAGCGTTGGAGCCAGCAAGCCGAGCATTCCCAACACATACGGCAGTTCTTCGCGGCATCGACACTAGACGACAGCCGTCACGGAGCGCACGGCTTTGGTTTTTTCAGGGAGGCGTGCACGTTCTTGGTGACATCGATTTGAGGCGGGATTCCCCTCAGATATTTTGTCTTTATGTCTGTTGTTGCTGTTTTGAAGTGTTTGGTTTCCCTCTAATTAGGGATATTTTCTTTTACCGTTGTTGTTTGTAAAGTTTTGCTTGTGTTGACACAGTGACGGCGACACAGACCTGGACTATTAAGGAATGCAGTCGTCTAAGGAACCACAGCCTGGCAGCAGCGTTGGCAGTTTCTATCGCTGAGGGGAGTCTCCTTAAATCACGAGGAAAGAAGGTGCATTTTGGTCCGTTTTGTACTATATTTTGGAGAAAACAGCGCATGTACGGATCGTTCTCAGTCGCTCCTGCTTGGTGTTTGATGGTTCTTTTATACCGTGAGAACACCGAGTAGCGAGGTCCGGAGAGGTTTCGTGTTGGCGTGTTTTCTTTTCAGCTGGTGAAACGGCGCGCATGTGCGGGCCTCTGATCGTTTGTGCTTGGTGTTTGGTGCACTGTTAGTGTGCGATCACTGAGTAACGTTGATCAGAGAGTTTTTCCGCGCATGGCGGGTGTTTTCATGGGGGTGAAACGGCGCGCATGTGCGGGCCTCCGATCGTTGGTGCTTGGTGTTTGATGCACTGTTAGGGTGCGATCACTGAGTAGCGTTGATCGGAGAGTCTTTCCGCACATGGCGGGTGTTTTCACAGAAATGAAACGGCGCGCATGTGCGGGCTTCTGATTGTGCTCGGTGTTTGCTGCACTGTTAGTGTGCGATCACTGAGTAGCGTTGATCAGAGAGTCTTTCCGTACATGGCGGGTGCTTTCACTGGAATGAAACGGCGCGCATGTGCGGGCTTCTGATTGTGCTCGGTGTTTGCTGCACTGTTAGTGTGCGATCACTGAGTAGCGTTGATCAGAGAGTCTTTCCGCACATGGCGGGTGTTTTCATAGCCATAGGAATGGAACGGCGCGCATGTGCGGGCTTCTGATCGTTGGTGCTCGGTGTTTGTTGCACTGTTAGTGTGCGATCACTGAGTAGCGTTGATCAGAGAGTCTTTCCGCACATGGCGGGTGTTTTCACAGGAATGAAACGACGTGCATGTGCGGGCTTCTGATTGTACTCGGTGTTGGCTGCACAGTTAGTGTGCGATCACTGAGTAGCGTTGATCGGAGAGTCTTTCCGCACATGGCGGGGGTTTTCACAGAAATGAAACGGTGCGCATGTGCGGGCTTCTGATTGTGCTCGGTGTTTGTTGCACTGTTAGTGTGCGATCACTGAGTAGCGTTGATCAGAGAGTCTTTCCGCACATGGCGGGTGTTTTCATAGCCATAGGAATGGAACGGCGCGCATGT
Source organism: Branchiostoma floridae x Branchiostoma belcheri (assembly GCA_019207045.1). Lineage (NCBI taxonomy): Eukaryota > Metazoa > Chordata > Leptocardii > Amphioxiformes > Branchiostomatidae > Branchiostoma > Branchiostoma floridae x Branchiostoma belcheri. The sequence goes on from CM033039.1 coordinate 182,088, forward strand.
GCGGGCCTCTGATGGTTGGTGCTCGGTGTTTGCTGCACTGTTAGTGTGCAATCACTGAGTAGCGTTGATCGGAGAGTCTTTCCGCACATGGCGGGTGTTTTCACAGAAATGAAACGACGTGCATGTGCGGGCTTCTGATCGTAGGTGCCCGGTGTTTGTTGCACTGTTAGTGTGCGATCACTGAGTAGCGTTGATCGGAGAGTCTTTCCGCACATGGCGGGGGTTTTCACAGAAATGAAACGGTGCGCATGTGCAGGCTTCTGATTGTGCTCGGTGTTTGTTGCACTGTTAGTGTGCGATCACTGAGTAGCGTTGATCAGAGAGTCTTTCCGCACATGGCGGGTGTTTTCACAGGAATGAAACGGCGCGTATGTGCGGGCCTCCGATTGTGCTCGGTGTTTGTTGCACTGTTACTGTGTGCGATCACTGAGTAGCGTTGATCGGAGAGTCTTTCCGCATATGGCGGCTGTTTTCACAGGAATGAAGCGACGCGCAGGTGCGAGCCTCTGATTGTTGGTGCTCGGTGTTTGCTGCACTGTTAGGGTGCGATCACTGAGTAGCGTTGATCAGAGAGTCTTTCCGCACATTGTGGGTGTTTTCACAGGAATGAAATGGCGTGTATGTGCGGGCTTCCGATTGTGTTTGGTGTTTGTTGCACTGTTAGTGTGCGATCAATGAGTAAAGTTGGTCAGAGTCTTTCAGCGCATGCCGGGTGTTTTCATAGGGGTGAAATGGCGCGCATGGGCGGGCCTCTGGTCATTTGTGCTCGGTGTTTGTTGCACTGTTAGGGTGCGATTACTGAGTAGCGTTGATCAGAGAGTTTTCCCGCGAATGGCAGGTGTGTTCATAGGGAAAAAAGGGCATGCAGGTGGCAGGTGAGGGCCTCTGATCGTTTGTGCTTGGTGTTTCTTGCACTGTTAGCGTGCGATCACTGAGTAGCGGTGCCGTTGGTCAGAGAGTATTTCCGCACTTGGCGGGTGTTTTGACAAGAAAAAAAAAAGGGGAAGCATGTTTGGGCCGCTGATCGGCTGTGCTCGGTGTTTGCTGCATGGTTAGTGTGAGTTCACTGAGTGGCGTTGTTCAGAGAGTCTTTCCGCACGTGGCGGGTGTTTCCAGAGTCCGGAAAGAAAATGGCACGCATGTGCGGGCCACTGATTGTTTGTGCTTGGTGTTTGCTGCTCTGTAAGTATGCGATCACTGAGTAGCGTTGATCAGAGAGTTTTTCCGCGCATGACGGGTGTTTCATAGGAAGAAGATGTCATGCGAGTTTCTAGATCTGGTCGTTTGTGCTTGGTATTGGCTGCACGGTTGATAGTGTGCAATTGCTAAGTAGCGTTGGTCAGAGAGTCTGATCGCACACGGCGGGTGTTTTCACAGGGAGAAAATGGTACGCGTGTGCGGGCTGCTGATGGTGCTGGGCGTTGGCTGCATTGTTAGTGGGTGCTTAGTGGGACTCATAGGAGTCCTTTGCACATAGCGGGCGTTTTCACAGAAAGGAAATGGCGCGCATGTGTGGGTTTCTGGTCGTTCGTGCGTCGTGTTCGCTGCACTCAGTGTTAGTGTGCGATCACTGCGTGACTAGTGGCGGTCAGGGAGCCTCTAATCGCGTACGATGGGAGTTTCATGCTGGGAAACGGCACTCGTGTATTGGGGTCCAGTGGTTTGGGCTGGGATGTTTGTGGTCACTCTAAAGTGGTTAAAGACGGAGTACCGGTGAATAAAGAATCTTTGTACATGGTGCGTTTGCATCCTGGCGAAGGAATCAGCGCGCATGTGCGGGCCTCTAGTTATTCGTGCCTGGTAGTTGCTGGCACCGTGAGGGTGCAAAACTGAGTTTGGTGGCAGAGTGTCGCCCTGCAGAGGACGGTTGTTCATGGCGAAAAAATGGCAGGTTTTGCTCGTTTCGGAAGAATGAATGTGAGAGTATATGTCAGATGAGATATCTTGACGGACAAGGGGGAAATTCTTTGATTACTTCGACGGTTTTGAGGCCAGTGAAATGAGGGAATATGAAAGAAAGAGTGGACGCCTTTCGAGTTTTATTAGAATGGGTGAAAGAGGGGTAAGAGGAAAGATAGGATAGGGTGTTTGAAGTTACGTGAGAAGGTGAGGTAGAGAGAAAATGGAGAATAAGGGAGGGGGTAAGAGATGTGAAATGTTGAAGTAGAGAGAACTTCAATGATAAGGAAGGGGGTAAAGTATGGGAGTTAGAGAATGTGTAGATTTATGAAGTAACAAGTTAGCATGGGGATAAGGTGAAGGTAAGCGACTTCGGCGCTATCCCCATAACTTAATCACATATGAAGGATGATCCAATGAGTGCGCAGTGTGGATAGGAAACTTTTATCTGCGTGGTAACCTATATCCGTTGTCTTTAAAACAGTATACTTAGCGGTAGCAAGTCAACGGGCGGTGGTTTCAAATTAAAATATTTATAAAATATTACAGTTTTGAATCATAACTTGATATCCATAAATACCATGTTCGTAGAAACAACGGTGAATAAAGATGAACTGGCGTCATGTATCTAATGACATCATGTATGATTTCTCTCTGCAGTTCCTGATTGTGTTGGTGCTGAGCCTGTGCCAGCGGAGAGCTAACGCCGGGCCGGGCAGCTGCTGTGGGGGGAGGCCTGGCCTGCTGGTGTGAGTAGGGGGTGTGAGTAGGGCGTGTGAGGAGGGGTGTGAGGAGGGGGTGTGAGGATGGGGTGTGAGTAGGGGTGAGGGGGTTGGTGCTGAGCCTGTGCCAGCGCAGAGCTAACGCCGGGCCGGACAGCTGCTGTGGGGGGAGGCCTGGCCTGCTGGTGTGAGTAGGGGGTGTGAGGAGGGGGTAGGGGTGTGAGGGGGGGTGTGAGGAGAGGGTGTGAGGTGGGGGTGAGTAGGGGTGAGGGGGTTGGTGCTGAGCCTGTGCAAGCGCAGAGCTACCGCCGGGCCGGACAGCTGCTGTGGGGGGAGGCCGGGGCTGCTGGTGTGAGGAGGGGGTGTGAGAGAGGGGCAGTCATGCAATTTCCACACAGCAGCAGTTTGCAGTCCATACACGTCCCCTCTTTACTGGCCGCAGACTTACACATGCCACAGGAGCTACGAGCTATCTTGCTGTTCTGTAAGGCTCTAAAGTTCAGTAATTTCTTTGCATAGAAATTATTGGGAAGACTGCTGACATTAGGTCCCTGTAGTGAGACTTCGTACCGAAAGGAAAAGCAGGTGAACTGGCTCTTCCTCTTTCACCATTGTTCCAGACACCTGGCACAGAAGGTGTGGAGACACGGCAGGACTCGGGGGTTGTCAAAAATGTCCGGCTTGCAGACGTCACAGGTGAGGAACTCGTCGTCAAACTCTTCCTGTGGGAAGTCTGCAGCAGCCATTGCTGTATCATACGTCTCTGTGCTTCTCAAATCCTCACAATTGGGAATAATTCTTCACACACTCGAAGCTGGCGCCTGCGGAAGTGAAATGATTGGAGTGTTCCGCAATTTGACCCATTATTAACCATCGAGTGACACAAAACTACCATAGTATGATCGAGTGACATCATTGTTGGCATGACAACACCGGCCTGACATTGGACAAGCAGTAACGTTCTCATATTTCCTAATGAAACAAGCAACCGTTTGCAAATTCCAACGAAATGTTGTTATCCATAATCTGAAGTATGTTCGCTATCATACTATGGTAGTTTTGTGTAAATATAGGCAATGAAAAGCGAGCTACAGTTAGGTCTGGGTGAAGTCAAAGGTACATTCAGGTGTGCTGCACTGATTTGTCAGGTGTGATGAGATTACCTACCTACCTAGTCCCTTGACCTCCAGGTCGTTGGGGGGACAAGGTAGACATGAAGATCGAGAGTTGCCTCCAGGTTCTTCTATCCCTGGCCAGGGTTATCCTCTTCTGTAGGCTGAGGCCCGTCCAGTCAGCGATGTTATCCTGCCAAGCTTTTCGCTGCCGTCCTCGGCGACGTCCACCTTGTAGGATCGTCTTTGCCAGGTTGTTGTGTCGGGTGACGTGCCCGAACCATTGCAGTTTACGTCTTTTAACTGTTGCTAGAAGTGTTTCCTGCGGGCCAACGAGGCTGAGTGATGAGATTGCCGGGCCTAAAAGGTTAACATTTCGGCTGATCTTGACTTGACAGTTACCGTAAGACGTGTTATTGGGGTGACAACACAAATAACATATTTCACAGTAATACATGTAATCCTATGGGCATTTGGGGGGGGGGGCGGGGGGGCATTATCTCAGGAATTTAAACTTCAACTCATAAACAACTTACCTTCAAATACTGTAAATGCATTTAAGTTCGCGGGGATTTAATTTCGCGGTAGCGGGAAAAATGACTTTTCGCAGTGGATTTAAGTTCGCGGTTACACCATAGACTGCACTCTAATACCATTGTAAAAAAATGTTCGCGGTGGTTTTAATTTCGCGGTAAAGGGGTCGCCGCGAAAACCGCGAACATTAATCCACCGCGAACATTTCTGCATTTACAGTATTAGCCTTTTTTTGTCAACGGGACTAGCAAGAATATCTATACGGCTAGCCTTCAGATAGAGCCTAACCCCCGCGCACCCCCCCCCCCCCAACTCCCTCCCCCCCCCCCCCACTCCCTGCCCCCAATCAGAGCCCTATATTTGTCATGTACGCTAATAACAGATGTCTGGCAATGGAGACTTTAGTGAAAGTAATTGGAGTATAACAAATTCCTAGTGGGTTAGGCAATTTGCAACTTTCTGCTGTTACATGAATGAACACTGGACAAACGACAAGACAAACTTTACCTTAACTGATACCAAACTTTATTGCGGCAGGTCTACACGTTATAATCACAGCAAACAAGTGTTCATCCCAAGACAGTTCTGAAATTTTCACATCATCTGAGCTCTTCTATCTTCCGACATAAATCCTGGTGAAAATGACATACGTTGTTTATATAACATACCTGAATAAGTTTTATTACCTATTATATATTTTTTATGAATGAATAACTTTATTGCGCAACAATTGTAACAGTTACAATGTATGGCAATGTGAACAACTATATACTAATACAAATAACTAACAACTAATGTAATATAATATAACAGTATAAACAATCTAGTGAGTATCATAAAGCATTATCTCGTTTTTGTAATGAGTTGTAAATAAATTGGCCTACGTAGGCAGATATATGAACAGGACATGATAATATCAAATGGAATACCTCTGACCTAGCATGTGGTAGTACGTATACAATTTCGGACTTACATACAATATTTTGAAATAACTTTTGACGGTCTTCTTCATAAGTCGGACAATCCATTACAAAATGAAATTCATTTTCTATGTCATTATGGCATGTAGGACAAAGTCTCTCATTGGCTGGTATGTTGTAGTGTCGGCCCTTTTCATATAAGCTCTATTTGTAACAATCGTGACAATAGTGTCTGAAGGCACGTATTAGTCCAACAACTGTTTACATTGAAAACTCACATGTATCTGTACTTCTTAATACAATGGTCACCAGTATCAGCTACAAACACATGTCCATCCTCTGTCACTGCCACCCCGTGGGGAAGGTTCAGTTTGTCCCTATCATTGCTGATTGTAGACACCCAGGTACCGTCTGAACGGAAAACCTGGAGCTTCTTGCCATGTTCTACGCCAGCTTCACCAGTTTTGTCCCCAACGTTTGCCAGAACTATGTTCCCCCTGCTGTCAGCTGACACCCCATGAGGTGCAAACATGTCCTGTGGCTCTATGCCTTTCTGACCAAACTTGTGTTGGAAGTTCAGATTTTTGTCAAACACCTGAACACGGTGACTGCCTTTATTTGCGACAATGACGTTGTCTTCTTTATCCACACAGATAAAATAGGGCTTGTTAAACTGCACCTTCTCTTTCCCCTTTCCATTCCTTCTCACCGATTTCACCCTTGTCCCATCTGCCTCAAACAGGAAAATGCTGTGTTTGTGAAAATCAGTTACAACAACCCTCCCATCCCTCTGTACTGCAAGGCCATAGGGGTTTGTGCAATATTTACCCAGAGGGAATTTATTTATCAGTTCTCCTGATGGGGAAAATTTCTCCACTTCCTTCCCAGACCTCACCACTATGGTGCCATCAGTCTGAACTGCAAGTCCTCCTGGGCTTGCAGTTGTTGGAAATGAGGAGCAAAACTTCCCACTTAGATCAAGCACCTGAACACGCTGGTTGCCATAATCAGCCACATACAGCCTGTCCCCCCTGACTGCTATATCTACAGGACTGTCGAACTGCCCCGGCTGGCTGCCCTTCCGTCCAAACCTGAGCACACGGTTGTTACTGCCCGCACCTACTGTGGGAGGGGAACACAGGCGCCCCCCTCCCCCTATATCCCCACCCCCTCCAAGTGCCCCTGTAGTCCCACCCCCTGTAGCCCCACCCCCTGTAGCCCCACCCCCTGTAGTCCCACCCCCTGTAGCCCCACCCCCTGTAGCCCCACCCCCTGTAGCCCCACCCCCTGTAGCCCCACCCCCTGTAGTCCCACCCCCTGTAGTCCCACCCCCTGTAGCCCCACCCCCTGTAGCCCCACCCCCTGTAGCCCCACCCCCTGTAGCCCCACCCCTGTAGCCCCACCCCTGTAGTCCCACCCCCTGTAGTCCCACCCCCTGTAGCCCCACCCCCTGTAGCCCCACCCCCTGTAGTCCCACCCCCTGTAGTCCCACCCCTGTAGTCCCACCCCCTGTAGTCCCACCCCCTGTAGCCCCACCCCCTGTAGTCCCACCCCAAAAGGCTCCATCCTCTTCCTCTGTACCACTAACCCCTCCCCATGTACCCCACCCTCTTCCTCCTTTACCCCATCCTCTCCCCATGTACCTCCACCACCTGTTTCTCCCACTGCTCCCCCCGTAATCTCATCCATTGTACCTTCTCCCCCACCCCTTCCTCCCCCACCACCTCCCCCTGGAGCCCTAACCTCCCCTCCTGTACCCCCCTCCCCTCTCCATGTACCCCCACCCCCTGTACCCCCTCCCCTCTCCATGTACCCCCACCCCCTGTACCCCCTCCCCTCTCCATGTACCCCCACCCCCTGTACCCCCCTCCCCTCTCCATGTACCCCCACCCCCTGTACCCCCCTCCCTCTCCATGTACCCCCACCACCTGTAGCCACCACTACTCCCCCTGTACTCTCATCCATGCTAGTCAAAGATAGCCCTACGGATATCTGATTTTCCATGGGTTTGTACTGAACCTGGAGTTTGGCCATCTGATCTAACTTATCTCCTAGCTGCTGCCTTATTGTGACAATTCCTAAATCATCAGCTTTCTTTAAAACATCTGTACAGAACTGAAGTCCTTTTTCTAAGGACCTTAAAGTCTCGTTCAAACCTTCCTTCACCTCCAGCAGAGGCTCCTTCTGGGTTGCTTCGACCTCCCTCAGTTGATCTCTAGCTTTCTTTTCTTCCTCACCCAGTTTTACTCTCCGCTCTGTAAAGTCTTGTCGTATCTTCCTGTCTTCAAGTTCACAGTGGGTTGTGATGCTCGCAAGATCTTTGCTAATAGTGCTGTCAGATTTCTTCAGAGTAGCAACTGTATCCCGAGCCTTCCCTTCTTTTGTCTGTAGTTCAGACTTGAACTCTTTTGCGACCTCACTGAACTCCCTTAGGTCGTGGTTTGGTCCTGAGCGATGTTCATCAAAGGTGCTGTCTCGGCACACGAGCTTGGCGCAGGGTGTGCAGTATAATGTCATGCGCTGGCCGCTGTGTTTTGGGCAAAACTTCCCGTGTGTGTTCCCGGGGTTCTTCAGGTCATCCAAGGGGATAATGTAATGGTCTTTCAGTGCAGGAGAGTTTTTATGGACTGCAGTCATACAGTTCCAACATAACCATAGTTGGCAGTCCATACACGTTCCGTCTATACTGGCTGCAGTCTCACACATTCCACAGGAGGAACGAGCCTTCTTACTGCTGTTTTGTCCGGTCATGAAGTCCACTGAATTTCCTTCTAGATCCGTCTGTTGTGGACGGGAAGGACCTGGAGAGAGCCCTGGAGCAGCCATGGTTGTTACAACACGTCTCTGTGGTTCTGGTCTGCTGAAGTTATGACATTGAGTGAAGAACTCTTTTCACACTCTGTCAGGCTGGAGTGTGGCTGGGTATGTATGAAAGTGAAAGGCGTGGGTCCGGCTTGTTTCCGTTGGGGTGAGGTCACAGGTAACGCCATTTGCGCTGCACTGATTGGTCAGCTCTGAAAGTTGGTTTCAAAACAAGTTTGTCTGTTAGTGAGCCATCGTTATGCCTGGGGGCATGAAACCGTCCTGGGTTGACGTCAGGTCAGGCAACATGTTAGACATGTCAGGCAAAAACCTATCTGCATTTAATTTGTTATCAGGCCACATGCCTTTTTTTCCTGATTAAAAAAAACAAGGCTGAACTTACCTTACACGAACACAGTCTGACGGAAATGTGTAAATGGTACACAAAGTTTCTGGGAGACAATATACGTAGTCATACCCAAGTTTGCCTCTCAGTGTGACTGTAGACTATTTGACACTGAGAGTGAAACTTGAGCTCATGTATTGTATCGTTTTTGTAGGTTGTGACAGGATTGGTGTTGAGCCTGTGTTAGAGGAGAGCTAACGCTAGGCTGCTGGTGAGGGAAAGGGGTGCTTGGTAGGGTGGGGTGGGGGGTATGGGTTAGGGTGTGTTGTGAGGAGGGGTTGCGTAGGGAGGGGTTGTTTTTTATCTTTTATTTTTTTATTATTCACTTTGACAGATTGTCAGATAGGGAGGGGTTGTGAGTAGGAGTGGGGATGATTAGGGGGTGCGTGGGGAGGGATTGTGAGTAAAGGTGAGGAAGGGGCACGTGTGGGGTGATGTGAGTATGATAAGGGGGGGTGTGAGGGGGTACTGAGCCTGCGTCAGTAAAGCGCTAATGTTGGCTGGGACAGTTAAAAGGAATTAGAGGCTCTAGTGGAAGTAATTGTCTAAACAATGACCAGTGGGTACGAAATTCACACCTTTCCGCTGTTATATGAAGGAACAGGAGACAAACAACAAAACACAAACAGCTTGATGCCAAAGTTTATTGCAGCAGACTTAGACGTTATCATGATAGCAAACAGGTTGAATTCTCAGATACATAGTACTCAGACAGTTGTGAAACTCCTTCATCAGCCGAGTTCGTCAATCTTCTAACTTGAAATTTGTTTAAAAAAAAACATGCATCCTTCAATATGAACAATGAACCAATAGTCAATACATTAGGTACAGATTCTACTTTTACAAAACCTACATGTCAGCTGTTAGTTGGTTCCACTTTGAAAACTGTAGAGAGGCCACAGTGATAAAACCAGACCACTTCAGTACTTAAATCCTATCTGTTACTACTCTAAGTAATAATTATCTTATTCAGTGTCACTAATCTAGCATTTTATATATATACACTGTATATATGATTGGACACGTGTCATGCAAACTATAATAGAAGTTCTATTGGTGGTTTAAGATAAGAATTAGTCAGCAAATGTTCTCATGGAAAAGCTAAAGTCTCTCACATGTATCTGTACTTTCTGATACAATGGTGAGAAGAATCAGCTACAAACACATGTCCATCCTCTGTCACAGCCACCCCACAGGGCCAGTTCAGTTTGTCCCTATCACTGCTAATAGTTGACAGAAATGTTCCATCTGGGTCGAACACCAGAAGCTTCTTACCATGTTCTACACCACCTACATCAGATGCATCTCCAAGGTTTGCCAGAACTATGTTCCCCTCGCTGTCAGCTGACACCCCTGTAGGGTACCACATGTACTGTGGCTGTCTGCCAGTCTGGCCAAACTTGTACTGAAAGTTAAGATTCTTGTCAAACACCTGAACACGGTGGTTGTTGAAATCTGATACGATGATGTTGTCTTCTTCATCTACACAGATGAAATATGGCTTATTAAACTGCCCCTCCCCCTGCCCCTGCCCTCCCACCTGTTTCACCAGTGTCCCATTTGCATCAAACAGGAAGATGCTGTGTTTGCCATAATCAGCTACAACAACCCTCCCATTCCTCTGTACTGCCAGGCCACATGGATTTGGGCAATATTCACCCAAGGGAAATTCGTGCAGTAGCTCTCCTGATGGGCACAAATTCTTCACTTTATTAACACAGCTCACCATTATGGTGCCATCAGTCTGAACTGCAACTGATGTAGGGTTTGCACTAGTTGGAAATGAGGAACAAAAGTTCCCGCTCAGATCAAACACCTGAACACGACTGTTGCCATTATCAGCCACATACAGCCTGTCCCCTCTGACTGCTACATCTACAGGCTTGTTAAATTGCCCCTGCTGGCTGCCCTTCTGCCCAAACTTCAGCACAGGGTTGTTACTGCCCACATCCACAGTGAGAGAGTAGCATAGTGATAGGTTACCCACTCCCCGTGTAGTCCCACCCCTCCCCCATGTCGCTTCTACTACCCTTGAAGCTTTTGTTTTTGTGTAGGAAGTTCCACAGTTCTCACGGCAGTTCCCACAAGACCCCACCACATGCTCCCCCGATGTTTCTGGCGACCAGTCTGCCTCAAAGACTCCCTCACTGGTTTCTGTGGTGTCTAATGTAGCCGACTGCCCTCCTGGGGAGGTGACTGTGACTTGTGGTCGCCTAAGTAACTGCGTCTGTGGCCTTAATATGATGGAGGTTGGCAAGCTTTCTACTGGGGGCTCTGTGACTGCAAAACTTGTAATATACTCTGACAGAGACCCTGGACTACACGTCAACATCTCTACATTGGGCTGAAACGTTATCTGCTTAAATCCCTGGTGTTGAACCGACTCTTTTGCACTGTAAAGCTTATCCCTTAACTGACGCCTAAGTGTGACAATTTCAACATCATTACCTCTACCTAAAACATTTGTACACGACTGAAGTCCTTCTTCTAAGGATCTTAAAGTCTTCTTCAAACCTTCATTTTTCTTCAGGATGGGCTCTTTTTGGGTCTCTTTCATCATCGTCAGTTTGTCTCTCATTTCTTTTTCTTCCCTGTCAATCTTGGCTCTCAGCTTGGAAAAATGTTCCTGTATTTTCCTGTCCTCTATGGCACAGTTTGTTGTGATACAGGTAAGTTCTTTGCCAACGTTACTGATTGTTTTCTTCAGATCTTCAGCTGTATTCAGTGCTTTCCCCTTTAATGTCTGTAGTTCGGTCTTGAACTCCTGTGCGACCTTACTGACCTCCTGTGGGTCGTGGTCCGACCCCGGTCGGTGCTCGGTGATGGTGCAGTCTCGGCACACGAGCTTGGCGCAGGGCTGGCAGTAGAATGTCATACGTTGGTCGGTGTGTTTGGGACAGTACTCTGCCCGGGTGTAATTCTGTCTGCTTCTGGGGTTCTTCAGGTCATCCAGGGTGATGATGTAATGGTCCTTCAGTGCTTGTGTTTTGGTGTGGGCAGTTACGCAGTTCTTACACAGGAGAAGACGACAGTCCCCACACGTCCCCTCCACCCTGGCTCCTGACTCACACATCTGACAGAGCGCATGAGCTTCCTCACTCCTCCGCAAGGCTCTGAAGTCCAGCAATTTGTTGATGTAGAAGTTTGGAGGCAGACTGAAGACACCTGTTTCCTGTAGACTCACCTGGTGCCGGCAGCTGGGACAGGTGAGCTGGCTCTTCTCGATCCGCCATTGCTCCAGACACCCCGCACAGAAGGTGTGAAGACAGGGCAGGACGCGCGGGTCGCTGTAGAGGCTCTGACAAACACAACAAGTCAGGAACTCGTCATCAAACTCCTCTGGTGGGAAGTTTGCAGCAGCCATGGTTGTCACAACAGTTCTCTGGGGTTTTGGTCGGATGAAGCTCAAACTGTGATGAATTCTCCTCACTCCTGTTGTTGTACGTGGAAATGACAGTAAAAATTCTGCTTCTTTCTATGTGGTGGCAATGTGAAATCCAGGTGTACGGTGCTGATTGGCCGGGAGTGAACAAAGGTTTCACCAGGCGGACAAAAGCGGGTGTGGCTGTCAGAGGGACGTTGCTTGGCGACATCAGACATGCCTGGACCACCTTTCACAAAAGCGGGCAATTTGGCTGACGACAGACCAACAATATGTAATATATTATTCAGGCAGCAACCGTGTATATTGTTTGTAGGCCACTCCACCTTAATTTGCTGTTAATCATCAATTTGAAAAAAAGTGCGACAGTACTGAAAGATCTACATGAAAACAGAGTGTGATGGGCACAGCTAAGGGGAGGTTATAAACAATTTCCCCCCAGCCTAATGCTGATATAGAAAGTGTCCAAAGGTCTGAATATCAGAGACCATTTTGGTACGAAGACAAGTTGTATGTCACTTTGGCACTCATTTGTAAAACTATCACAAAACGTGGGAACATGCCAAATTATGGTGAAAGTGAAAACACATAGCAACTAAATGCCAAAATGTGATTATCACAAAACCGTTGAAACAAACTAGCATACATGTCAGAAACTATCAAGACAATTTCGAATCCGTCATACTGCTTTACCAATGTGATTGCTCGGTTAATGGATTTGTTATCAAATTTATTAATGTTCTCAGAGTTGTGAGTAGGGTTGTGTGGGGGTGCGCTTGTCATTGTAAAGGGCTGATACTGGCCGGGACAGCTAAAAGGAATAATAGACTTTAGTGTAAGTAATTAAGTCTCAGAGTCTAATTGGAGGCTAAATAATGCCCAGGGTTTAGGGCCATCCTTCCCTGTCCGCTGTTATATGAAGGAACACGCGTACGAGACAAACAACAAAACACCAACAGCTTGATATCAGAGTTTATTGCGGCAGATTCAGACGTTGCATTGATAGCAAACAGGTTGTTTTTTTAGATATTCAAAGAGAGTCCTGACATTTCTATGTCAGCTTTTCTTCTATCTTCCAGCTTGAAACATGGTGAAATAAAATTTCGATAGTGTTAATACCTCGAACAAGTATAGCTATACGGAACTCAATGCCGTCTTCTGTGGACCTTAAAAGGTCTCTTCAAACATGAAAATGGTAAAAAAACTATCCTTAAATCTAACTAATGAGCAAATACATAAGGATCGGGTTTTATCAGTACAATACTTAAATGTTTCTGTTGTTGGTTTCGCTGTGAAAACTGAACAATGAGTCCACAATGATAAAACGTGTAAGAACCAGACCGCCTCAGTCCAGGTACACATCTTATCAGTTGATACGGTAAGTCTACAAAGTAATCATATTCAGTGTTTACTAACCTAACGTTCCGCATACATACTTGAACCAGTTTGTGCAAACGATTATAGCGGCTATATTTGTGACAATTGTTGTTTTAAGATACGAATTAGGCTAGCAACTGTTTACATTGAAAAATGTAATTATAAGCCCCTCACATGTATCTGTACTTCCTGATACAGTGGTCACCAGTATCAGCTACAAACACATGTCCATCCTCTGTCACAGCCACCCCGTGAGGATAGTTCAGTTTGTCCCCAGCACTGGTAATATTGCACAACCAGGTGCCGTCTGATCGGAACACCTGAAGCTTCTTACTGTGTCCAGCAGTTCTATCCAAACAACTTGCCAGGACAATGTTCCCCCTGCTGTCAGCTGACACGCCCATAGGGTCCCACATGTCCTGTGGCTTTCTGCCATACTGACCAAACTTGTGTTTGAAGTTCAGATTCTTGTCAAACACCTGAACACGGTTATTGACTTTATCTGCCACAATGATGTTGTCTTCTTTATCAACACAAACGAAATCTGGAGAGTAAAATTGCCCCTCCCCCTGTCCCTGCCCTCCCACCTGTTTCACCAGTGTCCCATCTGCCTCAAACAGGAAGATGCTGTGTTTGTGCTTATCAGTTACAACAACCCTCCCATCCCTCTGTACTGCCAGACCATAGGGCCTACAATATCTACCAGGAGAGAATTTGTGCATCAGTTTTCCTGATGGGGAAAATTTTATCACTTTTATACAGTTTACCACCACGGTGCCATCAGACTGACATGCAAGTGACAAAGGGTTTACATCAGTTGAAAATGAGGTACAAAAGTTCCCACCCAGATCAAACACCTGAACACGTTTGTTACCATTATCAGCCACATACAACCTGTCCCCGCTGACTGCTACATCGGTAGGACTGTAAAACTGCCCCTGCTGGCTGCCCTTCTGCCCAAACCTTAATACAGGGCTGTTACTGCAGACATCTACTGTTAGAGGAGAAAACAGGTTGCCCCCTCGCCCTATACCCCCACCCCCTCTGGCCCCACCTCCTGTAGCCCCACCCCCTATACCCCCACCCCCTATACCCCAACCCCCTGTAGCCCCACCCCCTGTAGCCCCACCCCCTGTAGCCCCACCCCCTGTAGCCCCACCCCCTGTAGCCACATCCCCTGTACCCCACCCCCTGTAGCCCCACCCCCTGTACCCACATCCCCTGTACCCATACCCACTGTACCTTCCTCTCCTGACCCTGTGGCTGTGATCACCCGTACCACATGCTTCCCTGATACTTGTGGCCTCCAGTCTGCTTCAAAAACGCCCTCGCTGATTTCTGTAGTGTCTAATGTTACACATCTATTATCATCATCATCTAATGTAGCCCGCTGCCCCCCAGGGGAGGTGACTGTGACCTGAGGTGTTCCCCGAACTTGACCTTCCTGCGGTCTAAAAATCACAGTAGTCGGCAGACTTTCTACAGGGAGCTCAGTGAACCTAATGCCTGTATCGGATACTGAAAGGGCCCCTGGACTACACGCCAACGTCTTCGAATTTACTTCAAGTGATATGACGGTCAGTCCAACATGTGACATCTCTTTCTTTGTTAAGAGTTTAAGCCTGTCTTCTAGCTGCTGCCTGAGTGTGAGAATTTCTACATCATTTCCTCTATCTAATATAAATGTACAAAGCTGAAGGCTAGCTTCAGTAGATTCTACAGTCTCTTCTAACCTTTGCTTTTCTCGCTGTAGAGTATACATTTGCATGGTTTCCATTCCCTTCAGTTTGCCTCTCATTTCCATTTCTTCAATGTCCAGTTTTTGTCTCAAGTGTGCAAAAAGTTTCAGTATTTTCCTTCGTTCCAGTTCACAGTTTGGTGCACTGGTTGTAAGTTCTTTACCGACAGCGCTGGTGGTTTTCTTCAGATCTTCAGCTGTGTCCTGGGCTTTCTGCAGTAATGTCTGTAGTTCGGCTTTAGACTCTTGTGCGGCCTTACTAACGTCCTGTGGGTCGTGGTCTGGTCCTTTTGGGTGCTCTGTAACGGTGCAGTCTCGGCACACGAGCTTGGCGCAGGGCTGGCAGTAAAAGTTCATGCGCTGGTCGGTGTGTTTGGGACAGTACTGGGCCCAGGTGAACTTTGACCTGCTGCTGGGGTTCGTTAGGTCATGCAGAGTGATGATGTAATGGTCCTTCAGGACAGGAGAGTTTCTATGGCCAGTAAGGCAGTTTCTACATAACAGAAGTCTGCAGTCTCCACATATGCTCTCTACCCTGGTCCCGGACTCACACATCTGACAAACAGCACGAGCTTTCTTGCTGTTATGCAGGGCTCTAAAGTCCAGCAATTTGTTGATGTACAAGTTTGGAGGTAGACTTGTGACATCTGTTCCATGTAGACTCACCTGCTGCTGACAGGTAGGACAGGCGAATAGATAACATAATTTTTCCAAACACCTGGCACAGAAGGTGTGAAGACACGGCAGGACTCGCGGGTCGTTGTAGAGGCTCTTGCAGACGTCACAAGTCAGAAACTGATCATCAAACTCGTCTGGTGGGAAGTTTGTGGCAGCCATGGTTATAATGTCACAACAGTTCTCTGTGTTTTTAGTTATCAAAGGTCCCAAAGTCTCAAGGAACTTTACTTGCAGCAGACTGAGGTCTGGTTGGATTAAAATGCCTGGAGAGACGTGACGGACATAGTTCCCCTCACAATCTAGGCTGGGTCTGGGAATGGTTGATGATTGGTTTAGAGAGGCCGATAACAAAAATTCTATTGGACATCTGATTAGATCATTTCAGGACTTTAACCAGTCACATGGCAAAGCCACGAGGCAAGCTATAATTGTCCTGCAAATGGGCAAAGTTTAGTCGTGATAACAGTTTGAAGTCCAGGCTGACAAAGGTACACTGACTCTCCAAAGAGTATAACATTTAGGTACAGACCTTATTGCAGCATACATGTTGTATATCAAACAGGCAGGCAATTCTTAACTCCTGCTGTTTGTGCAACGAAAACGGAAAATATTTTTTTCTTCTATTTTTATGCAGCAAAAATAACGAAAGACAGCACGATACATGCTAATGATAATGAAAAGACAGGGGTAGTTCTTTTTGGAGGACAGCATGTGCACACCAAGTCCCCAAGGAAAAGTGAGGGGGGGTATGGGGAAGATCGTTAACTTCCTCTGACGTTCCCTTACTTTCTGACAGCCAGGTAAACTAATCAAAATCTCACAGAGATAGACATCTATAAACATGGTTTTAATCGACATCTCCGTGTCTCGACCACGTTAAACAGCCTCATTACTCATAATTTGGGTACCTACTGGCTGGCAAAATACACCTGGTGATTATTATACGTATAGAATAGAACACGGTGTCGTCTGTCGATAGGTATCCCAAAATACCCTGTACCTAAATGTTATACTCTTTGGAGAGTCAGTGTACCTTTGTCAGCCTGGACTTCAAACTGCTATCACAGAACAATTGTAGCTTGCCTCGTGGCTTTGCCATGTGACTGGTGAAAGTCCTGAAATGATCTAATCAGATGTCCAATAGACTCGTTCGTTACCGGCCTCTATAAACCAATCATCAACCATTCCCAGATCCTGCCCAGATTTAGCAAGGAACAAGTTCCGTCACTTCTCTCCAGGCCTTTTAATTCAACAAGACCTCAGTCTGCAGCAAGTAAAGTTCCTTCTGACTTTGGGGACCTTTGATAACTAAAAGCACAGATAACTGCTGTGACATTATAACCATGGCTGCCCCAAACTTTCCACCAGACGAGTTTGATGATCAGTTTCTGACTTGTGACGTCTGCAAGAGCCTCTACAACGACCCGCGAGTCCTGTCGTGTCTTCACACCTTCTGTGCCAGGTGTTTGGAACAATGGCGAAAGGGATGTAGTCAATTCACCTGTCCTACCTGTCGACAACAGGTGAGTCTACAGGGAACAGGTGTTACAAGTCTGCCTCCGAGCTTCTACATCAACAAATTGCTGGACTTTAGAGCCCTGCATAACAGTGAAGAAGCTCGTGTTATTTGTCAAATGTGTGAGTCGGGGACCAGGATAGAGAGCATATGTGGGGACTGCAGACTTCTGTTATGTAGAAACTGCCTTACTGGCCATAGAAACTCTCCTGTCCTGAAGGACCATTACATCATCACTCTGCATGACCTAACGAACCCCAGCAGCAGGTCAAAGTACACCCGGGCCCAGTACTGTCCTGAGCACACCGATCTGCGTATGACGTTCTACTGCCAGCCCTGCGCCAAGCTGGTGTGCCGAGACTGCACCATCACCGAGCACCGACCGGGGCCGGACCACGATCCACAGGAGGTCAGTAAGGTCGCACAGGAGGTCAGGACTAAACTACAGACATTACTGCAGAAAGCCCAGGACACAGCGGAAGATCTGAAGAAAACCACCAGCGCTTTCGGCAAAGAACTTACAAGCCACACAACAAACTGTGAACTGGAACGAAGGAGAATACAGAAACTATTTGCACAATTGAGAGACAAACTGGACAAGGAGGAAAGGGAAATTACAAACAATCTGAGGATGATGGAAAGTAATCAAATATGTTCTCTACAGATGGAAAAGCAAAGGTTAGAAAAGGTTATAGTATCTAATGAAGCTGGCCTTCAACTTTGTACAGATATATCCGATAGAGACAATGATGTAGAACTCCTCACACTCAGGCAGCAGCTACAAGACAGGCTTAAACTCTTAACAAAGAAAGAGATACCACGTGTCAGACTGCATAGCATATCTTTTCAAGTAGATGAAGCGATGTTGGCGTGTAGTCCAGGAGAGCTTACCATATCCGATACAGGTATCAAGTTCACTGAGCTCCCAGAAGAAAGTCTGCCGACTACTGTGATCTTCAAACCACAGGAAAGTCAGGTTCATGGAACACCTCAAGTCACAGTCACCTCTGCTGAGGGGCAGTGGGCTACATTAGATGATGATGAGGATAAGTGTGTAACATTAGACACTAGAGAAATCAGCGAGGGCGTATTTGAAGCAGACTGGAGGCCACAAGTATCAGGGAAGCATGTGGTGCGGGTGATCACAGGGGGAGGGGAGGAACTAGAAGGCACAAGGAGACAGGGGTGGGGCTACAGGGGGAGGGGGGCTACATGGGGAGGGGGTAACTTGTGTCCCCCTGTGTTAGTAGATGTTGGTAGGAACTACCATTTACTAATGTTTGGGCAGAAAGGCAGCCAGCAGGGACAGTTTGACAACCCTATAGATGTAGCAGTCAGGGGGGACAGGCTGTATGTGGCTGATTATGGCAACCATCGTGTTCAGATGTTTGATCTGAGTGGGGAGTTTTGTTCGTCATTTGCAACCACCGCCACACCTGCATCAGTTGCAGTTCAGACTGATGGCACCATAGTGGTGAATTCTGTGAAGGAAGTGGTGAAATTTTCACCATCAGGAGATGTGATCAATAAATTTCCTCTGGGTGAATACTGCACAGAGCCCTGGGGCCTGGCAGTACAGAGTGGTGGGAGGGTTGTTGTAGCTGATCCAGACAAACACAGCATCTTCCTGTTTGAGTCAGATGGGACACTGGTGAAACAGGTGGGAGGGCAGGGGGAGGGGGAGGGGGAGGGACAGTTTGGGTTTGCTGCTCCATGTTTTGTATGTGTGGATAAAGAAGACAACATCATTGCGTCGGATTCAAACAACCACCGTGTTCAGGTGTTTGACATGAATCTGAACTTCAGACACAAGTTTGGCGCGCTTGACAATCCTCATCAGGCAATAGCTGGCCCTTTAGGGGTGTCAGCTGACAGCAGGGGGAACATAATTGTGGCAGCCACAGGATGCTGGAAACTTCAAATGTTCTTGCTAGACGGCACCTGGGTGTCCACCGTCAGCACTTACAACACTTTAAGCAGTGATGATGGGGATAGACTTAGTGAACCCCGTGGGGTGGCTGTGACAGAAGATGGGCATGTGTTTGTAGCTTATCCCGGTGACCACTGTATCAGGAAGTACAGATACATGTGAAGGGCTGGCGTTTTTACGGTTAATCATTTGCATGCCTTTTGTCAACACAGCTTCATGAATAGAGCTCTAATGATATTTTACACGAAACACCTCTTCTGCTTTGAAAACCTGTATTGTCAACTCTTCCATATTTGTTTACTAAGAAATGATAGTGTTTTCATTCTTTCAATTCACTCCGAATAAGATCAATTGTAGAGTACTGTACTAAAGCGATTCAGTCTTCATAATCTCTTTGGTGCCATTCAGACCTTTCGTCAGTTTTCACAGTGAAACTAAGGAACACAGCTGACGTGCAAGTTTTGTACAGGCAGAATCTGTTCCTTATGTTCATCATTTACATAGAAGGATAATTTTTCACCATGTCTCAAGTTAGAAGATGAAAGAACACAACTGATGTATGAATTTCACAACCGTTTGATGATATCTAAAGAACCATCTTGTTTCCTATTATTACAATGTCTAAACATGCTGCAATAAACTTCGATATCAATCTGTAAGGTCTGTGGTTTGTTGTCTGTTTCATGGTTCACATAACAGCAGAAAAATGTTAAACCCCGGTCGTTTATAGACCCCATATAATACCATCAATGCCTGAAATCCCTGCAACTTGCTCACATTCACTGACAAAAAGAAAACAGTTCTCCTTTCAACATCACAAAACCCACACATAATAGAAAAGGTGGGCTCTTTCGTCTTCCACTGTCTTCGAAAAAGGAGTCGAACCCAATAACCCAGGATCTAGAGTTAGCTTTTACTAGTTTTAGACTAGAGTAGACACTTGTGATATTGTATTTTACACTGTTTGAATCTTTTATGTTACCTGTAATTAGCCCACGGGCAAGAATTTGCAATAAAACTTTATATTAACATTGACAGGTTCTGCCCCGATGATTGACAGGTTGTGCTCCAATAGTTGACATGTTGTGCCCTAATGATGGACAGCTTGTACCACGTTGATTGAGAGGCTGAGCCCCAATGATTGACAGAATGTTCCCAAGGATTGACAGGTTGTGCCCCGATGATTGACATCTCCTCCCCTCCCCAGCCCTGCGAACCTGCTAGATGACACCCGACACCGCCTGGCCTACGCATGCGCGTTTGGTGCCACGGCAACTAGCTGCCTGACGCTGTTCGGATCCTACTGCCCTCCTGGCACCCCCGGATGGTTAGCAGGTTAGTTATCATCGTTAACTCATTAACTTATCAACCATAACCAGCTACCTGGCGCTGTTCGGGTCTTACTGCCCCCCTGGTACCCCCGGCTGGTTAACTGGTTAGTTATAATCATTAACTCATTAACTTATCAGCCATAACCAGCTGCCTGACGCTGTTTGGGTCCTACTGTCCTCTTGTTATCCCCGGCTGGTTAGTGGGCTAGTTATCATCATTAACTCATTAACTTATCAACTAGCTGCCTGATGCTGTTCGGGTCATACTGCCTTCCTCGCTGGTTATCTGTTTAGTTATTAACTCACTAACTTAATAAACCTAACCAGCTGTCTCATGCTGTTCGGGTTTTACTATCCTCCTGACAGTTTTTATACTGCCTACAAAATGAAATATGTGGGTTTTGCTTTTCGTTACACCATAAAATAGAAGTTAACCTTCTCACTACTGCCTGACCGACGACCTGTACAAATTCGACACTTCATGGATGCCTTAGTAGGCCAAAGGTAAAGCAATTGTGTTCTTCTCTACAGTTTTCTACGCCATCGCTAAAGTTGCTGAGTTGGGGATCGACTACTACCCGTTCTTCGCCTGCATGTCGGCCAGCTCCAGGCTGTTAGGATCTGGGATCGGGCTGCTGTACTCCTCGGTCTGGCTACTGTTCTACCTCAGCCATGCTCTGGAGTGTCTGGATAACCAAAACATCTGGGTAAGTGTAACTCGCAGATACAATGATTGATTGATTGATCGATTGATCGATTGATCGATTGATCAGATACACATCATAGAAATATATTTACTTATTTGTTATCTCAAAACAGCCAATAGACAAAATTCTATTGTTGCTTTCATGCCACAAATTGAACACATCTTATTTATACAACTAAGAATCATAATTTTCTCTTACTTTTCTTAACAACCACTGGTGAGATAACCCAAACATGCGGGTAGTAGACAGTGTGTGATTCTAATTATCTTCATTTGTGAACCATTTTTTATATAAAATTGAGACTAACATTTTGATCCCTGTCTGTGCTCCCAGTATTTCCCCGGGCAGCCACTAGTGGAGCAGCTCCCTGTGCTGATCTGCCTGCTCATCCTGGTGCTGCAGTACGCGCACACCTGCATGGGGGCGCTGATGGACAGGTGCAGACCGCGCGGGACAGCCACAAGCCTGACTCAGGTGGTGTCGGGTTTCTGAGCTACTTTGAACATACCGACTGCCACATTTGATACATGCAGATTCATGACCTTATTTGGATTACTCAACATGACTGGCCAAGGCTTCACTTTACAGACACTAAGATATAATGAATGGTTCGTAGTCACAGGTGCTGTCTGAATTTGCCGACTCAAACAGCTGAGGCATGTCGAGGTGGCCAAATATTCAGGATATTTCTCGACTTTTGTACATCTTTAACCAAAAAAACATATATAGAAACATCATAATTACACGACTGCACAGCTGTGCCTTACACACGATATTCTAATTTCTCTATCAACCCAGTGAACCTGATCAGAAACATGAAGAATTTTTTTTGCTTGTTCTTTTGTTAACTATTTTGTGATTTTACGGCCAAACTGGAGAGCTGAAGTTCCCTTCCTTCCCATCATGCAGCAGGTACCGGGTTTGTCGGGACTCCACGTCACTCACATCCGGGACCTTCTGCGGAGAAGAACTCCGGCAGAGGAACTCAAGAGGAAGAAACAGTAACCGCACATTCATATGGCTGTTAACATGCACATGATTATGATTTATATACACACTTTGTAGTAAACAGATCGCATCATCGACCATTTATACCAATCATCCTTGCCATAACTGGGAAAAAACACCGGGAAGTGGGGATGGGGATACGATACAGTTACTAACTTCAAAAATGCCAAAATGAAGTAAAATGGCAAAAATCAATCAAGCATTCGTTGATCCGTTCAAACATCGTATATAGCTGAGATTCAGCGAAGTGCCTTCAGTACAAACTGCTGTTAGATCAAATATGAACCAAAGTCCATCACACAGTCTCACAGATTTACTAGGCTTGCATTATAGTAGTGCAACAGTCTCGTCAGAATTGTCCAAAAGTCCACGTTCAGACACACATTCCCAGCTGAGGCTAAACGCCTCACACCAGAATGGCCCCAAATGGTATCTATTATGATAACAATCAGTGTTGATCTATGTTCAGTTAATCTCGAACCAGATCCACGGTGCGTAATGTATAGTTTCAAACTCTCCGGTGCCCGTTTGACTCCCTTAGCCGGCTACATTCCTTGGCCAGCTTTGATACTATCTTATGGCACCGTAGGATCTGCTTGGAGATTATGTTCAGTACCCTTTTTTCCTGAGACTTAACTGCTCACTCCTGTGTTGCAGCCTGGAGGTGGAGTCGTTCTCCTCGCTGCTGATGTACCGCCCACATCGCGGGTTCCGCTACTCTGCACGGATCGTCGCTACTTTCCTGGTGGCAACCATCTGTCTGTACGAGGTGAGTACGCGCGCAGTACGCATATGTGCCGGTACCGTACTGTACCACCAGTCCCGCATGCGGTACGCACGTGTAACGGTACAGTACAGTACAGTACCACCCGTCCCACGGGTTTCGGATCGTCGCTACTTTTCTGGTGGCAACCATCTGTCTGTACGAGGTGAGTACGCGCGCAGTACGCATTTGTGCCGGTACCGTACTGTACCACCAGTCCCGCACGCGGTACGCACCTGTACCGGTACAGTACTGTACAGTACCGCCCATATCGCGGGTTCCGCTACTCCTCCCGAATCGTCGCCACCTTCCTGGTGGCAACCATCTGACTGTGCGAGGTGAGTTACACCTGCGGTAAATCTACACCTGCTCACCTGAGGTGAGTTTATACACCTGCTCACCTGGGGTGGGTATTTATCTGTTTACCTGGAGTATCAACTGTGAGAAACGGATTTAATTTCTGGTGTATCTATAGGTAGAGGCTCACAGAGTACCATTGACAGCTCAGACTGTTTTTGCCTTTTTTGGTCATTATATTGTACAACGATGCTGCATTTTGGGATCTTAACGGCTCACCATTTCTAATGCACCTGATGTTGTCCCCTGCAGTTCGGGATCCTGTCGTTTGTCGGCGTGAACAGCCTGATCACCAGTCTGCAGCGCCTCCTAGCGGTTTACAGCGGCGTGCTCATGCTGGTGACGCCCAGTCTGGTCGTGCCGGCTTTCCAGTTCCTCACCGTGTCACGAGGTGAACCGGCCTGGCGACATTGCTAAACTTTTGTTACATGAACCTTTGAAGCACGCAATTTTGCAACATGAAACTTTGGTACATATATGCATACCAAGATCGTGTTGCTGTTTATATATTGTCATCAGTTTCTACTAGTTTTCTATATGCTGTACATCGTATATGGATGTTCTTACTTTATACGGTAATTCTTAGTTTCTTATATGGTCCCTGATAGCGTCTTTACATCCTCGACGCTGCTGATTTGCTACATGCTGCATACCTTATATGATTGTTCATACCTTATATGGTTCCAGGTTGCTACATGATAGCGATTGTTGTGTCGTCCATCCGGCTGGTTTGCTACATGCTGCACGCCTTATATGGCTGTCCTTACCTTATACGGTTCCAGGTTGCTACCTGATAGCGTTTGTTACATCGTCCATCCTGCTGGTTTGCTATATGCTGTGCGCGTTTGTGCGGTACCGGACCCACCGGCTGCGGCTACAGCGGGGGGACAAGTCATTCCTGCCGACACCGCGGGACCTTCCGCACCCGGGCAACATGCTGGTAAACAAATAAATATCAACAAATAAACATACACAACTAAACATCAACAAATAACCGGGGGATTCCGCACCCTGGCAACATGCTGGTAAACAACTAAACATAAATAAATAACCACAAACAAATAAACATTAATAACTAAACATAAACCAATTACCGGGGAGACATTAGTCATTCCTGCCAAGACCACGGGACCTTCCACACCCTGGCAACATGCTGGTAAACAAATAAACATAAACGACTAAACATTAACTTTCGGAATATGCTTGTAGATACTGCCTTATTACTTTAGTTTATTCAACAATCCAGTACTCTCTCAGAAAGCAGAGAGAGTCAATAATTCTATAACTCTCATGTTGACGTTTGTGTTGTGTTTCAGTCTGAGAGTATGAAGTACTCCGGGATCCAGATAGCGTACTTCCTCTGGGGTAAGGAAACGTCCACTCTTCTTCCTTTTGCTTAACAAAATAAAATACATGCTTCTCTTTCCCAACCTTCATTAAAACCCTGGACACTGCATGATGGACTTTGGGCAACCCTATCACAGACTGACGATCTCGCTTTCTCAGTTAGTGACATGTTACAGTTGTTACCCAACCTGGTTACCATGGTGTTGTTTGTTGCTAGGTTACTACATGCTAAAGCTGATGGTTGCCATGGCATTGTTTGTTGCTAGGTTACTACATGCTGCAGCTGATGCTGTACCTGGTTGCCATGGTGATATCGTACTTCCTGGTGCTGCCGTTGCTAGGTGTGGTTTCTTCATTTTACCTGCAGCCGCTTTGGACACTGCTGTGAGTCAGGAAGGTTTTCTTCAGTTCTCCTCATTTCCTCGTTTGGGGCTTGTCTGTGTTTGCACGCACTCACGTGTGTGTGTGAGTGTGTGAGAATGCATACGTGTACACGTGTGTTTCTGTACTGCAGTTACTAAATGTTCCGCCAGAGGGAGCTTTCATGTACCTCCGTTTCCCCAATGCACAGCCCCACGGTGATCCTGTCCCTTCTGGTGAACTATGTGCAGATCTTCGTCTCCCGCAAGGCTCTGTTACAGGCCCACTGCTACAAGGATGGGAGCGGTGGGGAACGCGTGAAGGCTCTGGCACTCGATAACAGGTGAGTAACAGAACAGTACAGGCCCTAGAACAGGCACAGAGCAATACAGGCTCTGGCACTCAATAACAGGTCATAGTCAGACTGTGTTCCGCAAGGCCCACTGAAAGGAGCAGTAGAGAAAGAGTACAAGCTCTAGCTCTGAATAATAGGTGAGGAAATAAAATTTTTAGAGGAAAAATAGATCGATTCTTGAAACTTTGTAACTGACTTCCATGATGCAAAATTGAATTAAGTGATAAATCTTACTGATATTCTTCTATCATTGAAATGTTTTATTTTCCAGGCGAGTTTACCACAACTTTTCGTACTTCCTGTTCTTCTTCAACATCCTGCTGGGCTTTTACTCCTGCCTTCTCCGCATCGTGAAGAGCATCCTGCTGGGCCTGGTGTTCCTGGCTAGGGTCGACCTCAGCAGCCTGATGCAAGGCTATCAGCACTGGGACTTCGGTAAGGTCATGATCTAACTCCTTATCGTACTAGGCTGGTATCCAGCCATATTATAGCTCCCGAGTCTCTTCTGTCCTCTCTGCAGATATTTGCAGAGAGGACGGAAGAGACACGGCTGGATACCAGGCTATAATCGTAGAGGGTTCAGGGCTATCAGTAGGGTCTTCGGTAAGGTCAGTTTAGATGTCTTTAGTTTCTTGTAATACTGTAAATGCATTAAAGTTACAGTATGTTCCCTTCTCAGGTTACATGTCGTACGTGAGTTTCCTGCACGTGGAGCATGCGCACTGCCACCCCGTCCTGGTGACATTCTGCAGACTGCTCCTGCAGGGGAACTCCGCTAGGAGGCGCCACTGCACATCTGCCGAGGAAGTGCAGCTATTGGCTGATGATCAACTGACTGAAATGGAGCAAGGTCTGCTGAAAAGATTTGTATAGCAAAAATAAAGTAGCTCATATTTGAAACAAACGTTAACCAATTCTAATACCCAGTTCTTAGTAGAATTGTTATCTACACTGTGAGCGTTAACTCAGCAAATATTTCCAGTAGCATTTTGGTCTCATGGCTTTTGTCATTTAAAGCTTCACGTTGATCTGTATTGACTCAGTGTATATTTGTTTGGAGGACAGCTAAACTAACAGTAACCATACCTTTGACTTCCCCACTGCCAGGAGCCGCCCCTTCTCCGATCCACCGGGCCCGGCTACGGTGGTGGAAGGTTTACACACTGCTGAGGAACCCACAGCTGCAGCGCCCTCTAGCAGCCGGCTCTGGCAGGACAGCATGACACCAGGCAGAGCCAGAGGTTTTGAGAAAACCTTGGACACGTAACTAAAGCAATACAATGCAAAAATGTTCAACTTGAACACCTGAAATGCTGTTACTCTTCCTTGGTTGGTATGAAAATTGTATGATCCATGTATGTGTAGGACTGAAACAATATTCTGCAAGAGACATTGACATCATTAAATGTTGGGTTGATTTTTTTTAAGTAATGCCATTGTTCCTTGCCTGAGAATTGCTGAACACCAGGAGGCATAGCTCTAATATGGAACGTTTCATTACTGTCATTAGTGTGAAAATGAAGTTTCTAGAACAGCAACAGATATTCATCTATAAAACTTAACTTTCCCACCAACCAGACTTAAGAAACAAAACAGCAGGAGGCAGACAGAAGTTTTCCAGCCAAGTTTATTGTACTTTGTTTACATCTATCCGTTTAAAACCTCTGAGTACAACCAACCTGACTGTAGGTTTTTATCTGTGAATTTTCTATATTTGCAGCTTACAGATCACTGGGACTTTGCTCCGGCAGTGCACAAATTTATACCTGCACAGTTTGCTATGATCGGTTCAGGGGTAGTGTAACATTCACGCTTCCTTTGCTCTGCAAAAGAACTTCTCTCCGCTAACATAAAGGTGTAGCAATTAACAATAGAACAAAATGTAGCAATCTGCAGGGTTTTCCCCAGCTTCTGTTCTTCCTTCCTATAATAAAAATTATGGTCATTCTGTTGTCTTCATCTACTTATCAAACAATACCAGCATGTCCAACATGGGAAAGCTTAAACACAGCTTACACTGGGATCAGCATGCGGGTTTGTAAAATGATGCTACAAAACCTGGCTGAAGAAAACCCTGGCAAGCTGTGAACTGTGACCTATGACCTTACAAGCTTTGACCCAGGATGACCCTCTGTACAATCCCATATCAGCAGAATAAATATTCCATTTTGTACACGACCATATTAGGCAAGCCTAGGTACAATTATTCCATTCAGTTTTGGACGCATCCATATATGGACATCCCCGATACAAAATTCATGTTCCCTCTGTAACAGTTTTGTACCCGACCATATAAGGTCAATCCTGGGTACAAAATTCATGTTCCCTAAAGTATTGTACATGACCATATTAGGCAAGCCTGGGTACAATTATTCCCTACAGTGTTGTACCCGACCATATTAGGTAACCTGGGTACAAAATGACCAGGTGCACATCTGCACTGCTACACCCTCTCCAGCAGAGCAGCAGCAGTAGCCTTGCTCCAGACATTTGGGCCTCCAGTCTGCATAGTTTCCATCACCACTACAGGTGAGCCTTACTGCAGTCTGCATAGTCTACTACATCATCATCGTCATCATCATCAGCATCATCATCATCAACATCATCAGCATCATCATCATCATCATCATCGCTACAGGCCTCCTCAACTCCAGTACCAGGGTTGCCATCAATCATCAGGACTGGCTCAATATTCTGTAACATTTCAAACTTTACAGCCATTTTCGTTTTTCTCACGGGCCAACTTCTCTAAACAGATTAAAAACAAAGCCAGTACGTTTCAGAGAAACCAGCATCTTTCAAACTAACCTTAATACACAATAATTGGCAAAATGTGACACTTAATGGTAAATGGCATTTTCCTGTTCAATTCTCCTTCAAACCTTTAGGTTCAATAAGACAATGCGGGCAACGCTGGTACATTTCAGATATATGAAAGATGGGAGACCCTGTACTGAGTTGAGTTGGCCAGCATCATGGTACAATCACTGAGTTATCCTGCTTACAACATTGTCAACAGGGCTCAAAACTGGTGCAAGTACCCAGCACCTACATGTGAGGTGGCAACCCGATTAAAATAAAACACAGGAAAGCACAGGTACAGGTGTGCACGGGTACAGCTGTGCACAGGTACAGGTGTGCACAGGTACAGGTGTACACAGGTACAGGTGTGCACAGGTATAGCACAGGTGTGTATATACAGGTACAACCTCTTATCACAAAATTGCATAAATCATAATCTAACTGCATTAACATTAGTTCCAGCACACTGAAGCAGCAATGGTCGATCCCCACCTAACACCAATGGTCGATCCCCACCTAACCTGGTATAACTGCTAGGCACGTATGGCTGAAATTATACACTGCATTTTACTGTAAAAATTGCTATATTCACCTCAACATTGGCTCATCCTTACCGTAAACATTGCTATATTCACATATCTGTATCATTGCATCAGAAATCACCATAATAACGGAGTTTACAGCAATCTTGACTCCGTGTGATTCCAGGGTAAATTCTGCACAGAACTCAACTCTTCATAGTTTGCTATAACTTTACAACTTGACTCTCCTCACAATTTCTGTCACGTCTTCTGGTCCTTGATTCTAAGATTCTCAATTTCTAAGATCTTGAAGACCAGAGAGGTCCTTATCATTATAAGACTTTCTTCTGTCATGATATCTCCACAGCGGCCACCTTGAGTAACCCAAGATGTTACAAAGTGTCTTAGAGACAAACAAATGTCTGCCGATCCCTTTATGCTCATCTGTAACCCATTTCTGTGCCTTCGGTCTAATTTTGTTCCCTTTCTCACAACCGTTTTACCCTTCTACTACTGTGCTACTCTTTAACACATGGATGAGCCCTTCCCAAAAGGGTTAACGAGTTAATTAACAAAATTTGTAACAAAAGGAAGACTCTAGAATAAGAAATAATAAAAAAAAACATATCATAAAACATTGAATAAGCAGCTTTGCTACCCAAAACGTCTGACCTTTTCCAAAATCATATCCGGTTGCTTTATTGGTAACTACAATTTGTATAACTGCTATTGGGTGGAGCAGCATGGCAGGTTATGGTACAGATACAACATAAAGGCAGTTTAAGTTACTTTAACTGTTCTGCAAAACAAACAAAAGTCTCTGCCAACTGGGAGAAACAGGACATAAAGAGACAGCAATAAACAAGCAGCAGCAGAGCGGCAAACCTACAGCCAACAGAAACAGTCGTGCACAGGAAGCTGTAAACTTTAAGGTAATTTTCATGGAAACAGATTCTGAAGTGTTTTGCTACGACGACTAGCAAGTCTTGTGGGAGGTTCCTGTGGTCTGATATGGTATTGATCAGGTATTGATCAGGTATTGATCAGGTATTGATTATGTGTATTAATAAGGCAGAGTCTCCAGCACTCACCTGGTCTGAGACTGCAGGTGAAACACCCATTTTTGACACTTGAGGTCACATAAACCTCATAGAGAATCTACCTTCTCTTGGTGACATTCTGCCAAACATCTCTGTTTTTTTTCACAGCTTTCTGCAGGTGGTTCTCACCTAAACATACCCCAACATTTATTACAATATTTCATTTCACCCATCCTTGGGAGATTTTTCCACTATTGCTGGGTAAATTTTACGTTAACCTCCAACTGAAGAAGAACATGCACCAGGTAGAGGCTGGAGACGGCCATGTTGGTCCTCTAAGAGTGTGTCTCCAAAGACTGACAGTGTAAAATATCCAGTTTCTCACACCTATCAACAGTATACCTTACTTGTTGGACAGACAATTACAATCGTACAATGTGAAAACTGCAGAGTCTACTAATCTCCAAGCAGATCCTACAATAAGATAGTACCAAACTGGCCAAAGACTGTAGTCAGCCAGAAGGTGTCCATTTGCCCTGTAGCGAAACACACTCCTAAGCCGGCTTCAGTCCTCTGCCAGCTTTTGATACTATCTAATGCTACCGTAGGATCTGCTTGGAGATTAGAGTCTACAGACTGGCACATGTTACAAGTGGAACAGACAGACTTACAAAATGTGAAAACGTCCGAGTCATTATTGCTATTGGCTTCAGAAACCAGCTGACTGCCGATTATATATCATCTCCAAGCAGATGTTAGGCTTCGTCTTCTTTCCGTTACATCGGAAACAAAGATCAGCCTCAACGCATCTGTTTGGAGACTTTAAATTCTACCCCAGGGCTGAACTGTTACCTACAGTGTTGTAGGTTCTCACAAATTTACCAGTAGTTTGGACAAACTGTTGTTTGGGACAGTCAGTCTACAAATGCCAGAATTTAGTACCAATATTCAACCAGTCCTACAGTCTACAAACATTTTTGAATAGATGTTCTGAAAGTTACAGGGTGACTTTTCAGCCCTGTTGAGGGACATTGACAATATGGGTAGAAGTCCAACAATATACGAGACCATCTTGTTAAGTGATAGAAACACAGAAAAGCACATCCTAACCACACCACGTTACAAGTTGCTATTTCAGGTTTGCATATCTTCATTGCTAGTGGAGAAAACTGTAGAGTCTCACAGAGTTAGATGAGTTTCAGCCTGAGCTTGTTTAGTCCTGACCCTGCAGTTTCTATGTTTAGCATTTTGCCTCCAAAATTTACATTTTTCATTCATTTCATGATGATGATATCATATTTCCTGGTTCTGAGGTAATTACTGTCCATCAGGACCTTAGATATGGAGGCCATCGAGAAATGGAAACAGAATTTATCAAAATTTCTTTCATTTCCACAAAGCTAAAATATAGAGATTATTGGTTATTAACCTTTTTCCTGCTGCCTAACTCCATAATGAGTACAAATGTGGAGCCAAGCGGCTGCCTCAGCAGTCTAAGGGTTAACGATAAGCCACCTGCCCACCCAAAGTGCAAGCTATCCCATAATTCCTGTCACATCCCAGTAAAATATGTACAACAGAAGCGCTCCGACTTTCCTTACATAATCATTCAGCAACTTAGTTATTTATAAGCACAATGATGCTGTAAACAAGAGTTCACCGGTAAACAGTTGTTTACAAAGAAGTGTCTACAGGTAAACAGTTGTTTACAAACAAGTGTTCCCGGTAAACAGTTGTTTACAAACAAGTGTTCATCGGTAAATAGTTGTTTACAAATAAGTGTTCAGAGATAAACAGTTGTTTACAAACAAGTGTTCACCGGTAAACAGTTGTTTACAAAGAAGTGTTTACAGGTAAACAGTTGTTTACAAACAAATGTTTACAGGTCAACAGTTGTTTACAAACAAGTGTTTACAGGTAGACTGGCGGATGCTTCTTCTTGCTGGACCTCCTGCGAGCGCTGCCCCTGTCGCTCTGACTGCCGCCGTGGGATCCAGCGTGGGAACGTGGGTTAGACCCCATGGGAGAACGTGGGTTAGCACCCATGGGTGATCGTGGGTTGGACCCAGATGGGGTCCTCACCTTTGACCCTGATGACCTTGAGTGCGACCCCCGTTGTCTGTGTTCCGACTGCGCGAGGGGCGTGAAGTCCCCGTGACCTTGAATGTCCTTGCTCCTCTGCGGAAGCTCGACAAAGTGATCGTAGCCACGCTGCTGTGCATGCTGGGACTGCTGCAGTGCATGCTGGGACTGCTGCAGTGCATGCTGGGTCTCCGGGCGGTGCTCCTGGATGGGCAGGTGTTCGGGGCGCTTGACCGGCGACTGGCGGCCATGTTGGTTGTTGAAGGCGAGCTCGTTGGGCACGTCGGAGTCGTACGCGGTCCCGGACTCCAGGTTCTCCAGAGACTTCTCCATGAACACCTCGTACTGGTCGTCAACGTTGTCGTAGTCCGAGTTGTGCGAGTACGCCGAGTCACGGTTAGGGTCGCGACCGTTGACCTTTGGCCTCTCCAGGCCGTTGACCCTAGGCGGGGACTGCTGCGGTTGGCTGCCGCCCTGCACGATGTACGGCCCGCCGCCCGGGGACCGGAACTCGTATTCGCGCCGCGGGCTTCCCAAGGGCGCAGTCTCACGCCGCGGGCTGCCCGTGGGGCTGCGCCGGTCGCCGCTGGGCAGCGGAGAAGTCCTTATTTGGACGGTGACGTCCACGGTTTTCCCGTTCCTCTCAAAGTGCTGCGTGGGCATTTTGTACACCTGACCCGTGGGAGTGGTTACCGGGTGGGGCTGGCTGGAGACCGTTGCCGGGTGGGGCTGGCTGGAGACGGAGGGCTGCCTGGCAGGGTTGTCCGCGGCGGTCCTGACCGGTGCAGGGTTGTCCAGGTTGGTTGTCCGCCATGACGGTTCTCTCTGCGGCAGCCTGGAAAAAAGTGAAAAAGTGTGAATTCAAAGTGACCATGAACCAGTTTTAGCTCACTGAAGAGCTAGTCTTCCACTGGTCGTGACAGAGAGGATAAACGCTAGATCTATGTACAGTATTTACAGGTTTTTTGTACTGGGAAAATTCCTCTTGGCAATGCTCCTTTTAACCAGCATTATGAACAGTGGACAGCTGGATAGCGAACTTCCTCAGTGATCGTAAGCAGGCTGTGGTGGTCAACGGTTCCCAGTCAAGCTACGTGGACGTGAGGTCGGGAGTCCCACAGGGCACGGTGCTGGGGCCGTGTCTATTCCTCACGTATATTAACGACCTTCCGCAGAGGATCTCCTCCCCCTCCCGACTGTTTGCTGATGACACTGCTGTATACCGGATGATTACTTGCCCTGAAGATACATCAAAGTTGCAAGAAGACCTAGACAAGCTAGAAGTCTGGGAGAGCGAGTGGGATATGGCCTTCCACCCAGACAAGTGCAGCCAGCTGCCCTTGACGCGTGCCAGAAAGCCTCTAAATGCTCACTCCAGTTACCAACTTCACAACCACACCCTTGAAAGAGTTCCCACAGCCAAGTACCTTGGACTTACACTGCAGACCGACCTTTCCTGGGGCACACATATTGAGAACACCTACTCAAAGGCAAATAGAATGTTGGGCTTCCTAAGACGCAACTTACGAGTCTGCTCCAGCAAGACCAAGGAGCTGGCGTACAAAGCACTGGTCCGTCCAGTTGTGGAGTACGCCAGCTCCGTCTGGGATCCCCAGACCAGCCGTGACATTAGCAAGTTAGAAAAGATCCAGCGCAGGGCTGCGCGTTTCGTCCAGAACCGACACAGAAACACCTCTAGTGTCTCTGACATGCTAAACCAACTTCAGTGGGCTTCTCTTCAAGATCGGCGCCGCCACACCAGACTGGCGATGATGTACAAGATTGTCCACAACCTAGCAAGTGTGCGATGCGTAGCCTTAAAGCCCCTGCCCTACAACAACGTGTACAGAAGCCGGAGAGGCCATAACCAACAACTCCAACACATTCCCTGCCGTACTAACTACAGACTCAATTCATTCTTCCCGCGGACTATCCGCGAATGGAACACTCTGCCCAAAGACATCATCGAATCCCCGTCCTTGACCACTTTTACCTCAAAGCTGACCCGTACTTCATCTTCTATCTAGCCTAATGAACAGTGGCGACCTTTGACCCGACTTGTCAATTATTGCCAATCCCTTGGCAGTTGGACAATATCGGAAGAAGAAGAAGAAGAATCACGAAAGCACTTCTTCCTGGTCCAGAGGCAGGGCGGTTGGACTGGACTACAATAATATTATGCTATGGAATGGACTGAGGAATAGCGAGTTCAAAACCAGTAAACTATGGAAACAGAAATTATAAAAACCTTTCGTTCGCCGCGATCGGCCGCTCCTGTGGTGAAACATTCGGCGCTGTGTTGGCGCTATCCAGGTCAGTCGTCCGCCATGTTTCCTTCGGCAGGGGCGACATCACGATGACGTCCTGTGGTTGGCTGGCAAAGCCGCGTGGAGCCGACCAATCAGCACCCACGTTCTCATCACCACGGTAACTCATGGACCTGGGCACAGCCTGGTCTGCCACTACTGCTGGGGGCTGTTGCTGTGGAGACGGTCGTCGTGGAGACTGTTGCTGTGGAGATGGTCGCCGGGGCGACTGCTGCCTGTAGGAGTTCTCTCTCGAAGGAGTCCTTTGTGGGGTCGGACTTGGCGACCTCTGAACCTCGACCCTGACGACCCCGGTGCCATTGGGAACGCTGCGGTTCCTGGCGACCTCCGGAGTTCCGCGGATTCCCGTCATCTCCTGGAAGGTCAAACAGACATTTTGTTATATAAATAGGAGCACAGCTGATTCATTTTATTCTACTTGACGTATGTCTATCACTGATTTTCAGTTTACCCTAGGTTTGCTTTCCGTTAGTTGAAAGTTATACTTTGTTGTATATTTCTGTTGCTACATTTTGTATTCCGTGAACAGTTTCATCAGGTTGGTACGTCACTGAATAAAGAGACTCTTTTTACACAACCACAGCTTTATTCTTACCGACGTTTCGGTGACCATCTGTCACCTTCTTCAGGGCAATTCTGACTGGTTCACATTGTACTGCAGGACAGGTGTCGCTGTTCACAGTTCAGATGCGGTCACAAAACGAAAAGTATTTACATTTTGTATTGTTTTAATCTGGACTCCAGGAAGACTAGAGATTTATCACTAATGGAGATCTGAATAAACCAGACCAAACCTCAAAGGTGTACTCCCGCCGGTACCCGAAGGGGATCTGGGGAACCTCGGGGACCCTGGGGGGCGGCGGGAGGTCCAGCTTCTGCTTCCGGAGGTCAGACATCGTCAGCTGCAGCTGGTCGATAACTTCATCATCATCGTAGCCGAAGTCTTCCTCAAGGTCGCGCTGGAAGAAGGTCGCAAGGTGCTCGATCTCCATCTTAGCAATCCGCTCTGGAGCAAAGGAACAAGGACATGATTAGACACATAAAACACTCAGCCTAACCAGTGCTCGAAATACTTTTTTCAGCCAGGTTGTCCAAGTGGCAAAAGCTTGGTTGCGCCATCAACATTTCAGGTTGCCCCACTTTCAAGTTGTTACTTTCTTCAAATCAGCTACTTATCCCTTATCTTTTCTTCCAGTTACATGTAATTATGTAATATGTTTTATGTTATCAAAAACTAAATACAAAAGCCTATGCACATAGGTGGGGGAAAAGCAGTGTTCCAACTGCAAAATTTCAGGTTGCGCAGTGTGCAACTTGGGTTTAGAAGTAAGTTGCGCCAAGCAAAATGAGGTTGCATTTTCAAGTGGGCAAGTGAGTATTTCGAGCCCTGCTAACAATAACACTCCCAGTTCTGTCAAATGCTTCAGACTTACTCCTCTGCATTTGGTGGATGTTGTACTTTTGAAGATGTGTGTGCGAAACCCCTGCTTTGTCTATTGAGTCAGTTAGTCGAACTTACATGTCTAAGCTCGATGTTTCTGACTTCGAGAGAAGAGATGCTGCCACAGTGAGTGTAGTTCAGTGCCTAGAAGTGCTCAAAGGCCTTGCACTGAGCAAACTCGTTAAAAAAAACCTACTTGTACACCTCAAGACTTACTTTTGTGCATCTTGAAGACGGTGAGTGCCATGGCAGTTAAGACGGCCTCGCCCTCTAATATGTAAGACTTACTTTTGTGCATCTTGAAGACGGTGAGTGCCATGGCAGTTAAGACGGCCTCGCCCTCTAATATGTAAGACTTACTTTTGTGCATCTTGAAGACGGTGAGCGCCATGGCGGTTAAGACGGCCTCGCCCTCTAAGATGTAGATATCCCAGAGCCTCAGCACCAGTCTGAAGGGAACTCGGCTCAGGAAACACTGGAAAAACCACTTCATGGAGTACAGCGACGTGTGGATCTCGTTCAGGTCCTGTCAACAAACAAACAAGAAAATAAACAACATGGAGTACAGAGAGGTTTGGATCTCGTTAAGGTCCTGTAAATAAGCAAACAAACAAACAAATAAACAAACAACACTAATAAAGCATCCAAAGGTACATATGCCAAGGTTTACTTGACCTTGAAACTGTTAAAAGATTTTTCTTCACTTTGAGGATCTTACCACTTGCTTGACCTTGAGACTGCAACAGGGTTTTGCTTGACCTTCAGGTATTTAGTACAAGATTTTCTTGAGCTTGTGACTAATACATGGTTTTGTTTGACCTTGTGACTGTTACAGGGTTTTGTTTGACCTTGTGACTAATACATGGTTTTGTTTGACCTTGTGACTGTTACAGGGTTTTGTTTGACCTTGTGACTGTTACAGGGTTTTGTTTGACCTTGGGACTGTTACAGGGTTTTGTTTGACCTTGGGACTGTTACAGGGATTTAGTTGACCTTGGAACTGCTACAGATTTTTGTTTCACCTTGGGACTGTTACAGGCTTTTGTTTGACCTTCAAGTTGTAACAGGGTATTGTTTGACCTTGCGGTACTTACCAAGTTTTTCTTGACCTTGGGCAGGAACTTGCCGAGCAGCTTGTCGTGGTGGTCCTGGAAGCGCAGCAGTTTGGGGAAGCCGGGGATGAAGAAGCCGTGCATCTTGTGTTTGTTGTCTGTCAGGAGAACCGAGATCGCCCAGAACGCATCCTGGGGAGGGGGGCACAACCATAGACAATGTACCACCCCCTAACACACAACACACCATCCCTAATACACTATGTACCACCCCCTAACACACAACACACTCCCTAATACACTATGTACCACCACCCAACACACAACACACTCCCTTATACACTATGTACCACCCCCTAACACACAACACACTCCCTAACACACAATACCATCCCCACATCCTGCATCTTGTGTTTGTTGTCTGTCAGGAGAACAGAGATCGCGCAGAATGCATCCTGAGGGAAAAATATACACCCTATATCACATACAATGTACCCTCCCTAACACACAACAAACCCTTCCCTTACACATAATGTACTGCCCCCCAAAAGGCTGCATCTTGTGATTGTTGTCTGTCAGGAGAACTGAGATCGCCCAGAACGCATCCTGGGGGGAGGGGGGCAGAAATACACAATCTATAGCATACATGATCTGTTCTTACACATCTTATACAAATCTGGTGTGTTATGCCTAAAGGCAGTTTACCAGTCATGTGAAAAAAAGAACTTGACACATCAAATATACTCTATTGGTGTTCCTTACCTCCTCGTTGAGATACATGAGCATGAGTGCTGCGATCTCGCTCATTCCCTGGCAGTATCCGACTTCTGTGTTATACATGGAGTAGGCTGAGAGTACATGGAACAGGGCCTGCTGTCTGTAAACAAACAAACAAACAAACAAATAAACAACAACACTGTACCCCCTGCAGTAACCGACTTCTGAATCCTGTCACAGCTTGTCCTTCCATTTTGGCACAACACTTCTGAATGAAGACTAACAAATGCCAGCCCCTCCATACTCAGTAGTCAGACTGCATGGTACCAGTCAAGCTTCCATATGTCAGAAGTGGCATTTTTATCCCACCACTACTGTTACAAGATAAAAACTTTCTCTATTTTGACATCCCTGCTGGATACTGGTACGGTGGACCTGCACAAGGCTGTTAGCAGTGGTGCTTCTATCCCATCACAATTTCTATGGAATAAAACAAATGTGAAACTTAACTCACTTCACGCCGTATCTGTCGCGGAACATGATGTGGTTCCGGTACGTCTGTAACATGATACCCTCACAAACACACGGTAACATGATACCCACAAACCAGAAACGTGAAACGTGACTCACTTGACGCGGTATCTGTCGCTGAACATGATGTGGTTCCGGTGCGTCCGTAACATGATATCCTCACAAACACATCCAATAACAGACACAAACTGTGATACCCACATGATACACACAAACCAGAAACGTGAAAGATGACTCACTTGACGCCGTATCTGTCGCGGAACATGATGTGGTTCCGATACGTCTGTAACATGATACCCTCACAAACACATCCTGGTAATGACACCCTCAAACACACACACGGTAACATGATACCCACAAACGAGAAACGTGAAACGTGACTCACTTGACGCCGTATCTGTCTCGGAACATGATGTGGTTCCGGTACGTCTGTAACATGATACCCTCACAAACACATCCTGGTAATGACACCCTCAAACACACACACGGTAACATGATACCCACAAACGAGAAACGTGAAACGTGACTCACTTGACGCCGTATCTGTCGCGGAACATGATGTGGTTCCGGTACGTCTGTAACATAATACCCTCACAAACACACACACAGTAACATGATACCCACAAACCAGTAACGTGAAAGATAACTCACTTGACTCCGTATCTGTCGCGGAACATGATGTGGTTCCGGTACGTCTGTAACATGATACCCTCACAAACACATCCCAGCAACATGATACCCACAAACCAGTAACGTGAAACGTGACTCACTTGACGCCGTATCTGTCGCGGAACATGATGTGGTTCCGGTACGTCTGTAACATGATACCCTCACAAACACATCCCGGTAACATGATACCCACAAACCAGAAACGTGAAAGATGACTCACTTGACGCCGTATCTGTCGCGGAACATGATGTGGTTCCGGTACGTCCGGTTCACGTCCAGGTCAATCTGCCGCACGTCTGGTGAGCTGTTCCGCGCAGAAATTCTCATCCTCTGTGCAAAACACACATTCCGTAACGTGATACCCTCACACACATCCCGTAATGTGATACTCTTAAACACACGTCCCGTAATGTGATACCCTCCCTCACACACATGGTAATGTGATACATGTACCCACCAACATGCATGCTTGGAAACATGATATTCTCCAACACACACCCAAATATGGCATGGAGTATACCATCTTCACAGTGATGGACTACAGACAGGTTCTGTCAGTTGTTAAAAAAAAACTTTGATTTCTTTCTTTTAAGAGAAAAACAAAAAAGTAATCATAGAGACAACGGCATTTCCTGTTCCATATGATTTGCATTAAGTTCTTCTTCAACAGTTCTCACAAAATCAGCCATGACAGTAATTTATCTTGTGATTAAATTCAAAATGATTCAAAAACTTTCAGCCAACATCACAAGAGATGGAAACAAACTGTCAGTATTAGAACCCAAGTGAGACCACACGCACAGGGTAGTCAGACCCAGTAAGAACTGAGGTATGAGACCACATGCAGGGGGCAGTCAGACCCAGTAAGAACTGAGGTGTGAGACCACATGCAGGGGGCAGTCAGACCCAGTAAGAACTGAGGTATGAGACCACATGCAGGGGGCAGTCAGACCCAGTAAGAACTGAGGTATGAGACCACATGCAGGGGGCAGTCAGACCCAGTAAGAACTGAGGTGTGAGACCACATGCAGGGGGCAGTCAGACGGTAGCGGGAGCATGGTTTTGTCCCATATATGCAAATGACCAGTATGCCTACATTCACATGCTAATAAGTATGTGTAAATAACATATTAAGCAGGCAAGCGCGAACGCAGGATGTACTCTCTGTACACTTCCGTTCATTCTCCACACTCCTGTACACTCTAGTACAGTTCTGTACACTCTTGTTCACACTGTACACTCTAGCTCACTCTGTACTCTCTGGTTCACTCTATTCACTCTGGTTCACTCTGTACTCTCTGCTTCACTCTAGCGCACTCTTATACACTCTGGTTCACTCTGTACACTTTGGTTCACTCTGTACTCTGTAGCTTCACTCTAGCGCACTCTTATACACTCTAATACACTCTTATACACTCTAGTTCACTCTGTACACTTTGGTTCACTCTGTACTCTCTAGCTTCACTCTAGCGCACTCTTATACACTCTGATACACTCTTATACACTCTAGTTCACTCTGTACACTTTGGTTCACTCTGCACTCTCTAGCTTCACTCTAGCGCACTCTTATACACTCTGGTACACTCTTATACACTCTAGTTCACTCTGTACACTTTGGTTCACTCTGTACTCTCTAGCTTCACTCTAGCGCACTCTTATACACTCTGATACACTCTTATACACTCTAGTTCACTCTGTACACTTTGGTTCACTCTGCACTCTCTAGCTTCACTCTAGCGCACTCTTATACACTCTGATACACTCTTATACACTCTAGTTCACTCTGTACACTTTGGTTCACTCTGTACTCTCTAGCTTCACTCTAGCGCACTCTTATACACTCTGGTACACTCTTATACACTCTAGTTCACTCTGTACACTTTGGTTCACTCTGTACTCTCTAGCTTCACTCTAGCGCACTCTTATACACTCTGGTACACTCTTATACACTCTAGTTCACTCTGTACACTTTGGTTCATTCTGTACTCTCTAGCTTCACTCTAGCGCACTCTTATACACTCTAATACACTCTTATACACTCTAGTTCACTCTGTACACTTTGGTTCACTCTGTACCCTCTAGCTTCACTCTAGCGCACTCTTATACACTCTGATACACTCTTATACACTCTAGTTCACTCTGTACACTTTGGTTCACTCTGCACTCTCTAGCTTCACTCTAGCGCACTCTTATACACTCTGATACACTCTTATACTCTCTAGTTCACTCTGTACACTTTGGTTCACTCTGTACCCTCTAGCTTCACTCTAGCGCACTCTTATACACTCTGATACACTCTTATACACTCTGGTTCACTCTTATACACTCTGGTTCACTCTTATACACCCTAGTTCACTCTGTACTCTCTGCTTCACTCTAGCGCACTCTTATACAGTCTGGTTCACTCTTATACACTCTAGTTCACTCTGTACTGTCTGCTTCACTTTAGCGCACTCTTATACACTCTGGTTCACTCTTATACACTCTAGTTCACTCTGTACTCTCTGCTTTACTCTAGCGCACTCTTATACACTCTGGTTCACTCTTATATACTCTAGTTCACTCTGTACACTTTGGTTCACTCTGTACTCTCTAGCTTCACTCTAGCGCACTCTTATACACTCTGATACACTCTTATACACTCTAGTTCACTCTGTACACTTTGGTTCACTCTGTACTCTCTAGCTCCACTCTAGCGCACTCTTATACACTCTGGTACACTCTTATTCACTCTGTACTCTCTGCTTCACTCTAGAGTGTACCAGAGTGTATAAGAGTGCGCTAGAGTGAAGCTAGAGAGTGCAGAGTGAACCAAAGTGTACAGAGTGAACTAGAGTGTATAAGAGTGTATCAGAGTGTATAAGAGTGCGCTAGAGTGAAGATAGAGAGTACAGAGTGAACCAAAGTGTACAGAGTGAACTAGAGTGTATGAGAGTGTATTAGAGTGTATAAGAGTGCGCTAGAGTGAAGCTAGAGAGTACAAAGTGTACAGAGTGAACTACAGTGTATAAGAGTGAACCAGAGTGTATAAGAGTGCGCTAGAGTGAAGCAGAGAGTACAGAGTGAACCAAAGTGTACAGAGTGAACTAGAGTGTATAAGAGTGTACCAGAGTGTATAAGAGTGCGCTATAGTGAAGCTAGAGAGTACAGAGTGAACCAAAGTGTACAGAGTGAACTAGAGTGTATAAGAGTGTACCAGAGTGTATAAGAGTGCGCTAGAGTGAAGCTAGAGAGTACAGAGTGAACCAAAGTGTACAGAGTGAACTAGAGTGTATAAGAGTGTATCAGAGTGTATAAGAGTGCGCTAGAGTGAAGATAGAGAGTACAGAGTGAACCAAAGTGTACAGAGTGTACAGAGTGAACTAGAGTGTATGAGAGTGTATAAGAGTGCGCTAGAGTGAAGCTAGAGAGTACAGAGTGAACCAAAGTGTACAGAGTGAACTAGAGTGTATGAGAGTGTATTAGAGTGTATAAGAGTGCGCTAGAGTGAAGCTAGAGAGTGCAGAGTGAACCAAAGTGTACAGAGTGAACTAGAGTGTATAAGAGTGTATCAGAGTGTATAAGAGTGCGCTAGAGTGAAGATAGAGAGTACAGAGTGAACCAAAGTGTACAGAGTGAACTAGAGTGTATGAGAGTGTATTAGAGTGTATAAGAGTGCGCTAGAGTGAAGCTAGAGAGTACAGAGTGAACCAAAGTGTACAGAGTGAACTAGAGTGTATAAGAGTGTACCAGAGTGTATAAGAGTGCGCTAGAGTGAAGCTAGAGAGTGCAGAGTGAACCAAAGTGTACAGAGTGAACTAGAGTGTATAAGAGTGTACCAGAGTGTATAAGAGTGCGCTAGAGTGAAGCTAGAGAGTACAGAGTGAACCAAAGTGTACAGAGTGAACTAGAGTGTATAAGAGTGTATCAGAGTGTATAAGAGTGCGCTAGAGTGAAGCTAGAGAGTGCAGAGTGAACCAAAGTGTACAGAGTGAACTAGAGTGTATAAGAGTGTATCAGAGTGTATAAGAGTGCGCTAGAGTGAAGCTAGAGGGTACAGAGTGAACCAAAGTGTACAGAGTGAACTAGAGTGTATAAGAGTGTATCAGAGTGTATAAGAGTGCGCTAGAGTGAAGATAGAGAGTACAGAGTGAACCAAAGTGTACAGAGTGAACTAGAGTGTATGAGAGTGTATTAGAGTGTATAAGAGTGCGCTAGAGTGAAGATAGAGAGTACAGAGTGAACCAAAGTGTACAGAGTGAACTAGAGTGTATGAGAGTGTATTAGAGTGTATAAGAGTGCGCTAGATTGAAGCTAGAGAGTACAGAGTGAACCAAAGCGTACAGAGTGAACTAGAGTGTATATGAGTGAACCAGAGTGGATAAGAGTGCGCTAGAGTGAAGCAGAGAGTACAGAGTGAACCAAAGTGTACAGAGTGAACTAGAGTGTATAAGAGTGTACCAGAGTGTATAAGAGTGCGCTAGAGTGAAGCTAGAGAGTACAGAGTGAACCAAAGTGTACAGAGTG
The DNA here is from genome assembly GCA_019207045.1 of Branchiostoma floridae x Branchiostoma belcheri. Lineage (NCBI taxonomy): Eukaryota > Metazoa > Chordata > Leptocardii > Amphioxiformes > Branchiostomatidae > Branchiostoma > Branchiostoma floridae x Branchiostoma belcheri. The sequence continues at coordinate 225,020 of CM033039.1, forward strand.
AACTAGAGTGTATAAGAGTGTATCAGAGTGTATAAGAGTGCGCTAGAGTGAAGATAGAGAGTACAGAGTGAACCAAAGTGTACAGAGTGAACTAGAGTGTATGAGAGTGTATTAGAGTGTATAAGAGTGCGCTAGAGTGAAGCTAGAGAGTACAGAGTGAACCAAAGTGTACAGAGTGAACTAGAGTGTATAAGAGTGTATTAGAGTGTATAAGAGTGCGCTAGAGTGAAGCTAGAGAGTACAGAGTGAACCAAAGTGTACAGAGTGAACTAGAGTGTATAAGAGTGAACCAGAGTGTATAAGAGTGCGCTAGAGTGAAGCAGAGAGTACAGAGTGAACCAAAGTGTACAGAGTGAACTAGAGTGTATAAGAGTGCACCAGAGTGTATAAGAGTGCGCTATAGTGAAGCTAGAGAGTACAGAGTGAACCAAAGTGTACAGAGTGTACCAGAGTGTATAAGAGTGCGCTAGAGCAAGGAGGTTGAAAGAGGGAATTTCAACCTCCTTGAGTGAACCAAAGGGTACAGAGTGAACTAGAGTGTATATTGAACCAGAGTGTACAAGAGTGCGCTAGAGTGAAGCTAGAGAGTACAGAGTGAACCAAAGTGTACAGAGTGAACTAGAGTGTATAAGAGTATACCAGAGTGTATAAGAGTGCGCTAGAGTGAACAAGAGTGAATCAAGGAGGTTCCCTCTTTCAACCTCCTTGAGTGAATAGAGTGAATAAGAGTGAACCAGAGTGTATGAGAGTGCACTGGAGTGAACCAGAGTGCACTGGAGTGAACCAGGTGAATAGAGTGAACCAGAGTGAATAGAGTGAACCAGAGAGTACAGAGTGAGCTACAGTGTGAACTAGAGTGTATGAGAGTGTGCTAGAGTGTATGAGAGTGAACCAGAGTGTATGAGAGTGTGCTAGAGTGAACAAGAGTGAATAGAGTGAACCAGAGTACAGAGTGAGTTAGAGTGTACAGTGTGAACAAGAGTGTACAGAACTGTACTAGAGTGTACAGGAGTGTGGAGAATGAACAGAAGTGTACAGAGAGTACAACTACATCTTGCGTATGCGCTTGCCTGCTTATGTTAATTTACACGTACTTATTAGCATTTGAATATATGCATACTGGTCATTTGCATATATGGGACAAAACCATGCTCCCGCTACCAGTCAGACCCAGTAAGAACTGAGGTGTGAGACCACATGCAGGGGGCAGTCAGACCCAGTAAGAACTGAGGTGTGAGACCACATGCAGGGGGCAGTCAGACCCAGTAAGAACTGAGGTGTGAGACCACATGCAGGGGGCAGTCAGACCCAGTAAGAACTGAGGTGTGAGACCACATGCAGGGGGCAGTCAGACCCAGTAAGAACTGAGGTGTGAGACCACATGCAGGGGGCAGTCAGACCCAGTAAGAACTGAGGTGTGAGACCACATGCAGGGGGCAGTCAGACCCAGTAAGAACTGAGGTATGAGACCACATGCAGGGGGCAGTCAGACCCAGTAAGAACTGAGGTGTGAGACCACATGCAGGGGGCAGTCAGACCCAGTAAGAACTGAGGTGTGAGACCACATGCAGGGGGCAGTCAGACCCAGAACACCCTGCAGATCAAAAGTGGCAGTTTTTATTGTCGGACCAATAATGGTACATGTTTGTTTGTTTGTTTGTTTGTTTGTTTGTTTGTTTGTTTATATGTAGCACACCAGAGCCAGAGGCAGTTCAGGAGAGGTTCACCAAAATATGAAAATTGAACAGAAAGTTTCAGTTTTGCTTAATTGCAGGTCGCTTGAGCTCAATTTCATTGTGAGCACATACGTGAAAAAACTAAAATTCAAACATTTTGAAACAAAATTGCAATTGGAACATCTTGAAACAGGAACACACAATATCTAATGATACTTGCAGGTTAGAAAAGGGCTTGTAAATATAGATTTCTATTCTATTCTACTTCTTTTCTACCCTAAAGACTAAACATTGTGGGCTGACATTTACATGTAGGTGGTGCAGAAGTGATAACAGCAGAAATAGTGGCTACTCTACTGGACTACGTATACGCCTTAGGGAAGAAACAGTGGGCTAGTCTACTGGACTACGATCTACGGCAATAACCAAGATGAAGATTTGCTCCTTCAGGTTGATTTAAAAACTTATAACAAATAGTTTCTTGAACAACAACAGACCTTTTCATAGAGTTGGAACCTTCAATGGCTTTAAAGAAAGACAGTTACTGTAGCAGAAATTAAAAGGAATTTGTTTGACAAAACTTAATCTTAAAAGCAAAGCTGCAAATCAAAAGAGGCAAATTTTTCAAGTTTTGAAAAGTCAGTGAGCTTCTGGGAAATATGAGAAATTCAGAAAAGCCTCCAACTTCAAGGAAAAGTAACAAGAAAGTTGGTAAAAGATTTGTTTGCTGTGGCAGAATAAAAAGATGGTAGGAATAGTTCATCAAACTTGGGTGAAAACGCGGAGATAGAATGATTTGGACAAGTAGCCCTACTTTGGGTAAAGTTTCAAACAGGGAAGTTATTGAGAGACTTCGTTGTTTGAGAGAGTTGACCAACCTCCAAGAGAGTTTGAAAAAGTCAACAAACTTCCCAGAGTTTTTAGGAGTCAGTTCAGAATGATTGACATGTGAGAAGGGTAAATGAAGGTCAAGCATCATCAGATATTGCCTCCGTCGCAAGACGCCGTTAGTGAAGCGGAAAACTAAAACTGAACAGACCTCGTACGTGGTTGGCTGCTCGGGGCGCATCGAGGAATTACCATAACCCTGGACCAATCACAAATCATCATGCATTATTCAAATCTCAATCCACCAATCACAAATCATAATGTGCTATTCAAACATTAATGGACCAAACACAAGTCATCATGAGTTATTTCAAATTTCAATAGACCAATCACGAATCAGCATAAATGTTTTAGCCCAATCAAAATTCAACATGCTATTATTCAAAGTTCACTGGACCAATCAGGATCAAGCATGCATTATATGAATTGCCAGTTTGTGACATGAAAAGGCAGACAAGGATGCATGAATCAGTACAAATGTCATGTGATGTATTTTTCTTATAAAGTTATAGCTGAATGAAACAGAGAACAGTTTTCCATATAGTCAGATTGCATGAACATAACCCACCTGTCCTGACACCCCTGCTGACCAAGTGGACTGTTCCAAAATCAGTCAACTCTGAGAGAAACATGACAGAAAGATGGAGCGTACCACTCCTCAGCAGGGGTGTCAGGGTGGAGATATGTGTGTTTTTACCTCATAGATGCCGTCCTGTTCCTGTTTGATCTTGGCGATGTCCAAAAGTCGCGACCAGACCTCCCCGCGGAGAGAGTGGGGGATTCCTTTGTATACTCGTTTGTGCAGCTGCAGAACAAATAAATAAACAAATAAACACTAAACACTCCCGTGTAGACTAAGAGAGTGAGCGATTCCTAACGAGTACACTCCCTTGTTCAGCTACAAAACGAATCTACTCATACATTCCATGAATGAAAATGCTAAACAGCACTGTACTGTTTAAACACTAACCCACCAACTTGTCAATGTGCACACAGTACAAATGGTGACTCAGAGGTAAGAAAAATCTATTCTTGGCACATAACAGGGAACAGCAAAGCTTTCACACTTACTGTGTTTAGCACTTATATCACACTTCTTATGGAATTATACAAGTTTTGCCATGATTGACCCCTGACCTTGTCTGAGTTGACATATTTGTCCCAGTTTTTCAGCATCTTCAGCCACTTCGGCACCCGCTCCACTTCCAGCGCCTTCAGCTAGGGGGCGCCAATGAGAAGGGAACAGGCATTAGGTGGGAATCAACACAAGATGTATAATGTATAGATTATAATCAATAGACTGGTGAAACCAGAATTGTGGGATGTACTTCCTACCTTTTCCTCTTTCACATCCCTCTCTGGCAGTTCCTTTGTGCTGTGGATATAAAAGAATGCAAATCTGTGATAAAGAACATAACAGTGTGTACAAACTACCGTTTATTCCATGCCTCAAGATTAGAGAGTTCCTACTTGCTATAATTGTAAAGGCTAGTCCCACAAGGCATTATCAAATAGGAATTCTGCATTCCTGGAATTTTTAGAACATTTGGCCTCAATAGCAGCTCTAATGGCACTGCCTCTAAGACAGAACTTCCAAAAAGTCACGAGGCAAAAAGCACAACAGACAACCATCATGTTAAGTTTGCCCAACCTTAACTATAGTTTCTGTGAAATAAATTATTATCAGCCTGTCATTATAAAAACTGCATAAAGCCATAATTGTCAATTATCAGGGTATTTGTTTGTTTGTGTGTTTGTTTACTTACTGCATGAAGCCATATCTGTTTGTTTGTTTGTTTACTTACTGCATGAAGCCATGTTTGTTTGTTTGTTTGTTTACTTACTGCATTGAGCCATGTTTGTTTGTTTGTTTGTTTACTTACTGCATGGAGCCATGTTTTGTTTGTTTGTTTGTTTACTTACTGCATGAAGCCATATCTGTTTGTTTGTTTGTTTACTTACTGTATGAAGCCATATTTGTTTGTTTGTTCGTTTAATTACTGCGTGAAGCCATATTTGTTTGTTTGTTTGTTTGTTTACTTACTGCATGAAGCCATATCTGTTTGTTTGTTTGTTTACTTACTGCATGAAGCCATATGTTTGTTTGTTTGTTTACTTACTGCATGAAGCCATATCTGTCCGTTATCTTGTACACGATAAACGTCTCGTCCTCCCACGCGTCGATCTCCGAACCCTCTTCCCTTCCCTGTCAATCATAGGTCACATGACTGTTACCATGGCAACAGCATCCAAAAACAACATACACATTACAAAAGTGGTCTTTCCTTCCTAACATTTACCAATATCATATACATGTCAGGGTAAAAGATATTGCCTTAAATTACAGTCAGAGCTTCCTACTGCATTTCATATCACATAAGCACAATGGATGATATGTCATTACTATATGGTAACAGTACGTACCCTGTCATATCTGACCACGATATCGGCTCGCTCCGCCGCCGCACGATCCAGCGCGCTTCTCTCGTACTCGGCACCTGCAGAACGTAAAAAAGGCTTGGTAAATATCTTGATTCCATAGCCCCAGCCTTATTCTGCAACACCATGGTGTTTAACAAGCCCCAAACTTGAGACCAGCTATCTATGGACTATACCACAATACTTTCAGGAAGGGGGTGTCAGTCTGTAAAGTAATGCTGCAGTACCTGAAAATACAGCTAGGAGGCACAGAAGGATCTTGAGTTATAAGTGTGAACACACAAACAAGTAAACACAATACCCGTATCAGAGCTGAACCCACCTACAAGTACAAGGTAGTAAGCAACAAGTTCACTTTACCTGCAGTCTCAAAACTAGGCAACAGGGGGCACTGCAGCCCACTGACCATAGTACAGGCACAATGATAATAAACCTGTCACTAACACATTCATGTGTCACTGCTGTATACCAACCTGCTAGTACAAGCTTGATCTGTTCCAAAACTGAACCACTTTTCCTCTACAGAGTTAAACATGAAGAAAAAAATCTAGCTTGCAGTCCCCAAACTCGTCAACAGGGGGCACTGCAGCACAGATCATATCTCACAATGACTGCAAATCTGTCAGACATGTGACATCTGCATCCCAAATTACAAGCTAGATCTGTTACAAATGTTAATCTGAGACTTTATTAGAAAATCAATTAGTGACGTGCCCTAGGGCACGCCACTTATCTTCCTGGAATTCATGACAAACAATGAAGTACATACAAAATATCAATATTTACATAAACATTTTCTTCCCAGGGATACATTGTATTTCATACAGCTAACTTGTACTTGTAAGTGAAGAAAATAATGGACAAATCGCCTGTTTGGTAACTGTTCCGTTGTTTTATTTCTAAAGAAATATAACAAAAAGTAATAAAATTCAAATATTCTGATCAATTGAAAGCATGACAGCCAATTCTGATGTATGCTTTACCAATCAGCAAACTTGACCCAGAATGCAGGTTTGTGATATTAGCTGATATTTACTAATGACTTCATACAAGATTAACGTGAATACTGTAGATAAAGCTCACCCTCATATAAACATTAATAACTTATAACATACGGCTGCTGACATATATCTATACTTGCTATGTTTAATGTAACATTTACATCAGTAAATCATTTACACCAATAACAAACAGATGGAATACACTTGAAAAGCAAGATGGCCTTTACTTATGCTAAAACCTCAAGCAAAATTATAGTTGGTGCGGACACCCTGTGACGGACATGCTGATTTTTTACAAATAGGTAATATAATACTTACAAATCACATGTATGTTTGGGTCATTATTATTGACCCTAAAAACCTACACATGTTGTGAAAATCTATGGTTAAGTACACTTTTCTATCACATACATGTACGTCCCACATTCATGTAAAAGATAAATACAGATTTATAACCGACAATGAGACTTTCTAACACGGATTTATACAAGACGTTTTCCGAACAATTGACCCAGATCCAGCAATGACAGGACAAGCGAGGTTGTTATGGAGGTTATCGGGTGGTTAATTATTCAGCGGGAGGTATTTATGCTGTCAGTATGAGGGATGGAGGACGGATTGAGTCACTAAGGCAGCTGTATATGTGGGGAAAGGGACGGAAATGTAATCACAGTCAAACCTGCCCAAGATGACAACTCAGGGTCCGATACATTCAATTCTTGTTGAAATTTTGAGAGCGCTGATTGGTCCCATTGGGATAGTAGTTTGCTCCTATGTTCGCTTCTGCTACACAGGAAACTTGTACAGTCACACCTACCCAAGAAGACCACTCGGGGACTGATAAAAATTAAAATCTGCTCTATGTGGACAGGTGGTCAGCTGCTGATAGACAGGATTCTTATGCTTGTGTCGATGAGAGAATTATCAAACTTGCAAAGCGACCATCAAAAATTTTAAGTCACATTGGCCAGAAGGTTAATAAGTACAATCATGTTGATGTGCTGTCAACATCAAGGTTCTGGGAGCAGACATGGGCAGAGGCAAGTTTTCCTCCCAGCCCTCTTCATTCATGTTGACCCTTTGCTAAAATTGGTGAAAAATGTAGAACTGTCAGCCTTGTAAAACATAACAGATCCACTGTACAAGATCCTGACTGCCCAGTTCTGACCACATCCATATTGTGACATCAAACAAACAGCACGTTCAGACGGACAGCCGCTCATTTGTCCTTCCTGTTTCTGCCTGCAGCAGCCTGATAACCAAGGTCAGACTGACCTTGACCCATCCTGGAACATGACCTTGAGGATGATCCTGACTTTGATAAACACAATAGAGATTTGTATTGTGGTAACAGTTGCCTTAGCAAAAACTGTTCTCAATAATACATTTTCATCTGCAAAACATCATGGTTTGTATCATTCATACTCATAGTAAGTTAGTAAAGTGTTCTTGTTTTTTCAGAAACAGAAACCTTAGCTATACTGTGTAGGTCCTTTTCTTTGTGCATTTCTATGTTGACCTTGCTTCCACCATCATCATGATACTAAGTACTAGCAATATGCATTTCCCCTGTAGAACTGCAGAATTGATTAAACTGACTTTACTTGAATATAAAACACAGAAAAACCTGCTGTCCCTCCAAGTACTAAAAAATGTAGTCCCCACAATAACACTTAGGTGTAGTGCCGTATTTCTACAAGATACTGATCTCAACAACCTTCAACACAACAACTGTTGCTAGATGTGAGATCTCCATTCCATACATGTACGCTTGCTGATTACAGCCAAGGCAGTCTCTAACCACAGCGGAAGTCTCTGGGTTATTTGGTTTGACTTCTTCTTCTGATACAGTGGAAGACAAAGATCCCACCTTTAAGGAAGTTTACAGTATTTCTATAAGATATTGATCTCAACAACCTTCCACACAACCATTACTGCTGATGTGAAATCTCCAGTCCCTGCACGTTCACTGACTACAGCTAAGGCCAGTCTCTAGTTAGCCCCACTGGCCTGACAAACTCCACACACAAACCACCCGCAGCCATTCAAATAAAGTCTGACTGAGACCATCCACCACAGCCAGTTTGGACATGGATATAAATAGAGCTGGTTTCTCCATAAACTCAACAGATCTTTATAAATAAACTCACACAGCAGTTTCCTGTGACAAGAATAGCCTGGGATGTTATAAACAATTGGAAAGTCAGTTCATTATACAATTTGCAGGGAATAGTTTTTTAAACAAGACAAATCAATATCCATGTACGTTCTCTATTCTTCCTTTCCTGTCCAAATCAGATCTCTCTCTGATAGTCTATTGATTATCAGATGATGAAAAATTTGATAAAGTAGATTTATACAGTTTGCCCTGAAAATAGGACAAAATTGACATAAAATCTATAGAACCCAACAGAAATAGCTTTACAAACGACATGCACTCGATGAGTACAAATGTTTCAGGAATTGAAACAAATGAGACCAAATCGACAGTTCTGCATAAAAACCCTCCAGCCAGCGATTACCGAATCCCCAATAACACTCCTCACTCAGTCACTGACAACCTGCAGCTACAGGCAGGGCTGATTTTTATTTCTAAAAGCATATTTGGAAGACATAACCTCAAATCCATAATAATTTTACATGTATGTAATTGTAATATTAACATTGTAATATGCTGACATCCATGGATCTTAGCTATATAAAGGACTGAAGACACAGGTATGAAGGCACCCCCACACAGGTATGAAGGCACCCTCAACAACACACGACCTACCGCACAGTAAACGTCATTGATTTTTCCATTATACTATAATGGAAAACCTCTGCACACATAAGATCTGCCCCTTTTGTTGCCATGACAACACGTATCCCGGATAGAATAATCAATACAGTGCAAAACTACTATGTAGTCAGTCAGAAAGGTACAACCTTGGACAACGCCATTCAAGTGCAGCCTTGGGCAACAAACATGTCTAAACCACAACACTCACAAACAACAAACAGCCACAACCCAAACACTCGCCAGACATTAGCTGTTACACTCAAGACATGGACTGTTGAGTCCAAGGAATTTCTAAGACTTCTTCAGACACCATCGGCCCAGCCCAGCTGTAAGACATCCACCAGCTAAAGACATGGCAGAAGCCAAGATGCAGCTGATGCTCCTTAAGCAATCACCATGGCAACCAAGCATAACATCTCAAGACGTCTTATCTTTATTACTTCATCCTGAGCCAAGACGTTCTCCAGATGGCTCCAGACTCACTCTTAAGCCAACGTCTTGACATGTAAGACATCTTATCAACCAGAAGACTTAGTGTTATTGAACTTACTCCAGACCAACAGTAAATAAGACATTCAGTAGATCTGGTGTATAACATATGCCACTGCAGTGCACCTTCAGTTGAAGCAACCATATAAATGCAAGACAACGGAATGGTGTAACTTAAAGGATTGAAGAGCAAAAGTCAAGAGACTTGCTCCTTCCTTATAAACAAACAAAAACGTTACTGTCTGATATTAAGCCATGGAGATCAGGGTTGAAGAAGTTTTCTAAAATCCACTTGTCCTATCGGGCAAGCACATAAAAAATGTACTTGCCCGAACCAATTTTTCACTTGCCCAAAATTCAAAGGTCACTGTTACTAGTATATGCATTTTCACTTACAGCAATGGAATTCTCTGTAGACAATTGCTTGATGTCATGACTGTAAAAAGTAACAAGTATATGAAAATTGCACTAAAATCAATGGAAAAATCTTACTTGCCCGATAGGACAAGTGGGGTAGGACATGCACTTGCCCGAACGGCACTTTCACTTGCCCTGGACAATAGGGCTAGTGGACTTGTTTATCCCTGGAGATCTCAAGAAACAACTTTCACTTTTACTTTCTTCATCCAGCAGGAGTATGACTCAGCCATGTGTTGATGTTCTGTTGTTTGCTGGTTTGTTTGTCAATATGGAGCCTTTTGATTTATTCATTCATGAAAACTTCCAATGAGCCTGCTTTTCTAAGCTGACGACAGGAATCTGAACACAAGAAACTTATATTTATAAGCACAAAAACATTCTACATCAGTATAAAACTTCCTTCTTCTTCTGTCTGCCAAGACACACACATCCTGTTTACCTGCTGCTATTAAGGAAACACTCAAGTTTTATCTGTTTTTGCTAAAGGGCAAATTACTTTTGAGACAACCCCCAAGACTTCTAAGTCTCTGCCAAGGAGCCGTTTATGTTTCTTGAGACTGAAGGTGAAGTAGAGGGGGAGTTGAAATTGTCAAGGTCATTTACTTGAGGCTTATCTTCAAAGTCACACTTACCCCCAAGGTCAAACTCATCCCCAAGGTCACATTCCCTCCCACCCCACAGACAGGAGGCTGTGACATCATCTCACAGCGGTGTTCAAAATACTTTGTTGCTGCGAAGTGGCACTCAGAACACTGTTAGGTTTCAAATGTTTGTGAGACTTGAGCCCGGATGCCAGACTGTTTCCAGGGCCTACACAGGCCAACTGAGTTACTATAATTGAGATCTGGCTGGGGTCTGGTACCCAGGCTAAAGGTGAAGTAGAGGGGGAGTTGAAATTGTCAAGGTCATTTTCTTAAGGCTTATCTTCAAAGTCACACTTACCCCCAAGGTCAAACTCGTCCCCAAGGTCACATTCCCTACAACTCCACAGACAGGAGTCTGTGACATCATCTTGCAGTGGTTACTTCAAAATCCTTTGTTCCTGCAAAGTGGCACTCAGAACACTGGTAAGTTTCTAATGTTTGTGGGAGTTAAGCCTGGAAGCCAGACTGTTTCCAGGGCCTACACACTAACACAGGCCAACAAGTTATTACAGTAGAAGCCAGTTTATTGCACATCGGATTAACGCACACTTCTGTTAACTGCACGGAATCCCAGAATCCCAAACCGGTGCGGTCCAGTTAGATAGCTTCGCATGATTGCACCAGTCGGATAATTGCACGAAATTCACTGGCAAATAGGCCGTGCAATTAAGCAGCTTCTACTGTATTGAGATCAAGCAGGAACCAGGGCTAGCGGGAGTTTTATTTCTACAGTTTTCGGGGTGATCTCTTAACCGAAAGTTAACAACGCTGTGAACATGTCTTCCTTATACAATTACTACAAAACCGTTTCAGCCACAAATCTAAAACACAGCAAAAACCTCCCTTTCCCTCACACTGCTACTTAATCCTAGATGGTTGTGTGAAACGTTGAGCCATGGCAAAGCCACTCTCAGCAATCAGATCCAAAACATCAGCTTCACCTCCCGTTCACCCATGTGTATACTCTGTCATATTCAATTTAGTAATCTCAAATGTTCCTTGTTGGTTGAGGAATGAATATTTGCACTCTGTCAATATTCGTCTCATTGATCTGAAATGCTCCTTGTTGTGAGAGATATTTGGATATTTAGAACCCCTTTTGTGCGGTCACCAGCACAGTTCTGTCTGTGACACAGGCGACCTTCACCCACCAAGGTCACAGCACCCTGATTAATCCAGCTGAAACCTGATCTGTCATCATGCTGACAGCAGCACTAGTGACCTTGAAGGGTGCTTGGTTTGTCCTTGGATTCATTTGAATCTACATGAGGACAAAATTAAGGTCAGCAGGAAGAACAAATGGGTCATGTGATCAGGTCATGTGACACAGATCTGACCAACCAACGTCCAGTTCCCATTTCCAAATTATGATGAAGATCTACATGCATAAAGTACATATTACAACATACATTCAAGTCTTTTTTTCTTTTTTTCTTTAGGCAATCAGAGATGGCAGACTTCACCCCTTCCCATACATTTGAACAGTGGTGCTACATAATTGGTGTCTGTTAATTCACATGTTTTGTCACGACATTGTTATAAAAAGGAGCTTCAAAACTTCTTTCATGCACAAATTAGGAAGATGTGGTACACAATGTATCACATACACAGAAACATACACAGACACACACTCACACACAGACAGCCTTAGAAATATATCTACATTCTACACACACAAATACACAGACACATGCGCACGCACACACAGACACACAGATACACAAACATGCACACACACACAAACGCGCACGCACACACAGACACAGACACACACACATAGACACAAACACACACACACACACACACACACACACACACACACACACACACACACACACACACACGCATACAAGTCCACAACACTCCCCACTCTTGTTTGAAGCACCAAACCACCCATGCCCCCACCATGCCCCATGTTTAATGTATGACACCCAGCTGTACACCCTTTATAATCAGAGTTCTATAATCTGTGATTTTCCATAAAAAATCAGCGTGAAACTGGTGATGATAGGAACACCACTCCACCAGCTGGGGCCTGGGGTAATTAGGCTGCTAATTACCGCTGATGCTCGTTAGAACAGTGCACAGTGGCTAATTACACCTGATTATAGATAGAATCACCCAGAATAACCCAATAATGGTTCAGTTGGGGGGGGGGGGGCTAACTCTACCATCTCTCTCACAGCCTCACACCTGGGCCTGTAGGATGGGATGGGGCAAATAAAACCTACTGGAGAAACAGAACTACTATTTTTGTGTGACTTTGCTTTTTATATTATCTAACAACAGTCATTCACAGCTAGCTATACATTATCTATTTGTGTGCATGTAGAGGTCTTCCTTGGAAATTGAAAATCAGACTGAGGGCGCAACCAAATTGTCTCCAACAAAAACCATCTGCCAAAGATTGTTCTTGTTGAACATCTAAAGTAATTACATACAGCTGAACCTAGAACCCGAGTCTCTACCTTCTAAGTTCAACTGGGTTCAAGTTCATTTTGGTTCAAGTTCATTTTCAGTTCAGCTGGATTCAATTTCATCTATGGTTCAGCTGGGTCCAGGTTCAGCTGGGGTCGAGTTCATATTTGGTTCAAGTTCACCTTTGGTTCAGCTGGGTTCAAGTTCATTTTGGTTCAGCTGGATTCAGGTTCAGCTGGGTTCGAGTTCATATTTGGTTCAAGTTCATCTTTGGTTCAGCTGGGTTCAAGTTCAGCTGGGTTCGAGTTCATATTTGGTTCAAGTTCATCTTTGGTTCAGCTGGGTTCAGGTTCAGCTGGGTTCGAGTTCATATTTGGTTCAAGTTCATCTTTGGTTCAGCTGGGTTCAGGTTCAGCTGGGTTCGAGTTCATATTTGGTTCAAGTTCATCTTTGGTTCAGCTGGGTTCAGGTTCAGCTGGGGTCGAGTTCATATTTGGTTCAAGTTCATTTCTGGTTCAGCTGAGTTCAAGTTCATGCTGATAAACTGTACAGGTTTTGTCCCCAGGCTGAACAACTGAACTTGGCTGGCTGCCAGATGTCTGTAGTTATGGAGTCTCCCAGGAGATGGTACAAGTCTGAGGTGCTGGAAGTAAGTGGGGTCCTCTGGTGCTCTAGCCTGATTACATCTTGCTTATAGCAGCCCACCCAACATCCGCCTCTCTCTCTCTCTCTCTCTCTCTCTCTCTCTCTATATATATATATATATATATATATATATATATATATATACTGTACTGGGAAAATGGTTAAATTGTTCACTGTTACATGTATCTGTACATGTGTGAGCTGAGGAGGTACTGTGAGGCAGAAGTAAATGATACAGTGTATTTGATTACACGGCTGGGTCCATACAGGTAATATCTTTCTATCCCAAATCCCAACATCTGCTTGAAAGTTGGAGCTCATACCTGGCTCCTATCCAAACCCCTCAGCCTATAAACCAGTGATTATGAGTTCTCCAGGGGACTGGTACAAGTCTGAGGTGCTGTAAGTAAGTAAGTGGGGTCCATTTTGTATGTTAGCAGTATATAAATAAATAAATAGCAGTGAAGACTTACTACAAATGTCATCAAATGTACACTACACTCATCAGCATACATTGTAAATATACTGTACTGGGGAAATGGTTAAATGGTTCACTGACGTTACATGTATATTTACAAGTCTCAGCTGAGGAGGCACTATGAGGCAGAAGTAAATGTTGTACAGTCAAACCTGTATTAGGGGCCACCTCTACAGAGGGGCCACCTGTCCATAGTGGCCACTTTTTGTCGGTCCCTTGGGTATTTTATCTACAAGTTGCCACCTCTATACAGAGGCCACCTGTCTATAGTGGTCACATTTGTCCGGTCCCTTGAGTGGCCGCTATAGACAGGTTTGACTGTATTTGATTATACAGCTGGGTCCATACAGGTTATACAACTATCCCAACATCTACCCCAATATCTGCTTGGAGCTCATGCCTGGCTCCTGGCCAACTCCTCAGCCTATAAACCTGTGATTATCAGTTCTCCAGGGGTATGGTACAAGTCTGAGGTGCTGTAAGTAAGTAAGTGGGGTCCTCTGGTGCTTGGGTTATCATGTTAGCGGTGAACACTTCCCACAAATCTCATCAACTTTACACATGAACATGGCACCACATCAACACTAACATATATATATATATACTGTACTGCGAAAATGGCTCACTGACATTACCTGTACCAGCACATATATGAGGAGGCACTATAAGCAGAAGTGTTAGTCCTCTGGTGTTTTGGTTATCATGTTAGTGATGAAAACTTCCAACGAATTTCATCAACTCGAAGTTTTCATCAACTCTACACATGAACCTGGCAGCTGGTGTAATCAATACTGGACTGTAGCTAGGAAAGTACTCAGGGGAATGTGAACTTTAAGTATGAGGAAAACTATAAGTATCTCAGCTAAAGCATTAGCCTTCACCAAGTCTTCCTTATGTGTTATGGATAAAGGACTATGGCAAACTCTGTAAGCTGACTACACTTCCCTTTGGCAAAACTCCGTTGGAACATATAACTCCTTATAGCTATTTGGCTCAATTTTACAATTTTTCTGGTGGTGTATTTGAGTCTGGTGGAAACCACAGTCCTAAATTGTCAGCTACAAACCCAAGGAGGCTGTGGGGAGGGAAATGTCATTATGGAGCCAAGTTAAAGGTGGGGATTTCCAACTTCACTCATGGCTAGACATGACCTCATTACCCCTAAAGTAGCCTCTCTAAACAACAGGAACCTCATTACCCCTACAGTAGCCTCTCTAAACAACAGGAACCTCATTACCCCTACAGTAGGGATCTAACCATGGATAGTGAGTGAGTGAGTGAGTAGCCTCTCTAAACAACAGGATTTCCTACAGGACTGGCCTGGATCAATAATGACAATACAGCACAGACTAGGCAACTGTTAGCAATAGTTTACAGAAAGCTATGTACGGTACTTGTACTTACATAGTACAGTACAGGCTGCTGCCGTAAATACAGTTATCTACAGTACAGACTGTCCATGATACTGGGACTAAATCAGAATGCCATAAATAAGTCTAGTTACAGTACAGTCTAGGACTGACTGTTGCCTCATGATCAACTGCCTACACATTTGTGTTATTACAAATTGTCACCATCTCAACAACAATGTGAGATTTCATTCTATAATTTCTAAAACGTAAAAAGGCAACAATAAAACTTTACAATCATGTACATGTTGTTCTAATCTAAGTAGTAAATCTAAATGTACAGTCCAGTGTTATATGGGTCAGCAGCTACAGTGTGGGAAAATTGAGCCACTTCTGGGCAGACGACAGTAAAATGGGAGTGAGACAAAAAGCTAGCCTCCCATACACCATAGACAGGGTTCTAACTATAGAGTCAAGCATCATACAGAAAAGGCTGTTAGACAAAGGGTTAAAATATCCTACAGCAGAGACCAGGGGGTTAAAAGGGGTTTAAGAGTCCTAAAAGTGTCCTGTGATGTTAAGTGGTGGAACTGAGTGCTTAGTCTGGGTGGGAAAGAGGTTGGGACGTTAGTCACCTGACTTAGTGACTACTCTGGTGTGTGTTGGGGGAGGGGGGGCTTGGTGGTGTTACACAGGTCTCTAAATACAATGTACATTGATGGAGGTGGCAATGTATTTCTGGCGGAACAAATATTGGAGTTATTTGGTATAAGTTACTATAACAAATACAGTGTTTAACTCTGAAGACTTCAGTTTTCTCAATATTATCCGAGTTGTTACTTCGTCATCACTATTTTGATATCAAAGACAAACTGGTTCATGGGGCTTTATGAAGATGCATTAGTCATGATGATGCCCTTGTGTGACCGGCAGTAGGGCTGATTTAGCTTACTGACTCACTCACAATAGTGGTTCTCACAATTGCACAACTGCCAATGTCCTCAGACTCAGAGTCAGAGCATTCCCACTGACATGCAGCTTGAATGTAACTAAAATTGACTGAACTTGAGATTATCTTTACCTCTGTGTCTGATATTGTTTGAACCTTTATTTATTCCTGAGAAGCTCAAATCAGCCTGCAGGCCACTTTTCATTGAGGCCATGAGGGAGGAAAGGGTCAGATATCATAAGACTTTTCCTTTGTTTGGCTTCAAGTACAAACCCCAGTATTGGTAATGATCTTGCACTGGTCAGGGTTCTAGCTAGTGGGCCACTACGCTATAATTTGTGACCTCTACGCTAAAATAAGGGCCACTGCGCTAATTTTTAACTAGTCTAGTGGTGTTTTGCTATCATTTGCTTGTTCAACTATGTATAATCAATGTCTGAACAACGAAAAATTATAATATGACCCTCAAAACTGGCAAAAGAATCTTTCAAATTACATGTGACGTTAACAGAGCACCAACTTAACTCTACATTTTCAAAATATCACCGTGGAAGGGCCTGCAAGACCCCCCTTCCACACCATTCCCACGACGCTAAAATAAAATCCTGGCTAGAACCCTGCTGGTGCTGATTCTGTAGCTCATAGTCTCACACTCTACTCCAGTCTCTACTCTCACACATAATCACCACTGGGAACTCTCCCTCCAGCACCATTCCCACTGAACAGCTGCAGGTTTCACGGTCCGCTGCACAGAACAGGCACTGTCAGAGACTACTAAATATCAAGGTCATCTGAAGGTTGGAACAAAGAACCTTCAGATGGTAACTAGCTAGGGGTCAGCTGAAGGTCAGGGAGGGCATGACTTCTGGGTTTTCTGACCACCCACCCTCCACAAGACTTAAGGAGTCCTACTGGACATGACTTTGCCCTCTCTGTTCATGTACGTAGCCGTATTGACTTCTTACGGTAGATCTCAAAGAAAACGGTATAGTAAAGCCGCGATGCGTTATATCAGCCTAAAAATGGTTCCCCGTTCTTGGAAGGGGTTGATAAGTCACGAGGAACTATTTTTGAAAGCTAGACCGCAGTTAGAAGTCATGTAATTACGCCTGAAAGTTGACCAATTTTCAGGGTTTCAGTGGTGCGTTTCGCTATTGTTTTCGGGACGAGTTACGCACTACATGGGGTTTTCCGATATACCGGGTTATAGGATAAGGATCAACTGCTTCCGGGTCAACAATACTAATAGTGTAGTGTTGTTGCACTATCACCTGGCAGTAACTTTAACACATTTAATGGATTACTGTACTCTTGAGGTTGTTTTTACATACCATACTACAATGTAGAGGCTTTTCGTTATGGGGGAGGTTTATACGGAATACGGATAGACCGGTGCCATACTACAGGTTTGTAAAAAAAGTGACAGCCTGTGCCAATGTCGAAGCTTTCCAGGCTATCAAGGCAAGTTTATACGGATGGAACAGAGACTTTCTACAATAAAGATTAGCACAGTTCTTGTCCTGTCGAGATTTTACGTTACTAAGGGAGTTGTATTCAGATACAAATGTGCCATACTACAGGTGTGTCCAAAAAAATTGACACAGTTGTGTCAATGCCCAAGATTTGCGTTCTTAAGAGAGGTTTGTATGGATCAAACAGAGACTTTTTACATGTGTATCATATAGAATGACACTGTTCTTGTCCTGTTAAGATTTTACGTTATAAAGGGAGCTTTTATTCGGATAGAACAGTGCCATACTACAGGTGTGTCAAAACAAATTGACACAGTTGCGCCAATGCCGAAGATTTCCGTTCTTAAGAGAGCAAGTTTGTACGAATGAAACAAAGACTTTCTACATGTGTATCATATAGAATGACACTGTTCTTGTCCTGTTGAGATTTTACGTTGTTGAGGGAGGTTTATTCGGATATAATGTCATACTACAGGTGTGTCAAAACAAATTGACACAGTTGCGCCAATGCTGAAGATTTGCGTTCTTAAAGGAGGTTGTTACGGATGAAACAGAGACTATTCACATGTGTATCATATAGAATGACACTGTTCTTGTCCTGTTGAGATTTTACGTTATTAAGGGAGGTTTATGCGGATAAAACAATGCCAAACTACAGGTGTGTCAAAAAAAATTGACACAGTTGTGCCAATGCCAGAGATTTCCGTTCTTATGCGAGGTTTATACGGATGGAACAGAGACTTTCCACATGTGTATCATATAGAATGACACTGTTTTTGTCCTGTCGAGATTTTATTTTGTTAGGGAGGTTTATTCGGATAAAACAGTGTCATACTACAGGTGTATCAATCGCTATTAGGGAATGTTTAACGGATAGAACAGAGACTTTCTACATGTGTATCATATAGAATGACACTGTTCTTGTCCTGTCGGGATTTTACGTTATTGAGGGAGGTTTACGCGGATATAAATGCCATACTACAGGTGTGTCAAAATAAATTGACACAGTTGCGCCAATGCTGAATATTTGCGTTCTTAAACTTTAAGAACGCAAATCTTCAGCATTGGCGCAACTCCGGAAGGTTGTTACGGATCAAACAGAAATTTTCTTCATGTGTATCATATAGAATGACACTGTTCTTGTCCTGTTGAGATTTTACGTTATTAAGGGAGGTTTATGCGGATAGAACAGTGCCATACTAGAGGTGTGTCAAAAATTGACACAGTTGTGCCAATGCCAAAGATTTCCGTTCTTAGGGAAGGTTGTTACGGATGAAACAGACACTTTCTACATGTGTATCATATAGACTTACACTGTTCTTGTCCTGTTGAGATTTTACGTTATTAAGGGAGGTTAATGTGGATAGAACGGTACCAAACTACAGGTGTGTCAAAAAAATTGACACAGTTGTGCAAATGCCAGAGATTTCCGTTTTTATGGGAGGTTGATATGGATGAAACAGAAACTTTCTACATGTCTATCATATAGAATGACACTGTTCTTGTCCTGTTAAGATTTTAAGTTATAAAGGGAGCTTTTATTCGGATAGAACAGTGCCATACTACAGGTGTGTCAAAAAATTGACACAGTTGTGCCATTGTCAGAGATTTCCGTTGTTATGTGAGGTTTATTCCCATGGAACAGAAATTTTCTACATGTGTATCGTATGGAATGACACTGTTCTTGTCCTGTCGGGATTTTACGTTATTGAGGGCGCTTTATTCGGATATAATGCCATACTACAGGTGTGTCAAAACAAATTGACACAGTTGCGCCAATGCTGAAGATTTGCGTTCTTAAAGGAGGTTGTTACGGATGAAACAGAAACTTTCTTCATGTGTATGATATAGAATGACACTGTTCTTGTCCTGTTGAGATTTTACGTTATCAAGGGAGGTTTATGCGGATGGAACGGTGCCAAACTACAGGTGTGTCAAAAAATTGACACAGTTGTGCCAATGCCAGAGTATTCCGTTTTTATTGGAGGTTTATACGGATGAAACAGAAACTTCCTTCATGTGTATCATGTAGAATGACACTGTTCTTGTCCTTTTGAGATTTTATTTTGTTACGGAGGTTTATTCGGAAAGAACAGTGTCATACTACAGGTGTATCAATCGCTATTAGGGAATGTTTAACGGATAGAACAGAGACTTTCTACATGTGTATCATAAGGAAAGACACTGTTCTTGTCCTGTCGGGATTTTACGTTACGGGGGGAGATTTATGCGGATAGAACAGTGCCATACTACAGTTGTGTGTCAAAAATTGACACAGTTGTGCCAATGCCAGAGATTTCCGTTCTTAGGGAAGGTTGTTACGGATGAAACAGAGACTTTCTACATGTGTATCATATAGAATTACACTGTTCTTGTCCTGTTGAAATTTTACGTTATTAAGGGTGTTTTATTCGGATGTAAAAAGTCTCTTTTTCATCCGTATCAACCTCGCAACTGTGTCAATTTGTTTTGACACACCTGTAGTATGGCACTGTTCTATCCGCATAAACCTCCCTCAATAACGTAAAATCTCGACAGGAAAAAAACAGTGTAATACTATATGATACACATGTGAGCAGTCTCGGCTTCATCCGTACAAACCTGTCTTAAGAACGGACATCTTCGGCATTGGCGCAACTGTGTCAATTTTTTGACACACATGTAGTATGGCACTATTCTATCCGCATAAACCTCCCTTAATAACGTAAAATCTCAACAGGACAAGAACATTTTCATTCTATATAATACAACATGTAGAAAGTCTCTGTTCCATCCGTATAAACCTCCCATAAGAACGGAAATCTCTGGCATTGGCACAACTGTGTCAATTTTTTTGACACACCTGTAGTTTGGCATTGTTTTATCCGCATAAACTTCCCTTACTAACGTGAAATCTCAACAGGACAACAACAGTGTCATTCTACACTGTACACATGTAGTGTCTGTTTCAGCCGTAACAACCTCCTTTAATAACGCAAATCTTCAGCAATGGCGCAACTGTGTCAATTTTTTTGACACACCTGTAGTATGGCATTTATATCCGAATAAACCTCCCTCAATAACGTAAAATATCAACAGGACAAAAACAGTGTCATTCTATATGATACACATGTAGAAAGTCTCTGTTTAATCAGTACAAAGCTCTCTTAAGAACGGAAATCTACGGCATTGGCGCAACTGTGTCAATTTTTTTGACACACCTGTTGTATGGCACTGTTCTATCCAAATAAAACTCCCGTAATAACGTAAAACCTCAACAGGACAAGAACAGTGTCATTCTATATGATACACATGTAGAAGGTCTCTGTTTCATCCCTACAAAGCTGTCTTAAGATTGGAAATCGTCGGCATTGGCGCAACTGTGTCAATTTGCTTTGACACACCTGTAGTATGGCACTGTTCTATCCGAATAAACCTCCCTTTATAACGGTAAAATCCTAATAGAACAAGAAGTGTCATTCTGTAAGATACACATGTAGAAGTTCTCTGTTTCATCCGTACAAAGCTCTCTTAAGAACGGAAATCTACGGCATTGGCGCAACTGTGTCAATTTTTTTGACACACCTGTTGTATGGCACTGTTCTATCCAAATAAAACTCCCGTAATAACGTAAAACCTCAACAGGACAAGAACAGTGTCATTCTATATGATACACATGTAGAAGGTCTCTGTTTCATCCGTACAAACCTGTCTTAAGAGCGGAAATCTTCGGCATTGGCGCAACTGTGTCAAATTGATTTGACACACCTGTAGTATGGCACTGTTCTATCCAAATAAAACTCCCGTAATAACGTAAAATCTCAACAGGACAAGAACAGTGTCATTCTATATGATACACATGTAGCAATTCTCTGTTTCATCCGTACAATGCTCTCTTTAGATTGCAAATCGTCGGCATTGGCGCAACTGTGTCAATTTGATTTGACACACTTGAGTATGACACTGTTCTGTCCGAATAAAACTCCCTTTATAACGTAAAATCTTAATAGGGCAAGAACAGTGTCATTCTTTATGATACACATGTAGAAAGTTTCATCCGTATAAACCTCCTTTCAGAACGCAAATGTTTTGCATTCGCACAACTGTGTCAATTATTTGATACACCTATATATGGCACTGTTCTATTTGAATAAACCTCCCTCAAAAACGTAAAATCCCGACAGGACAAGAACAGTTTCATTCTATATGTTACACATGTAGAAGGTCTCTGTTTCATCCGTAACAACCTCCTCTAAGAACGCAAATCTTCAGCATTGGCGCAACTGTGTCAATTTTTTTGACACACCTGTAGTTTGGCACTGTGCTATCCGCATAAACCTCCATTAATAACGTAAAATCTCAACAGGACAAGAACAGTGTCATTCTATTTAATAAACATGTAGAAGGTCTCTGTTTTATCCGTACAAACCTGTCTTAAGAGCGGAAATCTTCGGCATTGGCGCAACTGTGTCAAATTGTTTTGACACACCTGTAGTATGGCACTGTTCTATCCAAATAAAATTCCTGTAATAACGTAAAACCTCAACATTACAAGAACAGTGTCATTCTATATGATACACATGTAGAAAGTCTCTGTTTCATCCGTACAAAGCTCTCTTAAGATTGGAAATCGTCGGCATTGGCGCAACTGTGTCAATTTGTTTTGACACACTTGAGTATGGCACTGTTCATCCGAAAGAAAACTCTCTTTATAACGTAAAATCTTAATAGGACAAGGACAGTGTCATTCTGTAAGATACACATGTAGAAAGTCTCTGTTTCATCCGTACAAAGCTCTCTTAAGATTGGAAATCGTCGGCATTGGCACAACTGTGTCAATTTTTTTGGACACAACTCACGGTAGTATGGCTCATTTGTATCTGAATACACCTCCCTTAGTAACGTAAAATCTCGACAGGACAAGAACTGTACTAATCTTTATTGTAGAAAGTCTCTGTTCCATCCGTATAAACTTGCCTTGATAGCCGGGAAAGCTTCGACATTGGAACAGGCTGTCACTTTTTTTTACCGACACCTGTAGTAATGATGGCACTCAGGTCTATCCGTATTCCGTATAAACCTCCCTCGTAAGGAAAAGCCTCTACATTGTAGTCTGGTATGTAAAAACAACCTCAAGAGTACAGTAATCCATTAAATGTGTTAAATTTACTGCCATATCACCGACTTAGGTGATCATATGTGCAACAACAATACACTATTAGTATGGTTGACCCGGAAGCAGCTGATCCTTGTCCTATAACCCGGTATATCGGAAAACCCCATGCAGTGCGTAACTCGTCCCGAAAACAATAGCAAAACGCACCACTGAAACCCTGAAAATTGGTCAACTTTCAGGCGTAATTACATGACTTCTAACTGCGGTCTAGCTTTCAAAAATAGTTCCTCGTGATTTATCAACCCCTTCCAAGAACGGGGAACCATTTTTTAGGCTGATATAACGCATCGCGGCTTTACTATACCGTTTTCTTTGAGATCTACCGTAAGAAGTCAATACGGCTACGTACAAGTCCTACT
This sequence comes from Branchiostoma floridae x Branchiostoma belcheri, assembly GCA_019207045.1. Lineage (NCBI taxonomy): Eukaryota > Metazoa > Chordata > Leptocardii > Amphioxiformes > Branchiostomatidae > Branchiostoma > Branchiostoma floridae x Branchiostoma belcheri. The sequence goes on from CM033039.1 coordinate 248,184, forward strand.
GGACATGACTTTGCCCTCTCTGTAGGGGGTCCGTTCGGCAGATCATCCAGAGAGAAGAAAATATTCCACTACACACAGATTAGACATGCTCTCTTATCAAAACCTCCAGCAACTCTCAAGCACAAGTCACCAAGAACTAAATAGTCCTAGCTTTAGTGAGGCAATTGACTCAATGCTGAAAATGTGTTACTGTAAAATGCAGAAGTGTTCGCGGTGGTTTTATGTTCGTCGTTTTCGAAAACTCCATTTTCCACTACTGCGAAATTAAATGCATTTACAGTACTCAGCACCAAGAGATCACATCTAGCAAAGTAATACCCATCCCCACACTATATACCTGCCTACAAGTTACAACAGTACAAACCTGTCTGTTGCATCATTCAAAAGGGAATGATTTGAGGTTTGAAACAAATTGCCTTTAAAGTAAAACTACAACCTCCGAGCCCATCCCTGCACCACTCGCAACCTCCGAGCCCATCCCCCACACTATTTTCCATCCTAACAGGCTGCTTCCCCAGTTTGACCTTTGCTGACCCCCAGGTCATCCATCCATCTCCCTGACCTCCACACCAATGTTCTGTGACCTTACACACGACCTTTGCCCTTAATTACAACTGGCCCATCCATTCTCCCTACAATAGCTGCACAACTGGGGTGCTTACAACAACTGGACCTACCTACCACATACTATAGCCAGAAAGCAGTTACTCAAGCAACTGGATATGATTTTAGAAAGGGTCGGATATTTCAGATAGCATCTACTACATAGTACGTCCTTTCATCAGCTATCAGTTGATGCTATCTGAAATGTCTGATGTTTCCCAAACCAGATCCAGTTGCTGGAGTAACTGCTTGTTGTCATATCTTATTACCTGGATGTCTAACCTACATGACCTATCACATATTACATTGTCAGTAACTACATTGTACAAACCAGAAAACACAACAATAGGAGCTTGCTGCAAGTTACAACTCATACAAGAAGTTGAAGAACTACACAGTGTGTAAAAAATATCATGAAAGTAACATTTTAACTCCTGCGGTTTCAAGTTGAATTCAAAACGTTTGTTGGACGTAGAGATAAACGTCTGCATCACCAAAAAGATGGGACATAATGTTATTAAGCTGGACACTAATTACCAGTAATAATGGTGTTTAGCTTCACTACAGGCACAGACAACCAGACTAGTTTTAACTGCTACTGAGTACTATGACTAACATTACTACTAGTACTATGACTAACATTACTACTAGTACTATGACTAACATTACTACTACTAGTACTATGACTAACACTACTACTAGTACTATGACTAACACTACTACTAGTACTATGACTAACATTACTACTAGTACTATGACTAACACTACTACTAGTACAAGGACCACTCACACTACTAGGACCAGACAGACTTTATACAGTCATGTCTAGTCACAACAGACATGTGTTAACCCTCTCCCTACTGCCTAACCCCACAACCAGCACAGCTTTGGTGTGAAACAGCTGCCTTAGCATGCTGGGGGTTAAACTGTCTGCAAGTGACAAGGTCCATGTCCTATTCCCTCGGCTCTGGCAGGTTAAAGTATATTCTAGCAGATAGTTTATTATTCGGATTTTACAGGTAAGTTCACCTGATCAGAGGCAAGAAGAAGAACAGGTAAATTACCCTGATCATAGACACATACAGAACTTGTGCGCAGGTAACAGACAAAACCATACTCCACACAGATAGACTAGTAGTGTTTGTAAGGCCGTTGTCTATGACATACTGAGTGTTACTATTGTGTTACCCAGGCTCCCATTGTCTGAGGAAAATACAATCTGCCGTTGTTTTGATGTTAATAATTAATGAACCCATCCACTGTGCAGGCCATATATATCTGTACAGAGACAGTATAACTGTTATGTAGGATTTCTGTTCTATGAGCTGACTGCATCTGTTATAGACACTTTCTAGAAATTCTACTAAATTCTAGTTACGATTTCAATAAAACATCTACCAAAATCAACATGATTCAGCAAAATGAAGAAATGTTACAGGTCAGAGAAATGCAGAATCATAACAATATTTCCATATATACATATATCACAGGACCTGAGCCCCCTCCCCTCATACAGAGCACTTCCAGCCCCCCCCCCCTGCACCTGTTCTACAGTGATATCATCGCCCCCTGCAGCTGCCCAGTGATGACACAGCACCCCCCCCCCCATGTTGATGCAGGCTTGGCTGCTGACAGACATCATATATAATAACCTCTCTCTCCTTTGTTGTACGTAAATGACCCTGTTGTTTAGTCCAAGAGGTCATATAAATCTTAAAATGTTCATGGTCATTCTAAGTTTGAAGCTTTGGCAGATGGGCTTCATAGCGTCAAATTATACCGCAGATTATATTTTGTAGTTCTATTGAAGTACTCTACACTACAAAATTGTATCATCCAAAATTTTCACTGGGAAAATCGATTTTCCTTCCTGCCATGAGCGAGAAATTATATTCCAGCAAAAATAAGCAAATCTACATTTCCAAAGATAATATCAGAAAGGGACTTTAAATTTTTGGCTCAGAATCATTACAGAAATCTAATTGTTTTTTTTTTAGAAATCTAATAATACATGTAATAACAAAGTGCCATGTTTGAAGTGCAGTGTACACAAACACACATAGCAGGGTTCATATAGTCATTACATTTGTCATGCTTACAGACATGTCATCGACCTTATTACATAACACAACATGTAACCTGCGTGATGTCGGGACATATTCTGGTATACATACATCCGTATCAACCAACAGACGTAACCGGTACAATAAACAGTGCAGTAAACAAACCTGCCAACCAGGAAATACACCTGTAGCCGTAGGGCTTTGTTTTCATCAATTAGTGGCATTTAACGTGACTTTCCTTAATTAACCCAGATGTAAAAAAGGTACATGACTTTGGACTTAGAATAGAAGAAGGCTGGGCTCCACCTTCCAATACTGTGCCTCAACCGATGCTCAAGGATTACATGTACAATTCCCTTACTGCCAGTGCCAGCATATTTCTGTGGTTTTAGAAAGTGATGTTTACAAAACAACATGTGATCACAGGTTTCTTTGTTTGTAAATATTTACATCACAACCATGCCTTGGTATTTGCGACATATACAAATGTACTAGTACCCTGGATATCAGAGTACAACTTTGCCGGCTAAGGGAGTTTACGCCTTCACGCAGTACTTACTGCGTGAGGCGTATCTCCCCGGGCCAGCTAAAGTCGGTTTACGGGGCTATGTTGCTGGCGGCCCGGGAAAGAACCGTAGCCGCGAGCGCTGTTCTCTGGATACCAGGGTAATGTACTAGTATCCCAGTCTGGTCCATTCTATTCTAGACCCTCTGTGATTTGTGGAAAAATTAGCTTAAAACTTTTCATCTTTCTGGTAAGACTTTGCGCTACGTTCTTAGAATGGAAACACTTCAAAGACATGTCTGACAATTGTCCAAAATTAAGGGCACCAAGTTGCATACTCCACATTCCAACTTATTACTACTGAACGATAACATTTGGTGTCTCTACATATTTGAATATGTTTTTAAATGTACTGACAACAGTGTTTTAGCACTGACAACAATATTTACTTGTGATAGTATTAGCTTACAAGATCCTGTAGGTAGAAAAGTAAGTTGTAACATCCAGGTTGTCCCCCCAGGGAATTTCTGCCCCCTCTCCTAATAAGGCTACCCATGAGATGAGGTCCCCTGTGCTGATATTGTGATAACTGTCCTGCCATCAGTAGTCAGTAGTTGTGAATGTGAGCTGCACCTTAGTAAGTCTGTGTAACAAAAACTCTACTGTTTGTGGCTGTGACTGGTCCCGGCATATATGTTGGGCAGGCTGCTATAAGCGAGATTTAATCAGGCTAAGCTGTACCTGTGTGTACTGAGGGGCTCATAAGCCTTATTATCCCTTCTGCACCTGTCCGGAAACCTGCTCAGTTTTCTTAGCCTGGTATCCAAACCTATTGAAGTTGCCGAGTCTCTTCGAAAACTTACACAAAATATTTGTTTGAGAGGACGAGGATACTGGGCAACTTTATACCAGGCTACAGTTTTCTTACCGCATTCAGTATCGACTTGACTTTGGTGAGGAACAGTTACACTGTATATACTGTGGGCAATGAGTACCTCATTCTCCAAAAACAGTTGCACAGGTCACAGTGGGACGACATGTAGGACACAAGATGAAACTATTCAGTGTCCAAATTTTTGAGTTAGAGTAACTGTATGTCACAACGTGGGGCTAGAACCCAGATTATACATCTACAGAGAGGACCTCCACTGTCCAGCTGAGACAGTCCCCAGACACTGGAACAGCACATCTATTAGAGCTGCTCTCACCTACATTTATGCAAGTGGGACACCACAATAGGACTGGCTTAATGGGACAATTAACTTTTACATGTAATAATGGGAGTAGAACACAGGTTATAGAGAAGACCAGATGAGACAGCCCCAGATAAATACCCCATTAACTTGATTAAGCTCATCTCAGCAAATCTGTATACTATAACTAGTATAAGGGAGACAACACCACATCACACATGTCTTCCTACACTACAGTCTCATAGTCATGTTACACTGCACATGTTGTAGTGAGACTAGAACACATCTTTTGGAGAAGACAGAGACATCCCCCCGACACTGGGACTAGAACCCATGTTGCGGAGATAACTGAGACTAGAACCAATGTTGTGGAGAGGGCTGAGACAGCCCCCAGACACTAGGACTAGAACCCATGCTGCGGAGATGAGCGAGACATCCCCCAGACAGATCTATCTCCTGAGCTCCTCACACCCCCCTGTGGAACATGTTTCCCTACATGCATCAAGTCTGGGTGTACAGGACGGGTTATTTACTCTGACTCTGGGTTGTTTATTCTGACCGTATCTCTCGAGTAAACAAGACAACAACCAGATCCTGACACAAACTGTCACTAACTTTCCACGTGGCACTGAACACTTTAACCTTTATCCTGCTATGGTAACATTTTGGAACCAACATAATATTGGAATTTGGACAAATGCGTCTACAGCAGTCAGACTCTGACTACTAAACTCCAAGCAGAGGTTGGTGGAGACAATTGTGACCCTTTAAATCATATGTCCTGTTCTCTGTCTGACGACCCACCAGTATTATGGTCACAATCTTCAACACTAACCTCTGCTTGGAGAGCACATGTTTATCCAACTGCAACACGCATCTTAGCTCAAGAAAAAACAGTTAAAGGAAGCCACTCAGTTTTTATTCTAAAATCTACTGATTTGCAGTTAACTTTAAGTCCCACTACAAGTATGCTCTGACAGCTCACACTCAGTCACACCTATGAAATGTAAACAGAAACCCATCTCCAACTTTATTACAGGTTTGTTGTCTCCCCCACTCCAGTTAAGAGCAACCGTCCTGCCGGACAAGTCTCGACGTCCGCCCTGCGTTTGTGAGTCAACACGAGTCACACGGAGAACAGCTCAGCGTGGGAAAACCAGCCAAGCCTTTGACAAACACACACCCTTCCACTACAATAGCTTCAGACTTCAGACAACACCATAAAACCATTCTAGATATCCAATATATGATTTATGACATAGCGCTAAGATCAGACGTTCCAACTTGCATAATTGCAAGATGTTTACATATTTTTTTCCTGAATCCTTAAATATTATACCGGGTATGAATCATTAAAACTGGACTTGGGAGAACATCCCCAGTCGAAGGTAGGTACCTATTTTCAGGCAGGCAACTAAAGCGAAGAAATAGTTGTAAAGTACCTTCCCAGAGGGCACAACATTGGGAAACCCATGACCTAGTCAATAACAGGCCACCATGTCACTAGTTTCAGGCACCCTCATAAAATAATTAAGGAGTCAGCATGACACTTACTCATTGTGGTTGTGTGGGTCCCATCATGGTAGCTGTGGATCAAATATCACGTGAACTTTGGCACAGATTTTCCTGGAGTAGAAAAAGTCTCATCTTCTTCTCTTCATCGGCATCTGTGAAATATAACAACTTTCATCATGTGCAAAAGTTCGGTGTGACGGATCGTTCAGTGTAATATAACCAGCTGCTGCCGTGTCGCATGCCTGCGAAGCTGGTGTGTTACGCCGAATGGCGGTTATGCCAACTATATAGATACAGATACAGATCATCTTCTGTTTGATCGGGTGAACTATGCTGTAATTTCTGAGTCTGGCATTATCTCGAGTCATTCACTGGCCACTGCCACCAAAGAAGAAGTCCACCCCTTACTTAGTTAAGTTAGTAGTCTTGAAACAATTAATGAATGTAAAAAATTAGATAGCTCTACAGGCTAGACATTTTGAACATTTTTTTAATGTCATAACATGTGTGTGTTTCTTTGCAATTAAACTTCCTGCATGAGTTGGCAAATAAAATCATATTGTTGATGTGGAAATATTACAATTTACATGGAAAGTATTGAACTTGTGTTTGATATGAACCAGTTATGAACCAGACACTGACCTTTCTTAAATGATGTAGAATGAACTTAATTTTATCTTCAAAACATCAATAGAAGGGCACACGGTTTGCAGACTGTGTTCTCTCTGTATGGGTTAACTATTTATTACTTCAAAGTCAATAACATAATTTTCAAAGGGTGGGACAAAAGTTGCAGACGTGTAGAAACAAGAAACACAAACTTTCTGTTTCATTTTTGCCCAGTTCAATTTCAAACCCAAACCTTTCTCCTGTCCCTAGGTAACAGTAGAGTTCCAGGAGCAACATTGTCCTGCCAAATTATAATTTCCTGTGCCGTTCCCCTGCAGACTTGACTGGTCAGTAAATTCTGACGATACTTTTGTAAACAAGTCTTCAGGAATGCTGACTTTATTTGGACTTCATAACGAAAACAACACATTTCCTACAGGTGACAGATCTGGAGATTTTTCTACTATACTATTAGAAAATATCAAGAGATACAAAAGTATAATTTTGTCTAAATCGGCTTTTTACCGCGCGAACTACCCCCGGGTCATACGGGGGAACCAGAACTCAGCACCGCCGATTTTAGAGACAAACTTCGCTCAACCCCAGCCTACAAAAATACGACATAACGACACAAATTAACCCAGATTTTCCTACCAAAGCAAGTTGATAGTGTAGATGAAGTGTTGAGACTCACCTCTGGTGGCTGCGGGCGGTAAAAATCCGTGAATTTGGCGAGAAAAGTGCGGAAAGTCGGCGGACAGACAGGAAGTTTTACCTGCACTTTGGGATGGGTGCGTGTGACCTTTGACTTATGCTAATTTCAAAAGCGTGCGGCATGATGGGAAATCTCTGAGCGCGGGAAACCTCAAATTTTATGTGAAAATCATTTCCACATCGCTGTTGTTGTTTATATCCGGGGTATTCGGCGACTGGTGCCTACCAGGACATAAATAGATTGTATTAAAAACTGATATTTAAATTAGCAGACCAAATTACCGGTTAATATAGCACGTCACCGGAACGTACTGCGCCTGCGCGAACCCTGGGACGCCAGCTGGCTGCATTATGGCGGCTAGAATCGTGTCTGGCGCATGTTTCAACAGCATTTTTGCGTTACAAATTGGAAAATCAAAGATAACTTTGCGTCTAAACGAGGTGGGAGAAGCGGGAGACTTCACTTGTTGCAAAGGTAGGTTCGCGAATGCGATCGATAGGATTTTAACCGTAAATTTGGTCATTTTCGGCAAGGCAACACGTAAGGGGGAGGGCGCATACCTGATTTTTTAGGATCGATGGTGGAACTGGGGAGAGGAAAATCCTCGTGACAAGAGCTGAGATTGTTTGATTTGTCCATGTTGGCTTTCTTCAAATGAGTGGCTTTGTTTATGAGATGTTTTATTTTCATCCCTACCAACACCCAACACCCATCCCTCCGATTAAAAATAATGTCACAAGGGTAGCAAAAATTATGTGTTCAATATTCACTATTTCTTCTTCTTTCAAATCTTTGTGTTGTAGGTGGCCATGGTCATCATCATCTTATATCAGATGTGCTGGTACAGAAGATTGACTGTTGTAGTTTCAGGTAATGTTACTTGCTTATCACCTTACGTCGGACCACTCTCTTTGCATTTTTATCTTATGTACACATAGCAATATGTATTCTTTACAATTCAATTATAAACAATGTAACCAATCAAACACTATCCCCAGACTCATCAGTCTGGAAGTAGGTTGGTTCCAGCTTTAACAGAGCAGTGGATGTCACAAGGCTGAGTGTACTAGTAGCTCAACCTTATGTACAAACGTAAATAAAATAGCTTAGCCTCATTCAAAGATATCTGCCATTCCTGTTTGACTTGCAATCTCAGACTAAAGTGGTCTAATTAAAAACCAAGTATTGCAGAAATATTTTAGGCGTTAATACAGGAATGGAGTGGTAAAGCCCACAGAGAAGAAACATTTTACATGACGTTCAAAACAACACTGTCATACTTCTTGAAGCAGCTAAGATTGTCTACATTTTCAGGTGCCTTCGCCCTGGTTTACAAACAGCTGCGATCCTTCAGCTTCCTGATCCAGGCAAGGTGACCATATGGGTGCCTGGTAAGTTGAAGCCATAGGCTATGTTGAAGAGCTGCCCGAGAAACAAAGGATAATTAAATGAAGTATGGAGTGAAAGTCAATGTGTCACTGTTTGAGATTACAGGGTTTGAAATACTTTTTTCTGCATTCTGCAGGTAACATTGAAAATTACTTGCACCAGACAAATCAGTTGCTTACAAACATCTTCACTTCAGGAACTTTGTTAAACATCTGTAACTTTCAGGAACATTTGTGTGGTACTCACTCAGCTGACTGCTACATGTACAACTGTTCCCAGCCTGATGGTACCAAGGTGGGGCCTGTAGCCTGCAGCATGGACTGGACTACTGATCCTAAAGGATGGGTTGCTTCCTTCTGTGCAACGGTAAGTACTGCTCCATTTTGTCCATGCAGATGACTGTCAACACTGGCGGTGGCACAGTGGGGGCGGTTGGCAGCAAAAAAATAGGTAGAATAGAAATGGCGTTTTCAAAATTTCCAGATTTCAAAATTTCGAAGGACCTCCCCTGCTGGGACTCACGCCTTCAGCTCTGAACATGGTGGAAATATCTTGCCGGAGCGTCGCCCTAAAAACCTTTTCCACTAACAGAAATTTCTTTATTTAACTTTTAAGAGGTGTGCTTACAAGAAAATCATACCCCTCAAATGCAGGAAATAATGTTTAAAGTGTCCTGATTTCAAAATTTCTCCAGACCTCCCTTCAGTCCCTTGCAATGGCATGATAAGATGTGTTTAATAGAAATGCCACTGAAGATAGCTTAGTCTGGCAGCAAAATTTGCCCCTCAAAATGCAGGAAATACTGTTCAGAGTACCACTCGATTTGGTGATATGCAAAATTTTCGCCCACACAACTGAAAAATGGTGCCACCGCCTCTAGTCAAACAAGATGAACTGCTGTGCAGTGGAGATCACAGACACTGTGTTCCCACTCTGGGTATACAGTAGGGCCTGCCCATTAATTCTGCAGTTTACGTTATCTGGTCTTTAAATAGTTTTACCGGGCTCTTTAAAGTACCACACATGTTATTACACTGAAGTTGGCTCCTGCTCTCCAGACCCATGAGACCTACAACATGGAAAGACCAAGTGAGGACTAGCAACATTAGCAACATCTCTGTTTGGTCAATGAGAGTATCAAACAATGTGTACTTTCATTCCATTATTGGTACGATGTCGATGATCATGTAATACTTTTGCCATTTTATATGTGTGAACACAGCTTCATCTTTGTTACAGGAAAGGACCTGCCTACCCTGGTAGGAGCTTCCAGCTGGCTCTATATAGAGCTCAGGTTTAGGACAAGGAGTTCCGGCAGTATCCCCCTGATCAGATGGGTTTGCAAACAAGCATGCACCTGGCCTATGGGACATCCTGCTGAAAAGCATCAGTAGACCTGACCAGCCTCAAGTACAACAACATGGTGAAACAACGGGAAAAAAGTCGTGACCATATTATACTAAACTGCCAAACAACAACTGCCTGTTTCAAGATTGGCTATATTGGCATTTTGACGTACCATTGTATCCTCATTAAAGAATAAGAAACGCCATAAGGAATTTTGATAGATGGGCATAGAAGAATTCTAAATCTGATTTTTTGGGCCATATGGATGAAATTAGCAGGTTTTATTGCCCCTAATGTAATCTTTTTCTATGAGAAAATACAGCATTTTCGTACATACCACTGCAATGAAGCAAGTTTTTCATTTGCATACTGATGGAAGTTAACTAGTTATAAAGTCACGTTTGCAGCTTTTATCAGAAAATGATTTTTTTTTAGTTAGATGAAAACAATCATTTTCTAATAACTACAGATCATTAGCATCTACTTTTAGTTAGATGAAAACAATCATTTTCTAATAACTACAGATCATTAGCATCTACCATAGATATAGATGGACAAGTTTGTGGGAGCAATGCTTGTGTGCTGATATCCCTTCTGCTTGTGCACAGATGTCTTTCTTTACCTACCATGGGCAATAACATTGTACTTGAGGGCAACAGACTGTATGATACACAATTCTCCACTGGATCTCTGTGGATAGTTGAGGAGGCAAATCATGTTGTCCCAAATCCGTTCTCAACTGTGTCTACTAAACAAGCTGTGGAATTTGAACATGTTCTTGCCCAAGAAATTGGCGGGTTTAATAGAAACACTCTATTTATAGGACCAAAAAGTTAAAACAAGTACATCTAGTAAATATGAAAGTAATGTAATAAAAAAGCATTGCAGACATTGTGATGCCGTAAGTTGATGTACTGATTAATGTTGACTTCATGACCTTTTGTAACAGCATGACAGCCATTAGTTTACATGAATGTCAGTTTGTTAAGCTAGGGCAGATAGTGTGCAGTATTTTGCTGTCCGTCCTGGGCAGGCTCTGGGATCTATAACACAAAACATTGCTCGACTTATTCAGCCTTTTCTAGCATTATTGTTTTATCATGTCATGATTTTGATACTGCCTTGGCAGTTGATAAGGGTAATAAGGACTTTTTGGCTTGAGATTACATGGACGGAGGATTTAACATGATTGAGAATAAAATATAAATCATTTTTGATGTTTCACTGTGTTGCTCTGCTTATTTCTCTACATTGATTTCACTGTGAATGTATCTGTACTTTTCATACTTGAATCATATAGAAAAGAACATTGCATATTTTTAGCCTTAAGTTCACTAAGCTCAAACTTGGTTTACGTTTGATCACTTCGTTGGGTGTGTGTAGTCTGGATACTGTGTAAACATGGGGGGGGGGGGGGCTTGCCCACGTCACGCTTGCAGGGGGACGTGCAGATGGCAGACGACTTTAGATTATTAAAAACTGTTACAAGACGTGAGGGCCGTGTTATGATCAAAGTAAGAGTGCTTCCAGGTCGGTGGTGAAGGACAGCAGGAAGTGGTGGGTCGACGGATTTTGCAGCACTGGAAGCAAACGCGCTCCGTGGCTGGGCTGCTGTATGTACCGGGGTGCAGCTACTTCCGGGTTTTTGAATTACCCGCGAAAAGAAATACTAACAGTGATGAGAGTTACGATGTCAATCGACGATCGGGGAAGGATTTCCAATGCTTTGACATTCTATAGCATCCAAAAAGCACACATTTTTATTACAGTTCTATGACAAAATAGCTACTTAACACATCATTGACGCAAAGTTGCAGAGGAATTGTTTTATTGATCAACGATACGCTAAGCTGTTTACTGTGGTGTCTGATTGTAGTTTAGCAGCATGCACTATGACTTTTGACCTCATTTGACCTGATTTAAACAGCTGGCATCGCGATCGCACGATAAACACAGATAAACAAGGTTCCCAGTGCGCCATTGATCTTTTACAGGTGTAAGTTAACGCGTTCGATTCTAAAACAACATATTGACACTCCAAGTGAGGGTGTTTTGGTCAACGTTGCATTGAAATCCCGCTTGTTGCACGATATATTTTAGAGACATGGTTCCATGGAAAATGTTGCACAGGATTTTACCCTTATATACGCACATACTTTCTTAAATGCGGTCCTTAAGTAACGCAGGAGGTGTTTTTTCGAATGGACAGTAGAAAGAGGGTCGACTTTTTGATGACAGGTATTCACACAATCCAAGCATTATTATAAAGTAAGTTTGTTTTATTTAGGTTATCCACATTTGTAACCTTGCACAAGGCTAGCTGGATCAAGCAATCGAGCTGCTGCATTGTTGCAATCATCCAGTAAACCCGCATGGGTTCGCTGCCAGGCAGGTCATTTCCGGGTCTCCCGGCGTCTGGTAAAGGGATCATTTAAGTTGTCCCGAGCATGTAAAGGGGCACTAAGTTGTCCCGAGAATATTAAAGAGTTGCATGCAAATAACTATGAATGCATCAAGAAGACCAAAAGAATCCAGGAGAAACCAGGACAAACTGAGAGAATCTAAGAGAATACAGGAGAAACCAGGAGAATCCGGCAGAATACAGGAGAAACTAGGAGAAACCAGGAGAAACCCGGAGAATCTAGGAGAATAAAGGAGAAACTAGGAGAAACCAGGAGAATCTAGGAGAATCCAAGAGAATACAGGAGAAACCAGGAAAAACCCGGAGAAACTAGGAGAAACCTGGAGAATCCAGGAGAATCCAGGAGAAACTAGGAGAAACCCGGAGAATCTAGGAGAATCCAGGAGAATCCAGGAAAAATTAGGAGAAACCAGGAGAAACGAGGAGAATCCAGGAGAAACCCGGAGGATCTAGGAGAATACAGGAGAAACCTGGAGAATACAGGAGAAACTAGGAGAAACCTAGAGAATACAGGAGAAACTAGGAGAAACCAGGAGAAACCCGGAGAATCTAGGAGAATACAGGAGAAACTGGGAGAATCTAGGAGAATCCAGGAGAAACCAGGAGAAACCCGGAGAAACTAGGAGAAACCTGGAGAATCCAGGAGAATACAGGAAAAACTAGGAGAAACCCGGAGAAACCCGGAGAATCTAGGAGAATCCAGGAGAATACAGGAAAAACTAGGAGAAACCAGGAGAAACGAGGAGAATCCAGGAGAATACAGGAGAAACTAGGAGAAACCAGGAGAAACCCGGAGAATTTAGGAGAATCAAGGAGAATACAGGAGAAACTGAGAGAAACCAGGAGAAACCAGGAGAATCTAGGAGAATCCAAGAGAAACTAGGATAAACCTGGAGAATCTAGGAGAATCCAGGAGAATCCAGGAAAAACTAGGAGAAACCAGGAGAAACGAGGAGAATCCAGGAGAAACCCAGAGGATCTAGGAGAATCCAGGAGAATACAGGAGAAACCTGGAGAATACAGGAGAAACTAGGAGAAACCTGGAGAATACAGGAGAAACTAGGAGAAACCAGGAGAAACCCGGAGAATCTAGGAGAATACAGGAGAATACAGGAAAAACTAGGAGAAACCAGGAGAAACCAGGAGAATCCAGGAGAATACAGGAGAAACTGGGAGAAACCTGGAGAATACAGGAGAAACTAGGAGAAACCAGGAGAAACCCGGAGAATTTAGGAGAATCAAGGAGAATACAGGAGAAACTCAGAGAAACCAGGAGAAACCAGGAGAATCTAGGAGAATCCAGGAGAATACAGGAGAAACCAGGAGAAACCCGGAGAAACTAGGAGAAACATGGAGAATCCATGAGAATACAGAAGAAACTAGGAGAATACAGAAGAAACTAGGAGAAACATGGAGAATACAGGAAAATACAGGAGAAACTAGGAGAAACTAGGAAAAACCTGGAGAAACCCGGAGAATCTAGGAGAATCCAGGAGAAACCCGGAGAATCTAGGAGAATCCAGGAGAATCCAGGAAAAACTAGGAGAAACCAGGAGAAACGAGGAGAATCCAGGAGAAACCCGGAGGATCTAGGAGAATCCAGGAGAATACAGGAGAAACCTGGAGAATACAGGAGAAACTAGGAGAAACCTGGAGAATACAGGAGAAACTAGGAGAAACCAGGAGAAACCCGGAGAATCTAGGAGAATACAGGAGAAACTGGGAGAAACCAGGAGAAACCAGGAGAATCTAGGAGAATCCAGGAGAATACAGGAAAAACTAGGAGAAACCAGGAGAATCCAGGAGAATACAGGAGAAACTGGGAGAAACCCGGAGAAACCTGGAGAATACAGGAGAAACTAGGAGAAACCAGGAGAAACCCGGAGAATTTAGGAGAATCAAGGAGAATACAGGAGAAACTGAGATAAACCAGGAGAAACCAGGAGAATCTAGGAGAATCCAGGAGAATACAGGAGAAACCAGGAGAAACCCGGAGAAACTAGGAGAAACATGGAGAATACAGGAAAATACAGGAGAAACTAGGAGAAACTAGGAAAAACCTGGAGAAACCCGGAGAATCTAGGAGAATCCAGGAGAAACCCGGAGAATCTAGGAGAATCCAGGAGAATCCAGGAAAAACTAGGAGAAACCAGGAGAAACGAGGAGAATCCAGGAGAAACCCGGAGGATCTAGGAGAATCCAGGAGAATACAGGAGAAACCTGGAGAATACAGGAGAAACTAGGAGAAACCTGGAGAATACAGGAGAAACTAGGAGAAACCAGGAGAAACCCGGAGAATCTAGGAGAATACAGGAGAAACTGGGAGAAACCAGGAGAAACCAGGAGAATCTAGGAGAATCCAGGAGAATACAGGAAAAACTAGGAGAAACCAGGAGAAACCAGGAGAATCCAGGAGAATACAGGAGAAACTGGGAGAAACCCGGAGAAACTAGGAGAAACCTGGAGAATACAGGAGAAACTAGGAGAAACCAGGAGAAACCCGGAGAATTTAGGAGAATCAAGGAGAATACAGGAGAAACTGAGAGAAACCAGGAGAAACCAGGAGAATCTAGGGGAATCCAGGAGAATACAGGAGAAACCAGGAGAAACCCGGAGAAACTAGGAGAAACATGGAGAATCCATGAGAATACAGAAGAAACTAGGAGAATCCAGAAGAAACTAGGAGAAACCTGGAGAATACAGGAAAATACAGGAGAAACTAGGAGAAACTAGGAAAAACCTGGAGAAACCCGGAGAATCTAGGAGAATCCAGGAGAAACCCGGAGAATCTAGGAGAATCCAGGAAAAACTAGGAGAAACCAGGAGAAACGAGGAGAATCCAGGAGAAACCCGGAGGATCTAGGAGAATCCAGGAGAATACAGGAGAAACCTGGAGAATACAGGAGAAACTAGGAGAAACCTGGAGAATACAGGAGAAACTAGGAGAAACCAGGAGAAACCCGGAGAATCTAGGAGAATACAGGAGAAACTGGGAGAAACCAGGAGAAACCAGGAGAATCTAGGAGAATCCAGGAGAATCCAGGAGAAACCAGAAGAAACCCGGAGAAACTAGGAGAAACCAAGAGAAACTCGGAGAATCTAGGAGAATACAGGAGAAACTGAGAGAAACTAGGAGAAACAAGGAGAATCTAGGAGAAACCTGGAGAATCCAGGAGAATCCAGGAAAAACTAGGGGAAACCCGGAGAATCTAGGAGAATCCAGGAGAATACAGGAAAAACTAGGAGAAACTAGGAGAAACCAGGAGAAACCCGGAGAATCTAGGAGAATACAGGAGAATACAGGAGAAACTAGGAGAAACCAGGAGAAACCCGGAAAATCTAGGAGAATACAGGAGAATACAGGAGAAACTAGGAGAAACCCGGAGAAACTAGGAGAAACCCGGAGAATCTAGGAGAATCCATGAGAATACAGGAGAAACTAGGAGAAACCAGGAGAACGAAGAGAATCCGGGAGAAACCCGGAGAATACAGGAGAATCCAGGAGAAACCAGGAGAAACTAGGAGAATCCAGGAGAATCCAGGAGAAACTAGGGGAAACTAGGAAAAGCCAGGAGAAACCCGGAGAATCTAGGAGAATCCAGGAGAATACAGGAAAAACTAGGAAAAACTAGGAGAAACCAGAAGAAACCCGTAGAATCTAGGAGAATACAGGAGAATACAGGAAAAACTAGGAGAAACTAGGAGAAACTAGGAGAAACCAGGAGAAACCCAGAGAATCTAGGAGAATCCAGGAGAATACAGGAAAAAGTAGGAGAAACCCGGAAAAACTAGGAGAAACCCGGAGAATCTAGGAGAATCCAAGAGAATACAGGAGAAACTAGGAGAAACCAGGAGAACGAACAGAATCCAGGAGAAACCCGGAGAAACTAGGAGAAACCTGGAGAATCCAGGAGAATACAGAAGAAACTATGAGAATCCAGGATAAACTAGGAGAAACCTGGAGAATACAGGAAAATACAGGAGAAACTAGGAAAAACCAGGAGAAACCCGGAGAATCTAGGAGAATCCAAGAGAAACCCAGAGAATCTAGGAGAATCCAGGAGAATACAGGAGAAACCCAGAGAAACTAGGAGAAACCCGGAGAAACTAGGAGAAACCAGAAGAAACCCGTAGAATCTAGGAGAATCCAGGAGAATCCAGGAAAAACTAGGAGAAACTAGGAGAAACATGGAGAATCCATGAGAATACAGAAGAAACTAGGAGAATCCAGAAGAAACTAGGAGAAACCTGGAGAATACAGGAAAATACAGGAGAAACTAGGAGAAACTAGGAAAACCTGGAGAAACCCGGAGAATCTAGGAGAATCCAGGAGAAACCCGGAGAATCTAGGAGAATCCAGGAGAATCCAGGAAAAACTAGGAGAAACCAGGAGAAACGAGGAGAATCCAGGAGAAACCCGGAGGATCTAGGAGAATCCAGGAGAATACAGGAGAAACCTGGAGAATACAGGAGAAACTAGGAGAAACCTGGAGAATACAGGAGAAACTAGGAGAAACCAGGAGAAACCCGGAGAATACAGGAGAATACAGGAGAAACTGGGAGAAACCAGGAGAAACCAGGAGAATCTAGGAGAATCCAGGAGAATCTAGGAGAAACCAGGAGAAACCCGGAGAAACTAGGAGAAACCTGGAGAATCCAGGAGAATACAGAAGAAACTATGAGAATCCAGGACAAACTAGGAGAAACCTGGAGAATACAGGAAAATACAGGAGAAACTAGGAGAAACTAGGAAAAACCTGGAGAAACCCGGAGAATCTAGGAGAATCCAGGAGAAACCCGGAGAATCTAGGAGAATCCAGGAGAATCCAGGAAAAACTAGGAGAAACCAGGAGAAACGAGGAGAATCCAGGAGAAACCCGGAGGATCTAGGAGAATCCAGGAGAATACAGGAGAAACCTGGAGAATACAGGAGAAACTAGGAGAAACCTGGAGAATACAGGAGAAACTAGGAGAAACCAGGAGAAACCCGGAGAATACAGGAGAAACTGGGAGAAACCAGGAGAAACCAGGAGAATCTAGGAGAATCCAGGAGAATCCAGGAGAAACCAGGAGAAACCCGGAGAAACCCGGAGAAACTAGGAGAAACCTGGAGAATCCAGGAGAATACAGAAGAAACTATGAGAATCCAGGAGAAACTAGGAGAAACCTGGAGAATACAGGAAAATACAGGAGAAACTAGGAAAAACCAGGAGAAACCCGGAGAATATAGGAGAATCCAAGAGAAACCCAGAGAATCTAGGAGAATCCAGGAGAATACAGGAGAAACTAGGAGAAACCCAGAGAAACTAGGAGAAACCCGGAGAAACTAGGAGAAACCAGAAGAAACCCGTAGAATCTAGGAGAATACAGGAGAATACAGGAAAAACTAGGAGAAACTAGGAGAAACCAGGAGAAACCCGTAGAACCTAGGAGAATACAGGAGAATACAGGAAAAACTAGGAGAAAGCAGGAGAAACGAGGAGAAACTAGGAGAAACTAGGAGAAACTAGGAGAAACCAGCAGAAACCAGGAGAATCTAGGAGAAACATGGAGAATACAGGAAAAACTAGGAGAAACCCGGAGAATCTAGGAGAATCCAGGAGAATACAGGAAAAACTAGGAGAAACCCGGAAAAACTAGGAGAAACCCGTAGAATCTAGGAGAATACAGGAGAAACTAGGAGAAACCAGGAGAACGAACAGAATCCAGGAGAAACCCGGAGAAACTAGGAGAAACCTGGAGAAACGAGGAGAAACTAGGAGAAACTAGGAGAAACCATGAGAAACCCGGAGAATCTAGGAGAATCTAGGAGAATACAGGAGAAACTAGGAGAAACCCGGAGAAAGTAGGAGAAACCCGGAGAATCTAAGAGAATCCAGGAGAATACAGGAGAATCCGGGAGAAACCCGGAGAATACAGGAGAATCCAGGAGAAACCAGGAGAATACAGGAAAAACTAGGAGAATACAGGAGAAACCAAGAGAAACCCGGAGAATCTAGGAGAATACAGGAGAATACAGGAAAAATTAGGAGAATACAGGAGAAACCAGGAGAAACCTGTAGAATCTAGGAGAATACAGGAGAATACAGGAAAAACTAGGAGAAACGAGGAGAAACTAGGAGAAACCAAGAGAATCCAGGAAAATACAGGAAAAACCAGGAGAAAGTAGGAGAATCCAAGAGAAGCTATCAGAAACCAAGAGATTCAAGGAGAAACCAGGAGAAACAAGGAGGAACTAGGAGAATCCAGGAGAATCTAGGAGGATACAACAGAAACTTGCATTGGATAGTCCAGGAGAATATCGGAGGAAGTTCGAGAATACAGGAGAAACCAGGAGAATCCAGGAGAAAGCAGGAGAAACTTTGATTGTTCAGGATAATACAGGAGAAAATAGGAGAATCTAGGAGAAACCAGGAGAAACAAAGAGAATCTAGGAGAAATAAGAGGAATACAGGAGAAACCAAGAGAAACAAGGAGAAACTAGCAGAATACTGGAGAACTGAAGAGAAGACAGGAGAAACCAGGAGAATCTAGGAGAATCCAGGAGAAACAAGGAGAAACCAAGAGAATAGATGAGAAAATAGGAGAATACAGGAGAAACCAGGAGAATAGAGGAAAAACCAGGAGAGTTCAGGAGAAACCGAAAGAAAGCAGGAGAATTCAAGAGAAACCAAGGAGAAACAAGGAGAAACTAGGAGAATACTAGGGAAATCAACAGAACAGAGAGACCAAGAGAATACAGGAGAAACCAAGAGAAACAAGGAGAAACTAGGAAAATACTGGAGAAACCAAGAGAATACAGGAAAAACTTTGAGAATACAAGAGAAGCTTGAAGAATACAGGGCAACTATGAGAGTCCATGAGAAACTAGGAGAAATCAAGAGAATTCAGGACACACCAGGAGAAACTATGATAATCCATGAGAAACTAGGAGTAACCAAGAGAAACCAGGAGAAACCTAGAGAATAAAAGAGAAACCAAGAGAAACAAGGAGAAACTAGGAGAATACTGGAGAAACCAAGAGAATAGAGGACAAACTTGGAGAATCCTGGAGAATACAAAAGAAACTTGGAGAATACAGGAGACGCCAAGAAAATACAGGAAAATTTTGGAAAATCCAGGAGAATACCGTATATACATAGAAACATGGAGAATACAGGAGAATCTTAACCCTATGAGAAGGTATTAAAGTCTTATATCTGTTGCAGTGCGAGGGTAACAATATCAGAGTGCTTCATGTTTTGTATTCATGTCATAAAAATGAAATGTCAGTTAAAGATATGCTCCCTCAGGACTCCAGCGTGAGTAACTTCTTGACGCTCGAGTGCTCCCGTCTGGCCGCTGGACATCCCGATCGCCGTCCCGTTTAAACCAAGGAGGTTAATGTTTAAACAATACTGCTGTTATTGTTATTGATATGTTATTTAATGAAAATGAGTGTGTGGGGGAGGGTCATGGAGAATTTTTGGGGGAGGGCCATCGAAATATTTTTTGAGCCGGGATGGTCATTGAATTTTTTTTTACACCATCCCTCTCCCAGTAAAAATCAAACTGTCCCTAACCTTTGACCACCTTAATTTAGCTTAAAATATGTGTCAGACATCGCCCTATCTACACTCGGTATTATGAATGACCTGGGACTACCGAGGGCCAAATGTTGGAAAATTACATACAATACTGATGCATACATATACATATACACCCAGCAAACACACACATAGGACCCTGCTCTTACATACACACACGGCCCTGGCTTACACACACACACGACCCTGCGCCTACACACGCACACGACCCTGCGCTTACACCCACACACGGCCATGCGCACACACACGCACGACCCTGCGTTTACGCACACACGACCCTGCGCTCACACACACACACACACACACGACCCTGCGCTTACACACGTCTTACGATGCTCATGCACTGAAAGGGGAAATATTCTCACATACATTTACGGGAGTGACACACTGATTCATACGCTGTTGGGTTGTGATGTCTGACAAATGCTATGGTCTATCTTCAAGAAACATAAATAAATTCGCGTGTTGCATGTAAAAACGACTTTCACAGTGGGAACTGAAATCCCGGCCACCACGGGAATACGTGTCCCCTTCACCCTGAAATCCATACAAAGGCCAAAACACTAAGCGTTTTTTTATCTCGTTTTTTTATCTTGTTTTTGAAACATCTTACCAATAGCTATATCACCTATCACCTATAGCTAGACATTTGACTCACTAACTCCTAATGTGTTAGTCATTACAAAGAGCTCACGTCTACCGAAATAATAGACGTTACACCAGAACGACAACAACAATAATACTATATTCAACACGTAAAGTTGTTTTTCAATGAAATGCACTCCCGTAGCAGTTTCGAACTCAAGCAAGAAACCATTTTTGTAGGAAATGGAAGTAGGGTGACACAGAATTTTCGGTCTTCTCAACCGAAAGTCATCAAGTCTTTCTATAGTGCGTTTCAAACATGTCTTCCAAATTGAAGACAAATCTCTTAACACAAATATGATTGTGCATGAGAGTTGCTGGAGGTGTTTTGTAATCTGAATGTACCGGGAGAAAGCCTTTACATCTGTTTGTTGATTCCCTCTGAAAGCTTTTCTCTTATTCTGGCTAGCGTTGTGATGCCTAGATCTCTGCTGTCATCTATATTATTTCCAGTGTGACACATGTTACACGAACGGAGGGAGATCATTTACTGCTTGTCAACTCCACCTACAGGCCGGCGGTGTTCTCAATTAACAACTCCCACACTGACGTGCGCCACCCATGTTGGTTTATGTTGTATTTAGTTAGAATAATACCCCTATGTTATGTTGGTTCGGTCCTAGAGTTAGTCCGACCACCGACTCCGACGGTATCGCCATGTTGGAATAAAGCTCCTCAATATAGTTGCATCGTGTGCCCAAGAGTCGTCCCCTTATAGCGATCCTTGTCCATACTGGCGGTGGGATAAAGAAAGACGTATCAATCAACAACATTCTGTTCTGACTTCTGTTTTCTGCGTCCGGATCGAGACTAAAAAAGCCAACAAAATGCTTGCTAACATACGGTAAAATTTCACTAAGTAAGCTAAACCTTAAGCAACGGGTTCTACGTGCGGTTGTCCTGAGTACAATAAGTTCCTATCTCCCAAACCTATCGTCCCTATCGGATCTTGACCTTTGGCGCTCCGTGGGGTTAACTACATCTGACCTGAGGTCAATCGGATTAGTTCAGAGACAGACACAACCCTATCAGAGGCGTGTCTGACCGCGCCTCATGATTAGTGAACTATACCCGTGACGGGTGCTATACCTACCACCACGTCAAGCCCTACTGTAATCAGGACCACCTGAAGCGGCAGCCGTTATCATATGTATGAGTGTGTGTGTGCGTGCGTGTTTGTTTTTGTTTGTGTGTATGTGTGAGTGTGTGGGTGAGAGAGAGAGAGAGAGAGAGAGAGAGAGAGAGAGAGAGAGAGTCTGTGTGTGGGTGGATGTATTTACAAGTGTGCGTGTCGGGGGGGGGGGTGCCTGTGTGTATCTGTAAAGGAAAACGTGGTGTCTTCTGTCTTACCATTAAAATATTGATAATATATGCAAAAGAGAGAGGCATCAAAGTCTACAACGTCATTTTCGTCAATTTCAATACCCATATACATGTAGTTGATTGATAGTCACAACTTGACACTGCAATGAAACAAATACATAACGTTATATAAAGCCGTGGGGAACAGTTAGCAGTTATCGTCAGGCTTATTTGTCTTGCTTTATAAGCCTTTATTTAGAAAAAAACGTAGTTATACTTATATCATTTGGAAACTGCATTTTTTTTATTTATAACAATAAACTTAATATGTGATATAAGCCCTTTTTGGGGGGCGACATCTCTAGAGAGGGACGACCTACGTAGTATCTGCTGTATTCTCAAGGATTCTCCTGGTTTCTCTTGGTTTCTCCAGTATTCTCCTAGTTTCTCCTTGTTTCTCTTTGTTTCTCTTGTATCGTCTCCTGGTTTCTCCTGGATTCTCCTAGTTTCTCATTGAGGCTCTTGATTTGTACTATATTCTACTGGTTTCTCCTGGATTCTCCTTGTTTCTCTTTGTTTGTCCTGTATTCTCCTTGTTTCTCCTGTTTTCTCCTAGATTATCAAAGTTTCTCCTGTATTCTCTTGGTTTCTCCAGTATTCTCCTAGTTTCTCCTTGTTTCTATTGTCTTCTTCTGTATTCTCCTGGCTTCTCCTGGAGTCTGCTATATTCTCCTGGTTTCTCCTGTATTCTCCTGGTTTCTCCTAGTTTGTCCTGGATTCTCCTTGTTTCTCCTGGATTCTCCTGGTTTCTCCTGGATTCTCCTGGTTTCTCCTGGTTTCGCCTGGATTGTCCTTGTTTCTCTTGGTTTCTCCTGTATTCTACTAGTTTCTCCTGGTTTCTCCTAGATTCTCTTGGGCTGTCCCCTATTCTTCAGGTTTCTGCTACTTTCTCCTGGATTCTCCTGGTTTTTCCTAGTTTCTCCTGTATTCTACTGGATTGTCCTAGATTCTCCTGGATTCTCTGTATTCTCCTACTTTCTCCTGGATTCTCCTGGTTTTTCCTATATTCTCCTGGATATTCCTGGTTTCTCCTGGATATTCCTGGTTTCTCCTGGATTCTCCTAGTTTCTCATGGATTCTCCTAGTTTCTACTGTATTCTTCTAGTTTTTCCTTGTTTCTCCTGTATTCTCCTTGTTTCTCCTCGATTCTCCGTCTTTCTCTTCTATTCTCCTACTTTCTCCTGGATTCTCCTAGCTTCTCCTAGTTTCTCATGGATTCTCCTAAATTCTCCTGGTTTCTCCTTGATTCTCCTGGTTTGTCCTAGATTCTCTTGGTTTCTCCTGTATTCACCCGGATTCTCCGGGATTCTCCTGGATTCTCCTGTATTCTCCTGGATTCTCCTGGTTTCTCCTAGTTTCTCCTGTATTCTCCTGGTTTCTCATAGTTTCTCCTGGATTCTCCTAGTTTCTCCTGTATTCTCCTAGATTCTAAAGTTTCTCCTGGTTTTTCCTAGTTTCTCCTACTTTCTCCTATATTCTCATGGTTTCTCCTAGTTTCTCCTGGATTCTCCTGGATTCTCCAGGTTTCTCCTAGTTTCTCCGGGTTTCTCCTGGTTTCTCCTAGATTCTCCTGGTTTCTCCTGGTTTCTCCTAGTTTCTCCTGTATTCTCCAGGTTTCTCCTAGTTTCTCCGGGTTTCTCCTCGTTTCTCCTGTATTCTCCTGGATTCTCCTAGATTCTCCGGGTTTCTCCTGGATTCTCCTCGTTTCTCCTGGTTTCTCCTAGTTTTTCCTGTATTCTCCTAGATTCTCCGGGTTTCTCCTAGTTTCTCCTGCATTCTCCTGGATTCTCCAAGATTCTCCTGGTTTCTCCTAGTTTCTCCTCGTTTCTCCTGGTTTCTCCTAGTTTTTCCTGTATTCTCCTGTATTCTCCTAGATTCTACGGGTTTCTCCTGGTTTCTCCTAGTTTTTCCTGTATTCTCCTGGACTCTCCTAGATTCTCCGGGTTTCTCCTGGTTTCTCCTAGTTTCTCCTGGATTCTCCTAGATTCTCCTGGTTTCTCCTGGTTTCTCCTAGTTTTTCCTGCATTCTCCTGGATTCTCCAGTTTTCTCCTAGTTTCTCCTGTATTCTCCTGGACTCTCCTAGATTCTCCGGGTTTCTCCTGGATTCTCCCAGGTTTCTCCTCGTTTCTCCGGGTTTCTCCTCGTTTCTCCTTTATTCTCCTGGATTCTCCTAGATTCTCCGGGTTTCTCCTGGTTTCTCCTAGTTTCTCCTCGTTTCTCCTGGTTTCTCCTAGTTTTTCTTGTATTCTACTAGATTCTCCGGGTTTCTCCTGGTTTCTCCTAGTTTCTCCTGTATTCTCCTGGATTCTCCTAGATTCTCCTAGATTCTCCTGGTTTCTCCTAGTTTCTCCTGGATTCTCCTGGATTCTCCAGGTTTCTCCTAGTTTCTCCGGGTTTCTCCTAGTTTCTCCTGTATTCTCCTGGATTCTCCAGGTTTCTCCCAGTTTCTCCTGGTTTCTCCTGGATTCTCCTAGATTCCCCTGCTTTCTCCTGGTTTCTCCCAGTTTCTCCTGTATTCTCCTAGATTCTCCGGGTTTCTCCGGGTTTCTCCTAGTCTATCCTGTATTCTCCAGGTTTCTCCCAGTTTCTCCAGGTTTCTCCTAGTTTTTCCTGGATTCTCCTGGATTCTCTTAGATTCTCCGGTTTTCTCCTAGTTTCTCCGGGTTTCTCCTAGTTTCTCCTGTATTCTCCTGGATTCTCCAGGTTTCTCCTAGTTTCTCCGGGTTTCTCCTGGATTCTCCTGGATTCTCCTAGATTCTCCTGCTTTCTCCTGGTTTCTCCCAGTTTCTCCTGTATTCTCCTAGATTCTCCTGGTTTCTCCTAGTTTCTCCGATATTCTCCTGGTTTCTCCTAGTTTCTCCGGGTTTCTCGGGTTTCTCCTGGTTTCTCCTGTATTCTCCTAGATTCTGCGGGTTTCTCCTGGATTCTCCTCGTTTTTCCCGGTTTCTCCTAGTTTTTCCTGGATTCTCCTGGATTCTCCTAGATTCTCCGGGTTTCTCCTGGTTTCTCCTGTATTCTCCTGGATTCTTCTAGATTCTCCGGGTTTCTCCTGGTTTCTCCTAGTTTCTCCTAGTTTTTCCTGTATTCTCCTGGATTTTCCTAGATTCTCTGGGTTTCTCCTGGATTCTCCTCGTTTCTCCTGGTTTCTCCTAGTTTTTCCTGGATTCTCCTGGATTCTCTTAGATTCTCCGGGTTTCTCCTAGTTTCTCCGGAATTCTCCTAGTTAGTCCTGTATTCTCCTGGATTCTCCAGATTTCTCCTAGTTTCTCCGGGTTTCTCCTGGATTCTCCTGGATTCTCCAAGACTCTCCTGCTTTCTTCTGGTTTCTCCCAGTTTCTCCTGTATTCTGCTCGATTCTCCGGGTTTCTCCTGGTTTCTCCTAGTTTCTCCTGTATTCTCCTGGATTCTCCTAGATTCTCCTAGATTCTCCTGGTTTCTCCTAGTTTCTCCTGGATTCTCCTGGATTCTCCAGGTTTCTCCTAGTTTCTCCGGGTTTCTCCTAGTTTCTCCTGTATTCTCCTGGATTCTCCAGGTTTCTCCCAGTTTCTCTGGGTTTCTCCTGGTTTCTCCTGGATTCTCCTAGATTCCCCTGCTTTCTCCTGGTTTCTCCCAGTTTCTCCTGTATTCTCCTAGATTCTCCGGGTTTCTCCGGGTTTCTCCTAGTCTATCCTGTATTCTCCAGGTTTCTCCCAGTTTCTCCAGGTTTCTCCTAGTTTTTCCTGGATTCTCCTGGATTCTCTTAGATTCTCCGGTTTTCTCCTAGTTTCTCCGGGTTTCTCCTAGTTTCTCCTGTATTCTCCTGGATTCTCCAGGTTTCTCCTAGTTTCTCCGGGTTTCTCCTGGATTCTCCTGGATTCTCCTAGATTCTCCTGCTTTCTCCTGGTTTCTCCCAGTTTCTCCTGTATTCTCCTAGATTCTCCTGGTTTCTCCTGGTTTCTCCTAGTTTCTCCGATATTCTCCTGGTTTCTCCTAGTTTCTCCGGGTTTCTCGGGTTTCTCCTGGTTTCTCCTGTATTCTCCTAGATTCTGCGGGTTTCTCCTGGATTCTCCTCGTTTTTCCCGGTTTCTCCTAGTTTTTCCTGGATTCTCCTGGATTCTCCTAGATTCTCCGGGTTTCTCCTGGTTTCTCCTGTATTCTCCTGGATTCTTCTAGATTCTCCGGGTTTCTCCTGGTTTCTCCTAGTTTCTCCTAGTTTTTCCTGTATTCTCCTGGATTTTCCTAGATTCTCTGGGTTTCTCCTGGATTCTCCTGGTTTCTCCTGGTTTCTCCTAGTTTTTCCTGGATTCTCCTGGATTCTCTTAGATTCTCCGGGTTTCTCCTAGTTTCTCCGGAATTCTCCTAGTTAGTCCTGTATTCTCCTGGATTCTCCAGATTTCTCCTAGTTTCTCCGGGTTTCTCCTGGATTCTCCTGGATTCTCCAAGACTCTCCTGCTTTCTTCTGGTTTCTCCCAGTTTCTCCTGTATTCTGCTCGATTCTCCGGGTTTCTCCTGGTTTCTCCTAGTTTCTCATGTATTCTCCTGGTTTCTCCTAGTTTCTCCGGGTTTCTCCGGGTTTCTCCTGTATTCTCCTGGATTCTCCTAGATTCTTCGGGTTTCTCCTGGATTCTCCTCGTTTCTCCCGGTTTCACCTAGTTTTTCCTGTATTCTGCTGGATTCTCCTAGATTCTCCTGGTTTCTCCTGGTTTCTCCTAGTTTCTGCTAGTTTTTCCTGTATTCTCCTGTATTCTCCTAGATTCTCCGGCTTTCTCCGGGTTTCTCCTAGTTTCTCCTGTATTCACCTGGATTCTCCAGGTTTCTCCTAGATTCTCCTGGTTTCTCCTGGATTCTCCTGGTTTCTCCCAGTTTCTCCTGTATTCTCCTAGATTCTCCGGGTTTCTCCTGGTTTCTCCTAGTGTCTCCTGTATTCTCCAGGTTTCTCCTAGTTTCTCCGGGTTTCTCCTCGTTTCTCCTGTATTCTCCTGGATTCTCCTAGATTCTCCGGGTTTCTCCTGGATTCTCCTCGTTTCTCCTGGTTTCTCCTAGTTTTTCCTGTATTCTCCTGGATTCTCTTAGATTCTCCTCGTTTCTCCTGGTTTCTCCTAGTTTTTCCTGGATTCTCCTGGATTCTCTTAGATTCTCCGGGTTTCTCCTAGTTTCTCCGGAATTCTCCTAGTTAGTCCTGTATTCTCCTGGATTCTCCAGATTTCTCCTAGTTTCTCCGGGTTTCTCTTGGATTCTCCTGGATTCTCCAAGACTCTCCTGCTTTCTTCTGGTTTCTCCAGTTTCTCCTGTATTCTGCTCGATTCTCCGGGTTTCTCCTGGTTTCTCCTAGTTTCTCATGTATTCTCCTGGTTTCTCCTAGTTTCTCCGGGTTTCTCCGGGTTTCTCCTGTATTCTCCTGGATTCTCCTAGATTCTTCGGGTTTCTCCTGGATTCTCCTCGTTTCTCCCGGTTTCACCTAGTTTTTCCTGTATTCTGCTGGATTCTCCTAGATTCTCCTGGTTTCTCCTGGTTTCTCCTAGTTTCTGCTAGTTTTTCCTGTATTCTCCTGTATTCTCCTAGATTCTCCGGCTTTCTCCGGGTTTCTCCTAGTTTCTCCTGTATTCACCTGGATTCTCCAGGTTTCTCCTAGATTCTCCTGGTTTCTCCTGGATTCTCCTGGTTTCTCCCAGTTTCTCCTGTATTCTCCTAGATTCTCCGGGTTTCTCCTGGTTTCTCCTAGTGTCTCCTGTATTCTCCAGGTTTCTCCTAGTTTCTCCGGGTTTCTCCTCGTTTCTCCTGTATTCTCCTGGATTCTCCTAGATTCTCCGGGTTTCTCCTGGATTCTCCTCGTTTCTCCTGGTTTCTCCTAGTTTTTCCTGTATTCTCCTGTATTCTCCTAGATTCTCCGGGATTCTCCTAGTTTCTCCTGTATTCTCCTGGATTCTCCAGGTTTCTCCTAGTTTCTCCGGGTTTCTCCTGGTTTGTCCTGGATTCTCCTGGATTCCTCTAGATTCTCCTGTATTCTCCTGGATTCTCCCAGTTTCTCCTGTATTCTCCTAGATTCTCCGGGTTTCTCCAGGTTTCTCGTAGTTTCTCCGGGTTTCTCCGGGTTTCTCCTGGATTCTCCTGGATTATCCTAAATTCTCCTGGTTTCTCCTAGTTTCTCTCAGTTTCTCCTGTATTCTCCTAGATTCTCCGGGTTTCTCCTGGTTTCTCCTAGTTTCTCCGGGTTTCTTCTGGTTTCTCCTGGATTCTCCTTGATTCTCCTAGATTCTCCTGGTTTCTCCTAGTTTCTCCCAGTTTCTCCTGTATTCTCCTAGATTCTCCGGGTTTCTCCTGGTTTCTCCTAGTTTCTCCGGGTTTCTCTTGGTTTCTCCGGGTTTCTCCTGGTTTCTCCTGGATTCTCCTGGATTCTCCTAGATTCTCCTGGTTTCTGCTAGTTTCTCCCAGTTTCTCCTGTATTCTCCTAGATTCTCCGGGTTTCTCCTGGTTTCTCCTAGTTTCTCCGGGTTTCTCCGGGTTTCTCCTGGATTCTCCTGGATTATCCTAGATTCTCCTTGTTTCTCCTAGTTTCTCTCAGTTTCTCCTGTATTCTCCTAGATTCTCCGAGTTTCTCTTGGTTTCTCCTAGTTTCTCCGGGTTTCTTCTGGTTTCTCCTGGATTCTCCTTGATTCTCCTAGATTCTCCAGGTTTCTCCTAGATTCTCTCAGTTTCTCCTGTATTCTCCTAGATTCTCCGGGTTTCTCCTGGTTTCTCCTAGTTTCTCCGGGTTTCTCCTGGTTTCTCCTTGATTCTCCTGGATTCTCCTAGATTCTCCTGGTTTCTCCTAGTTTCTCCCAGTTTCTCCTGTATTCTCCTAGATTCTCCGGGTTTCTCCTAGTTTCTCCGGGTTTCTCTTGGTTTCTCCGGGTTTCTCCTGGTTTCTCCTGGATTCTCCTAGATTCTCCTGGTTTCTCCTAGTTTCTCCGGGTTTCTCCTCGTTTCTCCAGTCTTCTCCTGTATTCTCCTAGATTCTCCGGGTTTCTCCTGGATTCTCCTGGTTTCTCCTGGTTTCTCCTAGTTTTTCCTGGATTCTCCTGGATTCTCTTAGATTCTCCGGGTTTCTCCTAGTTTCTCCTAGTTTCTCCTGTATTCTCCAGTTTTCTCCTAGATTCTCCGGGTTTCTCCTGGTTTCTCCTAGTTTCTCCGGGTTTCTTCTGGATTCTCCTAGATTCTCCTAGTTTCTCCTAGTTTCTCCCAGTTTCTCCTGTATTCTCCTAGATTCTCCGGGTTTCTCCTAGTTTCTCCGGGTTTCTCCTGGTTTCTCCTGGATTCTCCTGGATTCTCCTAGATTCTCCTGGTTTCTCCTAGTTTCTCCCAGTTTCTCCTGTATTCTCCTAGATTCTCCTGGTTTCTCCTGGTTTCTCCTAGTTTCTCCGGGTTTCTCCTGGTTTCTCCTGGATTCTCCTGGATTCTCCTAGATTCTCCTGGTTTCTCCTACTTTCTCCCAGTTTCTCCTGTATTCTCCTAGATTCTCCGGGTTTCTCCTGTATTCTCCTAGATTCTCCGGGTTTCTCCTGGTTTCTCCTAGTTTCTCCGGGTTTCTCCTGGTTTCTCCTTGATTCTCCTGGATTCTCCTAGATTCTCCTGGTTTCTCCTAGTTTCTCCCAGTTTCTCCTGTATTCTCCTAGATTCTCCGGGTTTCTCCTGGTTTCTCCTAGTTTCTCCGGGTTTCTCTTGGTTTCTCCGGGTTTCTCCTGGTTTCTCCTGGATTCTCCTAGATTCTCCTGGTTTCTCCTAGTTTCTCCGGGTTTCTCCTCGTTTCTCCAGTCTTCTCCTGTATTCTCCTAGATTCTCCGGGTTTCTCCTGGATTCTCCTCGTTTCTCCTGGTTTCTCCTAGTTTTTCCTGGATTCTCCTGGATTCTCTTAGATTCTCCGGGTTTCTCCTAGTTTCTCCTAGTTTCTCCTGTATTCTCCAGTTTTCTCCTAGATTCTCCGGGTTTCTCCTGGTTTCTCCTAGTTTCTCCGGGTTTCTTCTGGATTCTCCTAGATTCTCCTGGTTTCTCCTAGTTTCTCCCAGTTTCTCCTGTATTCTCCTAGATTCTCCGGGTTTCTCCTAGTTTCTCCGGGTTTCTCCTGGTTTCTCCTGGATTCTCCTGGATTCTCCTAGATTCTCCTGGTTTCTCCTAGTTTCTCCCAGTTTCTCCTGTATTCTCCTAGATTCTCCTGGTTTCTCCTGGTTTCTCCTAGTTTCTCCGGGTTTCTCCTGGTTTCTCCTGGATTCTCCTGGATTCTCCTAGATTCTCCTGGTTTCTCCTACTTTCTCCCAGTTTCTCCTGTATTCTCCTAGATTCTCCGGGTTTCTCCTGGTTTCTCCTCGTTTCTCCTGGTTTCTCCTGGTTTCTCCTGGTTTCTCCTGGATTCTCCTGGATTCTCCTAGATTCTCCTGGTTTCTCCTAGTTTCTCCCAGTTTGTCCTGTATTCTCCTGGATTCTCCGGGTTTCTCCTGGTTTCTCCTAGTTTCTCCGGGTTTCTCCTGGTTTCTCCTGGATTCTTCTGGATTCTCCTAGATTCTCCTGGTTTCTCCTAGTTTCTCCTGTATTCTCCTGGATTCTCCTAGATTCTCCGGGTTTCTCCTGGATTCTCCTCGTTTCTCCTGGTTTCTCCTAGTTTTTCCTGGATTCTCCTGGATTCTCTTAGATTCTCCGGGTTTCTCCTAGTTTCTCCGGGTTTCTCCTAGTTTCACTTGTATTCTCCAGGTTTCTCCTAGTTTCTCCGGGTTTCTCCTGGATTCTCCTGGATTCTCCTGGATTCTCCTTGATTCTCCTGCTTTCTCCTGGTTTCTCCCAGTTTCTCCTGTATTCTCCTAGATTCTCCGGGTTTCTCCTGGTTTCTCCTAGTTTCTCCTATATTCTCCTGGTTTCTCCTCGTTTCTCCGGGTTTCTCCTCGTTTCTCCTGTATTCTCCTGGATTCTCCTAGATTCTCCTGGTTTCTCCTGGTTTCTCCTAGTTTCTCCTGTATTCTCCTGGATTCTCCGAGTTTCTCTTGGTTTCTCCTAGTTTCTCCGGGTTTCTTCTGGTTTCTCCGGGTTTCTCCTGGATTCTCCTTGATTCTCCTAGATTCTCCAGGTTTCTCCTAGATTCTCTCAGTTTCTCCTGTATTCTCCTAGATTCTCCGGGTTTCTCCTGGTTTCTCCTAGTTTCTCCGGGTTTCTCCTGGTTTCTCCTTGATTCTCCTGGATTCTCCTAGATTCTCCTGGTTTCTCCTAGTTTCTCCCAGTTTCTCCTGTATTCTCCTAGATTCTCCGGGTTTCTCCTGGTTTCTCCTAGTTTCTCCGGGTTTCTCTTGGTTTCTCCGGGTTTCTCCTGGTTTCTCCTGGATTCTCCTAGATTCTCCTGGTTTCTCCTAGTTTCTCCGGGTTTCTCCTCGTTTCTCCAGTCTTCTCCTGTATTCTCCTAGATTCTCCGGGTTTCTCCTGGATTCTCCTCGTTTCTCCTGGTTTCTCCTAGTTTTTCCTGGATTCTCCTGGATTCTCTTAGATTCTCCGGGTTTCTCCTAGTTTCTCCTAGTTTCTCCTGTATTCTCCAGTTTTCTCCTAGATTCTCCGGGTTTCTCCTGGTTTCTCCTAGTTTCTCCGGGTTTCTCCTGGATTCTCCTAGATTCTCCTGGTTTCTCCTAGTTTCTCCCAGTTTCTCCTGTATTCTCCTAGATTCTCCGGGTTTCTCCTAGTTTCTCCGCGTTTCTCCTGGTTTCTCCTGGATTCTCCTGGATTCTCCTAGATTCTCCTGGTTTCTCCTAGTTTCTCCCAGTTTCTCCTGTATTCTCCTAGATTCTCCTGGTTTCTCCTGGTTTCTCCTAGTTTCTCCGGGTTTCTCCTGGTTTCTCCTGGATTCTCCTGGATTCTCCTAGATTCTCCTGGTTTCTCCTAGTTTCTCCCAGTTTCTCCTGTATTCTCCTAGATTCTCCGGGTTTCTCCTGGTTTCTCCTCGTTTCTCCGGGTTTTTCCTGGTTTCTCCTGGATTCTCCTGGATTCTCCTATATTCTCCTGGTTTCTCCTCGTTTCTCCGGGTTTCTCCTCGTTTCTCCTGTATTCTCCTGGATTCTCCTAGATTCTCCTGGTTTCTCCTGGTTTCTCCTAGTTTCTCCTGTATTCTCCTGGATTCTCCTAGATTCTCCGGGATTCTCCTAGTTTCTCCTAGTTTCTCCTAGTTTCTCCTGTATTCTGCCGGATTCTCCACGTTTCTCCTGTATTCTCTTAGATTCTCCTGGTTTGTCCAGGTTTCTCCTGGATTCTATTGGTCTTCTTGATACATTCATAGTTATTTGCATGCATCTCTTTAATATTCTCGGGACAACTTAGTACTCATTTACATGCTCGGGACAACTTAAATGATCCCTTTACCCGGCGTCTCCCGGGAGTTTAGAATGTTCGCGCAGGCGCAGTACGTTCCGGTGACGTGCTGGTTAATATGTAAATCAATCGTTTGCCAAACACCTGCTTTTTGCCTACCACTGCGTCACCGTGACATCATCGCGATCACTCGTATTTCTGGCGCTGAAAGTTCTACAGTAACAGTACACAGCCTACCTTTACTAAGATTTATCAACAGGTAAGCGTTAAGCAATATCTTCACGTTGACGATTCACTTATCTGAATCTGAATTATGTGAACATTCTGTTGTTTGCACTACGTCATTCAGATGAAAACATGAAAATTGCACCCACGACTGTCGAGAAACTATTCTAGTTGCCATGCGGTACCAAGGATAACCTAGGTGGTACATAGTTCAAAGCTTTATCCTCTTTTTTTTTCTCATTCTTATCTACTGAACTTGTCAAGCTGATGAATGAGAAATGATGCCAGAGCAAAGACGTTATATCAATTAGTCCATGGGCCAGCACCCCAAATTTCACATATCGGTACCCTCCGGGGTGGCAAATTCTCCTTGTTATTTTTGAATAGTAGAAGGCCTGTGGCATATATTTTGACGTGATAGCCATTCTGGTATGGTAGCTTTCTACCGGCTATCAGCCTTCAAACCTATCACCACCTAAATGATCTGGAAATTTCGTGTCTTAAACAAGGGGGAGGGGCAAAATATCAAACATCAATATTTTTCAATGAAAATTCACATGCTAGTAGAAACTGTTAAGAGGATCATAAAAATAGTTTTAGATTTTCGGTTTTGTGATTCAACACAAAATTATGACCGCCTAAAATCAGATTTTTTGACGATTTTCTGGTGAAAAATATATACTTTATTTTCCACTATCGTTCATTTATTCACATTACCTATGGGGCCTTGCCTGATGAGTTAGACTTACCGTCCATATCATTCCCTGCATATTAAACTTTAAATGATCGAAATTCGTCAAT
Source organism: Branchiostoma floridae x Branchiostoma belcheri (assembly GCA_019207045.1). Lineage (NCBI taxonomy): Eukaryota > Metazoa > Chordata > Leptocardii > Amphioxiformes > Branchiostomatidae > Branchiostoma > Branchiostoma floridae x Branchiostoma belcheri. The sequence continues at coordinate 281,458 of CM033039.1, forward strand.
GAAATCCGGAGATATGAATGTGTGAAGAATGACACATCTGCCAGCTGATAGTGACAATATCGTTGCTAAGGCCGTTGCTAAGGCTGTTGTAAAGGAGGTTTCAGATCGTACTCCACAGCAAAACTGATACAAAGAACTTACTTTTCTGTAGTCTTTTGCTCTGATTACATCAGTAGAAGTACAAGGAATAGTGTTAAAATGTTTAACATTTAACAGATGCAGAAATGTGTTTTTTTACGTCATTTCTTTCAGAATCATTAGCAAAACTGTTGCTAAGGCCGTTGCTAAGGGGGTCCTCAGTCATGTTTCAAGTAAAGAACAGCAGATAGTCAAGTTCTCTGAGACGTGATTTCGCTCCTGCCATCTTGTAAATCATGAATAATTGTGAAAAATATCATAATTGATTAGAAATGTTAACTTGGGCTCTACATGGGGGTTATAAGGATACCTGAAAATGAATTACCTTCATTTTACACATTAAAAATGCTCTTTTACGTCATTTAATAGATGCCTCACTAAAATTCACAGCGTATATCTAGTATATCGTACACAATGAAAAAGGCTCTGCATGGGGGTTACCAGGGCTCCACATATGTGACACCGTTGAATACACAGGACAAGTGGGTACAGGACTGCGTCATGCATATATCAAAATTCATCTAGAAACAAGACCATAACAAAAGGTCTAGAGCAAGGCTAATCTGGGATGAAAAAAGTATATTGTACTTTTCTTTATCAATTGTATACTATTCATCAATGAGGTTATATCGATATAAAAATTGGGATATCTAGACATGTCTGTATAACCTCCTTGACTCTATATTAGGTATAGTAAAGGTTTGCTGCTTTGAACAAACTGCATGACACTTAGTCTATAATGGTGTGTTATTATGCCTGACCATTCATTCATTTGTTAACATAAGGGCAAACCAAAAGCAAAGTCTATAACAAAATTTTCATGTATGGAAATCCGTTAGAATGGAGCAGTGTAATATCTGGTGTAAAATGTAGCTAACTGCAATAGCTAGAAGATTCTGGCAGGCTTAAGACTTGACATACTGGATACAAAACTACTCATGCCTTTTTTTACACTGTTGTAAAAATTAAACTACAAAACTTACAACCTACAAATTTCCACATGTGCATGTGCCTAGAACTAGGATTGTCTCCAATGCCTAAGGGAATTTTCTTTGTCATTGAGCCCATAATAGGCATATGAAAATGGTCAGATATACGTTTTAGTTGCCTTTTATAGCTTTAACGATTTGAGGCCTTAGGTTTTTGCCTGTTCGCAAAAAATGAAGTCTTCAAACATTACAATATGACTGTAGGCAATATGTTAGTATATACATAGTTGTCTTTCACAGTGCCTGCCACTCGCCTTTCTCCTCTATCACATCCATGCAAGGACATTACGTCCTTCGTCGGAATCAACTGACATTTTGAATCACAAGTGGAAGTAACAGTCAGACTTCCTCTTGTTCAACGTTGGGCATATCTGAGATACTGGTCAGAGGGAACGTTCATATAAAAAGTTGCCACACATTGTATTCTTTACAGTTGTTGTGCAATAAAGTTCTATCTATAAAAATTAGATATTTTATACAATGTAAGAAAATGGGCATGTCTCCTGTCAGAAAGAAGGTGATGTGACTTGTGTGTGACCAAGGGGACCAGTACCAACCGGTGTCGCGATTGTCCTTGTTGGTAGGTCATGCGTCTGTGGCACTGTGGTAATCACCACTTCTCTGACTCCAACACCAAAGGCTTTCCAGTCTCGCATGTCTTCATCAGGTTAAAACAAGAAATTTTTCCATGTCTTCGCATCTTCTTAATTTTCTTTTGCATTACCTGTTTGTTTCGCTGTTGGGCTATTCTACAGCCCGTATGCCTCCATCTGACCGTATGCCTTCAACGGTTTAGACTCCATGAATTTCATAACATACCGTCTTAGGTGAGTCTTCATTGATGCTATCTGGCGGTCGCACATGCCCTTACCGCTGGTTGAGACAAAATCAGCACAGTATCCGGCATTGTCTCATCTCAAAACACTTAAGAAAACAAGATGGCAAAATTTCAAAATAGACACCATGAACATTACAATAATTGAAGCAATACAGCATGGTATCATAGCTGAATTCGTTTATAAAATTTTGCAGCAGTTGGAACACCATTTTCCCCATCTTGCATACGTTTTTGCATTTATTTCTTGACATTTATTTCTTGCCAGCATATTTTGTGCAATTATTCGCGTGGTGCAAAAATGCGAAGTTATCCAGCTGGACTGCAAAGGTTTGGGATTTGGGGATTCCGTGCAATTAACTATAACTGAACTATTCAAAACTACCAGTAAATATAGTTGACACTTGTGTTCCTCTGTGATAAGGCCTTTCTTCTCAAACATTTTGTTCTTAGTTAATAAACATCTTTTGTACTTTTAAAAAGACTACAGTAGAAGCCAGTTAATTGCACAGCGGATTACCGTACACTTCTGTTAATTGCACTGAATCCCCAAATCTCGAACCGGTGCAGTCCAGCTGGATAACTTCACATTATTGCACCATGTGGATAATTGCACGAAATACGCTTGCAATTTGGGTGTGCAATTAAGCGGCTTCTACTGTATTTCACAGCCCTTGCTTTATTTCCAATGATGTATTTACTCGAGTACTCTGTAAGTACCAACAACTATAGCTGCAGTACAATGAAAATAAAACAAGGGTTGTGAAAAAAAGTATCTTTATCCAGTACGCGTACGCGTACCAATATGAACATTAGAAATACTATTGTCTATCTCAGCTCATCGTTCACAATGGCTATTGTTGCTATTAGTAAGTTCAAGTCCTCCGTGAATCACTTATTGGTGGCGCCCATCTCCATTCCTTATTTTTTAGTCCACAAGGCTGTTCAAATTACTACAGTGGGGCATGTCTGCTCTTAGTAGTGCGTGTATGTGTGTACTACAGTATGTATTAAACTGACATACGCTGTCCTGAATGCTGAGTGCCTAGCAGAGAAGACAGTGTATCCTTGTTTGTCTTTGGTATGGCACGGTTGGAGATTAAACTCACACCATCGCACCCGCAGTATACTCTAATTGATCAAGAAGTGTGCACAAACTTTCAAGTAAGTTACGAATTTCATTTTATTACTCACCTCAAGTTTGCAATTGGTCTTTCTAAATGGATTCTCAATATGAAGTAGCTCCACATCTATGTGATCTGTATCTTATATGTCCATACAGAGCCCTTCTCATTATTGTGACCAGATTAAGTTTACACGATGGTTTAGTAAGTAGCATACCTAACTTTACATTAAACAGAGTAACGATGAAAGGTTTAAAACCCACCCATTTCTCTTTCAAATGTCCCTATATCCCCCATGTAAAAACTAAATCAATATATCTAATTTATTGTAGCATTATGGCAGTTATGTGTGGTTTTCACACAGCTACACAAAAAGTCTCCATAACTTACCTCCATAGTGAAACATCACTTACCTTATTCATCATGCATGGTCCCAAACCCAAAAAAGCCGCTAATACCCTGATATGGCTCACCTTATGTGTGGCTCAATAACACAACAATTAATATTTCTTTATTAAGTAGATTTTCCTCTTTCCTTCAACAATAACGTATACACCAGTTGCATTACCTTCAATGTAAAGAGTAAGCATGGGAAGTACTGTATTACGCCTTAGAAATGACCAAAATTCTGAGAGATTAAAACTCTGCTTGTAGTCAATCAGGTAACCACCTATGAAGCATTGAATTTCAGATGATGTATCCTCTGAAATTCAATGCTTCGTCGTCACCTGTTGGTCTGTAAAATTAGGGGACCCATTTCCTATGTGATAATAAAAAACTTCACATCTTTATCAAATCTATGAGGGTAGCCGTCGCAATTTTAGTAATTTTCGGCGATAAATTGTTTGATTTTGAAGGGCCTCTTAGGGCGGCCCCAAGCCTCAATAACAGAAAAAATTGAGGGTTAGCTCCACATACCTATCACACATACAAAGAATTACTTATAATTTGGCTGACCCCAACCTTCCGACCTCAGCATAGTTTGTCTAGTTTCTCCTGCAATTATATTTTTGATGGTGCTCATCTGCACAAAAGTCAAGAAGACTAAACGTAGCAAAATTACGTGTCAAAGAACTTGATAAAGAAAAGTACAACATTTTTTTTTCATCCCAGATTAGCCTTGTTCTTGACCTTTTGTTACGGTCTCGTTCCTAGATAAATTTTCAATGTGCATGGCGCAGTCCTGTATCCACGTGTCCTGTGTATTAAATGGTGTCACATATGTGGTGCCCTGGTAACCCCCATGCAACGCCTTTATCATTGTGTAAGATATACTAGATATACGCAGTGATTTTAGTAAGGTATCTACTAAATGATGTTAAAAAGAATTTCTTTTAAATGTGTAAAATCAAGATAGTTCATTTTCAGGTATCTTTATATCCCCCATGTAGAGCCCAAATTAACATTCCGAATCAATCATGAAATTTTTCACAGTTAAGTATGATTTACAAGATGGCAGGAGAATCACGTGTCAGAGAAGTTGTGAAAGATAAGTACAATATACTTGTATTCATCCAAGAGTAACCTTGTTTTTGACCTTTTGTTACGGTCTTGTTTCTAGATAAATATGCAGGACACAGTCCTGTATCCACTTGTCCTGTGTCACATATGTGGAGCCATGGTAACCCCCATGCAGAGCCTTTTTCATTGTGTATGATATACTAGATATACACTGTGAATTTTAAGGTATCTACTAAATGACATACAAGAGCAAAATGTGTAAAATGAAGGTAATTCATTTTCAGGTATCCTTATAACCCCATGTAGAGCCCAAGTTAACATTTCTAATCAATTATGATATTTTTCACAATTATTCATGATTTACAAGATGGCAGGAGCGAAATCACGTCTCAGAGAACTTGACTATCTGCTGTTCTTTACTTGAAACATGACTGAGGACCCCCTTAGCAACGGCCTTAGCAACAGTTTTGCTAATGATTCTGAAAGAAATGACGTAAAAAAACACATTTCTGCATCTGTTAAATGTTAAACATTTTAACACTATTCCTTGTACTTCTACTGATGTAATCAGAGCAAAAGACTACAGAAAAGTAAGTTCTTTGTATCAGTTTTGCTGTGGAGTACGATCTGAAACCTCCTTTACAACAGCCTTAGCAACGGCCTTAGCAACGATATTGTCACTATCAGCTGGCAGATGTGTCATTCTTCACACATTCATATCTCCGGATTTCATTGACGAATTTCGATCATTTAAAGTTTAATATGCAGGGAATGATATGGACAGTAAGTCTAACTCATCAGGCAAGGCCCCATAGGTAATGTGAATAAATGAACGATAGTGGAAAATAAAGTATATATTTTTCACCAGAAAATCGTCAAAAAATCTGATTTTAGGCGGTCATAATTTTGTGTTGAATCACAAAACCGAAAATCTAAAAATATTTTTATGATCCTCTTAACAGGTTCTACTAGCATGTGAATTTTCATTGAAAAATATTGATGTTTAATATTTTGCCCCTCCCCCTTGTTTAAGACACGAAATTTTCAGATCATTTAGGTGGTGATAGGTTTGAAGGCTGATAGCCGGTAGAAAGCTACCATATCAGAATGGCTATCACGTCAAAATATATGCCACAGGCCTTCTACTATTCAAAAATAGCAAGGAGAATTTGCCACCTCGGAGGTACCAATTTTTCCTCTGGCCCATGGACTAAATAGATTGACTCCTTGGTCAGAGCAAAAGCGCTGCGTCGCGACCAACAATGGTACTGCAGAAAAATGGACAGGACTTTCTCCAGTTCATCGTTGATTCGCATCCACATTCCAGAATTCACACATTATCTGCACGTTTCAAAGCAAGTCTCTCGCCACAGTTATGTTGCACATTGGGTTGCATAGTGTCCATCATTATTTCTCAGTACGAGTTTTTCCCTGCCATCGTACTTTATTTCCAGCAGCAACGTTTATCTATTTATTTCCGTTTGATTCAGCCAGGGTGGCCCATATTGATGACGTAACATCGCTTTTCAAAGAGACCCAAGATGCCGGGCGCGAAAATTACAAAGTTTTAGCTTATATATTATGTATATGCTCCAACTGTAGTTGATTTTAAATGTATCATACAGTACTTTTTTATTCTACTGATCTTTGTTCAATTTTGCATTGTATATTTATGTATGTTGTCACAGATATCAGTCTCGCTGCCTGTGTGCCCACGTCGTATTGCCCAAGTTGCAAACTCAATAAAGTCAAAGTTACAACGTTACGGGTCCGAACTATGTAAATAAGCAAGTCGGAGCGGATATAACTTTCACGGCTGCATTCAAGGCGAGCAAACTGCTCTTGTTTATGGTGCGGATGATATGCCTATGGACAAGGAGGTTACAACCTCCTTGCTATGGACAATGGTAAAGTCACATCGTTTACTGGGAATACAAACAGTAGACATGGTCATGGATCCAGGTACGCCATTGTTTCTGCTTCAAAGCCAACCTGCTCAAATGACTCTGCCTGAATAGTCGGTGTTTGTGTTGTGAACCTGAGGAGGGGGATCATAAAACAGCCATTTCGTGCTGCGCAGTTTCAGGCTTGGTTCAAGACTGCGGACACAACTCAGACAACAGACGAGTTGGACTTGTCTTAGAGCAGGTAAAATCGAAGTGTGACGGCTATGTCAGGACCACCTTTACCAGACATGTCTCGCTAAGGTACAGAGAAGTTTGATAAACAACGGGATTTCGTGCTGAGCAGTTACAGGCTTGGTTCAAGACGCCGGACACAGGTAACGCCAGACGAGTTGGACTTGTCTTAGAGCAGGTAAAATCGGAACAAGCCGACTATTTCTGGACTACATACATCCGGTAAGTCTGACTAAGGTTACTGTCACCTGGTATGACTGGCTAAAGGTACAGAAGGTTGCTGTTAACGTAAGCCGAGGTACAACAGAAACAACCGCCGTCAAACGAACGGTCAGCTTCATGATTCAAGTTAGAAGTTTTGCCTTGCTAGAATATGGAAGACGTTTTGCTGCGGTGTGAGACTGTGACGTTTGCAGGTTATCATGGCTGACGAAACTGAACAGGTGTGTATGACAGACGATGTACATGTATGTATCAAGAAGGTCAAATTTAAACCTCAGGCTTGGTGGCGATGCAGACGTTGAAAAGGCTACATTTGAAGCAAAGTAGTTTGTAGCTTGTGCATACATATGCTTTTGTAGTGTATGGTCACTGCTACTAAGTCAGCGTCAATTAGGCTTGGTTGATTTTAGTCATAGCAAGATAGGTGAATTTCTTTACATCAAAGGTCGTCTGTGTTGGTAGTTAAATAACATAGTACAGAGATAAAACTGCAAAAGACAGTCGAAAATTCCCACACGGCACTACTAAGTGGCTTTCTTGTTTACCCGCTCTGACGTGCGAAAGGAGATACGATCCAGTCAAAACTACCCAATGAAAGACGCCAGTGCAATTGAATCCAGCACGAAGTCCCCTACACAAACACTGTTTGCCGTTCAGTGACCCCAGTAACACGGTAATGGCTATCGTTCACCCGCTGTATTGTGGTTTCATCATCAACCTGGTATATTGCATCATCCACGCCAGCCTGTGATACGAGTCCAGGTCAAAGAGCAGTCACACAAGCGTGTACATTGTAAACAGCCATGTTGGATTGCAGCATACGTCTGTTAACCACACGAAGATGATACTGCTTAATTCAATTACCTGCCAACAATTCAAATTAGAATTAGTACGACGTCAATGAAAATCCCGCATATGAAGTCACTCAGAACCTCCTTGCTCAGACTTGGCCGTATTGACATATCAGGGCTCGAAATACTACCTGCGTATGTAGGTTAGTGCAGGTAAAAGTGGAGCTGTGCGGGTATTTCTGGTGTCTACCTGCACCCAACCTGCACTGGTCCATGTACTGGGTATATACAGGTTAGTGCAGGTAAAATTGGAGCTGTGCGGGTATTTCTGGTGTCTACCTGCACCCAACCTGCACTGGTCCATGTACTGGGTATATGCAGGTTAGTGCAGGTAAAATTGGAGCTGTGCAGGTATTTCTGGTGTCTACCTGCACCCAACCTGCACTGGTCCATGTACTGGGTATATGCAGGTTAGTGCAGGTAAAATTGGAGCTGTGCAGGTATTTCTGGTGTCTACCTGCACCTAACCTGCACTGGTCCATGTACTGGGTATATGCAGGTTAGTGCAGGTAAAATTGGAGCTGTGCAGGTATTTCTGGTGTCTACCTGCACCTAACCTGCACTGGTCCATGTACTGGGTTTTAAACATAAATATCCTATAATGTAGGTGTATATGAACTGTTATTAGGTGCATTGACTGTTATCACATTTAAGTATAAAAGAAAAAAAATAGCAATGATTCCTGGATATTTTATTTACTTTCTTTTTAGTATTCAAGTATAATCCATGCTTACTAAATTCAGAGTGGTACAGGTAAAATTTGTCTGGTACAGGTAATTTTCAATGTTACCAGCGGCAGGTATGCAAAAAGTATTTCGAGCCCTGCATATTTTTTCTTACACAGTCATACTCACTTCATCTCAATCGTGTCAGTTAATAGGTACACAGGCAATACGCGATAGTTTTGTGTGTGTCCAAAACTACTACTCTCCAAGCAGAGGTTGGTGGAGAAAATCGTGACCTTTTGATTACAATTGTATATGCCGTATTTTTCTACCAGCCTCCCCACTGGGGAGGCAAAAGGTCACGATTTCCCCACCAACCACTGCTTAGAGAGTACAAAACTACTGTACTAGTATCAGGCGTACTGTCACTATGCTCGGGTACCTCAATTGAATTAAGGTAGCAGTATTTATCCGTGACATAGGGGTAAACTTGAAAGTAGTGCGGCTGAAGTCTGGAAGCGTCGGTAAACACTAACGTGAAAGACAGCGGGGCATGAAATTTGCTATATTGTAGTTAAATGAGTCGACTTTTAGATGGTATGTATAAGATCGTGATGTCTGTCCTTTTGGTGTATCAATGCTCGTGATCTAAGTTGACTGCCTCGGTGAGTCGGCTGCAGTTAGTTCCGCATGGTCCCACATAACCCCAACAAAACGATAACTTTTTGGGCTTTCAGTTATTTGAGGTGCGCATGGAAAATGTTAATCCGGACCTCATACGGACGTGATATACACGCTCCGTGTGATTGCCTTTACTTATGAAGGGCCTTAAGATTGCAGGAATCCTACACTCTCTGAAAAATACTCTGCCTATAAACTAGAAAGGCGTGTTACGATTTAGATATTCTCATGCTATGTTGACTAAAGGTGGCATTTATGGATTTTGTTAATGAAGACGAAACTTTGTGCCAGTTCGACATAAAAGACAACAAACCCACTAACCAAATCAAGAGTTCAGCGACCCATACCTTCACCAAGCAATATTACAAGTAATAAACACGTAATAGATTTTTTTAGATTTCACTCCACCATACTATAGAAGAAATGTACTGTCTTTCTTCCTCCTCTTCCTCCTCCTAGATTCTCCTCAAATTGTATCAATCAACAGATTCAACTCCTAATTTGCGTAACTTGCCTACCATTACGTTGGTTATCGTCAAAAATTGTCTTCAGGTCAAAAGTCATAAAAATCCATTTATGTCTTCTTGACGTATCCTGTTTCAAAATCTGCAACTTTATTGCCCCCGCACTTCCAAACAAAGCTACTGAATCAAAACCATACCATGGTCAACTAGGAAGTGGCAATTAATAGTTTGTAGAAACATTCATCAAGTATGAAACTACGTACATGTAGAAACGGTGAAGTGAAGGTAACTCTCAGAAATCTTCATGGTGTCTAGAGCTTTCAATTATCAAACACACATCTTGAGTAGATTTCTGTCTCTTTCTCATTGTGAGAATTTATTTTCTAGGTGTGTGGATTAAAACCTGTGGAATCAAGACCCCTCATAACACGATGAAAACACGATAAGGACACACTGTCAGTCGACGAGGACCGCTTCGTCACCAATAAGGAGACTGACGAGCAAGAAATTCAAGGAATAGATTGCTGATGTAAGCCAACGGTGCGTCTTTAGGACAAAAGACATGAAGAATACAGCCCCCAGACTGTCAGCAGTGGCTGAAGAATTTCAGGAACTGGACCTGATCTTCGCCAGCGGTTCTGATCTGGATGTTGTGGAGAAGGGATACGCACGGAAGCTAATTCACGCCATCAGTCGAGAAGACGAGGTATTGACGATTGAGACGTTGAAAAGTCTTGGAGATTTGCACCTGCACAAAGCAAAGTCCAACGAGCACAAGGCCGAGAACTTCCACAGGGCTTGTGCGTTATACGAAGACGTCTTACGATATATTAGAAATGAAGAAGAGAAAGCAGTTATACAACATCGTATTAGATATGCGGAGAAGTGCACGAAACTTGTATATAGTAAAAAATATACGAAAGCAGAAACTGGACTGACTGTGGCGGAACTGCTGCATGGAGTTGAAAAGAAGGCCAAGGTTAAAGGGCACGAGGTGGTGCCCTTAACGGAAGGTTATACGGGCGCCTTTGTGCACGCAATCGTGGAGAGAAATAAAGGTCTGGAAGTAGAGTGTTTGAAGAGCCTCGGAGACCTGTACCTGGATAAGGGAAGGGTTGGTAAGGACGAGGCAGCATTCACCAAAGCAGCTGGCCTGTACCGAGCGGCGCTGGACCGCTGTGAAGATTCAGATGGCAGAGAAACACTGAAGCACCGCATCAAGTACGCAGAGAAGGTCAAGGGGAACGCAGAGAAGGTAGGGCGGAGAAAGCATGGCTAGTGAAATCCAATCTCTATTAAATTACGAGATTTTTCTTTCACGTGATAACTTTTACCTCATGCTAAAGGAGGAATGCAGCAGTTTTCTTAGTTCAGCACACGTAGCTAAACTAGCTTCGACGTAGATCTATTATCAAGCTCTTCCATTTCATTTTCACCAAAAGCAAAGAGAAAGGCCGACAAGAAACAGCAAAGCTGACTATACCAAGTGGCTGGTGCCGCCTTCAACCGCATGTAAAGCAGCCCTTGACGTCATCAGTGAGATAAACAAGAAAAGGTGTGTTCATTTTATTTTCCCTCAGATTCAGTTTTGAAGGTTATATCTTATAAGATCACTCGTTTCATTGACTTACTGTGGCGTTAAGCGTTACACTAACGCATTAACGAATGCTGATATATGATGGGAATTTATCATTGCATTACAGGATAGCTGGAGCAGACAGTCATATAAATAACAAAACGCCGGCAGATACGGAAAGGTACGTTAATATGATATACATCCATAAGTCTATCTACATAAGTATGTACGAAAATCCTATGGACGTTGTTGTACAAATTACACTACTACTATAACTACTAACATCAAACTCTGCCATGATAGAATATGGTCCCTGTTATATACTCAATTTCTATCATTACAGCAATAACCAAACACTCGTAAGAATGCTTTTAGTTAGCTACAGAGGTATTTCAAATGCTAAAAAAAAACATATTTACCTCCATGAAATGTCATGGAGGTTATATTTTACCCTGCGTTTGTGTGTCTGTCTGTCTGTGTGGTTGTGTGTGTGTGTGTAAACAAGATGACTCAAGAACGGCTGGGTGGATTGGTTTCATACTTGGTGTGTTGGTAGTGTGTGATGAAAGCTGGAAATGATTAGATTTTGGGCCCTCTAGCGGCTCCCCTTGGTACTGCAGCGCAACTTCCGGTTTTGCTATTTCGGTCTTCTGAACATGCTATGGTCACGATTTTTTAATTTTGGTCAGCTCTTGTGCTCAGGAAGAAGTGACATAAGTTTGGGCCCCCTAGCGTCTAGTTCTGGGATAGCAGGGGCATTTTTGTCAAAAACTTCTGAAGAGGATAACTCAAGAAGGGAACAACGGATTTTCATACTTTTTGGTATGTAGGTACCTCAGACAATGTTGTACAAGATGAGATACTAATTATGCAAAATAGGAGCAAATTTGCATAGTTAATGACAACATTAAATCATAGCAGTTTTTTCTATGTATCTCTTGTCTTGGACGTGATATGGTCTTGAAATTTGGGTGGTAGATAGCTTTCAGTTTCATGACAAAGTGGGGCAAGTTTCAGCCCCCTAACATTTAATTTGGGAACTGCAGGGGCATTTTTGTCAAGACACTCCAAAGAGGATAACTGCAGAAAGGATTGACGGATTGGCATCATATTAGGCATGCGGGTACCTTAGGCAAAGATGTTCATAATGATATACATGTTATGCAAGTGAGGACTTAATTTGCATAATTAATGAGGAAATTGTATAATTCCATTGTTTGCAATAACTGGACTTCAATAAATGTAACACATGTTAATCATGATAGGTGGAATATAAGCAGATACCAAATATGGTAATAAGGAACTTATTTGCATAATTTATGTAAAAATTGCAAAACCGCTTCATGATTAATAATGGGAATTTTATAATTGTGACATGTGTACGTTTGTCAATGATGAACAACACCATGCATAAATTATGTTAATGTTTTAGTCAATTGCATGAAATTTACGAAAGCTCTAAATTTTCATGGAGGTATGAGGTCGCCGAACTCTAGTTTTATTTACTGCTTTGGCTGTTCAGCACGCACAGCCAGGGCTGCCCAACTAGCCTGTGGCTGTTACAAAGGGTACATGTAAGCTTTGAAAGCAAATGAACTTTGACAAGGACAGGATAATTGTCAATAACAATAATATAAGTACATTAGAAAACGATTATCTATATATATGGTGTAAGATAGCGTACATAGTATCTACAATGGAATCTATTTATCAACAACAATATCTACAGTGAGAAGTCAGGGTCAGTACATACACATGTAAGGGTCGCCTGTAGTGTCCCAGAGTTTCCTTTTGAAGGAAGCAGTAGTGGCTGCAGTGTGAGTGGCAGTAGAGATGATGTTGCTCGGTGAAAGAATGTTCTCTGGCCTCTGGCAGATTTAGAGAGTTCCGATGTCGTGCGGTCCCCTGCAGGAGCAACGGGACCCTGGCAGATGCACCGGTTGAAGGCCATGGGTACCAGGGTTTAAAGGTGTGGAGGGCAGTGTCCGTTGAGAAGCTTGTACAGGGTGACAGCGGTGACACTAGAATCGTCGTCGAAGCTGTAATGGAACTAAATGGAATACAAAATTCTACTTTAGTATACAGCAGGCGCTATGAATTTAGAATTTTCGGTGCTACGTGCATTACGTTTTGTCTTATATTCGACACTTCTCTTCACAGTACCTACCAAGACCACCTACAGGAGGGCTGCAGGGCCCTGCAGACAGGGGACCTGGACATAGCTGAGGAACATTTTGCAGCTGCGCTCAAGGACGTTCACAGGGAAAGTAAGCATCCAATCATATCTCACGGTCTGTTCAACAAAATACGATAAGGGATCAAGAGGTTCTAAGCCTTACCAAGAAAAAAATTCCAGTTAAAATTAAGGGACATAATTACATAGTATAAAGTTTTTATGATCCTCCAAATTTCAAATCATTGTGGTAATATCTGTACAGTCAACGTCCCTTTAAGTATCAGTAGGTAGGTGGCGAGAAAAGCAATGGTGAACAGTAAACAGAGCTGTGTGGGCCGTGTTCTTTAATGCAAGAAATCTAAGAAGACATGTTTGATGGCACCTAACACCAGCATTGCTGCCTGGGATACCCTTTGTATCGCCTCGCTGGGAATTGCATAAAATGAAAAAATAAAAAGACTTTATGGTTATGCTCCAAAATTTTAGTTGTCCATCTTATTTCAGGTTGAGGCCGCGATTCGAGCTTATTTATTATTCACCCCTCAGTACTGCAGCAATATTACCAATACACTGCGGCCGCTTCACGTCTAACATCTGACTTTCACACCTCTACTGAATAAACTGGGCTGCTGCTACTACTATTACTACTATACTACTACTGATGATATTGCTTCTATAGTCGTCTTATTTGCACTCAGTGTACAGAGAAAATCCCAATGAGGACATGTAAAAATTTCCCCAAATGACGCGCTTAGTCCATATATATAAAAGAAAAACAAACAGAAAATTGATAACGCTTATCTTGTTTTTGACAAATCTCAATGCAGGGCAACAGATGAAAGAGGGAGAGCTGCTTTACAAGTTGAGTAAAGTCTACCTGAAGAGAGGAATCCAGTCAAGAGACGGAGGCGACTTCACCAAGGCTGCAGCACTCTGTAATGCAGCACTGGTAAGGTCAAGGGAAGAAGACAGAGAAGGTATCACACAAACAATTCAAGACATAACCAGGTCGTTTGTTAAGTACATGTTTAATAGCGACAGAACAATAAATGAAGATGACGTAGTGAAACACAAATTGATTTTGGAGGCAAATCGAGATTATGCACAAAAACAGATTAAACGAATTGAAGAAGAGGTTGACCCTTACAGTCTTGATGATGACGACCCGAAGATAAGAGAAGTGGAGGAGAAGAGAGCGGAAGCAATCAGAGTATTGTGTGAGACAATTGTTGACAAGCGAAGAACGTTCATAGCCGGTCTTGTAGATGAATGTATGGAGGTAATGGGTCCCCCTCCCTGTAAGTACGCCATGATAGGCCTGGGTTCACAAGCTACAGGTTTGGTAACTCCCTACTCCGATCTGGAATTCGCCATTTTGGTAGAGGAGGAAACAGACGATAATGTCCAGTTTTTCCGTAATCTCACTCATTACCTGCATCTCAAAGTCATCAACCTGGGAGAAACCATTCTCCCGGCCATGGGGATCACGTCTCTAAATGATTTCTCCTCAGACGATCCAATGGACAGCTGGTTCTACGACTCTGTAACACCGCGCGGGTTTGCGTTCGATGGAGCCATGCCGCATGCCTGCAAGACTCCACTGGGCAGGGGTAAAACAGCTGAACTTATTCGAACCCCTGGTAGCATGGCTAAAGTTCTTTCAGACGACCTGACGCTACACCTAAAAAAAGGCTACCATCTCGCGAGTATCTTGAACAACGTTTCCTTGATTACCGGAGAACAGGACTTAGTTGATGAACATTTGTCTCTATGTGAGCAGCAACTTCAGGAAGACTTGAGAAAAGCATCTCGTCTCATAGCGGAGACCATGTTGAAAGACGACAAGCAAATGTTTAGAAGTCAGAATCCGTCTGGCAAGCTTCTGGACGTAAAGAAAGAAATCTACCGATTTTCTAGCCTTGCAGTGTCTTGTTGGGCACTTCTTTGCGACATTCAGCCAACTACAATCTGGGAGACAATAGAGAAGATGCACAAGAACGGAGTCATCAGTAGTGAGAACGCGCATCACCTGATGGTGCTGGTCAGTATCTCAGCAGAACTGAGGCTGCGGACATACATGAACAACCGTGGGCAGGTGGAGAACATGTCAGCCTTATCGTCAATGTCTGTAGATGTGGATTCAAATTCAAACATTGAGGAGAAAGTACAGAAAGTGTTTTACTTATCAAAGTCAAAACAGCTGATGAGATACTACAACACAGCAATACCATTAAAGGATGTTATCTCCCACCTTGCTGAGGATCACACACCAAAAGTGCCGCCGCTTCTCTTTGACAATTCTTTAAGACTACAGGCGGATGTGTACAAAAGTTTGTGTGATTACAAGAAATCCCAAGCATTTGCAGAAATGATACTACAGGGTGATCAGTTGAAATATGGTGCCGACACAGCAAACCCTGATATTGCCATGTCAATAATTGCCCATTCACTGAACATGTTGGGTATTGCCTGGAGAGACTTAGGTGATTACAGGAAGGCCGTTAGCTATCATGAGCAGTCTTTACAAATGAGGCGAAGCATCTATGGTAAGGGTGCTGCACATCATAACATTTCTAAATCACTCAATGATTTGGGTAACGCTTGGCTGGGACTTAATAACACCAAAAAGGCGGCAATGTGTTATGAAGAGGCACTACAAATAGTGTGGAGTACAGGACCACCTTCGGACATTGCTGCGTCACTTGACAACTTGGGTAAGGTCTATAGGGACATCGGAGATTATAGAAAGGCCGTCAGCTATCATGAACATGCACTGCAGATGAGACGCACTATGTATGGTGAGAACACCGCAAACCTTTCTACAAGCTACTCACTTAACAACTTAGGTGGCGCCCTAAGAGATCTAAAGAAGTACAGAGAGGCCTTCAAGTTCACCGAAGAGTCTTTAAAGATGAAACAAAGTATATATGGCGTAAACACTGTGCATCCAGATATTGTCTCGTCGCTCGAAGCCTTGGGGGGTGTCTGTGGTGACCTCGGTGATCACAAAAAGGCTATCAGCTATCATGAACAGGCACTACAGATGGTACGGAGTGTCTATGGAGAGGGCAGTTCAAACCCAGCCATTGCCAGGTCCCTCAACAACTTGGGTTCAGCCTGGGTGAACCTTGGTGATATTAGAAAGGCCATCAGCTATTATGAACAGTCACTGCAGATGTGGCGGACCATCTATAAACATAACACACCGCATCCTTATATAGCTGCATCACTAACCAACTTGGGTAACACCTGGAGTAACCTTGGTGATCACAGAAAGGCAGTCAGTTATCATGAACAGTCACTACAGATGTACCGGAGCATCCATGGTGAGGACACTGTGCATCCTGACATTGTCAAGTCACTTAAGGGTTTGGGAAGCACCTGGAGTAGCCTTGGTGACCACAGAAAGGCAGTCAGTTATTATGATAAGTCACTTCAAATGCAAAGGAGTATTCATGCTGAAGACACGGCACATCCTGACATCGCCTTGACACTCTTGTTGTTAGGTGCGGCTTGGACAAGTCTTGGCGAATTCAAAATGGCTATAAGATATTTTGAGGAGTTGCTCCTGATAAGGCGAAGTATCCATGGTGAGAACACCGCGCACTCTGACATCGCTGGGTCACTGGAATACTTGGGCGTCGCCTGGTGGAACCTTGATGACTACAGAAAGGCCGTAAGCTATTATGAACAGTCGCTGCAGATGAGACATTGTATCCATGGAGAGAACACTTCACACCCTGACATTGCCCGGCTACTTCTCAACTTGGGTGCTATCCAGAGTGACCTTGGTGATCACAGAAAGGTCATCAGCTATTGTGAACAGTCACTGAAAATACAACGCTGTATCCTCGGTAAAACCATTGCACACCCCGATATTGCTAAATTACTTCACATGTTGGGTACTGCCTGTTTGTATCTTGGTGATTACAGAAACGCCATTAGTTACCATGAAGATGCAATATCAATGCAACGGGGTATCTATGGTGAGAACATCACAAGTCGAGAAATTGCTTCGTCCCTTTCGTACATGGGTACCTCCTGGTTGACACTTGGTGAACACAGAAAGGCCGTAAGCTACTGCGAGCAGTCATTAGATATGCATCGAAGTATATATGGTCAGAAAACTGCACATCCAGAGATTGCCTCGTCCCTCAACAACTTGGGCAACGCCTGGTTGGCCCTTAAAGTTTACAGAAAGGCCGTGGACTACCATCAGCATGCACTTCAGATGTGGCAAACTATCTATGGTGATGACACTGCACATCCTCATATTTCGATGTCACTTCTCAACTTGGGTGCCTCCTGGAGTTTTCTTGGTGACCACAGAAAGGCCATCAGCTTTTATGAACAAATTCTACAGATGAAGCGGAATAGCCATTTTGACATTGCCCTAGCACTTGGCAACATGGGTAACTCCTGGAGTCACCTTGGTGATGACAATAAAGCCATCAGCTGTTATGAACAGAGGCTACAGATAATGCGTAGTCTTCATGGAGAAAACACGGCACATCCTGATATCGCCAGTCTACTTCACACACTTGGTGTCACATGGAGGAAGCTTGGTGAGCGCAGAAAGGCCGCCAGCTATCTTGAACAGTCATTAAAGATGAATCGTACACTTTATGGTGAGAGCGCTGCACGCCCTGACATTGCCAAATCACTTAACACCTTGGGTAACATTTGGAGTGATCTTGGTGATCACAGAAAGGCCATCAGCTGTTGTGAACAGATGCTACAGATGATGCGTAGTCTTTGTGGAGAAAACACGGCACATCCTGACATTGTCGAGTTACTGGACAAACTTGGTGCCTACTGGAGGGAGCTCGGAGATCACAGAAAAGCCCTCAGCTACTTTAAACAGTCACTAGATATGAAGCAGAGTATCCATGGTAAGGACACTGCGCATCCTGATATTGCCGATTCACTGAACAGCTTGGGTGCCACATGGAGGAACCTAGGTGATCACAGAAAATCCATTGGTTATTACGATCAGTCCCTCCAAATGGATAAGCGCATGTATGGGGATAACACTGCACATCATAACATTGCTGAGTCACTACATGATTTGGGCATCACCTGGGGCATGGATGGTGATCACAGAAAGGCCATCAACTACTATGAACAGGCACTACAGATGAAGCGGAGCATCCATGGTGAAAACACTGCACATCCTCACATCGCCCGGACACTCAACAACCTAGGTATCACCTGGGGTAACCTAGGCGATCACAGAAAGGCTGTCAGCTATCACGAACAGACGCTACACATGCGACAGAGTTTCTATGGCGAAGGTGCTGAACATCCCGACATTGCCAAGTCGCTAAACAATTTGGGTTGCGTCTGGAGTGACCTTGGCGACCACAAAAAGGCGCTTAGCTATCACGAGCAGTCTCTACAGATGAGGCGGAGTATCTATGGTGAGAACACTGCACACCGCCTCATCGCCGGCTCACTTGACAATCTAGGTGTCACCTGGAAGGAGCTTGGTGATTGCAGAAAGGCCATCCGCTATCACGAACAGGCACTGCAGATGAAACAAAGTATCTGTGGTGAAGGCAACTCAAATTTGGACATGGCAGCTTCGCTTGTCCCGTTGGGAAACGCTTGTTGTGCCATCGGTGATCACAGGAAAGCTACTAGCTACTACGAACAGTCACTGCAGATGATGCGGTTTCTTTATGGCGAGGGTACCGCTCATCCTGTTATTGCTAAGTTACTTTGTAACTTGGGAGACGCATGGAGTACCCTTGGAGATGACGAAAGGGCTGAGAGTTATTTTGATCAAGCCACACAGATGAATCAGCTGATTCAAGGAACGCACCCAGAAAATGTCGCGTCCTCTGCCTACTCTATAGAAATATTAGATGATCACCAAACGTACGTTACCCAGCAGTCGACGTCAAACAGCAATGACTGCTAGCTTGACTAAAGACGTCGTGCAACATTCTGTTTGAAGCTTTATTACCATTGTGGGGGAGGTTCAACATGTCCACAACTGGCGCCAGTAATAGGGCCTTCACACTGAAACCGAATTAGCTCGAATCAATCAGAACCAGCCGGAATGAAGTATTTGCAAAATTCATGCCACATTCGGGTGGGAATTCCAAATGGACCTTTTATCTCCTTCACACGAGAAGGAATGAGCCAAAATGTCAGAGTCAGAGTCAGAATGAAAATTCTTTTCTATTCCTTGGAATTCGTAGTGCATTCTAGAAATTCTCACTGCATTCCAGATATTCTTTTGGCCACATTCTGGCAGGATTCGAAGTGGCTTGCCGTTTCGGTTTTCCATCGAATGAGATAAGAATGTTTCGAATAATGTTGGGATGCCGTAGAATGCGGTCATGCTGCAGTTAGAATAGATAAAATTTACTTTTGGTTTGCCGTTCGATATTTCTCCACTTCAAATGCACCTCGAAAGATTTTAGCATATCAAAAAGTTTCGGGCCAGCCAAAAGAACGGGTACAAATATCTATAATGCAGTGAGAGTACGCTACGAATTCGCTATGAATTCCCAGGAATAGAAAGGAATTTTCATTCTGACGGCATTCCGGCTCATTCTTGCTCTCGTGTGAAGGGGCCTTAAGCTGGGACCAATTACCTACTCTCCAAGCAGAGGTTAGGCTTGCTACACTGCCTTGGTTTAATACTGCCTAGCGCACCTAGTGAAACAGTAAGCAACTGCGTAGGCATAAATGAAAAAGGTATGAAGGAAATTTTAATTCCTTAAGTAAGAGGGTATGAGACACCTTAGCTCACGTCCTATGGACTGTATTGTGCTTCGTTTGGAAGATTGGTCAGAACATGTTATTGGTTATTATAAAATGGATATTATATGGTTCATCGTTATCGGCATCGCTGCTTTCCAGCAGACGCCAGCCGCCGTTGCTTTACTTTGTAATTTAAGACCAACCCCGTACTATAAAACCACCCAATAAATTCGGCTAACGTAAACTCTACTAGAGCTCAGTCTTCTGTTGACTGTGGTGGAGTTCACATCGGGGAAGGCTGGCTGAGACTGCTGACCAACACAAGTTTATTTTCCATTCAATTTTGATATTAGCATACTACATAAGGTATTGAAGTATGATTATACATAAAGCTTTACCTAACCCAGAAAATAAAGCAATGAAAATGCTGGCTTGTCTTACTCTGGTACTCTGAGATATAACTGACAGTTACAATTGTACAGTCTACATAGCCCCTGTTGGTACACTTGCAAATAGACACCACATAATTAGCCATATTAGACACATAAATATCAGAGCTAATTCAGTTATAAGGAAGATTTTCAAGTTGCAATTATGTGTTGTAGATACAAAAAGATACTTTGATACAAAGTTGGCAAAGCAGAGTTGAAAGTTTCAATTTGAACACAAGGTTGGTTTCCCAATATTTGAAAGTCACTGTTATTAGGACCTCGATTATGTAACTTTGTTACAAATGTATCTGGATCATTCTGCAGGGTTTGATAGTGTTTCCTTGAAAACCAGTAGAGAAAAATATTTGAATTTTTGACCAGTATTTTATGCTAATCTGTCCCTGCCTTTGTTTCCAGCGTGTAGACAGTCTGGGATGTTTATTAGTTTATGTATTTCTAGGGGTCAATTCACCACTCTAGCTGCTGGGATGGTCACAGTAGGGAGTACTTCCTTAGTGCTTTTCCCAGGGCACACCTGCATGGTCTTTAAGGAAGTCATACTAGTACTTATACACAATAGTTTTCGCTTTAGGTATATGTGTGTGTGTGTGTGTGTGTGTGTGTGTGTGTGTGTGTGTATGTATGTATGTGTGTGTGTGTGTATGTGTATGTGTGTGTGTGTGTGAGTGTGTGTGTGTTTCTGTACTGTGTGTGTTGTAATATAATATGTAACACCTAATAGTCCATGTAATTTGTACATATTAGTAAGACCATCTGTACATGTCAGTCCATGGATTGTAACGGGCTTTAATTTGACGCATGTGACGTAGTCAGGAATGACCATTATTGTAGTAAATATAGTCATTCGACTCACATGCGTTTGAATCTGTACATGCTTTGGATTTTCTTCATTAACATGGATTAAGCATATTTCATTGTATGTTATGGGTGACAACATGCATTCTAGTGCGGCCAGTTCTGCGCCTATTAATTGTTGCAAAGGTAAACATGGTTCATTATATTATCAGTAACCTTATCTGCTTAGTGCCTTTCATACAAAGACAAATACCGCTCTGTATATTTTCTGATCATTAGTTATTATGTAATCAATAGTAAACATCAGTCACATTATGTGATTTCACATGGCAAGGACCCAAACGTCATCCTACTAATAGTTAATCACCATATTCTCAGTTTATATCTTTGAATCTTCATTTGTTGTTTTTGCTTCAGTGCTTTGCCTACTTGTTATTTTGTTATCTTGTTTTGTAATCTTGTATTTATTTATCCATGTATTTGTATTCTTTTGCGGTAGCGGCATGAATATAAGTCACGACTTGAGTGTGCCGTCACCATGTCTTGTAAATATATGTTGCAATAAAAAAAAGGACCCAAATACCCAAGGAAGTGACTCTGTTCATGTGTTTTATCCTTATCACAGTACACAGCGATGGTCGGGTAATTATTCTATTTCCGTTTAGTTTAGAGTATCTTTTCCTGGGGGAAATGGTTAGATATAAAAACATAACAGATCTAGTTGTCGTGATAATCACTACAAAATCACCATTTCTAGTCCATCTGGAAATCACTCCATGTTCTATCAGTAAGTATACAGTTCCGAGTATGATTTGCAGGAATGCATATTAAGCTACACGGAGGTTATGGTAAAAACAAATACTCTGGATTGCTACATTCTTCAAAGTAGCAATACATGTACAAAGTACACATTAAAATAGACATTATCTTAACTATCATTCACTTATACTTATAGGTCGTGCTCTGTGTCGAAATAGCTGTGAACTTTCAAAAGACTTCGTGATTTCAATGTACGTAAAACTAATAATGATTTGTCATACAACTGGCAATAGATTTATTTATTTATTTCACCAAAGCAAAATTACATGCGCAGGAAGTGCCTTCCAGGCTTCCTGAATTGGGTAAATTTGTTACAGACGGCAAATTACAAACAAACATACAATACAAATCATTATACAGACGTTCAACAATCAACAGTAAAAAAACAGCAGGAGGGTCAGCAAGCCTAACCTACAATGTGTCATTATACAGTCTTACTGCTGCGTGCACGAACGACCTTCTTAGCCGTTCGGTTTTGGCCTTTGGTACTAGCATCTTTCGAGAGAGAAAAAAGTACTCTCTGCTGTAGTGATGTTTGCTTCAGACTTTCAGGAATATCAACTTGTGTCATCGTGTGGAATGATGTGTTTTAAGTGTCCTGTGATGTGAACCAGAGAATACTACATTGTCATTCTGTATCAGAATTGAATTTCAGATGATCATTTCAAGCCAAAAACTGCAGCTATAGAAGCAGAAGGTAATAGATTGTTTTCATGTCTGACATCATGAATGGTTTCAAATTAACCACCTTGTATATTATATAAGTGTACTATTCTCAGACTACACTGCAAAGCCTCTGCTCCATGCGCCAATGCTGTGCTGCATGTTTCCTATATCGTTTTTTTTTGCGCGACTAAAGATGATAAAACATATACACAATGTATATACGTCCTGCAGAAAACTACTTCTAACTATAACTGCATACAACTGTATTTTCATACCAAGCAGTCTGTTGTGTGCACCACTAGCTTTCTTCCCTGGGACACGCATGGGTAATGAGCACCACACATACCACCAGTTTTAGTTTTGCCATCTTTACGTATACACTACTTATAACACAAGGCACCAGGAGGCGCGTTTGACAGCCACGATACGACATACGTCATCTACAAGGAAATGTGGCTTGGAGGTCAGATGTATGATGGGTGAGTTTTCATGGGTGAGTTCATTGGTGATTTTAGCAGATCGAAATGCCATAGATACAAACTCAACATCTCCTCGTTATAGACTTGATGACCTTAATGATCACAGAAAGGCCGTCAGCTGGTGCAAAAACAGCCCCGTCAGATGATGTGTCGAGTGCGTGGTGAGAACACTACAAGTGCGCATCACGATTGTAAATATAACTGTAAATAGGTGCTGCAAATATATTGTAACTGCCATTGAGCACATCAGTCAACACTTTATTTCTTTTCTTCTGGTACTGAATGGAGGCTTCTGGGAACTTTCCTATCTGGTCTTCTTGACTCACTGGTGGATAAGCATTGGAACAAGAGTAAACTTAAAGCGCTATCTAGCGACCAACAATAATACTGCAGAAACGTGGACATCCAGGTTATATTCTCATGTTCATCGTTGATTCACGATCAGTGTCAAAATCAACACATTATTTGCATACTTTTGAACAGGCTACTTAGAAGTGTGTTTATCCTTTCTGTATTGACGTACTGCATATTACATGACAAAATAGTTTACTCATTTCTCGTAGTAAAATGCTAGCAGTAAAAATTAGACCTAATACCTCCCACTGTCTCAGGTAAAGACAGATCGTGACGGGTATAACTTTCATAGCTGTATTCAAGGCCAGCAAGATGCTTCTGTTCATGGACAATTGGTAAGCCCGATCGTTTACTGGGAGCACAAAGACTTGGTCATGGATCCAGGTACGCCATTGTTACTACTTCAATCAAAGCCAACCTGCTCAAATGACTCTGCCTGAATAGTCGGTGTTTGTGTTGTGAAACTGAGGAGGTGGATCATAAAACAATCATTTCGTGCTGCGCAGTTACAGGCTTGGTTGAAGACTGCGGACACAGCTGACAACAGAGGAGTTGGACTTGTCTTGTCTTGTCTTGTCTTGTCTTGTCTTGTCTTGTCTTGTCCGGACATCACACCCTTTCGCACAGTGCCACAAGGACAGAAGGTGGAGAGTGACAGTTAATTTTCATGAATGAGGAATACACTTTTGCCTAGACGTCTTTGCTGCTATCTAATATATATTAAAAAATAACGTAATCACTAAAGTTGCGCAAAATTTATAACTTACACTATGTGGCTGGCATTTAACTAGTGCCACCCACATAGTCCTGCTGGTCATCACAGACAACACACAGTCAAGCAAACATGACCCTATAGCTAGTGCTGAGCACCAAACAAAAACAAACATGTCAGGTTCGATAACAAGCTCAGTCTATAACAAATAACTGGTCAAACCATAATCAACACCATGTCACACACCGTGACGAAAAATAACACAACTGACATAAACCATAATTACGTCACAGAGTATGTTACCTGCGGTCACTTGTTCTCATGTTTTTATCTGGTCAATTCAAATGTTTTAATGTCTATCCTTTCAGTACAGGTGTTTTTACCGACTGTTTATTTAGTGCATATCGCGTCGTAGGAGAAATTGTATACTTCGACCGGAGCCTTGCAAAATGCTTCTGTTTATGGTGACACAAAGTCTGTATACAACTTCTTCAAAGCCAACCTGCTCAAAGGAATTTATCTGAATCTGTGGATAAACAACTGAATTTCGTGCTGCGCAGTTACAGGTTTGGGTCGAGACGGCGGACGTCGACACAGCAGACACCTGACGAGTTAGACTTGACTTGAGCAGGTAAAATCGACTATGTCATGACCACCTTTACCAGATATGTCATGCTAAGGTACAGAGAAGTTTGATAAACAACGGGATTTCGTGCTGCGCAGTTACAGGGTTTGGTTCAAGACGCCGGACACAGGTAACGCCAGACGAGTTGGACTTGTCTTAGAGCAGGTAAAATCGAAGCGTGGCGACTATTTCAGAACTACCGTCACCCATATGTCTGACGAAAGTTACCGTCATCCGGTATGTCTGGCTAAGGTACAGAAGGTTACCGTTTAAGGAAGTCAGCCTCTAGATGCGACACAAACAACCGCCGCCAAACAAGAGTTCTGCTTTTTGACTCATGGTGGGAAGTTTGATCTTACTTGATAGAAGACATTTTGCTACAGCTTCGACACTGTGGCGTTTGCAGGTTATAATACATACAGGGAACGTATCTCCAGCACCTGATACCTGGTTAAACTAATCTCCAAGCAGATCCTACGGTGCCATGAGATAGTATCAAAGCTGGCCAAGGAGTGTAGCCGGCCAAAGGGAGTCAAACGGTGGGTTTGATACTATATTACGCCACAGTGGATCAGCTTGGAGAATATGGTTAAACATATGGTAAATGAGAGCCGACAATGTTTTTACAAGCAACGCATGTCATACCTAGCGGGGTACCATCTGAATCAATCTTTTCTCTTATTACTCCGTGGTTGGCCAGCAAAAAGACTGAGCCAGTGGTTTCTACTGAGCATGGTCCTAAGGCTACGTCATACTTATAAGTAATACTCATTTGCACAAAGTTTATTCTGCACTTCCAATAGCTGATAAAACCTGCAGTGCCTGAAATCTGTGACGTTCTTAGAATGATACCTACATGATATCAAGACCTGTAACTGGTTTGTGTGAGTCATATCAATAACATAATTGTACATAACGAGATATTTGACGTATCTAATTATATCTGTCGTATAGGCAAATGTTTAACAAGATGAAACTGATGCTGGTTCTCCTGCTGATCATTCTGAATGAAGCTGGACCGACCGCAGCACACAGCTGCAGCTGTTCATCACGATGTTACTGCTACAACAGAGGTCTCAGGAGTGTTCCTCAGGACTTGCCTACAACCATCACTCACCTGCACCTGGAGAACAACGTCATCACAACCTTAAACCAGTCCGACTTCTCCAGGTACAGCCACCTGACACATATTATGCTTTATACCAACCAGATCTCCGTCATCAACAGCGGCGCGTTCCACAACTTGGCCAGCTTAACCCACCTGTACCTTCACAATAACCAGTTAACTGACATCCGAGCTGACATGTTTGTGGGCATTGAGAACCTAGAAATCCTTTACCTGCATACCAACAACATCCACAGTATCGAGGAAGGAACATTTGTAAACCTGTCCCAACTGCAATATCTGCAGCTGCACAATAACCAGTTAACCAACCTCACAGCTGACATGTTTAAGGGACTTGATAATCTGGAGATCCTTTCTTTGCACCATAATGACATCAGCAGCATCGAACCAGAAACTTTTCACGTCACCCCGCAGCTCCGTTATCTTTACCTTTATTCCAACCACCTATCAACCATCGCAGCAGCCACGTTTGTGAATCTGATCCAACTACAATACTTACGCCTGCATAACAACACCATCAGTACCATCGAAGCTGGGGCATTGGCAAATTTGCCAGCGCTCCGCGAATTGTACCTACATCACAACAACATCAACACTTTCCCCATCGAGGCCTTGTCGACTCTAACCACTTCAGCACTGTCAGACCTTACCATGGACTACAACCAGATGGAGACACTCCCACCCACGGCATATGACGTACTGGCCAACATCCGAACTGTAGACATCACTAACAACCCCTGGCAGTGTGACTGCAGGATGCTTGGCTTTAAGCGAAAGATGACAGGTGGTCCGGAATTTGAAAAACAGATGACATGTGCCGGACCCAGTAAATTTGAGGGGAAAAGCTTGTATTCTGTAGATCACGTAGACCTGATCTTGGACCTGATCCTTGGCCCGATCTGTCAAGAGACAGCTACCTCTCCCGGTAGCTATAGTTCTGCTGATGGTGCATCACCCGGTAGTTCTGCTGATGGTACCTCCCCTTTACCAGGTTCTGCTGATGGTACCTCACCCAGTTCGTTCTCCCTGCCATTGTTCCTCAGTTCGCTAGGGGGCGTGTTATTTGGGGCTTTTCTGACCTCTGCCGTTTACTCTGCGGCGTGGTGTAAAATCCGGAGGCGGAAAACAACCCCTAACCCCGTAAAGTACCCGAGATATCGTTATGCGAGTCCGAGAACAGCCCCCAGCCCTGATCTAAGCCTGAGTGTTGTAGATATCAACGCAGAAGATACCGCTGTGGTGTAACGGGTGGTTTATTTCATCTCACGTCCAGTTTAATGACCTGGAAGTTCGACTTGTTTTGTTTTGTTGTTGATCCACATGGTATCTTGAGGCAGCACTAGTTTCAGGCCTAACACAGAACAACTATGACGATAGGTGGTTGCAAACTTTTGTGTCGTTTGAGAGAAAACTGGAATTGTTTGTTTTCGTTACTCAATGACAGATGTTTGCAGTGTTTTGTTATGTGACCAAGAGTAATGGTGAGTATTGCGTCCTGTGCTGCAGACATACCGCATTGGAATGCTGTGGTGAATTTGGTGTTTGAGCAACTTAGCTGTAGTTGGTATCACAAGCAAACAAGCGGTTGAAATACTTGTGCGTTGTTGCTTCTGGCGTTCAAGTATCTTCTATGACTTTTGGCTTCGCCTCGGGTGTCAAAGAATCCCATTGTGGGTGGAGGGACTCCATTTTCCAATAACACGAGTTTCAGGTCTAACACAAACGGATGACATTACAGTTAGTGTTTTTGATAGAAAGCGGATTTATGTAACTATATAGTAACTATGTAAATAGTACGCTTTTATATCAAAACACTTAATCTAATGTCGTCTACATAAACAGTTGCATATTTGTTGTGATGTTTGCTCGATGTGCGTGATCATTGGAGTGCGACATTTGCTCATGACATTTAGATAAATACTCTTGTGATTGTTATGTACAGAATTTTTGTCTTTTGAGAGAAAAGCTAAATCTTTTTTTGTATCTAATTGATGTGATTTTTCGTTTGATGTACAATAAAACTACCACATTTGGTGTTAGATGTTTTAGGTGTTCATTTTAACTTGCATTTGTTTGGCATCTTTCTGCGCTCCTGTTTATGTATGTAGGAATTGACCGTGAGAGGAGGGCTAAACGGAACAGGTGCATGTACAACTTTTCAAGTTGCCCTCCCACACACACTTGTACAATGTTGTTTGCTTGTGGCGTGTAAATAAAGCGACCCTTGTAAGTAAAACCTTGGAGATATTGTTTTGAGTATGTCTGCGTGTGTGCAAGTGTGTGTGTGTGTGTGTGTGTCCGGATTTTTGTAGTCAGCATAGAATAAAAATGAAAAATGCAACCCCCACTTCCCAGACGGCCCACGCGGTACAAAACGTGCGGCCACTCCTGTGAACTTCCTCATCCTCTGCTGCCGGTCACGAGAAGCTTACCGTAAATAACTTACATTAGACACGGAGGATAAAAACCTTAAACTTTGTCTGGGACTACCTTTAACTTGACCTGTTGGTACGCGAGTTCTTAAGCAATACTTACACCCAGTCACTCATCTACAGCAGGTATCGTTACGTCATGCAAACTGAATATCAAGGTCAATGACCTCACCAGGTGCAGCTATGGGGCATTGCTTACTATTAATTATCATGACCACAGCATCTGTAACAACCTGGAGAAAGGACCAGAGGATCGTGCTTATTCTAAAAGCTCATACATCGTCTTGACCAGTCACACCGGTATGTCTTAATCATTGTCAAAATCACAAGCAAATATTATCCAAATATGGTTATCAAATGATACTAGTACATGAAATATAAGTGTGCTTGTGCAGAAAAATGAATTGTTATCTGGAAATAATCAAATATGACTAAGCTGTTGCCATAGTAATAGTTGAAATTAATGTCCACCAGATTGCCATGAATGCAATAATATCTTAGAAAATTGAACCTTTTTTCAAAGAAAACTACTGCTTCTATCGGGCTTGTATTTATGTCCTAAAGTTCATGAGGTCAGGTACGTTATTGTTACTTCTTTAAGTCAGAACCCATTAAGTATCTTATGTCTGAACAGATGCAATAGTAAGTAAGGATAACTGAGGATAACTGAGAGAATTAACACTGGCTACAAAGAGAAGTTACAAACTTACCGGTTCGGTTTCAGACCTCCGAACACAGAGTAAGCTGTTGCTCTGAATAGAAAACGTGGTGTATTAAGGAAAGGCCTAGCACATAAAGTACGTCGGACTAACTACGTGCTCCATCGCTACAAGGTTTGACTCAGTACCGCCGAACACAGGTTAAATTGTTGTTTCTCCAGCTCAAGTTGCTCGAGTAGACAAGGTGGTGTATCAAGGCAATGCCTAGTTCACAAAGTACGTCCGTAAAGCACTTATACGTGCGCATGCGCGGTTACACGATTTGATTCAGGCCCGTCGGACACAGGTTAGTGTCCATGTTATTTCTTAAGGTCATCTTCAGGTTGCTCTAAATAGACAAATTGGTGTATCAAGGCAAGGCATAGTACACAAAGTACGTCCGTACAAGACTTATACGTGTGTAGTTACAAGGCCCGCCGGATAAAGTTTAAGATCGGTGTTTCAGGTTTCTCTGCCTGAATAGACACTTTGGTGTTACGTAACGGGAGGAGTTACCTGTAACCGGGCAACACTCTGTGTACAAAGACGTGTCCGTGCAGTGATACGACCAGCGTATTCATAAGCTTTTGTTCAGAACAGCCGGACGAAGATTAAGTTGCTGTGTCTTCAGCTCGAGTTACTCTGTATGAATGCACATGGTGGTGTTTGGTATCTGGGAGAGTGTTAAGGCAACACTATGCACAAAGGTAGTATGATAATACGAGGTGCGCAGTTTCAAGGTTTGGTTTAGGAGCGCCGCAAACAGATTAGGTAAGACGGCTTAAAATCGTAGAGCAGGCTGAACCAGACAGCTGTGGGCTCCTTTAACTCTTCTAGAGACAGCCTCTTGGTAAGTTTTCTGTTTATATTCAGAACTACTTGAAATTAATGCCTGTATATGACCGGTTCAACCTTCCTCAGACGTAGCATTGTCAGCCCAGGGATTTGTTTATGTTTGTTTATTCGTTTGCTTCACAACCGACCTAGGCGATCGATAAACCGCCTTTAGCCAGTTCTGTACATCATGTATACAAGTTGAGTAAGACCGTACTTTAAGGCTTGATCCACTCACACTGGGATGGATCCCTACTCAGTAGAAAAGGGCAGGGTCAATATGCTCAAACACGGGACCTCAAGTCTTACGTTACATCCGTGAGGACGTCCTGAAGAGGGTTCGTGTGACTGTGTGTCTCTGTGTGAATAACTAGAGAATGCCAGAGTAGATTGTCCTGATATTTTGAATGTAGATTGTTCGTGAATTAGATTGCAAATACCTACCTGCTAAGTGCCTTTCCCAATGACTCAGCATCAGGGCCTGTTGGGGATACAAGGTCAAATTTTCCGCCCTTAAATCGTGCTATGACTTTATTACTAAAATGCATGAACATCGGCCATGCCAGGATCCTGGCAAGAGATTTTTTGTAAGAATTGAGTATGTGATCAAAATAATAAACAATCTGAATTTTAAAGTCAAAGTCAGGGTATGTGATCACATGTCATGGCTCCTCTCCTTCCCACAGACAAAATGCCAAACAAGATGGAGAAGATGCTGCTTCTTCTGCTGATCATGCTGAAGGAAGCCGGACCGACCGCAGCCTGCAGCAGCAGATGTTCATCAGACTGTAACTGCAGCAACAGAGGCCTCAGCAGTGTTCCTCAGGACCTGCCTACAAACGTCACTATCCTGGACCTGCATCAAAACGTCATCACAACCTTAAACCAGTCCGATTTCTCCAGGTACAGCAGACTGACAGAATTACATCTTAGTTACAACCAGATCTCCGTAATCAACAGCGGGGCGTTCCACAACTTGACAAGCTTAACTGAACTGTACCTTTATAATAACCAGTTAACCAGCATCCGAGCTGACATGTTTGTGGGAGTTGATAGCCTAGAGGTCCTTTACCTGCATAACAATCATATCAGCATTATCGAGGCGGGAACATTTGTAAACCTGCCCCAGCTGCAAACTCTGAGTCTGTTCAATAACCAGTTAACCAACCTCACAGCTGACATGTTTGAGGGACTTGATAACCTGGAGACCCTTGATCTGTCCCAAAATGACATCAGCAGCATCGAAACAGAAACTTTTCACGTCAACCCGCAGCTCCGTAATCTTTACCTTCATTACAACCACATAACAACCATCGCAGCAGCCACGTTTGTAAACCTGCCCCGACTGCGACGTCTGTATCTGTACAGTAACCAGTTAACCAACCTCACAGCTAACACGTTTAAGGGACTTGATAATCTGCAGACCCTTTATCTGCACCATAATGACATCAGCAGCATCGAACCAGAAACTTTCCACGTCACGCCGCAGCTCCGTTATCTTAGCCTTGAGAACAACCACCTAACAACCATCGCAGCAGCCACGTTTGTGAATCTGCACCAACTGCGATATCTGCGTCTGCACAATAATCAGATAACCGACCTCACAGCTGACATGTTTGAGGGACTTGATAACCTGGAGTACCTTTCTCTGCACCAAAATGACATCAGCAGCATCGAAACAGAAACTTTTCACGTCACCCCGCAGCTCCGTGAACTTCGCCTTCGGGAAAACCACCTAACAACCATCACAGCCGGCACGTTTGTGAATCTGCACCAACTACAATACTTATACCTGCCTTTCAACACCATCATCACCATTGAAGATGGGGCGTTTGTAAATTTGCCAGCGCTCCGAACATTGGATTTATCTCACAACAACATCAGCACTTTCCCTATTGAGGACTTATCGAATCTAAGTACGTCAGCGCTGTCATACCTTAGCCTGGACGACAACCAGATGGAGACACTCCCACCCATGGCGTATGACATACTGGCTCCCATTTCAACTGTTGACATATCTAACAACCCCTGGCAGTGTGACTACAGGATGTGCCCCTTTAAGCAAAGAATGACCGGTTCTTACCCATTTGAGAGCGAGATCACCTGTGCCGGTCCTGCTAACCTTACAGGGAAAAGCTTACTACACGATATAAATCCTGACGATCTGATCTGTGAAGAGACAACAACAGATATATCCTCCACCCCAAGTACCTCGTCTCCTGTAGATCAGAGCACAACGACTCTAAGTACCACCAACTTTCTCTTGGAATCTTCCACAATAGTAACTCCAAGTACCACCGACGTTCACTCTCCATCTTTTCCAACAACAACTCTAAGTACCACCGACCTTCCCTCCGTATTTTCCCCAACCACTCCGAGTAGCACAAACTTTAATTTGGAATCTTCTCCGACAACTACTGACATTTCCACTCACTCTCACTCGTCATCTTCCCCGACAGATACTCCTAGTACCAAACAATTTGACTTGGAATCTTCCACAACAGCTGCTCCAAGCCCCACACACTTTCACTCTTCATCTTCTCAGGCAGCAACCTCAAGTACAACCAACTCTCAAAGAACTCCAAGTAAAACTCACTTTTACTCCGCATCTTCTCCATCAACCCCTTCAAGTGCCACCCGCCTCCACTCGCCATCTTCCCCGACTGATAATCCAAGTACTGAACACTTTCATTTGAAATATTCTCCATCAGCTACTCCAAGTACTACCCAGTCAAGAGTCACAGAAGGCGGAAGTACGTCTCCTCCCGGTTCCTTCTCCCTCTCAGCCTTCCTCAGTGGTTTACTTGGCGGGGTTGTTGGCTCTCTCCTCACCTCAGCCATTCTCCTCGCAATCCGGTGTATAAAGACGAGGGCAAAGACGAGCCCTACCCCTGTACCAGACCTCAGTGATGTTCGCAGCAGCACAAACGACGCACCAACCAGAGACCGTGCTCACACAGGGCAGAGTGCCTCCGCGGCAAGGGCAGTAGGTCCTGCATCTGATGACGTAGGGAGTCGGGCAGGAGGATCGGGAACAGTCCCGCTTCCGTACAGCTTTGATAAGGGTTCTGCGGTTCTGCGGCCTCCACTTCCGCCCATCAAGGGGGTAGGGTCTCAGACAAGGTACCAGAACTTGCCGGACGAAACTAATGCTGCAAACAGCACTGTGCCCCTGAAGAACCATCTCATTTATCAGCAAACCTGCCCGTCTGGGCTGCCCAAAGGTCTTGCAGGTTTGTAAGAAGGAAGCAGGACCAAATCGTGATTACCAGATTAAAAAGACAACATGGTTGTCTCATCATTCATACTGCAGAATGACTGAATTGTTCAAACATTGTTTTACAAACATTGGAGCATTTTGAGAGACGAACTGATTTGAATAGTTAAAACATGTATCCAAATGATGTCAACGGAATGCAAATATTGTAGACTAAATTCGCAAAATGTACACTATTTACACATCTACAAACGAAGTTAACAACTATTGGTAATTGAAATACAGGTTTCTTGTTTGTTGTCAAACATTTCCTCTGGTTTCAATTTCAACATTTTTCCATTTAATGAAGAGTAATATAGGCAGACATTCAAATAATAACTTGCAAATTGTAAATTTGAGCACATAAGTCAAGTTATAATCTCCATCTCATTGATACTTTTAACTACATCACAATGATACTGTTAACTGTACCATTTTGTTTCTTATTATTTTCTTATGTATTTTGTATGTTAATTGGAGACAACTAGTAGAGGTGAGCAATTACATGTACCTCCATGTTGTAATGGATATGCTTGATAAATAAATAAAGTAGTAACGAGTAAAGGTTACTTTCCTAACTTTATAAGGTCTTCTTGACTCGAGGGTGGCTAAACAGTGGAAGAGCAAAACGCTACCTACAGAACAACAAAGATACTAAAGTATCAACTGGATGTCCTGTAGTCTATGAACAGCGACTCCTGCACTGCGTGTCCCTATTTTGCGAACTGCCTCACAGCAACTCCAAGATATCATACAGTCAGCAGTCATGCGGAAATGAACTCCCATAACTGCGTTCAATTGCGTATAACTACATTCCATACTGATACGTAGCCTGTTCGTGCCCAGTACGGCCTCAACTAGCAAACATTCCATGCCGCCTGTTTTAGTCGACATGTGGCCTTGTGTTATTTTACGCTGAGACGTCAGGGGGCGCTGGTACACAGTGGCGAGGTGCGGCCACACCTGGGGACTTCCTCATTCACGGAGCCAGTCGCGAGTTTTGACCTCCAACGTCTAGTTTTACCCCAGCCTGGAAGTAGAACGTACATTTGTCAACATTTACTTGTGTTAGAATCTCTTACGGGTACCGTGGACAACACAGATTGGCAAGACTGAACAGGTGAGTGCTGAATGAGTGTATTGAACAGGTGCCAGTCTGTACAGCTGGGTACGGAATAAGTTAACTGAACAGGTGAACTGAACAGATGCCAGTGTACGTCCGTACTTTGTGAAATATCTTGTGTCAACAACAACGTCATGTTTCAAGTTTAGAGCTCGTCACATAGGTCGTGTGATCATCGTACGGTTTTGACGATAGAATTTTCAAACAGGCAGTGACATAACCAACCACCGCCATGGATCTAAGATATAAGATAGCATTTTGTGCAGCAAGACAGTTGAGCTCTGCAGGACACGTCCATGCTGTGTACACGTGTAACAAATCGTACGAGGGATCGAATCGCGCCACGTATGTGACCACGCCCTTAGTTAAGTTTTCCATACAAAGAAGAACGGCCTGAATACTTCATGGTATACTGAAAACGTTTACTTAGTGTCAACAAAAAGTTGACATGTGCAGCAATCCGTGTGTGTTTTTGTGTGTTGGCTCTAGAGGGGTCAGTTTACAATGGCCAGGTGCCTTTCCTGTTTACAGTCTGACGTAGACAGAATTAAAGCACTGGAGAAGATCTGTTCTTGAGTGTGGAGTCGTGTGGCGTATCTGCAGGCTGTTTGGCCCAGAAGTCCCGGGTTCGGATCCTGCCATGCTACCGATTTTATACCCTTGGGGCAATTTAATTACTCCACCCCGGTGTGAAAATGGGTATCTGCATGACTTCGGTTGAGGAGGTAACGGCGTTGGAAGGAGTGTGATGTTAGAATAAGCTATCAACTTGAGTGCAATAAATTGTTCTTGTCTGTCCAAAAGCAATAAAATCACTGAAATAAAGGCCACCAAAAAATGTGTTAACCGTTGAGTGAGCCCTGTTAGATGATCAATCATCCACTGCAGGTGGTTAATGTTTAACCGATGTATGGTGACCACGCGCTTACATCGTCCCCCAGTCGCTGGTATTTAGATGGTTTAATGATTAACCTATGTGTAGTGGTTGCATCACCACCAGCTATATTGCGTCATCCACACCAGACTGTTACGAGTCCAGGTAATGGTGCCTTATATGGCACTACAGGTGGTGAAAAATATTATTTTTTTAGAGGCAAACAGCGCATAATCATTTTTGGTTACATAAACATGGCTGGTGAAAAACGTTCCTTTGAGAAGTCAGCAGTGCATAATCATCGTGAATATGGGCAATTGCAAGTTATCATAATGTTTGCCAACTTCTCAAGATAACGTTTTTTCCCGAGCCGTGCGTGCTGCCAGAGTCCCAACTGCCTATCCTGTTCATTTTAACGTCACGCACGGATATTAACTTTTATTTGGTGGCAGGATTTAACAATGAGTATGACTCTGAGGTTCGATATTCAAACACATCAGAAGGGTGTGTATTTTGTACTAACGTCCATGTTGACGTGAGTGTATTAAAGAACTTATATTTCAGTACCATTGGTGCCATGAGCGCGTAAAGTTGCTTCTTAGCTTCAGTAAGGAGGTTAACCTGCTTGGCTTCTAAACTGAATTCTTTTCTGTCTGTCTGATTGTGATCGTATTTGTTCTTTAGGTCTGTGGCTTCAAACCTGTCAAGACCAACAGACATGTGTTTTAGAGTTAAGAGCGTGGAAAACATCTTACAAGGAGATGCTAATGAGCAAGAGATATAAGCATTGAATAAACAGAAGAAGAAGATACAAATTTCGCTGATACAAGACAAGGGCGCGTCTTTAAGACAAAAAGACATGGAGAAGACAAACTCCAGATTATCAGCAGTGGCGGCGAAACTTCAGGATCTGGACCTGCTCTTCTCCAGCGGCTCTGATCTGGATGTTGTGGAGAAGGGATACGCACGTCAGCTGGTCCACGCCATCAGTACGGAGAATAAGGTCCTGAAGTGCGAAGCGTTAAAAAGTCTGGGAGATTTGTACCTGCACAAAGCGAAGAAAAAGGAGCAAAAGACTGAAAACTTCCACAAGGCCTGTGCGCTGTACAAGGAAGTCCTTCGATATCTTAGAAGTAAAGAGGAGAGGCAAGTTCTACAACATCGTATCAGATATGCGGAGAAATGTACGAAGCTGACAAGAGATCAAAATTGTACAAAATCAGGGCCCGTGAATTCAGCTAACGTCACATTAGCAGTGGTTGAGACACTTCAAGAAGTAGAAGAAAGGTCTACGATGAAAAGGTCCGGTGTAACGTCCCTAATTCAAGGTTATACAAATGCCTTCGTAGAGGCGATCGTAGATAGAGACAATCGTCTGAAAACAGAGTCTTTGAAGAGCCTCGGAGACCTGTACCTGGAGAAGGGAAGGGTTGGCAGGGACGAGGCAGCATTCACCAAAGCAGCTGGCCTGTACCGAGCGGCGCTGGACCGCTGTGAAGATTCAGATGGCAGAGAAACACTGAAACACCGCATCAAGTACGCGGAGAAAGTCAAGGAAAAAGTAAAGAAGGTGAGAAAGCCTACTGGTTACTGTATTTGTTGTATTCTCTTCTTGTTAACAGGATGTTGTTTGAAGAATAAAGTTCCACTTATTTTTCCCCAGACACGACAAGAACCGAGACAGCCCAGGACCAGGAAAGCTGGTAACGACGAAAGGACCGTGTCTCTTCCGACTTCACGTCAAACAGCAGATGAGGATACTGACAGGTTTGTGAGATACTGAATAATGGAGATACTCTAGATGAGTACATTAAAGATCCGGCAAGCGTTATGTTGTATTTGTCGTGATAATCCCTTGAAATCACGCATTTCATACTTTCCAGTACATACCAAGGCCAGCTGCAGGAGGGCTACATGGCTCTGGGGGCAGGGAACTTGGATAGAGCTGAGGAACATTTTGCAGCTGCGCTTAAGGCCGTTCATGTCGAAGGTAAGGATAGCTGATCAACAAGGTGAGCAAGTCTAACGTTACATTTCCAAACTGGGGCCCGGTTTGGCTGTTTGTGGAAACGATAAATAGAAACATATGCGTAAAGATATACACAAATGATGCCCACGACTTTTATCTTTACGTCATCTGTAGTTTTGTGTCTTTTATATCATACTTTTCGTTCCTGAAAGCTGCCCGGCCGGGCCCCATTTTGGAAATGTTTGGTAGGCCTAACGTAGATTGGCCAGGCTCTCTTAGGAAGATGAAACTTTCTTCCATCAGGATAACCATTTCTTCCCTGTTAGGATGTTTGGCCAAACCTTGAGATGTCTGACTTCTACCGGGTGCGAAAGATTACCCCGTCGGCACAAAGTTCCATCTGTCCCGAAGAGAGCCTGGCCAAACCGCGATAGGCTGGATGCTAGGTTACAGTTAACATGCCATACGCAATACGCAAACTGACGTGTGATTGTGATAACAGTTTGGATTTGTCAATGAAATTTACATACAGACGTCTGCCCATCAGAAAAATTAAGAACAATGTTCCATGTGACCTGCAACCTGCCGTTGCTACAGGATCAAACACAGATCAGAACAGGAGAGAGACAGAGCCCCTGTACACGTTGAGCGATGTCTACCTGAAGAGGGGAATCCAGTCAAAAGACGGGGGAGATTTCACCAAGGCTGCAGCACTCTGTAATGCAGCACTGGTCAGAGCAAGGGAAGAAGACAGAGACGGAATCAAAGAAACAATCCAGAAGATAATCCGATCATTTATCAAACACGTGCTGAGTCAAGAACAAACGGTGGACATCGGGGAAGCGGAGAAACACAAATTGATGCTGAAAGAAGACCGAGACTTAGTAGAAGGTGAGATGAAAAGAATCGAACAGCAGGTAGACCCTTACAGCCTTGAAGCTGACGACCCGAAGATAAGAGAAGTGGAGAAGAAGAGAGCCGAAGCAATCAAAGCATTGTGTGATAGAATTGTTGAGCAACGAAGAACGTTCATAGCCGACCTTGTAGATGAATGTATGGAGGTAATGGGTCCCCCTCCCTGTAAGTACGCCATGATAGGTCTGGGTTCACAAGCCACAGGGATGGCAACTCCGTACTCTGATCTGGAATTCGCCATTTTGATCGAGGAGGAAACAGAAGATAATGTCCAGTTTTTCCGTAATCTCACTCATTATCTGCATCTCAAAGTCATCAACCTGGGAGAAACCATTCTCCCGGCCATGGGGATAAAGTCTCTAAATGATTTCTCCTCAGACGACCCCCTGGACGACTGGTTCTACGACTCTGTCACACCGCGCGGGTTTGCGTTTGATGGAGCCATGCCGCATGCGTGCAAGACTCCACTGGGCAGGGGTACAGCTGGTGAACTTATTCACACGCCGGTCGAGATGGCCAGAGTTCTGGCAGACGACCTTAACTTCCATTTGAAGAAAGGCTACCATCTCGCTAGTATACTGGGGAATGTGTGTTTGATCACAGGAGAACAGGACTTGGTCAATACCTATGCTGACTTTTGGACTATGGTAGTGCAAGGTACACAAGGGCTTATCAATCTGTTACAAGCAGAAACTGCATTTGATGAAAATGCTGAAATGCTTACCTTTCAGACAATCACTTCCAGTTTAATGAATGTTAAAAAGGAGATATATCGGTTTTCAACCATTGCTGTATCTTGCTGGGCTCTTTTCCATAATATACAGCCGACCACAATCTGGGGAACTATAGAGAAGATGCACAATAACGGAGTCATCAGCAGTGAGAACGCGCATCACCTGATGGTGCTGGTCAGCATCTCAGCAGAACTGAGGCTGCGGACATACATGAACAACCGTAGGCAGGTGGAGAACATGTCAGCCTTATCGTCAATGTCAACGGATAGAGATATTGATGAGGCATTGCAGAAAGTGTTTTACTTTTCCAATGTAAAACAGCTGATGAGATACTACAACACAGCAATACCACTGAAGCGACTATTTGATGTTAACCAGGAGGAGCCGTCAGTTCTATTTGACAGTTCTCCAGACCTACAAAGACAGGTATACGAAAGTCTGTGTGATTATACGAAAATGAAGACATGCGCAGAAAATGCACTTCAACACGCACAGCATAAGTATGGAAAAGACGTTGTGCACCCTGAAATTGGTCGGTTACTACAAAATTTGGGTGTGACCTGTGTATATTTAGGTGATCACAAAGCAGCAGTCACCTATCTCGAACAGTCTTTAGAAATGAAGCAGAGCGTCTATGGTGAGAACACCGCACATCCTGAAATTTGCGTGTCACTCTGCAACTTGGGTGCCGCATGGGTGAAACTTGGTGATCCCGGAAAGGCCATGAAATACTTCGAACAGTCACTAACGATGCAGCGGAGCATCCATGGTGAGGACACCAATCACCCTGACATCGCCGTCTCACTTGGCAGCTTGGGTGCCGCCTTTAAGGAGCTAGGCGATCACAGAAAGGCCGTCAGCTTTCACGAACAGGCACTACAGATGAGGCGGAGTATCCATGAGGACAGTGCACATCCTCACATTGCAGTTTCTCTGCAAAATTTGGGTGCGGCATGGGGAGAGCTTGGTGATCACAGAAAGTCCCTTAGCTACTTTCAACAGTCATTAAAGATGCTGAGGACTATCTATGGTGAAAACACTGCGCATCCTGACATTGCCGGGGCACTTGGCATTGTGGGACAGGCCTGGACAAAGCTGGGTGATTACAGAAAGGCTATCAGCTATGGCGAACAGGCACTGCAGATGCAGCGGACCATCCATGGCGAGACTCGACATCCCGACATTGCCAGATCACTTCACAGCTTGGGTGATGCCTGGGAGGGCTTTAGTGATCATAGAAAGGCCATCAGCTGTTACGAACAATCACTACAGATGAGACGGACTATCTATGGTGAGGACAACAAGCATCCCAGTGTTGCCACGTTACTTGGCAGCTTGGGTGCCGCCTGGGGGAAGCTTGGTGAGCTCAGACAGGCAATCAGCTTTCATGAAGAGTCACTAGAGATGTATCGGAGTATCCACGGTGAGGGCACTGCACATCCTGACATCGCTTACTCCCTCCACAACCTGGGTGCCGCCTGGAGTCACCTTGGTGATAACAGAAAGGCCGTTAGCTATGGTGAACAGGCACTGCGGATGAGACGGGGTATCCATGGTAAGAACACTGCACATTCTGACATCGCTGGTTCACTTAACAACTTGGGCTTGTATTGGAGCCACCTTGGTGATCACAGAAAGGCCGTCAGCTGTTTCGAGCAGTCACTACAGATGGAGTTGAGTGTCCATGGTGAGGGTACCGCACATCCTGACATCGCTAAGTCACTCAACGGCCTGGGCATCGCCTGGAGGAACCTTGGTAACCACAGAAAGGCCGTCAGCTATCATGAACAGGCGCTACAGATGAGGCGGAGTATCTATGGTGAGAACACACCACATCTTCTCACTGCCGAGTCACTTTACAACTTGGGTGTTGCCTGGAGTGATCTTGGTAATCAAAGAAAGGCCATCGGCTATCTTGAACAGGCACTACAGATGAGACGGAGTATCCATGGTGAG
This sequence comes from Branchiostoma floridae x Branchiostoma belcheri, assembly GCA_019207045.1. Taxonomy (NCBI): domain Eukaryota; kingdom Metazoa; phylum Chordata; class Leptocardii; order Amphioxiformes; family Branchiostomatidae; genus Branchiostoma; species Branchiostoma floridae x Branchiostoma belcheri. The sequence continues at coordinate 322,311 of CM033039.1, forward strand.
AACGCGCCACATCCTGACATTGCCTTGTCACTTAGCAGTATGGGGTCCGCCTGGTATAAGCTCGGTGATGACAAAGAGGCGAGACCTTATTTCAAACAGTCACTAGAGATGTACCGAAGTGTCCATGGCGAGAAGACTACACATATTGACATTGCCCGCGTGCTTAACGACTTGGGTGTCACTTCGAATAACGTAGGTGACCATAGAAAAGCCGTCAGCTACCATCAACAGGCACTACAGATGAGGCGGAGTATCCATGGCGAGGGCACTGAACATCCTGATATTGCCGCGTCTCTTCTCAACTTGGGGGCGGCCTGGGCCGGGCTTGGGGATCATGAAAAGGCCATCAGCCATTTAGAACAGTCACTTCAGATGCATCGGAGCATCCATGGTGAAGACACTGCACATCCTGACATCGCAGACTCCCTCCACAACTTGGGTCTCGCCTTGAGTAAGATCGGTGATCACAGAATGGCCGCCAGTTATCACGAGCAATCACTGCAGATGAGGCGGAGAACCTTCGGTAAGAACACGGCGCATCCTAAGACTGCCGAGTCACTTGACAGCTTGGGTAAGAGCTGGAGCAACCTTGGTAATCACAGCAAGGCCGTCGGTTTTTACCAACAGGCACTTCAGATGAGAAGGGCTATCCATGGTGAGGACACTGCACATCCTGATATCGCCTCGTCACTTAACAGCTTAGGAGCAGCCTGGCATGACCTTGGTGATCACAGAAAGGCCATCAGATATTATGAACAGTCATTACAGATGAGGCGGAATATCTATGGTAAGGACGCTGCAAATACTGACATCGCCTGGTCACTTAGCAACTTGGGTGTCACCTGGGCTGACCTTGGTGATCACAGAACGGCCATCGGCTATCATGAACAGGCGCTACAGATGAGGCGGAGTCTCCATGGCAAGAACATCGCACATCCTGACGTTGTTGGGACTCTTGGCAGCCTGGGTGCCGCCTGGAGGAAACTCGGTGATCACAGAAAGGCCGTCAGCTATTACGAGCAGGCACTGAAGATGAGGCGGAGTATCCATGGCGAGGACACTGCGCACCCCAAAATTGCCGCGACATTTGACAACTTGGGCGCTGCCTGGGGTCACCTCGGTCATCACAGAAAGGCCGTCAGGTATGCTGAACAAGCGCTGGAGATGAGGAAAACTCTCTATGGCGAGAACGCTGCGCATCCTCACATAGCTAACTCACTTGGCAACTTGAGTGTTGCCTGGAGGGACCTTGGTGATCACAGAAAAGGCTTGATGTATCATGAACTGTCTTTGCAGATGAAGAAGGAATGTGAAAGAAATAAGAAAAGCACATCTTGATGTTGCCATTTTCCTGGGGGATATTGTACCTACCTACCTACCTACCTAGTCCCTTGGCCAACAGGTCTTTGGGGGAACAAGGTAGAAATGAAATGAAAACAGAGGGATCTTCCACCACATAGAGTCTCTCCTGCGTGCTAATAAGGGACGCCAAGTCAGTGATGCTATCCTTCCAAGATTTATGGCGGCCCTTGAACCCGATGATGGCATGAGTTCCATACCCGGCCTAGTCAACCAAAAGACTTTTAAAATGATACGCAAAAATGATCTGGTAATAAATCAATTCAATGGGGTTTCATCTTCTATTCTTTGAGATACTAGACTATTGAGAAAGACAAGAATTCTGTTCAACTACAAAGTTAAAGACTCCACAGTAAGATGATCGTTTCTTAAACCAAGAAAAAGTTCACAAAAATTAATAAAGCAGAAATGAGGAACTGGCCAAAACTACGGTAAGTCAGCAAAGCATTCGACTCATAACCTCTAAGCAGATGTTGGGTGTAAACCGTTTACGTTTTCCAGCTGTCCCTAGCTGTGACATCCACCTGCGCCACCTAGCCAACAACACTGACACTGCAGCGTTACATTGTAAAGTCATGTTGATTTGTTAATATGGACTCGAGTGGCATTCCCTGGAAGCCCTACAGCTGATGCGAATCATGAATGCGGTTAGAATAAAGTTTGGTAAAAAAAAGGTTGCCTTCAGTATGAAATCTAAATGGTTAGGAAGGTTCGACAAATGACACAGAGTATGGTATGCCGAACAACTTCTTCTTGAAACTTGATGCGAGCGCCAATGCATCCATATAAGCAGTTAAACATTGCCAAACTAGAACCTCACCGCTCCTGTCACGTTCAGATCCATTGATTGGTCTACTATATGACATTCACGTACGCACACTGTCACGTGACACACTAGGAAAACATAGGCCGACAAAATTGATCTTACGAAGTCTGTAAGATCAGGAGAGTTGACGAAGCGGCTGTACCTACCAGCGGCAGGCGACAGCAGCTTACGGCCAGCGTTTTCCTGTGAAAGGTAAGACGATTTTGCACAAACTATTTAACGTTACAACTTTTGGTGAGAGAAATGACTGTAACAGTTGTTATGAACGGAAATTGAGAGGACAATCACAAGCAACTTACGGTAACGATGCGTTTGAAGGGGAATTTTATGTACATCGGACCTGGCCGGTGCCGAGGAATATTTTGAAGAACTAGCGTCCTGCCTGCCTAGGTGGACTGGCTCCTTGGCCATCTCTGTCAAGTTAGTGCCCATCTTCTTGAAAGTGTGAAAGTATTTGTAAATGCTGCACGTCAAACATGGTGGAAGACGAAACAATTTTTTTAACCTGTCCCTTTTGCGACCACGAAAGACAAGAGCTCCTTACAGAGGCCACTAGATTTCATCCTTACGTCTCCGCGATTACAGACAAAAATGAAAACTATTCTCTTTTTAACATCATAAAAGCTCCTTCGTCTTCTCACAGAAAAAAGGAAGTCGAACCGAATAACACAACAAGAATTCAACTTTAGGCTAGATTAGCCGACCCAATGTTTGCTGTATTGTTGTTCACTATTTGTCCGTCCCTTTCATGTTACCTGCAACGGTGAAGAATTTGCAGTATTTACATGTGCAAATGTACTATGTTTCACACAAAGTTGTTATTTATATCTGATACAATAGTAGACAATATTGCAGCCAGATATTACGTACGTGCGTCTGGTTGCATCGCCGCAAGCAGAGATACGCACGCTGTGACGAACTATCTCTAAGAGCGACAGACTAATAATCTTTGTTTTTCTAACCACACCATCACAGGAGGTGCAACTCAGCGACAGACAGGGTTCTCTAAGGCGTTGAAAACCTTCTGAATTTCTTAAAGGTAGGTATTAAGCTGTTGATACTCTTCCATGAGTAGGGTTTATTGGTATTTAATGGTAAAACACCAGAAGTTTTTGTACACAATTAAGTTTTACTACTGTGCATAGCGTCTGTCTTCTCTGTTACAACTCACTGGTTACGTTTGTGAAGATTAGTCATCCAGGATGATAATACGAATTGTAGTTGAATAAGTCTATACCTCTGGATAAATGTAAGGTTTTAATAAGACGTTTCGAACAGCGTCCGCTGTACTTCATCAGTGAAATGAAAATAAAAGTTTACAATCTTGCGGAACAAAGAATACGTCTTATGTTCTAAATAAACAATACAGGTAACGGCTAAGGTGTTCTAAAGTAAACAACACAGGTAACTACTGAGGTGTTCTCACTGATTGAAAATCACTTTCACTGGTAGTAAGGATGCGAGTAGTCTTGGCCCTGAGGGAGTGAATATGCGGTTGGCTCAAACCTATAAAGACAATCTCGCTCGTGGATAACGATGCAAATGTAGACCTTATGTATGGAAATACAGTAGGTTTTCTGCTTACTTCTGTGCGTGCCAATATTTATTCAACAGTACAACAGACAATGCATCTATGGCGTATACAGCAATCACCAAGCAGATCCTACGGTAGCATAGGATAGTATCAAAAGCTGGTAGAGGAGATAATCCGGCCGAATGTGTATGCTACCCGTGTGACTGATCGGCAATACCCCTTTGCCAGGTTTGATGCTATCTTATGGCACCGCAGGATCTGCTTGGAGATTAGTAAATAGTGCCAAAAATCAGTTACTCAAGCAACTGGATATGGTTTTGGAAACGGTCAGACGTTTCAAATGGTATCCATCATCTTCAGTGTCACAGACGGAAGATGATAGATACCATCTGAAACGTCAGACCGTTTCCAAAATCATATCCAGTTGCTTGAGTAACTGATTTTTGGCATATCTTATAACCTGGAAGCCTAACCTACATCGACGTGAATAAATAGTGCTTTTTGCACTGCAAACGTAGCGGTCTTACGTCTTGTATTGATGCTGAATATTCTGTTGTTGTTCAGAGGAACTCGGGGCGTCGGTGAGACCGTGAGAATACCCGAGACGTCAGGTGTGGGGACACTAGTGGAACCAGTCTGCACACAGCCGAGCCATATCGCCGTTCAGTCAAGACTAACTACGACGAACCCAGCAAGTCATTTTTGTGTTTGTGTCAATCTTGTTGGCTAGCATATCCGTACATTGAAACAATTGTGCTGTAGTGAAATATAAAAGAACTCACCTGCATTCAGCTGGTAGAAAGTAAGCCTAAAGCCCCATATCACAGGGAAGAGAGCGTGGTAAGACATTGTAGTTCATTGAGAGGTCTTTCAAAGGTCTTGTAGATCATTTAGATATTATTGTAAGACCTTGTATACCGTTCAGGGATCGTTTAGAGACCACTGAGAGACCATTGAGAGATCGTTAAGGGATCGTTGAGAGATCGTGTAGACCATTTATTTAAAATTGTGACACCTTGTAGACCAATGAAAGTTTATTGAGAGATTGTTGGGAGATCGTTGAAAGACCGTTGAGAGAACGTTGAGAGACCGTTGAGAAGCCATTGGAAGTCCTGGAAATCATTGAGCGCTTACTGAAAGGCCGTTACGAGATTTGTCAATTTTTGGATTCTGTGTTGAATCCACACCTGAAATACTCAAGCCACTCCACGTTATCTACCGGATAGCGAAGAAAATGTTTGTATTTCTGATTTTCACCACAATTGTTTCCCTGAACGCCATTTCTGATGGTCAGGCAGCATCCGCTGTAGACTTGCTGCGTATGGGGTGCAGCATCGATGATTTTGGTGGACTTTTCCCCGTCATCCATTGTGACAACAAAGGTTTAACAAACGTCCCAGAGCTGCCACAAAATACACTTGAACTTCACCTGCCCAACAACAGCCTTACAGATTTCCCGTGCTTGCCCTTGCCAGAGGGTCTGCATGGGGAGTTCCGACAACGATTTACGCTGAATTTAAAAGAACCCCCTACGTATTACGCTAAATCAAGGAAGGCAATTACGCTAAATTTGGTCGCCTCGCTACGAATTACGTAGATAAGATGGTTTTCCCTACGAATTACGGGAAATAAAATTGGCTGCCTACGCCTTACGTAAAAGAGCATGCAGACCCTCCTGCCACAGTTATACAAGTTAGTCCTGAGGAACAACAGCATAACCCACGTCCAGAGGGCATGTCTCAGGAAGATGCCCAGGCTGGCTGACATAGATTTGTCTCATAACCGAATTTTCTGTCTTGACATTTTCTCAGATGATTTCTTTAAGAAAGGAGGGCATCTAAGAAAGCTGGATATTTCTTACAACAGCCTGACGACTCTGTCGTCGTGTGACATAGGAGTAGACATGACTAAAACATCGGTTACGTCATACGAGGTGATCTTTGACGGTAACCCTTTCCACTGTGACTGCCGCATGGCTTGGCTCGTTGAGTTGCTGAAGACGACCGAAAGATGCAAAACTGGAGAGATTTGCTGCCAGTGTTTCCTTGAGCCAAATACGCTGGCACTTCGGTTGTACAAACTTAAATCCGTCAAGTTCCGCTGTAGCACTCCTCCTGATCTAGCTGGGGGGGAAATGTCCTGGCTGGACATTGGAGTCTGTTTTTCCAATGATACTTGGAGATTACACAAACCCTGCTCTCTCAGTCATACTTGCCCCCTACAGGACCTTACCCCGCCTCCTTCTAAAGCTGTCACCGCATCTTTGCCGCCACAAACGACCAGTAGTTTGGGCCTGTCACAAACCAAACGGTCAGACATGAGTCACGAACCCGCAAACATGACAGGCAGTTCTCACGGTTTCCATGCTGCCTCGACAGCTCTAATGGTCATCCTAACATCAGGAAACGGCTTCAACAAAAACTTTGAGTCAGAAATGCCGCGATCCCCAACCACGCTATCCTCGCGTCCGATGTTCTCTGGGGAGGCTATCAAAACTACTGTTGCTGTAGTGCTTGCTGCCGTTTGTGGCGTGATCTTAGCTGTTCATTCTGTACTAGTGGCGAGGAGGGATGTAAACTAAGGCCCTGATCCTCAAGTAAACAAACAAACAAACAAACAAACAACATTGCCACAGCCCGAGGCGAAGTTGTTGGTCAGGAAACTCCAAAACCAGACTCGATTCAACAAGCGATCAAACGACCCCGTACAAGTGAACAACTTTAGGCAAGGAACAATCAATCGATCGATGAAATAATTAATTAGTCAACCGATCGATCAACCAATCAATGAATGAATAGATTAGTAAATCAATCAATCACTTAATCAACAAATAAACCTCCCTGTACCCATAATATGTCAAAAACGTTCAAAACTCTCTGCCACGGCACTGGTTTCTGTGCATAACAAACATTCATTGGATGCTAGCAATCCGACATACGAATATGCGTGTGTGGACATATTATCCCTGTTGATTGTAAAGTTATAGGAGCTATAACTTTAGAATATCAAACTTGATACCGTGTATACTATGACCTAGCACATGTATTTATATATATCAGCTGACCATGTACTCCACACCGTGGGCACATCGGGAGTTTCAAGTGTACTATGTACAAAGTGTGTTTTGATTACAGCAGTTTCGGAATGTCTCTCCTGTGTAAATACATGTGACGTTATCTAATCTAATGTCTTGTTACAGCTTCGCGCCTGGCGAAGATTACAGTTATTGCGTTAATTAGCAAGGAAATTCGAATAAAAGTTTGAGCACTGACAAATACATCAACATGTCATAACTCTATAAATTAATGCCAATTTACGCCTGTGTAGTCAAGAAGACATATTTGTTTTATTCACATTCATGTATTGAGCATTAGACAAAAAGCGCTTTTGTAGGTCTTCTGCTCAAAGTAACATAATAATATATGTTATTGCAAATTCTAATTGCAGGTGACAAAAGAAAAAAGACAGACAGATAATGCTAAGCACTAAAACAGTATAGCGACTACTCTAGTCCAACCTAAAGATGTAACTTATTGGGTTTGACTTCTTTTTCTGAGACGGTGCAAGACGAACTTACTTTTTCTGTAATATGTGGGTTTTGCGACGTTAAAAGGGGAGTAGTTTTAGCAAAAAATAACAGAGGACTGTCAAAATTAACGCACTACTAGTAAGCGACATGGCTGATATAGTTCACAAAAATTGTAATGAAATATAGCAATTAAGGAACGTTTAGAGTGTACGGAAATAATGATGTAACAGCAGTTCACCTTTATCCAGAGGAAACCTATATCCATTGTTTTTAAAAACAGGGTATTTAGGGATATCAAGTTGAAAGACATGTGCGATGGTGCGGTGTGAGTGGCCCAAAACCTACAGTTCCTTGGCCGCACCTGGGGCAATTACTGTCGTATTGAGGTCACCTGAGTGGCGCCGAATGGCAGCTCGCTCCAGACCCTTGCGATTTAGCCCCACCTATTGTAAGCTCCTCGCAATTCAGCCCCTGGCTGCAAAGAGTGAGTAGTCGGCCCACCCAATAACCAATAACCAAAAAAAAAAAAGACTGTGGTTTTAAATTGCAACGTTATCAAAATTAATATTGCAATTTGAAACCACCGTTCATAGACTTGATACCCCAAAATACAATGTTTAAAAAGCAACGGATATACGTTACCTCCGGATAAAGGTAAACGAGCGTTAAATTTAAGGATATTCACATCGGAATTCCGCCGAAGACAGCTAGCGCTGAAGTGTGAAAGATTTCTGTTGTTCTAAGATGATTGACTCATCAGCTGAGATGTTTTCTGTTGTGTAAAGAATAAAGAACAAAGTCTATAAAAGCATCGTGAGTGGGGTTTTTTATTGTTTAGTCTAGTCATAAACTGTTGTGACATATGTCTGTCTGAGGTACGCGCCTTGTCATAATCTCCAAGCAGAGTTTGGAGAGGGACTGGCTGCCTTGAAAGCAGTAAAACACACACACACATACACGCGCCCCCGCATGCACTCACACACACACTCACACACACACACACACACACACACGCGCGCGCGCGCACACACACACACGCACACGGCATGGACAACTCATTCGGGCAGGTACGTGCAGTACCTCAGCAGGACGACAGGGGCGCTGCTGTACAGCATCACGACTGGATTGCTCAGTTAGGCCTTACGACATACATTTCTGCCGGGACGAGATATGTGTATTTCAGAGCTCAGTATCTCTATATAAGTGTAGTCTGTCAGCATCAACGGTACTTTTTGTGTCCTCGAACTCGTCTGTCGATTATGAGATATTGGACAAAGGAACTTTATGTATCATAGGGAGTAAGTGAAAGTGAGAAAAATTAAGAGAAAATGAAAGTGCCCGACTGGTTTATTTCATCGCTTAATTTTATAATCGCTTTTAGTAAGCAACTTCACATCCTCTATGTGACGCTAAACTAAAAAGAAAGACTTTATTTCTAACATCAAAAGCCAAAGAAATGTTTTAACTGTGGAAATTTACCATCGAACATCAGTAAAATCACTGTAGTTTCCCATGCACTGACAGCAAGTGACTTACCAGATCTGTTGTCGGAAACTACAGTTTAAAACTGCTTCGAAATGAATTCTACAAGCACAGACCAACTTTCACTACACACAACTTATAAATCAGTTATTGTTTGTTTTTTTCCCCACATTTGCTAATATGTCCATCATAACTATTCTTTGTTCTCCCATCATGGTTGTAACCTGTTTTCTGTTTATCCATTTTTGAATGACGTTAGTTCACCTTTATCCACGAGGTGACCTATTTCCGTTGTTGGATGTCAAATCGACGGACGGTGGTGGTTTCAAAACCCATTCCCTTTTATGGTCCTGTTCATGTTTATGTTCATCATGAATATAACCACCTTTATATTTCCATTTATTAATGACGTTAGTTCACCTTTATCCATGAGATAACCTATAACCGTTGTTATATATCAAGTCAATGGACGGTGACGGTTTCCAACTGACTTACCCTCCACAACCCGTCCTGTCCATGTTCCTTTGTTCGCGCATTATGAATATAACCAGTTTTTTGTTTATCCATTCACGAGTGACGTCACATCATGATTACGCGGTGCATGCCCATGCCCATATAAGGGCCGAGCGCGCGACCGTTTATCAGAGGTTGTTATGACGATAATGACTTCTGGTGCCAATTATCAACCCGCAGGATGACACATCTGCAACGCACGTGGCGGGAAAACTGGCCACAGGAGACTCGTCTGATATTAGTACTGTAGATAAATTCATATAAATAATGCGACTGGACAAACATTCTCTTCTTTTGTCTCTACTATAACTGAGCTATAAGTTAAATTTATATCATGATAGTTAGCTTTATGTTGTATCTGTCAGATAAATTTGTTAAACATGTCTTGTTGTGACCTGTACTTAGCTCAGCGTGACAAAAATGCGCAATAAAGGTCTAACTTCTTCATTCACGTTGTTGATCTTCTCTAAAGTTTAATTAAACGTGCTCCAAAGAATTTCATACACTCCGCTCTATATAGATAGATTCAGCTAATATATCTTATAATAAGACAATAAGAAATTTTACACTTTAGAGAATGTTTAGATATTAGAAACTGTATTGTGAACAGTAGTACAAGTGTGCGCCATATTGATATACATCATCATACATCATTGTACCTACATGTATACATCCATAGCACTTAATGAAAGTCCCTGTACTTTTGCATTGTCAATAAAGTTCATTTCAACGGCATTGCAAAATTGGCATGCAAGTTACTCTCCGTCAAATTAAAGGCAAAAGAAAGGAAAGTAAGATAAACTACAAAAACGGAACAATACACGTTATCTTAATTTGTAACTGTCATATTTTCGGCCCGAAGTCGCGGACTTGTTGCGTCACGATGTGGTGATAAGAAACCTGAAGGAGTCTTTAAAGATCGACAAGGATCGATCTAAGCCGTCCCGGCCGTTAAGACGCAGCAGTTTTCATCTTAAGATCCTCTCAAGTCCGCCAGAGTGCGTCAAGACTGTCCCCGACTGCAGGTTATGACGTCATGAGATAATCGGCGGGTTTTGTGTTCGGCAGGAGACGAGAGTAGCCGGACTGGCAGGTGTGTTGTTAGGGCGGGATAAACGGGAACTTTACTTTTACTTTTTCTTTACTCTTTATTTCTTTCTTAGTTTTCTTTTTCATTTATTTGTTTCTCAAGCTGTATATTTCTAAAAATCTTTCTGTGTTTGTTTCCTTCCTTCCTTCTTTTTTTCTCACTCCTTCTCTCACTCTTTCTTCCAGCCCTTTCTCCTGCCTCATTTTTCTTAAGATTTGCCTCTAGCTTTTCCTTTCGTTTTCTTCCCTTTTTTCCTTACGAAGTTTTTTTGGGGAAAATCGTTTTCCTTTCCTCTGTGTAAGCACGCTCTGTCCTCACCGTGATTTAGTGGTGTGGTTGGTTAGTGGTAAGGGCCGATAAAGCTACTCTCGAAGCAGAGGTTAGGCTCCGGCTGTTTTTTTAGTCGTTTTTATCGGGCTTTCTATTTTTTTTTTAATATCTTGCTGTTTGGCTGGCGTACTTCAAGAAAAATGACAAAATAGAAAGCCTGATAAAAACGACTAAGAAAACGTTAAAAAAAACAGCCGGGGCGTAACCTCTGCTTGGAGAGTACGATAAAGCCTTTTAACTCCGGTTCCAACCTATCTTGATCGACTTTTTTCAATATTTTTTTACAATTTATCACCATACTGTCAAGCATTTGTAACTGAAATGTTGCTATACTATATACGTATTTGCTTCTTGTTGTTCCCACGTGAAAACGAAATATGGTACGGACAGGTCAGCGATATGACGACGTCCGTTGGGAAAGGCGACGACCGTTTATTGGACGGCGCGTCAGCATCATGATCTCACTTCTGCGGTATTTCTAATCACACAGAACGGTTTTCCTGCCCGCGGCGGTTTCAGTTTCATCGGGCGATTAAAAACCGTGGAGCGGACAGTTTGCGGTGTACTGTTACATTTCTGAAATAAAGTATTTTACCATCCTCCAACAAGTAAAAGTGTGACAATATTTCTGAAAACCGTGGAACAATCATCCTCGAGCGGACAGTTTGCGGTGTACTGTTACATTTCTGAAATAAAGTATTTTACAATCCTCCAACAAGTAAAAGTGTGACAATATTTCTGAAAACCGTGGAACAATCATCCTCGAGCGGACAGTTTGCGGTGTACTGTTACATTTCTGTAGTACAGTATTTTACAATCCTCCAACAAGTAAACAAGTGACAATGTTTCTGAAAACGTTTGACTACGTACACTTAACGACAGTTCGCCTTTATCCGTGGGGTAACCTTTATCCGTTGTATTTAAATTAGGAGTATTTAACCCTATTCAGACCGGGGGGGGCTTTTGAGGCCCGCGCTAACTTCGATGTCCTATAACGCCAGAACGGCTTACGCTAGAGCCACCAAATTTATTGAGTTTTCCCAAAATATTGTTGGCAACAATTCTACGAAGTTTGACAAATTTTCCTTTTTTTCTTGTTGCCATGGCAACCGTTTGTTGACAGGCAGTTTTGCCAAAAATCACTATTTTTGGTTCTAACAATGTATTTTTCAAATTTATTTGCTATATTACTGTGATTTTGTTACATAAATAAAATCTTATATTATTCAGCATATCTTTCATAATTATATATGCATAAATTATGCTAATTTGATGACGTCATCAGCCCAAAATCCAAGATGGCGGACAGAATGGCCAGATCAAGAAAAACAAGCTAATTATCCCTTAAAATTTGCAACTACCTGGTATTTTTTCATCAAAAACCATCTAAATGAATGAATTTAGTCTATTTCCATTGCCCTTTGTGATTATTTGTTGCAAAAAAAGTATTTTTAAAAATTCAAGGTGGTGGATATAATATGGCGGAGCCCAACTCATATCTTAGATGTGCATGACGTCATTTTATGACGTCATATTGACGTCATTGATGTTGCTATTGGCAACGCAAGTCGTAATAAACATTATTATTCTGTTATCTGCACTTGTTGTTACATTTTTGCAGCATAACTTGAAGTTTTCTGAGAATACCCATTTTTCATGGGTTTGGCCAATGTAATCAAATTGATGACGTCATAATTACGTCATCTTACGTCAACGTAACGTCAGACGTCATATACTTGTCAGATATTATGTCGAAATCATGTCCTGAAAATTTGGTGGCCCTACGGCACGTCGTTTTAGAGTTATAGGACTTAGAAGTGGAGGGCCTCAAAAGCCCCCCCCCGGTCCAGGGATGACCAAAAAAGCCCGGTCTGAATAGGGTTAAGGGATATCAAGTCGACTGACGAGTGTTTGGGACTGAAATGCTATCAAAATTTGAAACCAACGTCCGTTCACTAGATATCCCTAAATATCTCATTTTTTAATAACAACGGATATAGGTTACCATGTGGATAAAGGTGAACTACTGTTAGCTATTATATCCGATGATATCATGTAAATTGTTTGTATCTCTTATTACTGTTGTAAAATCAGCGCCATGCAGACAGGTCCAGTTTCGCAGTTGTTTCCAATGTTGATTTATTGAAACAGATATGAAGGATGAATAAAGATCATGTTTCAGCCATAAACCCCACCCCAGCCTCTGGTCCCTCCGTCACGGGTCAGAAACGGTTCCTAATTACTCCCGTTTTGATGGTGCCGTTATGGTGATGATGCAATGACGTAATCCTTCAAATATGGCGATATCAGCCGGCAAGCGGAGTCTGTTACAGAGGCTGACTAATTAGTCTGGTACCCAGACCAAACGGAGACTTCAAATAGTTACTCTTGTACATTACATGAGTCGGGTGTCACTACGGAGGATGGTTCTCAGGCTATGATTACTCCCGTTTTAATGGTGCCATTATTGCGATGACGCGATGACGTAATCCTAAAGTATGGTGATATCAGCCGGCAAGCGGAGTCTGTTATAGTGGCTGATTAGTGCTCAAAGCCGGGATACTCATAATAGGACATGAAGAAACAACGATAAGTTCTCTCAGTTCAAATGTAGAGATGCTCGTTTCGCAAATAGCACCTTACCCTACTGCGTAAAGTTCCTGAATGAGGAACGTTAATTTGTAATTTGTCATACCTTTTCAACTCATGAATCAAATATTCTAAAGAACTTGATGTAACGGGTCAGAAACGGTTCCTATAATTACTCCCGTTTTAATGGTGCCGTTTTTAAAATGGAACCGTTACGGTGATGATAACGCAACCATGACGTAATCCTCAAAACATGGCGATATCAGCCGTTCAGCGGAGGCTGGTATAGAGGCTGTGTGATTAGTCTGGTACCCAGGCCAAACTAAGGCTTCAAATAGTTACTCTTACAGATTGTTTGTAGAATTTAACCTATTAAATACTGAGCACTTCTATAGGCCACTAAATGTGGTGCGTTTTCAAAATCTCTCCTCTTGAACAAAAAGAAATTGTTAAGATTCTGTTTGAAGTGATTTTTGTTTTCAGCATTTTGATACTGTCGTTTTGCACAGATTTTCCCTCCCTACATCTGCTCGGAAAGACGGAGATGTACTGACTTCACCCCGGCCCGCTATATTTAACGCGTGGCTATTTCTCTCCTTGCATCTGCTTGGAGAGACGGAGATGTACTGACTTCACCCCGGCCCGCTATATTTAACGCGTGGCTATTTCTCTCCTTACATCTGCTTGGAGATCCCGCCATGTACTGACTTCACCCCGGCCCGCTATATTTAAAGTGCTACTATTTCTCTTCTTACATCTGCTTGGAGAGACGGAGATGTACTGAGTTCACCCCGGCCCGCTATATTTAACGCGTGGCTATTTCTGTGGGTCCGTAAAAATCCCGCCAGCCGCGCTGTGACAACATCGTCAGTCCGGCAGGCAGCATCAAAGGCGCCGACAAGTGGCGTCATCATTCAAGTATCATGACAGGGGTGTGGAGGAGGGGGGGTGGGGGGTGGGGGGAGGGGGCTATTGCATATTTGACCTTGACATTCATCTTTCAATGCACCTTCTTATCATCACGACATTCTTGTTAGCTTCACTCTTAATTCTCGATACATGAATCTTTCACTTCACTTCGCCCTATCAATCTTTACTCAAGTTATCCAAACGTAACATTTCGTCAATAGATGACAGGAAAGGATCCCCACATTACGTTTAACGTTACATTTCCATTGTTCGTTTCCACAGACAGCCCGGCCGGGCACCGGTCTGGAAATGTTACGTTAGCTTTAATGGTACCAAGTCGTTTTACTCTGTTCAGTAGCTTACATAGGGTCAAACTGCTGGGCAGCTCCAGAACAGTCAGCAGCTGGGAGGTAATACAAGGGAAAGGGCACCCTCAATGCTTACCAAGCAGTTAGCTTCGCTGGACACAATGTCAGTTTGGAAAATGCGTCTTCACAACTTCTCGGTGAATTCCCAGCACACCTCCCTCTGTATAAAACGCACGGTCCCTAACTACCCCCGCTGTGTTTCCATCACACCCTCTCCCATGAGAAACGTACAGTCCCTGATTATTCTATTGTACATAGATGATGTCATGTCAGTGATATTTTTTCCGGGAACTGTGGGCATCAGCGCGGGTCCGGGCTGGTTTTGGTGTGAGGATAGACTATAGATAACCACGGCAGTCCCGGGCGGTCTTACAGATACCATCTCTGTGGTAAACACGTAGCCAGGCCCTCAGGACCCAATAATATCTGCCGATATTGTAACCTAAATAAGATAGAGGATGGGTGTCACTTTATTATGGACTGTAATTTAAACACCAGCGAATTCGAAAGATACGTCCTCTTCGATTATATGCAAGATATGGTCTTTAATTTCCGTTATTCAAATAGTACGAAAAATTCAGATTCCTTATGCAACTAGATAAATCCTGTATTCTTGATTGCCTTTAGAAGCGAGAGGAAGTTGAATCTGTAAATATTATAGTATATGCATGTATTAGTCTCTACAGATGTTGTAGGCCTTATCCCTATGACCTGCAGTTAGCTTGTTTGAGCATAAATGTACAATAAAGGTCTTTCATTGTGATTCAATGATATCTATCTCAATAGATAATATCCTATCAGGGCCTAACTTAAGGGGCTGCTGTAGAATTTCCTCGGGGACATGTTGGCCCTACAGCCGAGGAGTTGGGATGTGCAGGCCCTGGAAACAGTACGGCATCCAGGCTAGTAAAGTCGGTTTGGTAGCTCTTACGCTTTGTGCAGCCTTGAGAAATGCATCTTAAGTGTAGGGAGAATAATCATATTTTTACACGTATTTAGCATTAGACCGAAAAGCCATTAGAAATCAAAACAACAAACATGTACATGTTCATAGTACAGACATGGATATGACATAATGTAAGGAAAAATGCATATGGAGGAAAGATGGCTTCTCACAACACAGTCAAATAGGAATTTCAAGTAGCGTTACATATTAGCAACTCACAAGCAACTCAGCAATCACCCGTGAGTAAAGTTTTGTAAAAAGACGTTCCCCATTTGAAGTGACTTTAGTTCCACGTTAAAAGCTCCTCGTGTTGAGTCATCAGCGCGGGTCCATCCCGACGTGTTTGGCGACAGGAACTACTTAGGTAATTACATCAGAAGCTGTCAACTGGCCGGCAGCGACGTCCAAGCGCCACGTGGATCTGTCTGTGGAGACAGAAAACGGAACGTTGGGGGTTTTTGCCGGGGTCTGTTTGAGAGTATAACGGTACATTTAGGGCGCGGTCACTCACATAGGTCGTACGATCGCTAACTTCGGGCAGTTTGGAGGACAAAAAATGTACGTCTCCTGCAAAGTTCAACTGTCTTGGTACAGAAATTGCTGTTTTGGATCCATGTCGGTGGTTGGTTCTGCGACGGCCTGCTTGAAAGTCTTATAATGGCATCAAAATCGTACGACGATCGCACGACCTATGTGACCGGCCGCGTCCGCGCACGTTCGTCCCGTCAGGCTGACGTCACATTTCTATCCCGGGGCCCGGACGGGCTGTTTGCAGAAACAAACAAAATAGAAATGTATACGTAAAAATATATGCAGATAATGTCACGACTGCTCTCTTTGTGTTTTGTGCATTTTTTATGTCTTTTATGTCATTCTTTCAAGTCGTCTCCGAGAGCTGCCCGGCCGGGCCCCGGTTTGGAAATGTGACGTAGGCCGAAACGGTGGTCATCATATCGCTGACCAGTCCATATCCTAACGTTTCATAACTTGGGAGGGGGGGGGGGGGCGACAACAATAAAAAAACGCATGTAAAGTAACATTTTAATTAATTACAGCTATTTGCATACAGACCCTAGACATGACACATCCAGAGTAAGTTCCGGCGCGGCCATGTCACAGCAGCGGCGCCTCCAGCTAAAACTTAATCAAATCAGCCGCGCCGATGACTAACTTTCCCCGATAGTATCGAACCCAAACGGCTGGAGGTTCCCTGATTTTCCCGCTAATTCCGGCGACAGGGTAAGTCTGGTCTGGTACAGGGGCCCAGACAACAGGGCGGACGGTTTGTGTGTTCTACATCATCTACATCATGGACTTCAACACTGAACAGTTCAATAATCCGGAGTTCTACCGTTTCAAATCTACGACTACCCAGGACGCTATCGTTCGTCTGTAAACATACAGACGGACACCTGCTATCATAAAGTACATACACACATGCATAGAGCGAGGGATAGGGAAGATATAGAGATAGGAAGGAGAGAGAGAACGAGAGAGAGAGAGAAAGAGAAAGGGGGTGCAAAGAGGGGAGGGAATGAAAGGAGAGGAAACGATGATTTTCAACCGTTCTGTGCCATTCCTGGTGATCTTGGACCATTAAACCTGTACTAAAGTTGGTGTGTGTCCTTTGGAACACCAGCTGGTGGGGCAATCAGTCGCCATGACTACGGTGTTCTGGTAACCATGGCAACTATGTAGAGATCTGTCAGCATTACAGTGTCTCCATGGCAACAGACTGTAACGAGCCTTAGAGAGTTAGCGACAATGCATTGTGGCGATGTCAGGTGGATGTTTTGTATCAGACCGAAAGGAGCAACACGTCCTGTCGGCTGCACACCTGTCGGGTATGACGTCAGCATAGTTCTCACCTGACGCAGACGTCACGCCGGGAGCGGTACCTGTCCGTGACGTCACGCAGGTAAGCCGTGTCGCGAGGCACACCTGTCCGTGACCGTCAGGACAAAAGCAGGTGAGTCACAAAGGGCGGCGACAGGTACACGTCACGACTTTCAAGAGGGCTTCTTGTTCGGCTCAAGTAGACAGACAAACAAGAATTAGAACATGGCCACTATCCCTCAGCCAATGGGAGCCCTTCAATTACTGTGATTATATCCACATAGTGCAGAAAAGTGTTGTATTATCCAAAAAGTGTGGTACTATCTAAAATTTGCATAAAATAAAGCCACACTTTTTGGATAGTACCACACTTTTTAGATAATCTAACACTTTTTCTGCACCACTGGTCAGCTCTCACACTGTGCTAATTGCCTAGGGGATTAGAGAGGATTAAGACACAAAGACTCAATGTCATAAAAGTAACCAACAGTTTATAATGCTTTCCATAGCTGTAACAAAGACCTGAGGTCTTCAGAAACTAACAAGGTCACTGCTTTCTATAACTGTTACAAAGAACCAGATCTTCAGAAAATAACTAGTTTACTGCTTTCTATAACTGTAACAAACAAAGAACCAGATCTTCAGAAAATAACAAACTCAGTGCAATATTTTCTACTGAAAAACACTGCCAACTCTAGATAAATAAAAGAATATCTTCGGGATAGTGGCCATGTTCTAAAATAGATAGATGATGGGCGTGGCTTGATTATGTGGAAATAGGGGTTGCCCCCCACTCGGGGGTTCCTTTAACACCCTCGGCTTCGCCTCGGGTGTTAAAGGAACCCCCTTGTGGGTGGGGCAACCCCTATTTCCACATAATCAAGCCACGCCCATCATCTATGTATAGATGATGGGCGTGGCTTGATTATGTGGAAATAGGGGTTGCCCCACCCACAAGGGGGTTCCTTTAACACCCGAGGCGAAGCCGAGGGTGTTAAAGGAACCCCCGAGTGGGGGGCAACCCCTATTTCCACATAATCAAGCCAAGCCCATCATCTATCTATTTTAGAACATGGCCACTATCCCGAAGATATTCTTTTATTTATCTAGATAAATCAAAGATATTTTATTCAGAATATCACATGATATTTAAACAAAATGACCTCAGATACAGCATCCTGTACCTCTCTAGCAAACAAATAAACAATGGATCTGTTCTTGCCTTTACCACATGGTGTGGTTTATGGCACCTGACACCAGACTACCACATGGTGTGGTTTATGGCACCTGGCACCAGATTTGTGTGTGGTCGTCTAGGTCTTGCAGATTTTCCCGCTAGAATTTTTCTGCTTGTTGAGCCCAGCAGTCTGCTCCCAGTCTCACATGGGAAGGACACTGTGAGGGAGCGTGGTGTGTCTATCATGGATCTTAACTTCGACTTGGGACTTGACGATTTGTTGAATCCTGTTGAACCTGAGGATCTCAGCTTTGGTAACCAGTTTTTCCAGTATGTTGGAATGGACCTTGAGGTCTTCTCTACGCAGCTTGACCCGTTTGCAGAAGTACCCCGGGACCGGGTAGAATCAGGGTTAGAACATGGCCACTATCCCTCAGCCAATGGCACGTCCTTGGAGTGAGTAAGTGAGTGAGTGAGTGAGTGAGGGGAGAGAGAGAGAGAGAGAGAGAGAGAGGAGAGAGGGAGAGAGGGAGAGAGGAGAGAGAGAGAGAGAGAGAGAGAGAGAGAGAGAGAGCAAAAACAATACCCTTCATCTTTCATGGAGGTACATGTACATGTAATCACAAAAAACAGGCATAGAAAACGGTCGCCTCCCAGAAATCTTCCATCCATGGTGTATCATATTGGTGTATGTGGGACTGAGCTTATTTTTTTGGTTCTACAACTCTGTCATGTCGACCAAACCGCCTGCTACACTTCTCCAGCGTTGCGTAGTTCCCAGACGTGGCTTGTGGAACCGTCAGAAGGTCAAGTTCAGACAGACGACAAACAAGCGCACAGCTGCGCGCTGACGTCACTGGAAAGTCCCGCCGGTTTTTGTGTGTGCCGCCGCTACCTGTAGGTCACCTGTAAGTCACCTGTGTGGTACCTGTGTTCTCCAAGCAGAGGTTAGGTCGGGAGGCCGGGATTTTTTGCCGCTCACCTCTGCTTGGAGAACAAGTTACCTGCAGGTCACCCGTATGTTACCTGTAGGCCACCTATGACGCTCACGTGCGCTCTGGCCGCCACCTGTCCACATGACTCACCTGTGGGACATCTGAGGACAGGTGTGTTTACGTAACACCGCTCCTATCGGGGGTTCGCCAACTTTCGACTGTAGAACTGAGAAAATAAAGGAGATAAAATCGTGAAGAAAGGGGAAAGGGGGAAGCTTTCTTTCAGAGGAATAATCGGCAAACGATGGTTCTAAGCTATAAATTATGATCATTCACTAGACATCATTGGTGCCTAAAATATGTCGGAAATTGGCCAAATCTGGCAGTCTGTATAGTGACGTTTATCGTTCCCGGAAATAAAGTAGAAAATAAAATATTGTTTGCCGTTTGCCGTGGAAAGTGATGAGTGGTTTCCGTACTTGTATTTTCCCTACTTCCTCCAGCAGTGGTTCCTCTTACGCAAAAAATCGGAAGTAAAGCACTCACGGTAGGCAAAACATGTTCACCGCCAAGAACCGACAGCTCCGTTCTTAAAACTGTTGTTTCCGGCTTTTTGGTCAATCGATCAACTGTATCATTCGCATCATTTCCTTGGCAAGTTAATGGAACCACAAATTGACTTTTAGTGCGCTTACTTCGGAACTTTATAGGGAGATTTGGGTGTGTAAAATAAGCGATGGATAGTAATACAAATAGATTAAATTATGTATGTCGTGTAGAGGTATCTGTGTTGTTTTGGTAAATGTTTTTGTCCTGTTGAGTGTTTTTCTAGTTGTTCCAATATTTCCTTTTTAGCGAAACCGCGCGTGAAGTTTGACCAAACTTTCCCCGCACTCGGAAGTCATGACGAAACCACAAGACGCGCGGCGCTGATTGGCCCGGAGTGATGTCATGGTAACGGGCACGTCGGGCGCGCTGATTGGCCGGCCATGACGTGTGTTCTATATTTAGCGCGGTGATGTCATGCCTGCCCAGGTTTCGGCCCGCAGTGTTTTCTTTTTTCCTGCCTCCGTCCGGAGATTTCCCGTGCCGTGCCGGCCCCAAACCCGCCCGTAACCGCCGCCATGCCCGCCCAGGCCCCGGCAGCGTGAGCTGCACAGTCCCCCCGGCCCTCCCCCCGCCCCTGCCGCGCGTACCGCCCGTACAGAGCCCGCTAGCCCGACCCAACCCCCACACATAGGAGGAGGGACCCGCGCCAACACCAGGCAAGTACCACGTTAGATCCTCCATCCCTGGATCCGGACCCAGATTACCGGGATCTACACACGCGTAGATCCTGCCCAGATCCTGCTGAAGGCTTGGATCGGATCGTGCAGGGCTCCAGCCTGTGTCCCGTGCCTGTGTGTAGGGTTCAGACCTGTACCGTTCGTGTTTCTGAAGGTTTGTTGACTGCCTGACTGTGAGTCATCCTAACGTTTCCATCAGCCACGCAACAATAACGCACTGCTAAAACGGGAAACTTACAAATTCCGCCTCAACCAAGACTGACAAGACTTAAGGAACACTACAAGGAGTCTGAACTGCCAAAAACAACGTCTTCAAGATTACAGAAGAACGACATCTTCCCGGACAGGTGTGAAACCATACAGGTGAGATAACAGTACAGGTGAGATATCTCACCTGGGTGATATAACGTTACATACCTGGGTATCTTATACAATATCATCATAGAAATACATAGGGAAATATTTTTGTTACTCAAATAGGCAGAAATTTCCAGTGGACAAAGGTTCTTTTTAGATGTGATTTTTCTCGACATGTTTTCTGGTCATAATTTGTAATTTTAAATAATAATTATTATAGAGGACCCCAGCAGGGTGCCTGGTACAAAATGTTCAATCAGACTTTCCTCTTAAAGGCATTAAATTTGTTCCTTTTTTTGTTCGAGCCTTTCTCGTAATTTATTTTTGATTTTGATAGTCACTCTTACATCATACTAGCTAGGGATAAAAAAAATTATAATTGTAGTTTTTTTCGTCAACGATAAGATTTCTTTTCAATTGAAAGCAAAAAACAGCCTGTACTATAAAATCTAGTTCTCTGATCAGTGTGAAAGCTTTAAACGTTACGTCAGATTTCCTATCAGTCCCTTTAAATCACAAAAGTATTTCATCATCCGCCAAAAATAGTTATAATGTCACAAACTAAAACTCTGGAGCCCTTCGTGAACAATTATCGTGTTAAACTTGAAGATAAACAACCCCTACAATAACACAAGTCACAGTTAACATTCTATAAACCCCAGAAACGCAGAGTTTTGTGAGAAAGTTCTGGAAGTTTCCCCCCGGTGTGGCGTTGACTGTGGACTTTAGACTCTACTCTACTTTACACCAGACTTTGCACCTGACACGGTGCACCACATAGTACAGGTGAGGTCAACACACCTGATCATCCGCAGGTGTTACCAACAGGTACGGAACACAGACAATCTCAGAGGGCACGACAAATTGTGTCATCAGTTTTTTTTTATATCATGTAAAATGTAAAGAATAAAAAAAGATTAAGACAAATCTCTAAGAGTAAAACATAATTATTATATAAGTGATACTAAATTATGTGTATCCATTCCCTGGTGCTGACTTACTAAAATACAAAATTTATCCTCAAGCTTGGTTTGATTTTGCTTTTGCTTAGCTACTCTATATTGATATTCCAATAAGATAAGTTAATAACCAAGATTAAGATGACAAAGGTAAATGGTTAGTACATAATTCCTGCTTTTCTAGTCTGTAACCGTTAGAATTGTTACCGTAGCCTGGCACAACGTGGCGAGACGATGATTCAGCGAATCGGAATCAGGGATGACCTAACCCTGTATTGTGCTGTTGGCCATTATTACTGGACAAAGGTCTGGGTTAGTCACTGGTCAAAAAGCTGGCTGAGACGGTAGACTGAGAGTGGTTAAGGGCAAACGTGTGTGAAGTAACGGACTTAAAGACTTTAGGGAAAGATCAAAATGGTGTTATTTAGATTAACCCCTTGGGTTTGAAAGTTTCTTTCACTTTCTGTTCAAGACAATATTGTGTTCTAAAGCCAGCCTGTAACTTAGACAGTAGACCGAGAGTGATGGAACAAAGATGTGTGCGGAGTAACGGACTTGGACTTAATATCTATTGGGAAGGATCAAAATGGTGTTATTTTAAGATCAACCCCTTTGGTTTGAAAGTTTCTTTCACTTTCTGTTCAAGACAAAATTGTGTTCTGAAGGCAGTAATTGAGCTTGGGCGCTGCCCCGTTTAGTCTTTAACTTAAAGGTCTTAACGTCAAAAGTCATTTGAAATTTATATGAATTTTTTGCAGGGATAAGTTTTAAACAGAACAGTCAGAAAGCAAGGTTGACATTCAGTGGAAATCTACAAATGATGGACTGGGTGAAAAACAAGCTCCTCAAAGAGGAGGAAAAGAGCCATCAGCATCACAGGAAACACACTCTTGTTGCCTGAACACAAACCTTACCAAGTTGTAAACGTAACAGTGTTTGTTTCATTTACAGCTTCGCTTCAAAAGAAGTTATTGTTGCCAAACCTTGTTCTCAATTTGGAATCATTAAGGAAGACATTTTGATGAGTATCTGAAGACAAAAAAATATTTTACGTTTGTGTTTTCAACTAATTCTACAGCAGTACTATGTTCTAGTGTAGTAAGGGAACACTACAGCAGTAGCATGTAGTGAGCGGACACTACTATAGCGTAACGATTTGTTGTTAGATGACATCAGCTGTTGTGGGCCAGCAGTAACATGTAGTAAGGGAACAGTAACATGTAGTAAGGGAACAGTAACATGTAGTAAGGGAACAGTAGCATGTAGTAAGGGAACAGTAGCATGTAGTAAGGGAACAGTAGCATGTAGTAAGGGAACAGTAGCATGTAGTAAGGGAACAGTAGCATGTAGTAAGGGAACAGTAGCATGAAGTAAGGGAATAGTAGCATGAAGTAAGGGAACAGTAGCATGTAGTAAGGGAACAGTAACATGTAGTAAGGGAACAGTAGCATGTAGTAAGGGAACAGTAGCATGTAGTAAGGGAACAGTAGCATGAAGTAAGGGAACAGTAACATGTAGTAAGGGAACACTATAGCTACAACACTACAGCGTAACGATTTGTTGTTTGATGACATCAGCTGTTGTGGGCCAGACGACTGAAAAGCTGCTCATGAATTTTAGATGAGGTTCTGACTGAGCCAGAATAACGTTAGGTACCGGGGCACAAACACACCTGTGGAGTCCGTACCTGTACCTGTACAACAGGTGTGATAGTGACTCATAGGTACTGTCTACGTATACCTGGCCAGGTAGATTATGACCTAAAGATGGCCACTTCACAACTAGTACAGTACCAATGACTCAGCTAAAAAGGTGGAACCTTCAAAAGCAGGCATTAGATATATTTTCTTATTTATTCCATTTAATCTATGTTTGACACTTAAAATGTTGAAGCATTGAATTTCTTTATTTAAGAAATTTGCTTTTTTTGTACTTTTTTTCTGGTATTTGATAATTGATACATGTTTTTCTTACTTTTTAGGCAGTGCGATTTTTAGTTTTTTTTTCATCTGTCAGGTTGGAATCAATTGTCAAAAAGCAAAATAAAACAAACTTTTTTCTTGTTTCAGTGTCCTCTGAAGACCCAAGCTGATGTCTACAAGATCTATCAGAACTGTAGAAGGAAGGAGTGAAAGAAACGAAGGAAGGAAAGAGAACGCAGGAGGAAGAGAGAAGCTGAAGTAGTTCGAATGTTGATTTTAATTTTTAGGAAAGGGCAAGTGCAATATTGTCAGGAATCCATGGCCAACCAAAGAACGGTTTAGCCGCGTTGGACAGGAGAGAAACGTAGGAACGATTTTCGAAGGAACGCGAGAAGAAAATCGATGACGATGAAAGCGAAAACGGCGAGCATGCGTGAAGCGATGGCGGAATCGCTCCTGAAGTACCAAGCGAACTTGTTGAACTGCGAGCGGTTGGCCGCCATGTTGCAGGGCGGTCTCCCGAAGACGCTTCTGATTGACAGCCGGTCGTTTCTGGAGTATAACACCTCCCACGTGCTGAACTCTGTCAACATCTGCTGCTCCAAACTCATGAAACGCAGGCTCCAGCAGGACAAGGTCTCCATCAGAGAGGTTTGTTTGTTGTTTATTTGTTTGTTTGTTTTGTATAACTGATAAACCTCCTTTACTTTAGACATACAGTTACAAACAGTGTAACTTACTAGACATAAGAGATTTCTTTTACACAACCAGTTTTTCTCACCTGCTGATTGTGTAAAAGAAATCTCTTATGTCCTATGATCTACCAACCTGATGAAATTATTTTTGGAGTGTAACTTGCTGTAAGTCTGGACTGTAACATTTGATTCCCTCACACTTTATTTGCTTTTGAAGTGTGTTGTTATTTTTTACCTGCCGAACCTAGTTTTATGTCCAGTCTGAAGCCAAAAAGGCAATGTGTTCTTGCTGGTTAAATAAATAAACTGAAACTGAAGTCTGAGAAATGTTCCAAGTCTGTCCAATCGGACCTATTTTGACTTGAGTCGAGTAATCAAACAGGTGGAGAGTGCTTGCTCAAGTCAAGGGTACAACACTGGGACTTGCTAAGAGACCTTTAGATTCTAAATCTCCACCCTAACTTGGATGGAGATTTTAGAAGTGTTTATGTTTCTGTTTATGTTTAGGTGCTGCGGAACACCTGCCATGTACAGGATGAGGAGAAGGACGAGGTCATCGTGTATGACCAGTGCACGCAGGACCTCGACGGGCTCTCCACTGAGAACTTCCTCTCGGTGCTGCTCGGGAAACTCTCGTCCGCGTACAAGAACGTCTCGCTCCTCACAGGTCAGTCGTCCGTTCTTCAGAAGTTTTGTCTTTAACCCTCTCAGCACGAGAAGCCACTATCGTGGCTTTCCCATAGGACGCGAGAAGCCACGATCGTGGCTTCAGGTTTAATTCCGGCGGGAAATTCAAACTGACTACTGTGAAATGGGAAATTTGGCAGAGTCTGCCAATCAGGATGCTTGTATCTTTGACCAACCAGAAGGGATGTAGCATTTGAGCCCTGTTTCTGAGGCCTCCAGCGTGTGTTTTGGCTTCAGTTTTCTACAGGTTTATTTAGTAAATTTAGCAGAAATGGAGACAATTTGGTGGATAATTTTGTTGGTGGCTTACAGGAGTGATGACAGGGAAATCCTTGAGGGACAGCAAGGCAAACACCCAGCTGTTTTTGTTGAGATCAAATGAGCTGATATCACCGTGTCTAATGAGTTCTACATGCATGCTTCCTTGTTGTTTTTCTTGGGCACAAACCAGGTCAGGTCAGAAAGGTCACTGGTCTCAATTGACATTTTAGATACTCTGATACCTGTTTCTCTACCCAAGTCATAAGTAATAGGATTTATTTGACTCCCTGATATGTGGAGAACATCCAGAAAAATAATTTGCCATTTAGCACAAGGCATATTCATTATTTCAATAGTACAACTACAGGTGTGGGGAGGGGGGCACAACTGTTTATTGGGGTGAACATTTGTTTATCAACACTGAACTTATTTGAAATCATGCTTTGATTTTTAGTTTTTGGTCATTCTAACAGCATACCAGCATTGTGTATGTATAATTGAGTATTTCTATATAGTTTTATGATAAATGACACAAAAAACTCAGTCCCTAGCCAAATGTTTTCTTTTGTGAAGCTTTTTTTGAGAGTGTTGCAAATGTGTTTTTGAGTGGTTTCCATGACGATTGCTGTCCTCAGATTGATGGTATGATATTTATTTTGCTTGTTTTGGAAAGGCCATTCTGTGAGCTTTCCAGCAATATATAGTTTTCCTAGTCTACTCCTTACATGAACAGCTGTAATAATAATACACAAAAAGTACTAATTGACACCTGTATAGACTGAAATTATATGTCGTATATGGTATACAGGAAAAAATTTTATGACGTGTTGAGAGGGTTAACCACAAAACATGGCTTATTGGATGTTGTCGGTTACACCAATGCCCCCTCATCTAACCCCAAGGGTAGGGGAACAGCAGATGTGAAACTGGATAGTGAGTGTGAGTGAGTGCACCTCACCTCACCTATCCCTTGACCTCTGTGTGGGTCGTTGGGGCACCAAGTGCATTTTAGAGTGAGTGCATTTTAGTCTTATCCTTCACTACCACAAGAAACTTCACAGTGTGTAAGGTATGTTAGAAGCTTAGTTCAGCATTGTACTACAGCTGGATTCTGTGCCATTAGTCTTGAAAAGTTTAAAAGGTTGTACCCATCAGGGAACACAAGGAAGCTTGTTCCAGATAGATGAAGTTCTAGGAAACTCACTTCTGAAGCTTTCAGCGTGGAACTTCCACCTGAGAGGTCAATTATGGATGGTAAAAGGATGACTTGCTTCGTGTCCTTGCTGAGAAAGAGCTGTCAGTCATGGGTGCTGCTGGGTTTGACCTTGAAGAGCTTGATTTATTGTTGAGATTGACCTTGAAATATCCTGGAGTTACTGTTAGGTTTGACCTTGTAGGTTTGACAGTTAGATAGACAGAAAGCAATACTAGTATTGTATGAGGTTGCTGCAGACAGGTGATTTTGTCTGATGTACCTGTCAATAATTGAGTTGCCCCAGAGATGACCTTGAAGTGTAAAATGACCTTGGGTTCTTAGGATGGAATTTGTCTTTTACATCTTCTGTTCCACATCCCTGTTACACTACTTACAGGTTAGAAGTATGAATTTAGAAAATAGATTATTGGCAACCTTTATTTATTCATTGACACGCATTATTTTTTCATACAGATCCATTTTACATAGCTGTGTATATCACAGGTTGGCTGCCTTTAGAATCTACACTTTGGTTAAACATTTGAACAAATGTTTCTTAAAAAAGCTGAACATTTGTTACACTTCAGTAAGCAGCTGCTGTAGGTGTCACTAACGACATTAGCAATCTAATTGTGTAACAGTCTGAGGTCATGCACGGATGACATCACCCTTTTGTGTGCCACCTCATCACATGCTGTGCACAACAGGAGGTGACATCACTACTTAGCGGGATCAGCTAACATCACATGACTCTTGGGATGAGCTCATCTGTGAAATCCTTTTTTGTGCAAATTTGTTGAAATTCGTAAAAATCAATGCGTGAGTGAGTTGTACAGTTAGTCAGCTGCAGTGTTGACAAGTCTGTGGTTTGGAGACCCTATGTTAACCACAGGAACAAGGTTTCTGGTGTGTCAGCCATGTCAGTCTGGTTTGGCATGGAACCTCCAGATAGGATGGAGGATTGCCATTCCGGCACTGTGAGAATGGTGGCAGCCAATTCAGAGCTTGGTAGGAATAAAACATTTCTAGCATTTTGTAGACCTTGTATTCCAGCTGATGCAGTCGTAAAGACAGGCACATGGTCTGGAGGACACTTGTTGGGGATACCTTTTCTCATACTTCAGCGAAGTGAGAAAGAGCAGAACATTCCTGGTACAGTGAATGTTTATAGGATAATCTGTGCTACTCCTCACTTAGGTGACCAGAGGGAAACAGTTTCCCGTAGACCAACGCTACAAAAATATGGACCGAGGTTTGCCTCTACCCCCTGTGCTGTAAAGTAGCCCTCCCAGCGGGGCGGTTGGTTTAATTGAGTGATCAGCTTTTAAACCAGTCCCCAATCCTGTAATTGCCATGGCAGCAGTTCTGTAATCTGTTGGCCTGGTGATCTGGACTGTCAACTCTGGAGGGAAGTATAGAACAGTCCAAAACACAGTGTCACTGTTGCAGTGTTCTGTTGTTGCTATGGTATCAGTTTGTTACCATATGCATGGAAGAGAAACCAGGAAAATGTTGAGTTTGGCTAATAGGTGCAGAATTAGTGAACTTTCCTGCAGGTGTAAGCACACACACAGTACCCACCAGGAGGAAGTGTTACTGAACCTCCCCTGCTCCCCAGGTGTGCACAAGTGTTACTGAATCTCCCCTGCAGGTGTGCACAGGTAGGGCAGGAAGGAAGACGTCGTTAGCCTCGTTTCCTGACGATAATTAATTAGCTCATTTAACATGATCTAGGACGACCCACTTTCTGAATGGATTGTTGGAAAAGGCCATAAATAAATAACCAGAAACGAGAGCTGAAAATGTTAAACTGGTGAAAAATGTCTGCATTTGTCTTTGTTTAAAGTTTGTCAGATTTTCATTTCTATATTGCTTTTGTTTAGAAAATTACTTTAAGATTGACAGAATCTTGTCATAAATGAAAGTTTGTCAGATTCTCATTCTTTTATTGCTTTTACAAATCTAATTAGAAAATTACCTCAAAATCGAACAAAAAATTGTCATAAATGATTGTTAGATGCTCATTATATTGTTTTAGAATTGATTAGAAAATTACCTTAAGATTTGAGGAAAATTGCACAACACAGATTATGGTAATATTACCCATCTATCATGTTTGATAATTGGTTGCCACGGCGAGGACCCGCCCTTTAGAACACAGACGCCCATAAAAGGTCGGTGGTGGTTGGGGCTGCCGTCACACCCATATTTGGGGGTTATGGATGGTTCGTTGTCATCGGATCTGCCGGGAAGACGGCCGTTTGTTCCCGCGCTGAACGCGCTCCTTTGTCGGGGAAAGGTTCGTTCTGACAGGGGCATTGTGGGACATGAGTGATGGGAGAGCAGTGCATGATGGGAAGGCTGGTTGAAGGCAGTTATATGCGTTGTGATGATGTCATGATGGAGAAATGTTGGAGGGAAAAACACAAGTAGGGAGAGATATGCGCAGCTCCAAATACTTTCATTTTGATAAAAGGAAAGACTTAGAAGTATAAAATTTTTATTGTTTACAAAGTGGAGTCTGTATTCATCCAGCTTACCATTAAACACTCAGGAAAGTGGATTTTATAGCAACACCAGGTCCTTACACGCTACAGGGCTCAGAATACTTTCATTTTCTTTTTCTCCAACATGCACATTGTAGGCATCCGTCTATTTCGAAAGACGATGGTAGCACTCACTGTTTATACAGTGTCTTCTGTGGCTTTGTAGGCAGTATATTAGAGAGAGAGAGCAGAGTCCATAATGAAAATTCATTAATCTGTTGACAGTGCTTAATGTATATTTTTTTCTGAAATCTTGTAATGTGAAGTTCTGTGCATATTTCTGTTCACGTGTGCATATTTGGAGCGGACCTTTTCTTGTCCGCCAAATGACATGAATTCCTGGAGCAGACTGATGTCAGGATGACGCACGCGCCGAGACGTCTGTGATGACATGTTGACATCTTTATCTTAAAGTCTAAGACGTTGAGCTGATAAACTTAAGGCTCTGCATATTCCAGTAGTCTTCTGCCCGCACCTAATCCTTTAAGCAGTTGTTAAGTGCTGATTTATCTACTGGCAGATTTCTGCTTAGAAGTCTTTGTAGAGCCTTTTCAGCTTTTGGTTAAGTTTATTTTTGCTTGTGGTTGTGGTTGGTTTAGTGTTTATAATACCAGTTTCTGATGCCCATTCACACATGTGGGTATTCATTGATTCAAGTCCATATATAAGCTGCATATTGAATTTTTTGGCTTAGGTAGGGAAGAATTACTTTTTTACTTTGGCCCAATGTTGTGCCACCTGGTTTGTTTGTTTGTTTATTTGTTCGGTTCTTTAACCGAAAAAACTTTTGTGAAGACTGACAGGTCCGACCCTCCTGTTGTCAGTGTAGCGAAGTGAAGACAGGTGAAACGCTACATCTGTACTGCGAGCGCTACAGAGACGAGGCGCCAAATTGCCACACTTGTGCAAGATTCGAGCAGTAATTGTGGCCATTATTCTCCTTCCTGTGTGACATCGCTGTAAGTGGGACGGCCCACTTTTCTGAGAGGGGTCACAGGGGAGTTCTTATCGCTGAGCAGTCTACGTTACTGTGGTGTAGCCGCCAGCAGTACTGGTACTGGGCCACAGGAACAAGGAATGTTGTTGGATTTGATTTTAGAACTCTCATCCAACTAACCAACTGATTATAGTATAACAGGTGGATGCTGCTGTGATTGACAGGTGTCTAGAACTTTGATTGACAGGTGCCATTAGCTGTGATTGACAGGCTTTTGTAGATGTGATTGACAGGTGCCTTTAGCTGTGATTGACAGGTACCTGGAGCTGTGATTGACAGGTGCCTGGAGATGTGTTTGACAGGTGCCTGGAGATGTATTTGACAGGTGTCTGGAGCTGTGATTGACAGGTGCTGGCAGATATGATTGACAGGCCATTCTGACAGAACTTACAACGAATACAAACTCAATGCAAGCCAGTCCACAGTCCAGGTTCTGCCCCTGGCATTTACATTGATTAAGAATGAATCAGAACGACAGCTCTGATGTCATAGCTGATATTTACAAGGGAGACATGGCAAATAATAGCTCGTGTGCTGTAGTAGTTGGGATATTCCCAGTTTGAGTACATTCTAAATATTTTTCAGATAAACTCATAGATTTATTCTGCCAGTGTTTGTATTGTGCAACTGTGAATCAGATTTCTTGGAAACAATCATTCCATATTGTCTGAAGACAGGCAATTTGACAGTGGATAACATTGTAGCACTAGTAACTGTTGTATATTTTAGTCAATGAGCAGGCAGCCTATGTTAAAGCTGCTGTACCTATTGATATTGTTGATGCGGCTAATTTTGCAGGGCCGTTGTCGGCTATCACTAGTAGTATCAGCCCCAGCAGGCTTTAATAGCCACATCCATCACAGATATATCACTGTGCTAATTAGAATAAAATATCATAGGCTGACCTCATCCCTCATGATAAATTGGATGGGAGGAAATATTAGCATTTGGGTGACACCTTATAAAACTGTGGTAAAATTCATGTGTATATATACAAATTCTATTTCGACTTCCAAAGTATATCAGATAGTGACGAGGCTATTACTGTTGAATTTTATATATAAAGATTTGGTTCAATATGAAATACTAGAAATGTAAATTCAGATGATTGGCACACGGAATGGTAAGTGACACATATGAAACCATACCTGTGACATATTATAAGAATATTTGGGCTACAAATTTCTCTTGATTTTCATTCACAAATGAAATACACCAGAAATTTTAGATAAGTGACTTAAGGCTTAGCTATTACAATTTGTACAAAAATTTGGGTCGTCACAAACTAAAATCGTTGAATTTGCTCTGAATTACTGGCATATGGAGTTGTAAGTGATATGTATGACATCACGTGTGACAGATGTCATCATTTTGACATGACTGACAGGTGATAATGATTGACAGCTGGTGATGAATCAGGCATGGCTGCACCGATGACATCATCATGGTTTGGATGTCCAGAGGGAACCAGGGGGTTCGAATTTATTTAGAGGTCACCATTTTGGGATGGACTTACGAATAACAGTCTTCTTAGCCCTTTAATCTATCAATCGTTAAGATATTTTGAGAAATTTACATTCAACAGTTCCATAATTACGGAGGCCGTAGCAACATTTCTTACTAAACTGCAAATAAACAGAATCATGGTTTTCTGACAGGATCACTTTTATAGGAGAAAGGTTGAATTAGAAAAAGAAAATGTCTTACTCCCGAGCCTGTCATTCTAAACTATAAACTGTAGGTAGTAAACTGTAGTAAACTATAAACTGTAGTGTTTATGTGTGGGGAGGGGGGCGGAGCAGGGCAAAATCAATACAAGCTATTTGACAGCCATGGCCATGACCTTAGGCCAAGGTCGTAAAGATGGAGTCTTGCTGGTTCAGGTTCAGAAGGTGCTGTTTACTGGAACGGTACTTTGTGTTTTTCTTCAATAAATAAGAATCATCATGATTTTCAGCGTGTGAATTTAAATGGATGAACAATGAATGACGAAATAATGATTTGTAATGACCTTTGACCTGATGAGGTCATGCGAACACCAGGACCCAGCTGAGTGATGAGAGATGGTGAGTGATGTGGAAGCTGACAGACTCCACTCGTTACTCTGGTACCACCAGAAACCCCTCCTCCCGGCCTCCCACACCTATTCCACTCGCAGGTAGTAAAATCTGCGATATCATGGTTACCGTGGTGATGATATTCAGTAATCTGTCAATCATGTTGTGCTATGGGAAGGATTTTTGTTCCTCAGTTGGTTTAGTGTGGAATTAGGTAGTCTGCAAAATCTGGAGCATTCTGTTAGTTAACATAATTATTAGGTGATGAATAGTGATACCTGTAACTGTTGCCGGTAAAGTGGAATGATGAATGTGAAGTATTACCTGTCAGGTGATCTGATAGTTACGATGCATCAGAAATCTGCTCAGGTGTGGAACACTGATAAATACGTACCTGTCTCCTGAACAATGTAGTCATCTTTGATTTTATTTACCAAAAATCTTTTTTTTCTTGCAGGGAATATTCTTTGAATTGGTGACATGACAGCTTAATAATATTACTAGACAGTATTTTAAAGGATATTCCTAGTTTATGATGGAAGAAAAAGGTAGTTAGTGATGGGAGACAAAATCCTCAAAAACATAAATACAAAGATTTGTGTATTTAGTTTATAATTTAAGTATGTACAGTGGATTATTGCATCACACAGTAATGTGATGATCCCAAACATTCAGGCCCATGTTTCTATTTATGGCATATTTGTATTAAATCCTGTTACGTCACCCCGGACAAGGATAAACCAATAACAGACTAACAGGATCAGATGTGAGTTTACGGGGAAATGGTGCAAAGCTGTGTGAGATAATGCTGTTATGTAAGAATCAATATGGCAGCTCATATTCATAACTGTAGTCCTGTCCCAGGGCTATCTACCTGACCCTTGACATATGACATCATACTATACACAGGATGGGAACTGAGTGAGCTTTCTTCTAGGTTTTCCCATGATATTTCCCAACATTTGAGGCTTATTTCTAGCTTGGAAAATAATGAAAAATATATTGTCAGTATGTTATTCAGCATATGTCCAAATATATTTGATATTTTATGTAACCTCGCCAAAAATTAAGTCATGAAACAGGAACCTGTATTTTGTAGGAAAATGACAAAATTCAAGTTTCTGAAATGCAACACTATAAATTGTGTTTGCTGGTATGTGGATGGCTTTTGTGATATTTTGGTAAAAGAAAATGATATCATAATGTAATCTCCATATTTCAGCATGTCCTCATTTACACCAACAGTTTGTACCTATTACAATATGTAATACTGTACATCACCATTCCAACTAGAAATAAACCTATTATAGTCAAATCTTGGGGGGGGGGGGCAAATTCCCATCCATTGACGGACAGCAGCGTAATTAATTAGCCAATCAGCTCGCACCTGTCGCCGGGCATGTACACCGGTCCCCGGAGAGCGAGTGCAAATAGCGCCATGACATCATCCGTATGCAAATGAGCCCCGGTGCAAGCCAGCAGGAAAACTGAAACGACTTTTGGATGAATATAACTGATAACAGTTTCTTAGCGATTTCAAATTTATTCAGTGATGTTCTTTTAGTTTTGATGGCTTATTTTGAATAGAAATTATCATTTTGTACTTTACACTATTTAATATATACAACTTGTTTTATTTTAACATGTTATTCTTTGGCACACATCAGCTGAGCCTTTCAAAAATGACAAGGACTTATGTCTCAGTATTAGACATGGAATATTTGATAATAATCTTTAGGTCAATGTCAAAAAATCTTTTAGGACTTCTTTTGTTGATCAAGACTTACCAACATACTAGACAATTAAGAAGCGACGTCCTGTAGGAAGGCAGTTTTTTAACAGCCATAAAAACTTGACCTGCTGTTACTGTTGTAAGGATGACATCATCCGTATGCAAATGAGCTGATGTAGGCTGCACAAGGGTGACATATATGGGAGAGGGATGGATTTATTTGTGGGATGGGGGGGGGGGGTCTAAGGGCCTACTGAAAAATATGGACATGGAATTTTCATTGATGGAACATTTTTTTCTGGTCACACAATGAGTTGATGTTATACTTGATAGCCAAGACATCAGGGATGTAGGATTTATATGTGTTCTTACCCCAGAATTACATTTTTACTTGTAGGGAAAATTCAATTTCTGTACAAAGTCATATCACAGTAGAATGTGACCTACAAATTTGACCTTGCCACTTGACAGATAAAATGAGGGCTAGAATTAAGCTGTGGCTTCTAAATGTTCCCCGTCAGTTTTGTTTATGTTTTTGTTATGCGTCCTGCTGGAGAACATTGTTATTGTGACAGGATGTTACTATAGATAGAATAAACAATAGCAAGCATGCGGATGTACCTGAGGGCAGGTGAGAAAACACCTTTGCACAGGTGTTTATTCCCTACAGGTGTGCAGGCATTGTTATCATGTGTATAGGTACAAGGTAATAAATGCTGGGAGTTTGTTGTACAGCAATAGCACATTTCACCCAACATTACGGACCGTACGGCATTTAGCGAGGGGGGAGGGCCGGTCGCCAGGGGGGGGAGGGCCTAGCAAAAAAATATTTTGCCAGGGGGAGGGCCTAGCAAAAAAATTTTGACTTGGGGGGAGGGCCAAGCAAAAAAAATAGCTTGGTCTACCAGCAAAATTTGTCCCTTAAAATCCAAGAAACGGCGTTTCGGAGGGTCAAGATTTCAAAATTTTTCTGGACCTCCACAAGGGATCGCTCAAGGTTGGCGTCGGTATTTGAGAAATAATTTTGAGAAATAACACTGTCCAAACTGTCAGTGTTGTTGGGTACAGGTTGTCAACTTAAAAACATCGTAGAAGATGAGAACTCATGGAGTGAAAGTGCAGTATTCAGTTTGGGAAGAACCACCCTTGTGTAGTAGTGGTAGTGTGCAGCAAGTGATTAAACTCCCAAAAGCAGTTACTCAAGCGACTGGATATGATTTTGGAAATGCTCATGTGATGCTGCTGCTGCCAGGGTCCTTGACACATGGGTGGGCAGCAGTCGGCTAGTCTTCACACCGCGCTTCCTTCTTGGCACACTCTTCCAAGATTTCCTTAGTCTACCACTGCCATGGGATGATGATGGTAATGAAAATTATGTCTTCTTTCAAAATTCCAAACGTCCTGACTGTGGTTTTCTTTCTTTTTGTACTCGATTGTCAGCACAAAACAAGACCCGATGGCCACTCCAAAGTTACGAGTTACAGGAGTATGACTGTAAAAGAGTGTCTGACTGACACAACCTCAATTCACTAAGAGTGAGGACTAAATAACTAACCCAACAGGAGAAGCAGGGGTTACGAAAGCTGCTTAGCAACATGCCCCGCCCCATTTGGGCAGCTTATAACTTGTAAGCACTTTGTCTTCCTCATTTGTTTAAAAGCTGCCACCGAAGTGTTACCAGCAGAAACACTTTCAATGTTTTAGCTAAATGGTGCTGCCACGCTAGTCCACGTTTTAAGTAATGGTACTCCAGTCCAGCGTTTTAAGTGAATGGTTCATGGTCGTTATCGGTTTTACCGACCTTGGTTTTGATTGACAGATCAATTGGGCGGCCCCACGTCAATAGCATTATGGGATACGTCACCCCGCACATGCCGCCTTTGTTCCCAAATGTCACATTTCTATATTTGTCCAGTCCGTGATGATGATTGACAGGCTCAGCCGATGACCTTAGCACAGCGGCATTATGGGTCGTGGATCTGGTGTCAGGTTTCTTTCTGTTTAAATGTCAAGTTTCTGTAACAACACAGTGATTGACAGCAACAGCAGACAACTTCATCTGTATCATTATGGGCTGCAACATTCTATATCATGTTTCTTTAATTTGAATGTCATGTTTATATGTTCTCTGGATTTTCTTTGGCAATATTTTGCACCAATGATTTGTTAAGTACAAATTGTTGTATAGAATTCTGTGCCATCTCTTCAAGTTTTGGGGGGCTTTGGGCCAGCAAAATATTGGCAGACAAACCAATCAAGTTCCTCATGGTACATATATGGAGGTTTGATACACACTTTAAGTACAGGAACAAAATTACTCTTCTGTTAATGACCACAAGGCCCTGTCCTTGGTGCTGAACAGGGGTTTCGCTTGGTTAACTGGTCAGTGAGAGGCCTGCTGTGATTGACAGGTGTCTAGTTTGATTGACAGGTGTCTAGTGTGATTGACAAGTGTAGCAGACAGCATAGCAGTGAATTTACACTACAGTGGGATGTAAAAGACACACTATCAACAAGAGCCTCAGTGTGATAGGTTGAAAATGCGTGCCGCGTTGAGGACGTTGTGTAGTTGCACAAATAGCTCAGAGACTCTACCCAAGGTCCTATATAGGGATGTGGTTGTGTTTCTTTTTCATACTGCAATGGGATGTAAGCATTGGTTCAGATCCAGAAAGTGACAGGAAATGACACACTGCTGGGTACAGGGCCTGTCCTTGGTGCTGATTCTGAGGTTAGTTATCATTTCACAGATATTCACTAGTACAGAGTGTGATTCTGCAATGTGGACTGAGTGGATAAAGACTACCTAAGGTTACTTACTTATGTAGTCCGACATCTGAACCCAGAGAGTACAGCCATTCTTGAAGAAATTCATGGTTATCACCAGTTTTGAGCAGTTCTCATTCTACAGGAAGGGATGTTACAATGATTCCTTCTTGAACTCTATTTCACAGTAGAATAGGAAAGGAAGCTTTCCCAGTGGTCTGCAGTTGACATAATTCTGTGTTACAGTAGTGGCACATTGGACAATTTTACACTGAAGAGGTCAAAGAGAAAAGAAACACAGTGTGAAGACTTACAAACATACAGTTTTCTGTAGGAAGTTATTCAGATGTGTAGGTCCCGCCCCAGTTTTGTGGGAAATGATGTAGAAATCTGCGCGGCTGGGTGCAGATCCGGTTTGATCCAGTTAGGATCTGCAGTCCCGGGACCGTAAGGACGAGGGTTTCCCACGGGATTGTACGCGGTGAGGTGACGTCAACGCAGCGGAACCCACGGGCACAGGCTGCCAATCAGAGCCCTGTGGGCATGTCCAAGATAAACTCTGTTTCTGACATTGTGTTCTGTTTGTTAGATGTAGAAAAAACCCTGTTGAACCATTACTTTGGGGGCAAAAAGGAAACATCAGATGAATTTTTTTTAATATATATATATAATGATGTATATTTGATTTACTTTCAGTCTGTTTAATTTTGTCATAAAGGCAATAAAGACATTAAGTGTCCCCAGAGCAGAGCCCACTAATTAGGGTAATTAAAGACTAATCAGCGGTTCTAAATAACTGATTGGCTTTCCCTAAGGATTCAAGTCTTTTACATCTTTTAGTTTTCATCCGCAGCTAACATTTTGTTAACTGTATAATAGTTGTCTATTTGCAGGTTTATTTTCTTTCCTGTTTTGCTTTATTCCAAAGAACCAAGGCAGCATATTTTCCCACCCTGCCTATGATTGACAGTGGTCATGTGACCTATCCCAGCATCCCGTGGGGCCCGGCTTTGTGCGTGCTCACACCTGTTCCGCGGCGATAACGCGCCCGTTCCCGGGAGCACGACAGACGTGCAAACTCCCCGCGGGAACGATCTCAGAATGGCAGAATTTTATCACATCAAGTTTTCAGGGGTTGAGAGCTCGGGTTTTCAATTCTTTTTTTATTATCAAAATAAATTGGAATATTTGGTTTTGTTTGTTTTCTCACTATACATATGACTTGCAGTCAACATATTATGCTTTACTATTATCATTGTTTAGTTCTTTGTATAATCTTTTTGTTCAATTGAAGCTTATTTCACTTGTATTATCAACCACTTTCTAATAAGTGTGTAATAACTATGCTGCTTACCAATTGCAATTATGGGCTTCCTTGCACCTCAGCAGTATTTTACTGATCGAAGGATTGAGTACATAGAGAAATAAAAGGAATATCCTGTTTATTTCCATCAGAATAACAAAATCTAAGAACATTTTTGATTCAGAGATTCCTCCGGACCAAAATTCAGGTCAAACATGGAATTTTCCCCCTTCCTCAGGAACAGAGACACAAATTCCGGGTGGAAATTTTACGGAATCGCAGGCCTTTGTGCGTGAACAGCGGGAGGTTTTCCATGTGGGAATCTGCTGAATGGAAAAGGCAGAACGCTGCGGCCCGACCGTTCCATTAGAGCGTGATTCATGTTCCGTGTGGGAATTCTGGGTTGTGTTCTGCCAACGACGTTTCTGATGTGGATCGACTTTAATGCCGATGGCATGTCTTTGTCAGGAATTCTGTATCGCTCCATCTGGGGATGATTAATTATCCGTATGGGAATTTCTGCAGCTGGAATTTTGGTTCGGTGGGTTTGTGGATTGTTGCTAGGAATGTTGCATTGGATGTTTCCTCTATCTTACGACAAGCCAAGTGGTGAAATATCCGTATGGGCATTTTTGTGTGGGAATTTTCGTTCATGTAATGATTATATTTCGTATGGGAATTTTTGTTTGTGGAATTTTCGTTCTGTGGGTTAGTGCATTACTGTGGGAATTTCTAACAATGGATGTTTATAGCATAAAGCTATCATTAATATTGAGTAATATATATGGTTAAACATTCGTATGGGACATTCGTACTCGTAGGTGGAATTTTTGTGTTGTGGATTATTGGATTTCTGTGGTAGTGTCAAAATCTGTTCAGATGTCTGTTGGACATATTCCTGGAATTTTCATGGATGGATAAAATGAAATTGATGTTGTGATCAATCAATTTCCTCATGGGAAATGAGTATTGCCAATTTCCGTGTCATCAGTTGTGGGTTGTGCAACTCACAAGTTTGTGATCGGAATGTTCAATTCTGGCTAGGTGTTAGCTGTGGGTAAAAAAAAAAGAAAATTGTAACAAAGGATAGAATTAGTATGTCTGTGTATGCATCATTCAACTAGGGAAATGGTTTATTTGCAATAAGAAGTAAAAGTGCAACTGCGGTGTATGTACAGGTTGCTGTACTTATAATATTACAACCTTCCTGCAATAAAAGACTTATTGTCCAGTGGAACATTTCTTGTCCAGTGGAACGTGCGTTGTATGGGTTGCATCAAATACTGAGTTTTTGCCTGGGGCTATCTCATTATCTGGAAGGAAAGTGTGAAATTTGTAATGCAAGATGATCACCATGATGACAGCCTGAGTCACTCTCCCACAGGACCTGCTGTACACACGGTCTGCACAGGTGCAGATTCTCATGGCAGCATAGAAAATTTCCAAACCGGG
Organism: Branchiostoma floridae x Branchiostoma belcheri; assembly: GCA_019207045.1. Lineage (NCBI taxonomy): Eukaryota > Metazoa > Chordata > Leptocardii > Amphioxiformes > Branchiostomatidae > Branchiostoma > Branchiostoma floridae x Branchiostoma belcheri. The sequence goes on from CM033039.1 coordinate 361,949, forward strand.
ACCCGGTCAGGCAGCTCTCGGGAATGAAAAGTGTGATATAATAGACGCCAAACAACATAAGACGTAAAGAGAATAGTCGTGGCCGTTATTTTTGTTCATTTTTGCTGGGTCCCGGTTTGGAAATGTGACCTTAGTAGGACTTGTTTCATGGGTAAGGAAGGTGCATATATATCGTTACAAAGAAAATTAGCTTCATTCTAGATCTTCAGCATACATGTATATAAATATATATCAAGTTGAAAAATCCATCTTACCGTTTAATTGTTTTGAGATACAAAATTATACATTAATGACTTGAATATTTCATGCCCAGAAATGTGCAAAATTGCTGTAAGCAGAGCATAAAGCTTAATAACAATTAAGGTTCATCTGTGAATGACCCTGAACCTTCGAGCCCCTCCCTGCATGACTCATACAGACGAATGCAGGTCCGCACCTGTTGATGGGGATGTTCTCGAGAGATAAGAGGCTCAGCAACGGATATTCGGGATGATTCATGCCGTACAAACCAGATTTACACACGACTTACCTGTCAGACTTACCGCTGTGAAATACGCCACCAGCATTTTCTCATGGCATAGATGAAGGAAATTTTATTACATGAAAGCCGGAGACTGTACACAAGTTAAGTTTAAGCTATGTGTGAAACTGTTGTCACTCAATAATCATAAAACAGTTACATGAATGTGTTATTGTTTCATTTCATTTCCATCCACATTGTATATGTTTATTAATTGGCTTGCCCACATTTCTGAAATGTACCTTCATTGTACATGTGGTTTTAAACCATAAAAATTTCCTTATTGTTATTATTTGTGATTATCATTTTTGCAACTTTGCAGGCAGTTTCAACTATGTCTGCTACTTTGGTGATGATTTCAGCTAAATGGAAGCAGTTTCTTTGGGTTTTGACCGATTTATTGACTATCATTGGTTTATTTTAACGGTTTTCTGCTTTTCTGCAGGTGGTTTAATCCAAGATAATGAATATTTTGGGGTTATTTAACCGTTTTCTGTTATTTTGCAGGTGGATTTAACCATTTCCAGTCGTGTTTTCCGACCCTGTGCGAGGGCAAGCTGCCGACCTTTAACCTCCCGACCCTGTCCCAACCCTGCCTGCCCGTCGCTAACGTGGGCCCCACCCGGATACTGCCATTCCTGTACCTCGGCTCACAGAAGGACGTCTTCAACAAGGTAAGTGAAAGTTCTTATGTGCAGAAACACATTCCTCACACTCAAGTGAAAGTAATCTCAAACAAAAGCAAGTTTCCCAAACCATATCCAGTTGCTTGAGTAACTGCTTTTTGGCGTAACATATCACCTAGATGTCTAACATTCATCGACGGGTCTCAAACAAGTTTCACTACATGACCTCAGTGTATGAAGCCCAACTCAATGTTGTTTGTTTGTTTGTAGGAAGTGATGGAGTTCTATGAGATAAACTACGTGCTGAGCACCAGCGTCACGTGTCTGAAGCCTGACTCACTGTTGTTTGTTTGTTTGTTTGTTTGTTTGTAGGAGGTGATGGAGTTCTATGAGATAAACTACGTGCTGAACACCAGCGTCACGTGTCCGAAGCCTGACTCACTGTCCTTTGTTTGTTTGTTTGTTTGTTTGTAGGAAGTGATGGAGTTCTATGAGATAAACTATGTGCTGAACACCAGCGTCACGTGTCCGAAGCCAGACTACGTTCCCGACACACATTTCCTGCGGATCCCTGTAAACGACAACTACGCAGAGAGGATCTTTCCCTGGTTCGACAAGATCATCGAGTTCATCGGTACGGCAGACGTTTGTTTGTTTGTTTGTTGTGGAGAACTAGTAAACATCAATATGGCATTACAATATGTCTGTGTACTACATATAATTAAGATGACTTAAAAATAGATGAGGGAAACACACATTTTTTTGTTGGCTCTCTGGTCTCTGAAGTGTAATTTCCATTAAAGGTTCAAAATATGTGTGATCTGTCTATGCTTGGACAAATAGTATCAGTCTGCACCATGCCTTACTGTTAAGGTAACAAACTGATGTGTGGCTATAGGTTGTCACTAAGATGGCCTTGCAATGGAAATCGGAAAATAACCTTCCAGTTGAAAGTAGTTAGCAGACAGCCAACTGAAAAAGAGAGTTTGTGATCAAGCCACAACATCTATAAGTGCAAATGGTCATGATTTTGTGGGTCACTGTGAGAAATATTCTGTCAATATTGTGTCCTGATGGCCATTTTGTATCCCATGATGCTGCAGACATGGTGCGAGAGTCGAATGGCTGTGTGGTGGTGCACTGCATGGCGGGCGTGTCTCGCTCGGCAACCGCGTGTATCGCTTTCGTCATGAAACATCTCAACCTCAGCTCCGACGATGCGTACAGGTAAAACTTGAGCTCTGTGACTTAAGGACAGTTCTTTGTTTACTTATAATAAGCATTTAAATTATTTTGTTTATATTGTCATAATGCTACTACAAGTAATGTTTCAGCGTTTGGGTAGCAACTGTTCTGAAACAGACTGACTTTTAGTAATGATGCAACAACAGCTATGATAGTTACTCTGTTGATATCTGACGATCGTTGATGCTACATGTACCTGAAACATCTGTTAAAAGTCTATCCGTTTGCTCGATTAACTTTTGCATTGTGGATCTTATAACCTGGATGTCTAACCTTCATCGACAAATTACAATGAAATTTTGTAAGTCCATTGGATAGCTTTAAGATGTATTAAGACACACAGCTAAGACATTCCTTCCCTTCCGCAGATACTTGGCAAAATTGGCAAATAGTATAAGATGAATTTGGGATTTCGGGAAATTGGACCAAAAACCAAGTCTTAGTTTTACACAAACTTGATTGTATAGTTCCTTTGTGAGTCTAAGACGTCTTAAGACGCATCTAAGATGTTCCTTCCCTTCTGCAGATACATGAAGGACAAGAGGCTTTTTCACACCCTTGCATCAATAAATAAGAGTATTACTCCAGACTGGTCCATAGCCAAGACATACAATGTATTGTTCCATAATAACCTTGTAAGGCTAAGACGTCTTAAGACAAGCATCTAAGCAATCCTTCCCTTCCGCAGATACATGGCAAAATTACCTATAACTGTATAAGATGAAACATTTGTATATAGACTGCAATAAGAACATTTTATGAGATTGGTCCAAAAACCAAGACATACATTGTATAGTTCCTTTGTGAATCTAAGATGTCTTAAGACAAGCATCTAAGACGTTCCTTCCCTTCCTTAGATACGTGAAGGACAAGAGGCCGTCCATCTCCCCCAACTTCAACTTCCTGGGGCAGCTGCTGGAGTTCGAGAAGCTGCTGACGGAACGCCGGGCGCAGTCCGCCGTTATCCAGGACCAGCCAACCAGACTCGACTTTCCTCAGGACTCCGCCATCGAAGACCCTGATGAGAAAGACTTCCTCTTCTGTGACGTCTTACTGGACAATAAGTCGAACGAGGCCCGGTGGAAGGAGGGTAGGGACGCTTCTAGGGACGTTTCGTCGCAGTCTCAGTCGAGCCACCCGGGTAAATCTTTAAGCAATACGTCGCCAGTTCGCGACATGAGGCAGGTGAAGCGCTCGTTTTCGCTAAACGTGAAGCACTGCCTGGAGATGCCGTATATCGTGCCGGGCCTCGCGACCGGACTCTGCTTCAACAAGCAGAAACCAAGATCAGGGACGGAGAAAGCCGCCAAAGCGGCGCCCGAGCGACCGGATAAAACCGGGGAGAGCTCCGGGAGCGAATCCGAACAGGACCAGGTCGAGATTCTGCACGATTTCAGCCGCGTGCGTTTCCGTAGAAACCGGCTCCGGAAGAGCCCGTGTCGCAGCGTGAGCTGTCCGCAGGGCCTGAACCGCAGCCTGAACTTGCAATACAACAGCGACGACAAGAAGCCGGAGCTCGGGACACACAGGAAGTTCGAACTTGACTTTGCCCAGGCGGTGCGTATGACCTCTAGTCCGGGTTTTTCCTCACAGTCGAGCCCGAGTAGTTCCCAGTCGAGCCAGGGCAGTACGCCCAGCTTGCACGACCCCGCTGTGGTCTATCGCCAGGGAAACACGCCGACCTTACACGACCCTGCCGTGGTGTATCGCCAGAGGAGGTTAGACCTGGACTTCCCGTCGCCGAGCTCCGCGTCCTCGCAGAGCGGTAGCCCGAGTTCGCTCGGCCGGCGGAAGCGAAACAGTCGCGGGCTGTACCTGTCCATCCCCTCGCCCAATGGTACGGTCCTGGACAAATGGCGGCAGAGCCTGGACCCTGCGGAGGCGGCGCACGCGGCGGACTCCAGCTGCCAGCGTCAGTACGAGGAGAGCAAACTGCCGCAGCAAAGTCACAGCCAAAACGTTGATATGATACCCGTTTCCTAAACGTCGATGTGATACCCTTTTCCTACCCAGTACAGAAGCTTTTTTTGTAAATCGCACTCCACTGTTCCACGTGGTTTGGGTGCAGCAGCACAACTCATTACCAAAAACTACTGTAGAAAACTGTCTCAATCATCTGTCTCCAAAGATGCTGTTGGAGTGGTGCCGGCTGCAGGCAGCTGTTGCCACCCCTACAGTGCAAATGGATCAACCCAAAACTTAGCAGTCTCAACAGCTCGTGGATCGCTCCACCCCCTTTTGCAGGGGTGGTCAGCTTGTTGTATTCGCTAGCTGGTTCGTACCTCGCACTGGATGACAATCTTTACACTTTAGGTCTCTCACCAGCGTGGTGTTCATAGAACTCACCTGCACCCTGGTCATATGGAATACTGTTGAGAGACCATGTCATTGTTTCCTCAAACCAAAAAGATGTCTCACAAAGAGGTCATCAGTTCTGCTCCTCTCCTGTGTTGCATGTTCCCTTCATGCCGCCCCCTCCCCGTGTTCCCTTGTTGCAAACTGTTACAGAGAGGATTATTGCTACATGTGGCAAATTCCAGACGAATGTGGCAGACACGGGAAATCTGCAGCTGCAGTAGAACCCCGCAGAGAAGTGTGGCGATGCGTAGAGCGTTGTGGCGAACGCTGTGTGGCAACGCAGACGACTGATCTGGACATGCGACCAGGTTCAGCCAGAAAAACGGGAGACAGAAAAGTGCCAGTGCAAAGTTGTGAAGGAACTCAGACAAACGTTCGTGCGGACGGACAGAATATTCCAGCGAAGTTTATGTTCTGTTGTCCCAGTGCTATGCATGAATACAGTTGCATCGTTCCGTAAGAGCGGAACGAACGTTTTCGCGCCGACGTTCATCGACGTTCGGCACACAGGAAGCAGGGTTACTCCAGACAGACTTGTAACCATGGTAACCGGCCAACATTTGTTGCATTTTCGAGCCAAACGGGCGGAGAGAGAAACCAGCGCCCGACAGACTTGTACAGTTATCGTAAGCTGCATGCCGTACATTTATAAGGTCGACCCACAGAAAGGCGTGGCCGCCTAGAAGAGAGGGTTTCCTCGTTACCTCCTACAGTAATTAGAGGTGTAATTAGTAATAAGGTTCCTGCTAAGATCTCAGGTCTGTTCCTTGTTAAGACTGATCTGATGTACATATGTAAAATTTCACTTGGGGGTTATACAAGGTCATGTAACTAGGAAGGTTTTCCTACAACGGTGGGGTAAAACGGGGAAAACACAGCTAGAAACAGTTTTGATAGAGTATTTTGACACACGGACAGATTCAACGATACTCAGGAAAATACAGATATATTGGAACAGATAGAGAAGGTCTGGTCCCTATGGAAACGAACTTGGAAAGGTCGTTCATCGGTTGGGAAAAAATTGTCGATGTTTGAAAACAAAGATTCTGTTTTTAATTGCTCAAGAAAGGAAACAAAAAATCAGTCTCAGGAAAATTTCTCATGTCTTTCAGAAAGTCTTGCAGACAAAATGGACAATCTTCCCGGGTTCACAGGATGACATTGGTCACGTTGAAAAAAAGTGTACTTTTGAAGGTCATAATGGTTGTTTCTTTGTAAGCACCAAATTTGTGCATGCAGGTGGAAGATTCCCAGCATTTTCAATGTGCGATGGGTAAAATGTGACCTTTCAACCATTGCAAGAAACAAATATGAAGATTGGTATCAAATCACTTTGTGGCAGAGGTCAAGTTCTGGGGGAGGGGGGCATCTAAAAGCTCATGAAATCACTCAGGGTTTCTGCAAATTGTTGTTTGGATGGATTATGGGAGCTCTCTGGCCAAGCCAGTGCCTTTCTGGACGCTGCAGCTACAAAATTGTCCATGTTCAGGTCTAAAACATTCGGTGTCGGCAAAATCATTTTCTCAAGTTGGGGAATGAGTGACCTTGAAGACTGCTGCAGCAAAATGGACAAGTCAAAATTACCTCTAAAGAAGCTGTAACGACCTTGTAATCAGTGGACGACCTTTCCTGTCCAGTTCCTAGGGGGAGACATATACTTGCGGGCTGTCTCGGAAGTTCACGCTGTTTCTAAACGAAGCTTCACTACAGATACTTTAGTTATTTCCAGTCCACCTTGCTTTCTCCAAGACATGACATTGATGACTTTGGTGTACAAAAACATAAATCACATCCCTTGATGAAATAACTTTGTTTAGAAACAGTGTGTGAGCTTATGAGACGCCCCCCAGCAGATGCAGCGTGCACAGAAAAGTCCAGTGGAAAAACATACAACTCGCATCCTTTCCACAGGTCATAGGTCACCTCAGGCAGTAGGTCAGAGGTTAGGCCAACACTGCAGGCTGTCACTGGGGATGAAGGTCATTTCAAGGTTATAATTGTTGGTCATCAGACCAAGACAACTTCTGTTGCCGTTTGTTTCAAATCTAATAAATGTTTCTGTTCTAAATCAAATGCAATTCAAATTAAAGAAATTATACAATTTTCTACCCAAAACTCTAAACACACAGTAGTGTGATAGAATTTCATCTGCCAGAAATTGCTCTTCGCAATGCTTTTGCCCATTCTCTGAGGATTGGAGATTAAAAATGAGGAGAAAAAAAAAATGAAAATTTCATATTTCTAGTCCTCTTGAATTGCCCGAACCCCACAGTGACAGTTTGTGGGTTGGTTCTCATGGTAGCAGATAAAAACAACTCAGAAACTTCAACCATTTTAGTGACGCTTCGCTTCTGTTACCTGTAGATATCTGTTCTAACTTCGGGCGAACGTTGTTGAGCTCATAATGTCTGCTATGAGTTTATGTTCTCAATCTCAAACTAGTACTGAGCAAAGTTCTCGGTGGATGTCCGACTCCTGACAGCAGAGAATATCATGACGAGGGTTGGTGAAAGTTGGTGTTATGTCATCTCCAAGCAGATGTTGGGTGGGGAGATTGAAACATTTTCTGACTGCCCAGTTTTCCTTCAAGGGATAGTGTATGGTAAGAATGGTGTGATCAAAAAATGATTTTCACTCACACATTGTAACATCTGCTTGGAGATTAGCGGTAGGACTTGACAGTCATGTCTCCATCAGAATGTTTCAAATCATCAAGAAACTGCACTTAGTGGTACAATAAGCTAGGTCACTGTTTGAAGTGCACATGCTCATTTGTGATAAATTTCGATTATTTGTCAAAGTTCAAGGCCCCTGGAAATACAAAAAGAACGGCCCTTGATTCATCACAGGGTGCATGAGCACTTCAGACTGTGACCTAGCTTATTGCTAACCCAGCAACAGTATGTTGGAGATGTGACGGTGTCGGGTTACGTGTAGCAGGTGGCAGGACAGGGTAGGAAGGTCAGCAGGGCCTGAGGAGGCGGTTATTCTGAAGGTCGCTTCTCAAGCGAAGCGGATCTGACGAAGAGCTGCCCAGTACGTGATGCAAAGCTTTGGTTATCTGGGATGTTTTTGGCACCACCACCGGGGCGGTGCCATTCAGGCGTGTTCCTTATATGGAGTACGGCAGACCATCAGTGTTGCCTCAGTGTGGTTAGATTAAAACTGCCAAATCAAGCATCATGTGCAAATGTGAAAAGGAGATCTTGTGTGTTTTGGAACACGTTTTTCAGCTTGGATAACCAAAGGTCGTAGAACTCAGGCTTTGCAAGGTCAAATGTGAGGGTTAGATGAAGGTTATATAATAATAGTGAGGTGAATTGTGGGTACTGGTGTCTAGTTTTACCGCCATCTTGGTTCTGTGCCGTGACCTTGAACCTTGACCTACAAGTGAAAGTCAAACAATCAGCACTTCATTTTTTCACCAAAAAGTCTCCATGGAAAGTCACGTGGTGGTAGAAAAATCTAATTCCTGGGATTCTGGGTAGGTTAAAGTGCAGAGGTTAAGTGTGGAACCAAGATGGCGGCAAACAGGTGACCTTTGTGTGTGAATCGTGGGTGAGAGGTGCCTACTGTCGGGAGCGATGAGAATCGTGACGTCAAACTGAACACGGTTACGTTAGACTAGCGCCGGCTGTCTCTTCTAGCGCCGGCTGTCTCTTCTAGCGCCTCCCTCCCTCACTTCTACAAACACTCAATGTTTGCAACACATCAATGCAATTGAACGTTTTCCCAACCAGGATCCCCTTTCCAGAGGGAGGGAGGTGTTAGAAGGGAACAGCTGAGGTAGGGAGAAATTGCACAATCATCAGGATGTGTTGACAATATTGTAATTTATTGGACAAATATAGTAATTTATGTGAGCAATGATATTATCTATTATTTGTGACTGGAATTTTGTGAATATTGTGCATTTGATGTCACAGGAAATTTCTATGGAACTATCTGGATTTTAATACTGTTAGTCAACGCTAGTTTTTACAGATACACCTCTCTTACATTTCACAACAATAATCATAAACAACATTTTGCACTGGCCAGAAAAAAAAGCGTACTTTGCAACTATTCCTACTTAGAATTCATCGCTAAGCTGTTGTCTGCAAAAATGCTGATTATTCTTTTCACTGCGGGCTGCACACCCCTATATTACATTAAGTGGTACTGTCCAACACCTGTTGAAATACAGCACTTGGAATATTACACTTACAAAATAGGGGTGTGCCCAGTAAATTTGCTCAGCAAACAAGCTTTGCGATAGCGTCTTAGCAAGCCCCTTAGTGTCTAAGACATTTTAAAGACTTTTTAAGACCAAATATTCTTAAACCAGACGGATTTCCTCGTAACTTATTACAACTATGACTGTGAGCGGTTTTCTCAGCACAACTGTGTGATGTCGATCAATCAATTCTTACTTATTTATTGATTAGAGTATTGATAATGCCAATTTTGTATGTGTTTTGTCTTTGGAAATAAAAGGACCGTCACAGAGAGAACTTTTCAGTGTTTGTGTCATTGTAGATTTCTGGGGAAATAACTCTGAAAATAGCTATGATATAAAATGTCAATACATTATGAGCACAAGTAACACTATTTTACAGGGTTCAAAACACATAAGGGAAACCCTAAAACACTGGGTGCAGAGGCACCCAAAATCAGTGACTGGGTGTAATCTCCAAGCATAATTATATAAGATAGATCAAAGCTGCCAGAGGAGTGAAGCTGGCCTATGGAGTGCGTTTCAGAGCTATCAGAGATCTACGATCAGTCGGCCTCAAAAAAAGATATTAACATCCAATTGTTGCCTAATCAAACTGCTTGCTGAGTAGCCAAACACACTCCTAAGCCGTCTTCACTCCTCTGGCAGCTTTTGATACTATCTTATGCTACCGTAGGATCTGCTTGGAGATTAGACTGGGTGCACCTACTAGATATATATGTAGGCCTGTGTACATAAGGGTACTATTGGACACTAGCATATAGCATATTCCTGCCATTCTAAGACAGCTTTGATAAGAACAGAGATTTTCTGAAGGTTTCATGAGGAATTATGTATTGGAGGCTACAGCAGGTGCTCCACCTATCAGTGAGGGGTGGTATTGCACCTTGTTAAGTTGGCAGTTGAGGCTCTCAAATTTAGTGCCATACACTAGAAATGTACAGAGAGCAAAATTTCCTCCTCCCAAACAGCTACAACTCTTCTAGTAGAAAAATCAGAAGAAAAAGTATCAAACTGTAAAATTCTGGTAAAGAACTTGACTTTTAATTTATCATGTCCCACCAAACAATGCCCAGACCAGTGTTCTGTTAGAATATCTAACCAGCTGTTTCCATGGTAGCCATCTCCATGGTGATCATCTCCATGGTAACCATCAGCTCATGATGCGGGCGGTTCTTCCTTCTCCATGGCCACCACGCCCATGTGACTGTTGGAGAGGAAGTCACATGACGGATTGGAGCTCACTGATTGGTGGATGTGGCTGGGCAGGATGATGGGAGGGGCGTGTCTGGAATGCAAGAAAACAACAGTAAACAACAACAATAAACATCAACAATTAAAAACCTATATAAAAATGTTTTCAATCTCAAATCTGGACTGTAAGGTTTGAGGTTCAAAAATCTGAAACCAATACAACAGTCTATATGATTCCTGGATCATGGGCTTCTCTGCAGGTTACAGGTGCCCATATTTGGGCATCTACTTGATTCCTGGAAAGTCTCTCTCTGCAGAACAAGGTTTCTTGTCCCCATATTTGGGCATACATGACCCTGGTGTTAAAAAAAAAAAAGTTTGCCCATACATCTAAGTTGCGTAGGGTGGCGCCCATCTTCACCACCCTGGTGTGAACAAGTCAAATCTCCTGGAAGTTAGGATTATGCAGAGGCTCTGATGACAAACAGGAAACTGATCTGGGCATGCCTACCTGAGCGTGCTCAGTCCGTTCTGTTGGTACGCGCTCGCCAGCGCCCCACGTAACACGTCATTGGTGAACAGCAATGCCGCCTGGGAGGGGGGGGCAGGTCGGGTTACAAATAATGAACAAGTAGTTTATAAATCTAAAGGTTATCTACTCACAAAGTGATCAATTCCACTGCATAAAAGCTTCAGCTCCTGCCACATAAACTTTGTCTGGATTTAGATTTGAGCTTTAGGTTTATAAAGGATAAGGTCTCATTACAGCACTAAGTTTTGAGCTTGAGTCTTAAGAGTTTGGATGAGTACCTTAAGGACCATCTCCTCCAGGACAGGTGAGAACATGTCTTACCTTAAGAACCATCTCCTCCAGGACAGGTGAGAACATGTCTTTAGTCGTCTCTACAGGCTCCAGCTTTACTCCCAGCTGAGGAACAAGAATATACGTCTTAATTCTTATTAAGTCTAAAACAATGTCATCACTCCTGGTTTTCTGAATCTTGCAAAGGCTGAAACAAGATGGTGGCACAAATTGGGAAACAAAAATGGCCCCGATCCAGGCAGTCGGACCTTCTATATGGTTAACACAATGGTCAGCTTGTCGAAACATTGGTCGTTTCAAAACCATATATAGTTTGTGTTTTAAGTACTTAAACATTCAGTGATTCACAACTTTCTAATGCCTAATACCAATCTTACAGACAGAGCTATTAACAATGACAGGATTTTATCTCTCGGAATCATCTCTGAAATCTGAGATGTTCTGACCTTTTGCGCCGTGTCGTGCACGAACTCCGCAGCGGGCGACATCGGCAGGAAGAACCGTGGGTGATCATCCTCTTCATCCATTGGCTCCTGCTTCACCACAACCTGGGGAACAAGGGTGCTGATTGGTCAGTTTAAATGTGGTATGTTTTTGAAAAGTTTTCTGATTGGTCAGTTCATATGTTTTATGGCTGTGAGAAGTGCGCTGATTGGTCAGTTTAAATGTGGTGTAATTGTGCATGAGAAGTGTTCTGATTGGGCACATAACAACAATGTGACCTTTAACCATAACCCCTGACCTTTGTCTCGTGACCCAGCGAGATGACATCCACTTCCAGGTCATTGTCATCGGCATGCTGGGAAGGTTTGCTGTCCTCTAACATCTGACACAGGTCGGCCGAACCACTGCAGCTGGAGGGGGGGCCTGGCAGGGGAAATACAAATCAATAACTTTAGATACAAGTTATCATATATTTTTTCCAGCAAGTTCAATTGTTAAATTTGCTATGTCATCATTGTTACAGCATTTGTCATTTCCTGACTTTCAGAATTCTGTCTTTCCTTGCCTGTCAGATGTTGGCTCTCCTTACAAGTTCACTAAATTGTAGCTGTAATTTAAAAAAAAAAGTCTACAGTATCTCAGAACTCACCATTTGCTGTCCAGAACTTGAGACAGTCCTCGTGAGCCGTCCGCAGTTTTGCCCGAAGTTTCTGTCCGCACAGCTCACAGTAGTTGTCATCCTCCTTTGGACCATCTAAACATACATTCAACAATCTTATAGTAACTCTATAGCAACAATCTTAGCACCACTAACTCTAACTCTAACCCAACACATAACAACACTGTCTACACAGCTCATAGAAGTACCATTTAAACATAGAACAACAACCTAAGCACTATTAACTCTAACCCAGTTTCTGTCCGCACAACTAACAGTAGTTCTCATCCTTCTTTGGACCATCTAAACACAGTACAACAATCCAGGTAATACGATAGGCCATATAACAGTTACTCATGACATTATGCCAGTCATTTCAGATAACAAAATTCCATTATCTTTTGTCAGTAACAATTTGAGTAATTGCTATTTGATGTTAATAACAGCCACACATTAAGAAAAGCGGAAAGTTAAGACATTACGTCTTGATGTTCCTTACTGAATGCAGAAGGAGTGTATCCATGTGTCCTGGACCAGTCCATGATCTCCCGTGTTGTGGGGGTGGGCAGGGTGAGTTTTTTGGTGGAGGCTCTGACCTTGTCGATGACCTTCCTGGCGGTGACAGCGCGCTGCCACTCCGCCGCTCGCTGCTTCCCGATGTTCCAACCGAAAAACTGCTGACGAGACTGGGCGCAGTACGGGTGCTGGCTTATAACTGGGGAACGATACATGTTTTATGTTTTACAGTAACACATGTCATATACAGGGGGTTCCTCAAGGAACACTTCTGTGACCACTATTAGAACTGCTGCCAGGACTAGGTGCAGAACAGGTGCTGGCTTACCACTGGGGAAACAGCACAGTAACATGTTACTGTATATATAGGGGGGTTCCTCAAGGAACATTACTGGGACCACTATAAGAACTGCTGTCGTGACTGGGCGCAGTACGGGTGCTGGCTTATAGCTGGAAGAACAGTATATGTTTAATGTTACACAGTAACACATGTTATATACAAGGGGTTCCTCAAAGAACACTTCTGGGACCACTTTAAGAACTGCTGTCGTGACTGGGCACAGTACGGGTGCTGGCTTATAACTGGGAGACAACACATGTTTAATGTTTTACAGTAACACTTAATGTATGGGGGTCCCTCAAGGAACAATTCTGGGACCACTGAAGAACTGCTGACGAGACTGGGCGCAGTATGGGTGCTGGCTCACCACTGGGGAAACAGCACAGTAACATGTTATATATACAGGCCTGGGGTGTTCCTCAAGGAACACTTCTGGGACCACTATTAGAACTGCTGACGTGACTGGGCACAGTATGGACAGTATCAAATGTTATATGTATATTCATGTATGAGGTGTTCCTCAAGGACATATACCACTACTAGATTCTTTAACATCACATGTTACATAAGGTGTTCCTCAAGGAACCCTTTTAGGACCATTAGAAGTGCAGTATGGGTGCTGACCAGGCATTGAAAAGGGCCTAGACCTCCACCACTTATTTTCCTGACATGAAATGCAATCTGCCACAAAACAATTGAGGCCCAAACAAACAAACAAAAACAAACAATATAGCACATCCATGCCAGATTTGTCTGTTTCTGGCCTGTCTTCACTTCATATCTTCACTTTCACTTTCACTTTTTTCTTGTTGCAAGGAAAACTTTACGGAGGCTGCTCACCCCTATTGGAGTCCACCAGTGGAACGTGCCGCACCACGGCGCTGATCAGCTGTTCCTTGGTCTGCAGGCCCGACACGCTGCAGGGGGTTGTGGGTAAAACATAACACAATGAAACACAACACAACACAACATCACATAAACAAAACATCCTCGTATAAACTAAGGCAGTTTGGGCATCCAGAATTCACAGTTGGGAATCCCTAATAAGTCTAATACAGTAAAATATGTCCATATGCATTAAAGCTGTATAAAATTAATCTTATGCATAGATATTTGAAGACATAACGTTAGAAAAAAAATGACATTGAAAATAGGAATTTTGTACCCAAAACCTATCAGCTACGGCCAACACAAAAATGCTTTCCAATATTTACAATAACAAATTCAGTGAAAGAAACTCACCAGACTTTCCTGGCCACCAGCTCAATGACATCCAAGGTCGGGGTGGGGGATGTTCCGGTGACCCTTGACCCCGTGACCTGTGACCCCAGCCCCAGCTTCATCTGTAAGATGCTCTTCTGCAGGCTGGAGGTGACCTTGGAGGGTGTGGAAGGGGTTTCCCGCGGGGTCGCGACCTTGTGAGAGGGTGAGGGGGTGAGCACGGTGGGCGTACTGGCGGACTTGGTGACCAGCTGGGCGGTGGGCGCGCCGGCTGCAGCCATCTGCATGTTCTGTACCGGAACCAGGAGGGTCTGGCCGGCACCGATCTGCTGGGAACCTGGGGGAGGGGGGCAGGTGGTACTGTGGTTAGTACTGGTGACCAGCTGGGCGGTGGGCGCGCCGGCTGCAGCCATCTGCATGTTCTGTACCGGCACCAGGAGGGTCTGGCCTGCACCGATCTGTTGGGTACCTGTGGGAGGGGGGCAGGTGGTACTGTGGTTAGTACTGGTGACCAGCTGGGCGGTGGGCGCGCCGGCTGCAGCCATCTGCATGTTCTGTACCGGAACCAGGAGCGTCTGGCCTGCACCGATCTGCTGGGCACCTGTGGGAGGGGGGCAGGTGGTACTGTGGTTAGTACTGGGGGAGGGGGGCAGTGGTACTGTGGTTAGTGTAACAGTGGTGTTCAAGGACTGCTAAACCGAAGACGCCTAACGGCTTAAGCCTTTATGGCCGAACGGTTTGCACGTTCGATTTGTGATCCGGCTGCCCGGGTTTGGCGCGGGTTCGAATCCCGGGAGTCGGGGTGTTGTTTCTTTCTGTTCTTACTCGCCCCTCTGGTTGTTTCACTGGTTCCCATGCCGACCCTGTGAGTAACAGGCTAGCGGATGTGCCACACAGGGATGTCGAACTCGGAGATTCGAGGACGAATCTTGAAAAGAAAAGGGGGAGTAGTGTAACAGTGGTGTTCAAGGACTGCTAAACCGAAGACGCCTAACGGCTTAAGCCTTTATGGCCGAACGGTTTGCACGTTCGATTTGTGATCCGGCTGCCCGGGTTTGGCGCGGGTTCGAATCCCGGGAGTCGGGGTGTTGTTTCTTTCTGTTCTTACTCGCCCCTCTGGTTGTTTCATTAGTACTGGGGGAGGGGGGCAGTGGTACTGTGGTTAGTACTGTGGGTGGGGGGCAGTAGTACTGTGGTTAGTACTGGCGGACTGGGCGGTGGGCGCGCCGGCTGCAGCCATCTGCATGTTCTGTACAGGTACCAGGAGCGTCTGGCCTGCACCGATCTGCTGGGTACCTGTGGGAGG
Organism: Branchiostoma floridae x Branchiostoma belcheri; assembly: GCA_019207045.1. NCBI lineage: Eukaryota > Metazoa > Chordata > Leptocardii > Amphioxiformes > Branchiostomatidae > Branchiostoma > Branchiostoma floridae x Branchiostoma belcheri. The sequence goes on from CM033039.1 coordinate 377,416, forward strand.
GGGGCAGTGGTACTGTGGTTAGTACTGTGGGTGGGGGGCAGTAGTACTGTGGTTAGTACTGGCGGACTGGGCAGTGGGCGCGCCGGCTGCAGCCATCTGCATGTTCTGTACCGGTACCAGGAGCGTCTGGCCTGCACCGATCTGCTGTGCACCTGGGGGAGGGGGGCAGGTGGTACTGTGGTTAGTACTGGTGACCAGCTGGGCGGTGGGCGCGCCGGCTGCAGCCATCTGCATGTTCTGTACCGGAACCAGGAGGGTCTGGCCGGCACCGATCTGCTGGGAACCTGGGGGAGGGGGGCAGGTGGTACTGTGGTTAGTACTGGTGACCAGCTGGGCGGTGGGCGCGCCGGCTGCAGCCATCTGCATGTTCTGTACCGGCACCAGGAGGGTCTGGCCGGCACCGATCTGCTGGGCACCTGTGGGAGGGGGGCAGGTGGTACTGTGGTTAGTACTGGGGGGGCAGTGGTACTGTGGTTAGTACTGGGGGAGGGGGGCAGGTGGTACTGTGGTTAGTACTGGGGGAGGGGGGCAGGTGGTACTGTGGTTAGTACTGGTGACCAGCTGTGCGGTGGGCGCGCCGGCTGCAGCCATCTGCATGTTCTGTACCGGCACCAGGAGCGTCTGGCCTGCTCCGATCTGCTGTGCACCTGGGGGAGGGGGGCAGGTGGTACTGTGGTTAGTACTGGGGGGGCAGTGGTACTGTGGTTAGTACTGGGGGAGGGGGGCAGGTGGTACTGTGGTTAGTACTGGGGGAGGGGGGCAGGTGGTACTGTGGTTAGTACTGGTGACCAGCTGTGCGGTGGGTGCGCCGGCTGCAGCCATCTGCATGTTCTGTACCGGAACCAGGAGCGTCTGGCCTGCACCGATCTGCTGGGCACCTGTGGGAGGGGGGCAGGGTGGTCTGGTGATTTAGAATGTAAAGGTTCAGGGTTGAAATCCCAAGCAAGCTGGTCTTATGGTTAGTGTTGTGGATGAAGAATCCCTAGTAGGCCACAATGTTTCCTTTGGGAAAGTCACTTTACACCTATTTCCTGACTTATCTTTGGGCAGAGACATCCTCTTAGGTAGGACGTAAAGTCAGAGGTCCCATGTTTGGGGAGAGACAGACTTCAACCACATTATAACTCATTGTACTTAGGCCTAGTAAAAACATATTGTGTTAAATTTTATCAGGACTGAAACAGGGAACATAACATTTTTTTCCTAGGTCTTATCAAAAGAGTAAGGTTTTTTCTAGGGTGTGAGTGGATCAAACCTTACAGTCAGGTGTACAGTTTGACATCTTGAAAACATGATAGTGAATTATCAAATTAGTAAAAACAAGTACCTGGCTTCCCGATCTGGCTGAGCTGCTGGGGCGTGAGCGCGATGAACGTGTGTCCGCCCGCCGTGGCCACGCTCGGGGCGGCTTTCGCGCCGGGCTCCGTGGTGGGGGACTGCCCCCCCGCCTGGGGGGATGGAATGATCCGGAAGGACTGCATGGGTTTGGCGCCGGGCTGTGCAGCTGTCTGGGGCTGTGGGACCACCTGCACCTGGGGACGAGCAGAACAGACAAAATATGATCATGAATCTGTAACGGTGCAACAGAACACGTTATCGACTGTACTGACTCTTACCTGAGTATTCTAGATTCTCCACATTCATTGTGATCTTAAACTATGTGTAATTAACATGTTGATTTTAATAGTTAAGTTTTCATGTTATTCAAATGTTCGAAGTCAAACTTCAATAAATACACATGTATGACTACCAAACACAAACAGAATGGCAAAACAATACCTTCCACCGACTCTTTCTTCCATCCTATGACCTGGAGCCTGTCTGTTGTCAGAAATGAGAAATTCTGGCAACTCTGAACTGCCTTACTTCCCGTCACTCTGTTATGAAGGTGACTGGCATCTTTGAACATCAACAGTGCATAAACACAAACAAACAAACAAACAAACACACAAACAAACCTGTTGCTTCCCAGGCTGTTCCTGCGGCACCTGTTGCACCATAAGGGTGGTGGGGCGACTGGGGGAAAAGCCGGGGACATAAACAAACAAACAAACAAATAAACAAACCTGCGGCTTGCCGGCCTGTTCCTGTGGCACCTGTTGCACCATGAGGGTGGTGGGGCGACTGGGGGAAGAGCCGGGGACATCAACAAACAAACAAACAAACAAATAAACAAACCTGGGGCTTCCCGGCCTGTTCCTGCGGCACCTGCTGCACCATGAGGGTGGTTGGGCGACTGGGGGAAGAGCCGGGGACATTCCCGCTGGCGGAGGCACCCCCCTGGGGCTGCTGCATCAGGATGTAGGAGGTTCCCGGCTGGAGCGGCAGCGTGATCGTCGACCCCGCCTTCACCGTCTGAGCCACGCCCGGCGACGACCTCTCACCCCTCACCTGGGACTGACCTGTGACCTGCGGGGTCAGGGTGGCCCCCTGGGAGGCTAACCCGCCCCCCTGCACCAGGTGCACAATGTTACCCCCCTGCGGGGTCCCCCCCATGACCTGTGCCGGCATGTTGACCCCCTGGACCATGGGTGACCCCTGCAGCACGGTGACCCCTGACCCCTGACCCTGCTGGAGGGGGATGCCCTTCACGATGGCCGTCTGCGGGATCAGGATCACTTTCCCTTTCATGGCCGGGTCCGTGGACTTTGCTGCGAGGAAGACCTTTGCCCCCGGCGCCACGTTGACAAGCGGGAGGTTCATGACATTGGGCGGCACAAGGGCGGTTCCGCCGGGCACGTTCGGGGAGGTCACCAGCTGCTGGGGCGCCACCTAGCAGGGGACAGGTGTAACACAGGTTACTGTACATTCCTGTCTATGGGCTGACTGCACTGACAATTATTATAGATTACAATAGTTTAGCATGTGTCTATTCTAGTCTGCGAGCTGATTCTGATTCTAGCAAAAATGCTTGTTCAGTCTCCAGTCCAGCTATCCCCTTGTTTTGACTGTGAACTCAGCACCACTATTAACACTCCATTTTCTCCCTCCCAAGAAGTTGAATCCCTATGAACTTAAAACCACTACAGACACTTCCTTTTCTCCCTATTTAAATGTTAAATCCCTGTCAACTTACACTAAAAGCATTTACATTAAACATCTAGTAAGAAGGTTTTTTTTCAAAAGGTCTTCTATGTATTGTAATCTATAACAAACCTGCACAACGCTCCCTGCCGACACGCCCGCGTGAGGCTTCGACACGGGGCTCAGCCCACCAATCACAGCGCCCGAGATGGTGCGGACCTGCGGAGGCGTGCCAGGGGGAACGGTCGGCGAGGCGCTGCCGATCTTCGTGGGGGTCACGGGAACCTTCGCGTCCGCCATCTTCTCAACCTGCAGATACAAAACACAAAACTTAGTAACATGTGATGTACCAAAAATAGCATTGGTGAACGCTGTTAGTATCACAATGTGCCCATATTCCTAAATATTATGTTATTCATTCCTGGTTCCTAAAACACATGAACCCAAACTTACAGTACCTACAAAGTAAAAAGATGGCAATATATTACACAACACTAATCTTTCTCTGACTGAAAAAACAGTCCAATGTAGAAAGATATAATTGTTTTCTTTATTTTTGTTACCTAAATTTATATCAGGTAAAACGATATTTTACATATCACACCACTGTTTTGAATAAAAAGTTTTAAAGAAAAATGAAGTCTCCACCTTTACAGGCACCTGTGCCATCTGGGGGGTGACTCCGCTGAGCAGAACAGCCTTGCCCTGTGGGGGGGAGGTGACAACTCTGGGCACAGCCTGGGCAGAGCCGGAGGAAGATGGCTGCGAGCTCATCACGATCATGTGACTCCCTGAGCCAATCGCTGAGGCCGAACTCTGACCTACGATCATGTGACTCCCTGAGCCAACCACTGAGGTTGAACTCTGACCTACGATCATGTGACTCCCTGAGCCAACCACTGAGGTTGAACCCTGACCCACGATCATGTGACTTCCCGAGACAACCGTTGAGGCCGAACTTTGACCCACGATCATGTGACTCCCTGAGCCAACCACAGGTGATGAACTCTGACCTGGCAGGCCAGACAGCTTCAGTATGGTGCCCTTCTGCGGGGACGTCAGGACCGCCTTCGGGCCGGTTCCCGCGGTAACCACCACGCTGGGCTGCGTCGCCATGGTAACGCCCAGCCCCGCCTCCTGCTTCACCTGCTTGATGATGGTGATGTTCTGCTGGGTCGCCGTGGTAACGCCCTTGGAGCTGAGCCCCTGCGGTTTCAAGGTCAGTGTCTGCTGCACGGTGGTGACGGGTTTGGAGGTCGTGGGGACGATCTTGGTGATGACAATGCCCTGGGGCGGGGTGCCTACCATCGTGGTCCCGCCAGCCACGCCCACCGCGCCAGCTGCACCCGGCTTTACTGTCCCGCCAGCCGCGCCCACCGCGCCAGCTGCACCCGGTTTTACTGTCCCGCCAGCCGCGCCCGGCTTTACCGTTCCAACCACCGCGCCTGGTTTTACAGGTTTCGCTGTCCCCACCAGCGGCTGGATGGAGGGATGAAGGAGGGAATGAATCTACGGAGGTTACATTCAGGTACACGTTACTGTACATGCAGAACCTTTCACGGTGGTTTAATGTTCATGATTCACTGCGAACTTAAAACCACCATGAACATTTTTCCATGGCAGTAAGAGACTACAGAGCATGTTGCTACTTGAAACTTAAAACCACCACGAAAAGTCCCTTTTCCCCGTACCGCAAAATTAAATCTCCGCATAGTTAAATGCATTTACAGTATTTTTCAAAGTTGCTTCAAACATGTACTGGTAAATGACACACAAAAAATTTCCCAAGCCTACCTTAGACTGTGCAGGCAGGACCAGCGCTTTCGTGTCCACCCCGCGGGAAAACGTGACGGGTTCCCTCGCTGTCGGTACGGTTGCCGGGGTAACGCGGGGCGGAGAGAGAGGCTCCGCTTTCACCTTCACAGGAACCACCAAGGTCGGAGCCTCCTTTTGGTCCCCCAAAAAAGTTTTGGGGGAACCCGCTGTTGTCTTGGAGACAGCTCTGCTTGTGCTGGTTGCTATGGTAACGGCAGAGATGGGCACAGTGCCGCCAGTTACCATGGTAACAGGCTTAAGTTTGGAAGAGTCTACATTTGTTCTGGAGGATGATGGGATTGCTGTTGTCATGACTACCGGTTTCTGTTTGGATGCCTTAGCATCAGCGAGAACTTTCTCTTCGACTTCTTCTTTAAGGTTTGTGTCTTTCGTTTCTTCAGGCTTGGCACTTTCCTTGGACAGGCTGTCTTCCTCGCTGATCTTGCGAGGCTTCTTAGCTCCACTTTCCTCAGGTGGGGAAGGTTTTCTGGTGTCTTGCCTGGATTTTGCTCGAGGAGACCGCCTCACTAAGGAGGTTCCAGGTTTCGGCTCCTGTTCTGCCTTTTCTGTCCCAGGTTTAGCCCCCTGCACTTCTGCACCAGAACTGCTAGGTGGGGCTGCGGTACTGCTGCTGGCCTTTGCAGTGGAAGTTGTGGCCTGCACTTCTGTAGTAGAGCCGCTAGAGGGCGCTGCACCACTGGTGCTGGGTTTCACCGTAGCCTGCAGTTCTGCACTGGAACTGCTAGAGGGCTTAGCTGCACTGGCGCTGGCTTTGACTCGGGAACTCGTGGACTGCAGTTCTGCACAAGGACCACCAGAGGGAGCTGCTGTGCTGGTGCTGGGTTTCACTGGTGAAGCCTGCAGTTCTGCACCAGAGCTGCTAGATGGCGCACCAGCCTTGGCAGGCAGTCCCGAGGACAGCACCGACAGGTCGGGGAAAAGTGGAGTTCCCGTCTCATCGAACAGGTGCCGGTCCAGCTCAACATCCACCAGCTGTGGGAGGGAGAGGAAATGCTACTGTAATCTGATATCTGGTGTAATCTGATACCTTGTGTAATCGGATATCTGGTGTAATGTTATATCTGGAGTAACTTGATATCTGGTGTAATTTGATACCTGTTGGCCTTGACATCTGGTGGAATCAGATATCTGGTGTAACTTGATATCTTTTAATGTAATCTGATATCTGCAGTACTCGAACCCACAGTTTGTACTATGAATGGACATAAGTCACTAAAATTGAGGCGATGTTGAAAAGATACCTATATTCTCAGGTTTTTAGTTTCATCATCAGACTACAGAATCTCAGGTTACCGTGTTGCCTAGTTAATGAGAATTACGAGTAAGTTTCTGTGTTCTCACCGTCTCTGCTCCGAGGGTCTGCAGGCCCGTGTAGGTCCGGTCCAGCTGGGGGGACACAAAATAAAACTCACAGTTTTGATCTCTCATTATGCAAGGAAACCACAACAAGTGTCTGACTGAGTCTGAACATTGTGTTATCTACAATACATTTTTTTAACATTTTTTGTCAACAACCAAATTTTACAGACAATGCTGGTCTCCTAACAAAGTTTACAGGTACTGCAGATCTCCAACCAAGGTTTACAGGCATGCTGGTCTCCTAACAAAGTTTACAGTAAGAAATTTTACTGCTGGTCTCCTAAGACACACAAGTTTATTGGTACTGTTGGTCTCCTACTCAAGTTTATAGGCACTGCTGGTCTCCTACAAAAGTTTATAGGTACTGCTGGTCTCCCACTAAAGTTTCCCTACTCCCTGGTGACTGACCTTGAGCTGGTGGATGATGTCGACCTTCTTATGTCGGGGGTCGACGAAGTGCAGCTGGACACGGACGGGAAACTCCCCCCAGCCGCGCCGCGTCAGGTGGAAGGGCGGCTCGCTGAATAAGGGGGTACAAGTGAGATGTGTTGTAGTTAACAGACAAATACAAATGTATTGTGGCAGTCACAGCACATATGAACAGTTTACATTCTGAAAGTAGTAATACATTCTTTCTTTTCTTTCATTTTGTCTTTGTGATGACACGATTACCTCTCTCTAAAATACTTTAGAGATGGCTATTGGTAAAAAAAAAGAAAGCCAAATGAAATTAAATCAAAATAGACTGGCAATGCTTATTCAAATGTGACTGATGTTCCCTGAATGTATTGCAATTTGACATGTGTGATCTCTTTTTGGTACAGTATAACAATCAAAACACTTTTTGTTAGTTTTGCAGTGGTTTGATCTAGAGTACAAAGAGATTAGAGAGAGAACTGAGAAATGTCAGCGGATGGTCCCATTCCGCAGCAGGGGTGTTCCCTACCTGATCTCCACTAGGTCATTAGGCCTGTAGCTGGGGTGGAGGTAGAACCACACCTTCTTCACAAAGTGGTCGATTCTGGGGGCCTACCAATCAACAACAGGGTTTAAGAGAGTTACTTTGCACAACATAATGTTTTACCTGGATGTCTAGCCTTCATCAACGAAATTATACTTTCTAAACAGAGAACAAACACATAATAAAGAAAGCATCAGTTCAGAAAATGGTACAAATCTGCAGAGTGTCACTTATATATGAAAGACAGTTGATGCTACCTGAAACATCTGACAGTTTCCAAAATCCAGTTGCTTGAGTAGGCTTAGGAATGTGTAACATTGTGGACATTACACTCATATTAGTCATAACAAAGTGTGGATGAAAATGTTTCACCAAAGGAAACAGAACTTTAAACCAATAAGGAACCCAATTACCACAAACATACAGCATTATGTATTCTATGACCGTTTAACTTTGACCCCAAACATGAACTCTGACCCCTGACCTCTCTGGGGCCGCGTACATAAACCATCCACTTGTGGGTCGACTGGTCGTTTTCCTCGCGCTTGTCTGCCGTGATGTACCTGCGAAATAACAATCAATCAATCAATAATCCATCAATAACCAGCATACAAATCAATCAATCATGTAATCAATTAATCAATAATCAATTGATCAACCAATCCATCCATCGATCAATAAGTCAGCATACTAACCAATCAACCAAACAGGCAGTTTTCAAAAATCAATTGATCAATTATCTACCACACCTTGATACCTAGCAAGCATACTGTATGTTTTACATCTAATGAGATTTCTCTGAAAGGAGTCAAGATCTCATTTAGAATCATGGGTTGGCTTTCAAAGTTTCCTGAATCTGACCATGACATCACACTTTGTAAAAATGTGCCCAACATTTTCACTACTACTGCATCAAAATCACATCACATTGATTCAAAATGTTTGTATCTCTCTGCTAATGGACGAATAAAACCTCTAAGCACTGTAACTGTTACACTCAGGGCTGTCTCCAGCTTGGAATTTTTATCCATCCCTCTCATTGTTTGGGAGCCCATGTTAGTAATCATCATCATGAATTTTCCCTGGTGACATGTCATTTTTGGCTTTTGAAAACACATTCTCATCAAAATTTTACTTACTGAAGGTCAGATTTTTGAGACAGATGGTGTGAACTTTTTGTCCTTGCCAAGAAGCATCCCAGGACGGAGGTACGGGTCCTGGAGACAGACCTGATACACTACAAGTACTGTTCAAGAATAAGTATGTATCCCTCCCATCCTCCATATCCCCAGAACACCTACTTGGAGACGTTTCCCACTATGATGCGTTTCTTCACGCAGAAGCGGCTCGGCCCGCCCGCGACCTTCCTCCCCAGAACACGGTCAAAGTCAAACCCGCTGCCATTGGTCGGTTCCTGGGTGGGCGGGGCAGGGGCGGGGTCAGGCTGTGGAGATGGAGATAAACAAATAAAATAAACAAATCATTGCAATGCATTTTAACAGTTGCCTTACTGAGCGAAGGCAGCCAAACATCAGCCTATAGATTTTTTACATTTTCAAGAAGTGCATTTTGAAAGAAACATTCAAATTTTCCTTCCAAGCTGTTTCTATTTTGTTCCCTTAATTCATCCCTGATGTAAAATGTTCCAGAACCAAGCAACCAACCAACTTTTAAAGCCTAACAAATGTTTCCTTGGTTTGTCGATAAACTGTTAAACATTTAGGTATATATAATAAGACACAGAATACAAAAGTTACTGAAGCAACTATAGCTATAGACAAGTTTTATTAACAGACAAATAGCATCCGTTTCACTGTCTTTTACACAATGTTCCCAGTTGCTTGCAGAACTTGTGTGTGTTGGATGTCCATCGTCACTTCGATGATGACTTCAATGGCGTCTCTGGTGTACTGTGTATCTTATAGTCATGATTGCCTGGATGTCTAATCTACATTAACATACCTAGGAAATAATAATTGTTATTTTAGTCAGATTCTTGATATTTCACCTTGTTGACAGAGTCGCAGATTTCCTCCAGACTTGGCAATCCTGCATCATGCTCCTCCTGCTTCTCCTCCTGAGAGGCTTCTGCTGATTGGTTGGAGCTTTCAGATTCCTCCGCCTGATTGGCCGATGCAGCAGCCTTGGGCCTATCAATCAGCTTCTTAATGGCAGGATGGTTGGCAGCATTTGGGTCAGGTGGCTGGGCAGAGACAAAATTGAAATAAAAATTGAAATAAGATTATTGATATAGTTGAATATATGTCTCTTTATGCATTTAAATGTACCATTTAGGGCCATGTTCCTGTATGTATGTAGCTAGCGCAATTACCCCCTGTGCGTCACGCGGAAAACGACTCCCACGCGTTACGGGCCGCGATCGGCCAACTAAAAAATTCTAGAAAAACAAATTTAATACTCACAATCACCAAATTTTTTTGTGCCTTTCAATCAATATCTTATCTCTACGTATACTAAATTTCTTTAAAAAATAAGTCACCGATGGTGAGTTAGGTTGTGATTAATGGGCAGGTACGCCCGCCCGGCGAGCGGCGTCCACCGCGGGCACCATTTCTGCCAAACGCAAAAATGCGCCCCACACTATAACTTAGCCCTAATTTCAATGTGCCATCAATTGAGGAAAAAAATCAACTGTGCTAGCTAATGTATGCCCTCAACCTACACAGTGCCAATTTTACTTGACAGACAGACAGAGGCTGCTGGTGAGCTGCCATCAAGCACGTCTTACCCTCGCCTGACTGGGAACAACAGACCATAAACCGATAGTGGGTGAGTGGGTGTGTAACAGTCAAATTTGCAACATCGATACCAGGCCATTGTGGTCACCTTTGGTCTCGACAGTGCCACTAGTGGCCACATTTCTTACCTTAAATCCCTTGAGTGGTCGCTAACTCTAAACCACTGTTACCACAGAAATCTACATGTAGGTTTCCTTAAAAACATTTTTAAAATGCACATGACATGCACTTCTGTAACCAATGTTTGCCCTCTGACCTCGTTGGGTTTCTGGCCGACCCCTCCGTAGTAGCTGGCGATGATGCAGGCTCGCAGGCGATCCAGCATGCCGCGCGCCTGGTGGATACGCTGTAAATAACAACAATAAACAAATAAACAACTTTCACTTCCAGCATGCCGTGGGCCTGATGGATAGGTTGTAAATAACAACAACAAACAAATAAACAACTTTCACTTCCAGCACGGCACGGGCCTGATGGATACATTGGAGAATAATAACAATAAACAAAATCACTAGGAACACTGTTCAAGCAAACCCAGGTAGTGTAAATACCATGTCAAAGGTGAAAGCCATTACCTCATCAATGACCTCGATCTCCCTTTCCTTGTTGCGGATCTCCTGAGAGAACTGGTCCTTAATGATCGTCACGATCTTACGCACCGTCGCGTCCTTGGCTGAGGGAAGAAACACACATGTGAGACCTACAACACCAATCACACAGGAAAAACTGTAGTATGATACTTCATTCTTACACACCGTCGCATCCTTGACTGAAGGGAGAAACACACATGTGAGACCTACAATACCACTCTTATTGAAAAAACTGCAGAGTGAGACCCCACAATTGTACACAACTAATGTGTAATTAGCTACTAGTAGGTAACATTTCGGTGACCGTTTGTCACCTTCCTCAGTCAGGGCTTGGACCCGAGCCCAGAGGTCCTGGGTTCGAATCCTGTCATGCTGGCAATCTTATGTCCCTGGGAAAGGCACTTAACTGTTAACATAACTTTCCTCACTCCACCCAGGTACAAAAATGGATACCTGAGTTCAGTTGTGGAGGTAGAATGCAGTGGAAGGAGAGGGATGAACTATGCCTCCAAGTAATATGCCCTACATACAGTGGATAACAACCCTCTGTCCCTACAGCCTTAAAAATGCTATGGATCTATCTTTACCTTTACTATTTTAACAACTCATGATTACTGACTCACCGTCCTGCTGCATGGACCTCAGCCGCTTGTTGGGCTGGACGACGTCCTGGTAGTCAGGGTCAAGGTCATCTGAAGGGCGTTTCCCCGACATGGCGACAGGCTGATCACCACCTGAGTTGAGAAGATCTGATGTGGAACACAAACCGAGGGGGGGGGGGTAGTTGTTAACAATAATTACTGGACTTCTGTTATACTGTAGTTACATGGCTTTAATCAATTTTGTTATCATTTCAGCATGACAGTCTGTTTGTTCGATGTAATATACATGTCTCTGTGGTGTGAGCGGTACCGCAAACGTACTGCTTCGCCATCTGGATCCAATTCCAAGTATCTGTGGGCCTGAGTTCAATCCCAGGATCAGCTCAGCTTGCATTTGGACATACAGTCAAACCTGCCCGAGCGACCACCTCTTCTCAGCGACCACCTGGCCATTTCGACCGATTTTTCTCGGTCCCGATTTTTTTTCCCATTGACGTAAGCATTAAGAGACCTTTTCTCAACGACCACCTGGCCAACGCGACCGCGACCGGCCCAAATTGGGACCCATAACGACCGCATTATTTTCAAAATTGAGGTTTTCATCGATTTTTGATGATAACTAGCGCGATTTTGTGCCGAAATCGTTGTAAGAAAATCCGAATTCAGTTGTTACAGAACTTAAAAAAAAAAAATCTATATCATTATAATGTGAAAAAAATGCTGAAACGTATATAGCCTCATATATATAGTACTTTTTCAAGAAAGTTCTGCATAGCTCATACCTTTTTAAGGAAGACCTGTACGTGTGAGTGCTTTTGTCCAACTGTACTGTACATTCACCCTTGGGTAAGTACGCTATCGGGACGTACCGTATCAGATCAAGAACATAGCGACGCATAAAGGCTTCTATGGTAGCATCAAAGTTCCCTTACTGTCTAAAACGTTAGTGTACAAATACTTCAGCTTTAAAACACTGTATCGTATAAAAACTCGATAAAAGCTTGGGGTTAAATTTACAATTTACAGTGTGCGTGTTGTATTTGACATTAAAGACCTTGCTTCTTTGCGTGCGTGCAGTGCGCTTGCTATTTGCCATTAAACACAACGGAAACCATTTATACTTTGCATCGGGCATGTTTTGAGTCAATACTCTTCTCAGCGACCACCTGTCCAAATCGACCGTTTTTTTCCGGTCCCCCGGGTGGTCGACTTGGGCAGGTTTGACTGTATTGCATAGGGTAAGCCCTCTCACAGAGATCAGAACACATGTCCGGTGACAGGAATTCTAGGTAATATGTCAAAGGTAAAGGCCTCATAGAAGAGAATAGTCCTTGTGTCAGACATTTTTTGATTTGCATAACAATGTTAAAACGGATTTTGTTTTCTTTTACGGGGACTTAACCTTTGACATATTACCTAGAATTCCTGTTTCTTGATTGGGTACCTACTCGCTACAATAACACACCAAGGGGAAATAATCTGCCATCATGTAGATCTGTCAATCAATGACTTCTGACAAAACTCATCAACAGGAAAACAAAATACAAACTTAAGAGGTTATATACTCTTGACACAGAAGTGTGGTTACACTAAGTTTGTACAAAACACGTCAATGCATGTAGCCAGGGCATGTGCCACACCCCCTCCCCCTAAAGCTTTACTCTGACAGACGCACACACAACATAAACACCTAACTTTACTACAGCACCCTCATAGCAAACTTTACCGGGACCTCCACTCACACGGGGCAGAAACTACACCTTTTATAGAGTTTATATCATATCCAGTCCTGATTTTCTACAAAAGTGATAGTCAGGAGTAACCCAGACCCCCACCCTAACCCCACATGTAGGAACACACGTTTGAAAACTCTCATATTTTGGTCACTTCAGCGGCCAGAAATTGGACATTCTATCGACTAAAAAACGCCTACAGTGGTCTAAATGGGACAAATATATTGTTATTGAACTAAAGCAATGATCTATATGATTGTAAAGACGGAATTCTGACAGAAACGAGGTAAAATTTCCCACCTTGTCGTCTGTTTTCGGCAGGTTTGCGGATCCTGGGCTGAATGACCTATGACCTCTCATGTTTTCCACGGCAGCTAAACGCAACGCCGTATGTTTTGTGCAAAAAAATTAAGGAAAAACTCAGTAAATATATATCATTTAGGTGATGAAATTTATTGTGGTATTTTTCTTTCTACAAATGACAAGACAAATTTCTTAGGCTTCAGAAAGGGTCTTCAACAACACTTTCGTTTGCTGCTTTCTTTCACACTTTCCTCCTGTCATTTTTGGCGACGCCCTAGAGGCGGAGCCCGTAGTTGAAATTGTTAAAAAATTTCCCGATGGAAAAGTGGGCGTCATGAATGATTAAATGCTACAATATCCTTCTATGCCAGGATTTAACTTTAATACTTGGGCCTTTTTGTAATTTGGACAGAGAAAATTATTGAAAGTCAAGGTAGATAGATAGCAGATATGATTATGTAGATGAGGAACTGAAATCATGTGACCATGTGAAGTACCTCGGCATTACCCTTACAAATGACCTAAAGTGGAGCCCACATGTTACTAATATCACAAACAAAGCAAATAGGTCTTTTGGCTTATACGTCGTAACATTAAGGTAAATAGCATAGCCATTAGGGAAGTAGCATACAAGGCCTTAGTTAGACCCACATTAGAGTACTCCAGCCCAGTGTGGGACTCATACACTGACAAGGACATTATGACCATAGAGAAAGTTCAGCGTAGAGCAGCCAGATGGGTTTGCCAACGATTCCGCCAAACATCAAGTGTTGAGGAAATGTTAGAGAGTCTCCAGTGGGAAACATTGCAACAAAGAAGGAAAAGGGCCAGACTCATTACCTTTTTCAAGATCCATCATGAAATCGTAACTGTCAACACGAGTAGCCCCCCTATTGTAAAGCGACCAACTCGACTTACAAGAAACGTACATCCTTTGACCTATGTCATCCCTCGTTGCAGAACTACATACAGACAAATGAGTTTCTTCCCAAGAACAATTCTGGAATGGAATTCATTACCCGCAGAGACAGTAACCGTGCCGTCAATAGCAGCCTTCAGGGAAAAGATGGCTCATCTAAACTAACTACTTCAGCGTACCTTATGATCACCATGAAACTACGACATGTTCAAGCATTTACTAGTGACCTGACCTCTGACCTGACTCAACTCAACAGTGTGACAGATTCATCAGCTCGTCGATGTTGGTCACCTACCGCAAAGAAGAAGAGGACATTTTGTGCATATCTAGTAAGAAACTTGTACACATTATCAGTAAATACTAGTATTGGGATGTCCATATTTGTCACACCTTGAGTTTAAGTTGTATCATCATACGTAGATTATGTAAGTTACTGTACATGTAGGCAACGTTTTAATGACGAAAGATACAATTTTCTTCTTTATTTATTTAATGTTTACCTGAGACCAGAGACTTTTCCGTGATGGATCCAGAAAAAGAACTTTTTAAAAATCCATGCAGAAATACTTGGCTTCATATTCTGGAGGATGATCTTAGTATAGAGATGATAGATTAAGATAAAATGAAGATATAAAAAAATCATAGTGCATGTAGATACTCATGTTTTCTTATGAGCTCAATGTGATAGGTAACCAGAGGAACTTAAAATCTGAACAAAAGAATAACTACAAAATTCTTCCAAAAGATACATGTACGTACCTCCACATTTTCGTGTCATTCAGTAACTCTTGTTCGAAAGGGGTGAGATATCCTCGCAAGAGCACGAGACTAGGTCCGAGACTTGCGTAGATCATCTGCCCCCTCCCCCCGCCTCTGTGATACCTACCTACCTAGTCCCTTGACCTCCAGGTGGCCTCTGTGATAAGCTTCTTCAATGAACGAAAAATGTTACTTCTTTCTCTAGATGTTGTCTGTGACCCAGCAGTTTTGTTAAATGTTCAGTTAGACTTTCTGTACATCTCCAAACATGTCTGAAAGTGTAGTTTTTTTTTTGCTGTTTTGACACACAGCTGCTCAAAGACAAGTGCAGTTGGATCGGATCACATTATCAGTCAGCTACTTTACCGGCAGACATTCCCACTGTACTTTACTTCTTCCTTTTTCTCACTTCCAAGAACCACCGCTCTCAGGCAAACCTGACTCAGGTGACGTGTGCAATAAATGACAGACAAAAGGACATCAAACTAGTAACTTTATTTCAAAAATAAAGTTACACTTCAATCGATTATGTGGCTAATTCTAGTAATAGAATACTAGTATGTGACTTGCTACACTCTTTTTTACACAACTTTATTTCAAAAATAAAGTTACACTTGAACAGAATTATGTAAACCCAAAGTCATCAATGTCTCTCCCTACTTGTACATCAGCAAATTCAACCATAAACAAACTGAAATACTCCATAGCAGGGAAGTGTCCAGGACCCGTCTCTGTGTCCAGCAAACCGGTTTGTTGGAAGGGACAAAAAGTACACCCTGTCGGTCTCAAAAAATCTGGACTTTGTAACATGAATTCGAAACTGAAGAAACTATATTTTCATAAACTTAAGAAAAGACAGATTTTAACCATGAACAATGTATGGGAAGGAAAACTTAGACAGCCCTGTGGACCACAACTAATATTTCTTGGTTTCAATGGTATCAAATCTGGAATACACGAACGTACATGTACTTCTACACTCTTTTTACGCGACTTTCGGTTTATTCCGAATAATGCTCTGATGATCTGTCACCTACCTCAGGGCAGTTCTGACTGGTTCACATTCTACTGCAGCTATAGTATATGTTGTGAACCGTCAATTGCCCTGAAGAAGGTGACAGTCATCGAAACGTCAGAAGAAATAAAGTAACTGCTGTGAAAAAAAAAAGCTCTTTATTCAGTAACATTCCAACCTGATGAAACTATTTAGGTGTAATGGTATTTGAGTTCATCACTCGTGTCTTTTTGACCATCAGTTGCCTTTCTTTTCTCCCCTAAAAACATTGCATATAAATAAGTCTCTTTCACATGTCTCTCTTACATGACCTATTTTCTGTCTCTCTTGCTGCATTCCCTCGTGACCAACATGCGGGTTGTGCTTTCCATCCACGACTCAAGGCCTGCCAGCAGTTTGCCACAAAATAGGATGTGTATTTGCTGTCGCTCAGAGCTTGCGGCATGCCGACTCCTTATACAACTAACGTTTGTGCCCTGAGTGAGTCCGCATGTGTCTCTTCAGATGACCCAGCTTACTGAACTGCCTGCTGCACTCCTCACACTTGTAGGGTTTCTCCCCTGTGTGAGTATGCATGTGAGTCTTCAGATTACTCAGCTGACTGAATTGCCTGCTGCACTCCTCACATTTGTAGGGTCTCTCCCCTGTGTGAGTCCGCTTGTGTTTCGTTAGGCTATCCGTGTCACGGAACTTTTTGCTGCATTTCTCACATCTGTAGGGCTTCTCCCCTGTGTGAGTGCGAATATGTTTCCTCAGATCACTCAGCTCACTGAACTGCTTGCTGCACACCTCACATCTGTAGGGTTTCTCCCCTGTGTGAGTCCGCATGTGAGCCTTTAGATTACTCAGCTGACTGAACTGTTTGCTGCACTCCTCACATCTGTAGGGTTTCTCCCCTGTGTGAGTCCGCATGTGACTCTTCAGACTACTCAGCAGACTGAACTGCCTGCTGCACTCCTCACACCTGTAGGGTTTCTCCCCTGTGTGAGTCCGCATGTGAGCCTTTAGATTACTCAGCTGACTGAACTGTTTGCTGCACTCCTCACATCTGTAGGGTTTCTCCCCTGTGTGAGTCCGCATGTGACTCTTCAGACTACTCAGCAGACTGAACTGCCTGCTGCACTCCTCACATCTGTAGGGTTTCTCCCCTGTGTGAGTCCGCGCGTGAGCCTTTAGATGACTCGGTCGACTGAACGTTTTGCTGCACTCCTCACATCTGTAGGGTTTACATGCCGCTAGGTTGCCAGCAGACTCCCCTTCCAACCTTTTTCGGACGTCATCAGAGACATCTGTTGCCATGGTAACAACATCTACTTTGCTTCTGCAACAAACAGATGAAATAAGATTTGTTAGTTTGCTTAAGTGCCTATTGTGAGCGACCCATCTCAGTTACCAGTGCGATAAATAAATGGCCAACACGGCAGAGTCATCGATGAAGGTTTTGTTTCTTTGTTTGAACCTTTATTTATTTATGAGAAGCTCAAATCGGCCTGCAAGCCACTTTTCACTAAGGTCATGAGGGAGGTATGGTTCAGATAAAATAGATATAACAGCGGTACAGAGATGTTATTACCTGGTGCAGCATCCAGGTAATAACATATGCCAAATAGAAGCTACTGTAAATGCAGAAACTTTTGCGGTGGATTAATGTTCGCGGTTTTCGCGGCGGCCGCTTCACCGCAAATTTAAAACCACCGCGAACATTTTTCCATAACAGTAAGAGACTACAGTGCATGGTGCTACCGCGAAATTAAAACCACCGCGAAAAGTCCATTTTCCCGCTACCGCGAAACTAAATCCCCGCGAACTTAAATACATTTACAGTACTCCAGCAACTGGATATGATTTTGGAAACAGTCAGATGTTTCAGGTAGCATCCGCAATATATGTGTAACAGTGGGGGTTCAAGTAGCGCCAACTGACCATGCCAAACCCGGGAGTGAGGATATGTGTATATATTGTTTCTTTCTGTTCTACTCGCCCCTCTTGAGTCTTGTGCATACAAAAAACACAGCTAATTGACTCATGTGCACCCAGCAAGCAAGCATCAACCTTGTCTGGACTTTGTGTGAGGACCAGGTCTGTCTACAGCTTCCATCCCACTCATTGTTTGGGAGCCCATAGCACATGTGACCATCTTCTGTAGTCTCCAAGCAGACCCTACGGTGCCTTAGAAATAGTATCAAAGCTGGCCAGGGACTTGGTATACCGGCACCAGTTTGACTCCCTTAGCCAGCTATCTCCCTTTGGCCGGCTATACTCCTTTGCCAGCTTTGATAATATTTCTAAGGCACCGTAGGGTCTGCTTGGAGACTACATCTTCTGACGAAACAAGCGGATAATAGATAGTCGGTGCCGGTATACCAAGTCCCTGGCCAGCTTTGATACTATTTCTAAGGCACCGTAGGGTCTGCTTGGAGACTAGATAATAGAGACAACAACAAGAACAACATGTTGTTAATTTTCCTTGTTTAACATGTCATTTTATGTAGCTTAATGTGAAAACACAATTACATGCATTGTCAATAGTTTCAAGTCATTTTTGGGACGGAAGGGGTAAACTATGATCATTTTCGTTGACAAAATAATGTCCTTGACAAAACAGCTGTTGCTGTCCTCGTTTTACGTCCATTACAACGCTAGACGTGGCGTGGTCTCTAACTCTTGGTGCTGAGTAACACGTGGTTACAAGACCACTGTGTCTTCACATGGTACAATGTCTGTGGCCGATTCACATCTGGGAGGGGGGGTGTATTTTTCTGGGCCAACCCTCGACTTGAATCGACAGTTTTAGACAGTACATACGCACCTGCAGGTTATTCTGGAGAAAACAGAGCCTCTAACCGCTGCACCGGGGCCAGACAAAGATCAAGAAAAGCTGTCAAAGTCTCCAGCTCAAACTGACGGGACTCCCGCCTGAACAACACGCGGGTCGTGGTAATATATCCATCCGCGACTCAAGGGCCGCGGAGAGTCGGCTACAAAATAGTGCGCGTAAGAAAGTTCCAAATAAGACCAAAAACACTCGGAAATTTAAAATCAAGCAGCAGTAAAAAAGTGACTACGACAATGAATAGTATCCCAAAGAGTTAGTATCACTTTCTGAAGGTAAAATTTGTTTGAAATTGTGAGTGGCCTGTTTTTGCTTAGGTTTGACAGTTGAGTGAAGAGGCTGCAGTGCCTACATAACACTGAAGGCTTTACGTAACGTAACGTTAACCATTAATCATTGAAATATTTGACCTTTCTTCAAACATCGTTGATCTTGTTGTTTAACCTACATGAACACACTTTTGAGCACTTTTCTCCAAGTTCGATTCCTGCTGCAGTTTGCCTACTCCCCGCCAGGTGTCGCTGCTGCAGCGTCGCGGATGCATGACGTCATATTTCCGCCATATTGCAAACAGAGTCTGTCTGGAGACGTTCTTGTCGCCGGTGGCGCCGCAAATTCTGCCGAAAATCTACGTTTTCCAGAGAAACTACAGAAACACAGGTATGTACGGACTTGTACCATACTATAGGGTACCTCTGTGGTTATTCTGACTGCGATTTGAAGCCAGATTTGGTTCATAAATCAACTTTTTGGGCCGCAGATTTTCTTATGTTGCAAAACAGCAAACCTTGCATGAAGCTGAAAAACGCCGCCCTACATTCGGGACAGGTTGATAAAATTCGGGAAAATCGGATTTTTACAAACTTCTAGGTGATAAATGTTTCATTTTGTTCTTCGCCTACTTAGACAGATCTGAAGTCCACAATTCTGTGTAAAAATTGTGGCTGATTTTGCCGCTGAATGTTGAAAAACATGATAATATTTTGGTTGTGTAAGTGATTTTGTGATGACGTTAACGTCAGGATACAGAAGGCAAAATTTCATTTTGATATTTTTTTTGTCAGCGAAACGTCGTTTTCTTCGGAGCCTTAACCCTTGGAAATTTCCAGATAAGTGTTCTTACAGAATAATGTGTTGTTTGTTATTTTTGTGGGCAGGTCTAGACTTGATAAATCCGTGAAAACGTCAGAAATTCCTGACATCAACAAGTGATAATCACAGATTTCTGCAGATAGTCAGCTGTTAGATTCATACCGTAAATGTTGAAATATTTGTTTTGGTTTTACATTTTCGGTTCCATACTGTGAAATCATAATTTACCGTCTGAGTACGTTTTTGATACCGTACAACAGATTCTTTTTCAGCCGTGTTTTTAGAACACTCCAAAAACCCTTTTTTTTTCTTCATACAGCAAAGTAAACCACCCCGAAAGTAAGTGCATTTACAGCGATCTGGTATTCATCCTTAGGCTATTAAATACATGTAAAACTGATCACCTTAACGAGATAATTACAGGATAATTGTGGTAAGAAAAGGACATCATTATTAAATTCACAGCTGATTGAGGGTTAATCCTTATGTTAGAATGAAATGAGGATTACATTTTTTACAACACAATTTACTATATAGTATGGTACAGTAAGATGTCATTTAGGTTTGGTAATTAGTTGGTAAACTCTTACTTATTTTTTACTATTACTTACTATACTACATGTAGTATCATGGAAACCGTGTGTGTAAATTAATCAGAATGTCTAATTTAGTTACTTCAACACCTCATCATCACCTTGCTGCACTGGTTTTGTGGATGTCGTAAGGTTTCATATTATTATTAGTACGAAATTGTTGATATCGCAGGATAAAAGATCGTCTTCCAATTTTAGGAAAAAAATGATCTAGAATAGGCACATGTCCTGTACCATGCATTAAATTACAAATTAATAGAAACCAAAATAACGTATTTCTATTTCACTCATCACCCCTGTTCATACGTGCAGCTTATAGCAAAAACAGACAGAAGATTATATTTTGAGCGTGTCTGTCTGACAGACAGACAAACAGACACGTTCAAAATATAATCTTCTGGCGAAGGTAAAAAATAGCAGAAACCTGTCTATTATATGATATGATACATGCGCACAGCAATGTGCAGATTGGAGTAAAACCAATCGTGTCCGCCGCTATGAAAATGTTTTATATAAGTAATACCATTTGTGATGAAGTCAGGCTGAAGCTAGCTTGTCACGACTCTTCCCGGTGAGTCGTTCATTCCTGATCATGTAATTACACATGACAGAATACATGCGATTAGTAATGAGGCGAACCAATTTTCCTTGATTTTAGGGTAATGTGTAGCCAGGGGTTCTGAATTTAGCAAAAAGTATTGTCATGGCCCCCACTCAGACCCTCTATTGGTAACAACATAATGATAATGTTGACTGCACGATACAAATATTTCTATTAGTGAGTGTATTCATTTTGTACTGAATATTTCGTATCAAAGAATGATTTTTCCATTGTGTTCTACCCAGATGCCATAAATAAGAAAATATTAAATATTTTCTTATAATTGACTTTGTAGTTTGTTTACACCACGTCAGTTCAGTTGTAAACATAAATAAACTTTTGGAAGTTTTACTGAGTGACATCAGTGTCTGCATGGCTCCCGGGCGATGTCATAGAGGTCAAAGGTCAAGGTTCGTGGCTGATGATGCAACTTTTATTTCCTAACTCTGACAGGTCTGATTATGAAGGTTGGACTATGAGTGCTGTTCTTAGTAAATTGGTAACGATGACAAATTCTGCAACTATGCTACATACAATAGTGTACATCACATCCATGGTATGTGTCAGGACCTGAAAGTTGAGGGTTCGATTCCCGACTGTTGTGACTCACCTGACTAGTGTGATACTGGAGTGGTCTTCAGTTCTGAAGGGACAGAATCTTAACTACAGCTCATTGACACAAAACTGACAAAAGGAGGATATAGGAGAATTCTTTGTGTGTTTTTTTTTTTAGAAGCTCTGACGAAGGTGTCTGAGAGACATCTAAACGTCACGAAATGTAAGTACCTACTGGTAGTGTAGAAAGAATTCTCCTATATTCTACCAACCTGATAAAACTATTTTCGGAAGTATAAAAAGGGGGTTTAATGGGCCACTCCATATTATTGTTATTTTTCTATATTTTCTATAATAAGATGTCGTGAACAAAGGCCACAAAGGCAATCGCTAGAATTTCATAGTAACCAGCCCTACATACATGCAGCACTCTAGTGGGCAATCAGCGGTTCACAGCTGCCAGGTGGTCTTACTTCTTAAGAAATTAGGCAGTGATGGGCACGAGTCTTAGAAACTTGGAGGCCACTTTCACTGATTAGGAGTAACATCTTGGGCCTGTGGAGCTGATGCTATATATATCAAGTTTGTAATCTCCAAGCAGATCTTAAGATGGCATGAGATACTGTAAATGCATTTAAGTTCGCGGGGATTTAATTTCGCAATAGCGGGAAAATGACTTTTCACGGTGGATTTAAGTTCGTGGTAACACCGTAGACTGCAATCTAATACCATTATAGAAAAATGTTCGCGGTGGATTTAAGTTCGCGGTGAAGTGGTCACCGCGAAAAACGCGAACATTAATCCACTGCGAACATTTCTGCATTTACAGTAGTATCAAATGCTTGCAAAGAAGTGCAGCCAGCCTAGGAGTAGCCTTTACCAGACAATTCACCCTCCAAGGCTGGCAACACTCCTTTGCTAACTTTTGATAGGATCATACTATCAAATTTGCCACCGTAGGATCTGCTTGGAGTTCAGGAGAAATGTTTTGAGTCAGAGCCAGTTCCCGATGATGTCATTGTTTATGTAAACAACTTCTGTTGACTCACGCCCGCCATCGTTTGTTTATGTGACTCAAGAGTGTTTCCTGCATGGGTACATTTCCATAATTATAGACAAAACACTTCAGAATTCATTTTGTTATTCCGATAACAGCACTTAGAAAATTGAGAGTGAATAACACACCAGTAAAATATTATAAACAGGTAGGTCTGTTCTATTTGTGGATTGGTGTTGTTATTGTGAAATGCCTTTCTTTGTTTCTAGCAGTTTTTCTGCATGATGTAAATGTAGGTCTCACCGTCAGTCTTTGTTTTCAGTTTTGTTTTTGGAAGTGAAACAGTTGGTGCTAATTGAACGTACATTGTAACAATTTGTCTGTTGTAAGAAGACAACATGTCCACCCTGCCTGACGTTAGTAAGATTTTGTTGCCAAAATATATGCTGTCAACTCATGTTGAAGTTCACAGATTTTTTGGATAAACGGGGAAACGTTTTCCAAGAAATTTCCATCACAGGACGGAGGGACGGGTCCTGTAGACACTAGCCCTAACTTGTGCAGCAGTTTTTTATGCTGATTTTGTGATGTCATCGAACTCTTCTAACCTTTATATTATATGATTATCTAAAGCTCTAGCAAAGGGTCTCCGCTCGTTAATAATCTCAAGTAAAAACCTCCCACAGAATTGATCAAACAAAAGTGTGTCAGAGCCGGTACCAGCCCTGTATGTCCATGTTTCTAACAGTGTTGTTAGACATGTAGGTTTCACCTGTCAGGTGGGATCAGTGCAGTTTATCCGTTAAAAGCCAGCTGATTCTGTGAGGATCAGACAAAGGTCAGTGCTTGTAAGTAAATGTAACCACCCACACATTGCGGGCAGGGGAAGC
This sequence comes from Branchiostoma floridae x Branchiostoma belcheri, assembly GCA_019207045.1. Lineage (NCBI taxonomy): Eukaryota > Metazoa > Chordata > Leptocardii > Amphioxiformes > Branchiostomatidae > Branchiostoma > Branchiostoma floridae x Branchiostoma belcheri. The sequence goes on from CM033039.1 coordinate 400,837, forward strand.
TAGTCAGGGGTTCTCATCAATTCTGCTACCACATAAAGAACTTGAATTTGAAGTAAAACACCAATAAAAAGTTATGTAGAAAACTTACCAATGATTCTGAGCTGTCAACTACAAGTACAATGATGGGTTAGCTATCAGGTTAATGAGTTAGCTGCCAGGTTAATGGGTTAGCTGTAAGGTTAATGTGTCAGCTGTCTGGTTAATATCAGGTTAATGGATTAGCTATCTGGTTAATGGGTTTGATGTTTGTTTTACTAACCAGTCCAGGAATGGGATGTTTTACCACTCTAAATAGACTGTTACCAAGTTTCTGTAAATGCATTCAAGATCGCGGGGATTCACTTTCGTGGTAGCGGGAAAATGGAGTGTTCGCGGTGGTTTTAAGTTCGTGGTAGCACCATGCACTGTAGTCTCTTACTGCCATGGAAAAATGTTCCCGGTGGTTTTAAGGTCGCAGTGAAGCGGCCACCACGAAAACCAGAGACATAAAACCACTGCATTTACACTTTACAGTAGCCCAGGACAGCAGACATGTGTACATACATATGTATGGTTTCTGAGAAGAAGATATTTCTGAGGTGTGTTGGTGTCAGTTGATCAAGGTCGAGTTGGTGCAAACTGTACATTTTGGGTCGTTGAACCCAGGGTGATAACGTAATTATAACAGCGTCTAACATACTGTAGTGTAGAGTGCCTTGAATGAAGCTTCAGAAGTGGTAATTACTATACAAGCCTATTTTAAAAACATGATTACAATTCTGTGTAGCAATTTGGATTCAAATTGGGAGCAAATGTTGGCTCCCTTTGTTACAACTACTGTTCAGGGACCATTGCGGAGGTACATTTTGTTGCAACTATCCAGGGACCGTTGCGGAGGTACATTTTGTTGTGCCTGGTTTCCAGGAAATCCTACCTGAGGTTCTGTTCAAAACTGGGATATTTTTAGCAAACTGGTTTGTTTGACAACAATTTTAGTAACGTATGAATTGAACTATTTTTTATAATATTTGAATAAGCATTATATGTATTCAGCTTAAATTGCGATTTTTAAGTCGGCATGTTTTGTTCTTTGATTGATATTTGACCATGAAAATTCATGTCAAGATAAAATTTTGTTTCCAAATGAAGCGTAACTTCTGCACCTCTCCCCATGAGTGTAACCCGATCCCACCATGATTGCGTGAGTCACGTTGCACTGAGCGCGCTCAGTGAGCAGGTAAAGGTCGTGTGGGTTTACGAACTTGAACTTCAAAACCTAAAATACAGCAGATTGCTTTAATTTTAATGTAAAAGTGTAGCAGTTATAAGAATACAAGTTGCAGACAAGGGTCTGACCAGAAATGTAAATTTGGATATTATATGTATCAGTAATTGGTTTGTTTGATGTAAATATGGCTTCAGCTGGGTTGTTATGGAAATATTACAGTTTGCAGGATGTTGGCAAATGTGGAGATAGTTGTCTTTGCTTGTAAGGGATATTGAATAAAGAGACTCTTGTACACAACCATTGACATACCAAACTGATGAGACTATTCACGGATATACTAAAGGTGGTTCTGATCACTGGTGTAAGTTTTAATGGCTTCAGTTCTTTCTTATTGTCTTCCTTCAGAACATCTTAAGACGTCCCGCCATGTCTGAGACACAGAAGAACAGTAGATAACCTGTAACTACAGTTCTTTAATCTTACCTCCTTCCTTCAGACACCTTAAGAAATCCCCGCCATGTCTGAGACACAGAAGAACAGTAGATAACCCATAACTACAGTTCTTTAATCTTACCTCCTTCCTTCAGAACGTCTTAAGACTTCCCCACCATGTCTGAGACACAGAAGAACAGTAGATAACCCATAACTACAGTTCTTTAATCTTACTTCCTTCCTTCAGACACCTTAAGAAATCCCCGCCATGTTTGAGACACAGAAGAACAGTAGATAACCCATAACTACAGTTCTTTAATCTTACCTCCTTCCTTCAGAACGTCTTGAGACGTCCCCACCATGTCTGAGACACAGAAGAACAGTAGATAACCCATAACTACAGTTCTTTAATCTTACCTCCTTCCTTCAGAACGTCTTGAGACGTCCCACCATGTCTGAGACACAGAAGAACAGTAGATAACCCATAACTACAGTTCTTTAATCTTACCTCCTTCCTTCAGAACGTCTTGAGACGTCCCACCATGTCTGAGACACAGAAGAACAGTAGATAACCCATAACTACAGTTCTTTAATCTTATCTTTTTTCTTCAGAACGTCTTGAGACTTCCCCACCATGTCTGAGACACAGAAGAACAGTAGATAACCCATAACTACAGTTCTTTAATCTTACCTCCTTCCTTCAGAACATCTTGAGACGTCCCCACCATGTCTGAGACACAGAAGAACAGTTACTGTAGATAACCCATAACTACAGTTCTTTAATCTTACCTCCTTCCTTCAGAACATCTTGAGACATCCTGCCATGTCTGAGACACAGAAGAACAGTAGATAATCCATAACTACAGTTCTTTAATCTTACCTCCTTCCTTCAGAACGTCTTGAGACGTCCCCACCATGTCTGAGACACAGAAGAACAGTAGATAATCCATAACTACAGTTCTTTCTTACCTTCTTCCTTCAGAACGTCTTGAGACTTACCCGCCATGTCTGAGACACAGAAGAACAGTAGATAACCCATAACTACAGTTCTTTAATCTTACCTCCTTCCTTCAGAACATCTTGAGACGTCCCACCATGTCTGAGACACAGAAGAACAGTAGATAACCCATAACTACAGTTCTTTAATCTTACCTCCTTCCTTCAGAACATCTTGAGACGTCCCACCATGTCTGAGACACAGAAGAACAGTAGATAACCCATAACTACAGTTCTTTAATCTTACCTCCTTCCTTCAGAACGTCTTGAGACGTCCCACCATGTCTGAGACACAGAAGAACAGTTACTGTAGATAACCCATAACTACAGTTCTTTAATCTTACCTCCTTCCTTCAGAACGTCTTGAGACGTCCCGCCATGTCTGAGACACAGAAGGAGGAGAAGAAGATTCTCACTTTCACTTTCTTCCCTTCAGAACACCTTAAGACATCCCGCCATGTCTGAGACACAGTCTGAGGAGAAGATTCTCACTTTCACTTTCTTCCCTTCAGAACACCTTAAGACATCCCGCCATGTCTGAGACACAGTCTGAGGAGAAGATTCTCACTTTCACTTTCTTCCCTACAGAACACCTTAAGACATCCCCACCATGTCTGAGACACAGTCCGAAGAAAAGAAGGACCCCCCAGCCACAGAACCAGCATCGGGAACCGGACACCACATCGTCCCGCCTGGTCACCATGTGGCCACGCCCGCCGACCACCATGCCCCCGCTCACCATGGTTACCAGCACGGCAACACAGACCACCATGGCATCATGGATCACCATGGCAACCTCGACCACCATGGCAACATCGATCACCATGGCAATGGACATGGGTCAACAGCACCTGGGCACTTCTTATATGGTGGGTAATTCCCTTGTCCTATGGAGCACCTGGATGGGTTTTTGTTGCGTGCTTTGTTGTATTAAAGGACTGGCTAAAATGATTATGTGTTTCATTTTTCAATCACTAATGTGCCACATCAAAGTTGTCATTGACAAAACTGTAAAAAAAAAAGGTACATACTAAAATATGAGAATTGAGTTGTGACAGAAAGTTGTTAGAAAGAAAATCAGACTGTAAATAAATGATCCACAAAATCTTAGCAACTGCTCGAAGAATGAACTTTAATGCTTTAATGGAAGTACACTTTGTATCAAACAGAAAAAAAAGAAACAATTTTGCTATACACAGAGTATTTAGATTCTGTGAATTCTTTTGGTAGGTTCGGACCAAAACATCCTGACAGACATCCCTGGTCTGGGGGGAGAGGAGGAACCCCAAAGGGAGGAGGAACAGCAAACACAACAGCCTACAGCCTCCCGGGGGGAGGAGCAGCAGCAGGCGGAAGAGCCGCTCGTACGCTCGCCACAGGAGACAGAAGAAAATGTAGCGGCTCAGACGGAGAGCGTCGTCCGCGACTTCCTGTTCCAGAGACACCAGCGGGAACAGGCGCGGGAGGCTCAGGTCGGGGAGTGTACGCCGTCCATGCCCGAACTCACGCCGGATATAAACCCACTCAGGTAATGCGATATGTATGGTATATACAGTATGTACGGTATGTCGGTATGTACGGTATGGTGTACGAACAGGCGCTCAGGTAAGGACGATATGTACAGTATGTACGGTATGTCAGTATGTACGGTATGGCGTACAAATAGGCGCGAGAAGCTCAGGTCGGGGAGTGTACGCCGTCCATGCCCGAACTCACGCCGGATATCAACCCGCTCAGGTAAGGACGATATGTCGGTATGTACGGTATGGCGTACAGGTAAGGACGATATGTACGGTATGTACGGTATGGCGTACAGGTAAGGACGATATGTACGGTATTTACGGTGTGTACGGTATGTCGGTATGGCGTATGAACAGGCGCGGGAGGCTCAGGTCGGGGAGTGTACACCATCGATGCCAGAACTCACGCCGGATATAAACCCGCTAAGGTAATGCGATATGTCGGTATGTACGGTATGTCGGTATGTACGGTATGGTGTACGAACAGGTGCTCAGGTAAGGACGATATGTACAGTATGTACAGTATGTACGGTATGTCAGTATGTACGGTATGTCAGTATGTACGGTATGTCAGTATGTACGGTATGTCGGTATGTACGGTATGTCGGTATGTACGGTTATGGCGTATGAACAGGCGCGGGAGGCTCAGGTCGGGGAGTGTACGCCGTCCATGCCCGAACTCACGCCGGATGTCAACCCGCTCAGGTAAGGACGGTATGTACGGTATGTCGGTATGTACGGTATGTCGGTATGTACGGTATGGTGTACGAACAGGCGCTCAGGTAAGGACGATATGTACAGTATGTACGGTATGTCAGTATGTACGGTATGGCGTACGAACAGGTGCGGGAGGCTCAGGTCGGGGAGTGTACGCCATCCATGCCCGAACTCACACCAGATATCAACCCGCTCAGGTAAGGACGATATGTACGGTATGTACGGTATGGTGTACAGGTAAGGCGATATGTACGGTACGTCGGTATGTTTGGTATGTACGGTATGGCGTACGAACAGGCGCGGGAAGCGCAGGTCGGGGAGTGTACGCCGTCCATGCCGGAACTCACACCGGATATAAACCCGCTCAGGTAAGGACGATATGTTCGGTATATACAGTATGTACAGTATTTACGGTATTTACGGTATGGCTTACGGACAGGCGCGGGAAGCACAGGTTGGGGAGTGTACGCCATTGATGCCCGAACTCACGCCGGATATTAACCCGCTAAGGTAATGTAATATGTACGGTATGTACGGTATGTACGGTATGGCGTACGAACAGGCGCAGGAGGCTCAGGTCGGGGAGTGTACGCCATCGATGCCAGAACTCACGCCAGATATCAACCCACTCAGGTAATGCGATATGTACGGTATGGCGTACAAGTAATGTGATATGTCGGTATGTATGGTATGGCGTACAAACAGGCGCGGGAAGCGCAGGTCGGGGAGTGTACGCCATCGATGCCGGAACTCATGCCGGATATCAACCCGCTCAGGTAAGGACGATATGTACGGTATTTACGGTGTGTACGGTATGGCGTACAGGTGAGGACGATATGTCCGTACAGCGTGCAAACATGTGCTAGAAGCTCGGGTTCGCGAGTGTACGATGCCTATACCGGATCTCAACCCGCTTAGGTTTGTTCAGAAAACACTTGTAGCGTCACTCAGATTAAGAAAGGTTTTTCTACATTTTATTTACTGTTCATGAATGTTTCTCAACTGTCTACTGGTTACACCATCGAGTCACATTTTAAAGAGCATTTTTCTCCCTGGTTATATCATGGTATCTCGATTTTATCAATTTGATGTGCCTTCTAACTTTCAATAACCAGTTGAGTGCTTAGTGTTAATGCAAACTTGCGAATGGTTTTACTACTGATGGAAAAGATAATCTTTCAGGAAGTGTTTTTGACAGTCAAAAAAGGACTGAATCTTCTAGTATGTGTGTGGCCTTTCCCATCATGCCTTGCTTTGAATCTATGTGTATGAATGACATTTCCCATGATGCCCTGCTCCAGCCGTGAGAGCGAGGTTGGGCGGAAGCTGGCGATGATCGGGGACGAGATCGAGACGCGCTACGAGAGCGAGTTCAAGGCCATGATCAAGACGCTGCGAGTCACGCCCTCCACCGCGTACGAGGCCTTCGCTGGGGTCGCTCGAAGGTCAGTCAAGGTCACATGCCGTGTGGTAGCCCTATTTATATTCAAGCTTCACTGCCATTCATAAATACAATCAAACCTAACCAAGAAAACCACTCATTGGACGGTAACAAAAGCTGGTCTATGACTGGTCATTAAAGACATGATTGTTAATGTATGTTAAAAGTGGTCACATTGGCTATGTATGAATGTGCTCACTAGTACAGGTTTTACTGTTATAGTAGCAAAGTTTTCTAAAATAATAACCAAAGGTTCAAACGAATAATTACATGTATGAACTGAACTGACTGGCATGTATGATACAGATGTGCCCATGTAACATTAAGAGATTTCACAGCAGGTTTTCCCCCTGCCTAGTCTGCGTAACACAAACTTTTCCCTTCTATGAGGCTGGTTGGATGTTGGGCAGGCTGCTATAAGTGAGATCTAATCAGGCTACCCCTCACCCATATGCAGGTTATTCCGTGACGGCATCAACTGGGGCAGAAAAGTGGCTCTGCTGTGAAAGATTGTGTAACACGAGTGCCCATGTAACATTAAGGGATTTTAAAGTTAAGTTTTGTTCGTACAAAATTGTAGGTTATTCCGTGACGGCATCAACTGGGGCAGGATAGTGGCGCTGCTGTGCTTCGGGTATCGCATGGCGGTGGATGTTCTGGAGCGGGGAATCCCGGACTTCGTGCGGCAGATCATCAAGTACGTCGTCAAGTTCATCGTCTCCGAGCGGATAGCCAGGTGGATCGCCGAGCACGGCGGATGGGTGAGTTTGTTTGTTTGTTTGTTTGTTTGTTTGTGTGAGCCTTTATTTATTCATGAGAAGCTCAAATTGGTCTGCAGACTGCTTTTCACTGAGGTCGTGAGGGAAGAGGTAAGGGTCAGATAGAATGTAACAGAGATAGCAGAGTACCCCCTCCCGATGAAATGGGCTATTCCAAATCCTGTCAGAATTCTGTCAAAGTTGTCAGATTTTAGACTGTTCTACTTGATGAATAGGGGTGTTGGTACATATATCTCATAGCCAGGTCTCGAATAGCCAGGTGGATAGCAGAGCACGGCGGATTGATGAGTACCCCCCTCCTGATAAAATGGGCTGTTCCAAATCCTGTCAGAATTCTGTAAGGTGGTCAGATTTTAGACTGTTCCATTTGATGAATAGGGGTGTTGGTACATATATCTGATAGCCTGGTGTATCGCCTTGCTGATGAAATTGGCTCTTCCAATTCCTGTCAGAATTCTGTAAGGTTATCAGATTTTAGTCTGTTCTACTTGATGCTCAGGCATTTTTGTATAGATTTTTATCTATCGTGCACAAACTTGATTTTGACATCTATTAGTATGAATATTTTCTGTATCTGTATCTGTATAGCCGGTATAACCGCCATTCGGCGTAACACACCAGCTTCGCAGGCACGCGGCGCGGCAGCAGCTGGTTATATTACACTGAACGATCCGTCACACCTAACTTTTGCACATCTAACTGCAAGCGTTCTTTAAAACTATCCAGAGAAGATGCCCCTACTGTACTTGGTGATAACAAATTCCAATCTACGATAGTTCTGGGAAAATACGAATTTTTGAACACATCAATCCTAGCTTGGAAACTCTGGTACTTGAAGTCATGGCTGTTTCTTGTTCTTTTTTGAGCTGGTATTAGATACTTATCAGTTGGTACGTCCACCAGCTTATTGGTCATTTTGTACATCATGCAAAGTTTGGACATTTTTCTTCTGTCTTCAAGTGATGTCCACTGTAGATCTGTTTTCATTTTGGTAACACTAGCATCCCTGTTGTAGTTGTTTGTACAGAATCGGGCAGCTTGGTTCTGTACCCTTTCAAGTTTATCTTTGTCTTTCTCTGTATACGGATCCCATACTGTTGCAGCATATTCAAGGTTAGGTCTTACCAGTGACGTGTATGCAAGTGATTTTACGCGGGCTGGGCATGCCCACAAGTTACGTTTGATCACTCCCAATGTCTGTTTAGCCTTGGTTGTTATTTTGTTAACATGGACACCCCACTTCAGCCCAGTGTTAACGTAACACCTAGGTATGGGTGGCTTTTTGTGGTTGCTAATGTCTGACCACAAAACTGGTAAGGGGACACATTTGGCGTGCGTTTGTTCGTTATGTGCATGATATAGCACTTATCAGGATTGAACTGCATAAGCCATTTCCTTTGCCATTCTTCCAGGGTGTTCAGATCTTTCTGAAGAAGTTGTGAGTCATTCTTTGCAGATACCTCTATATATAGCAGACAATCATCGGCGAATAACCTCACACTTGAATCGAGCTGGTCTGGCAAGTCGTTTATGTACAAGAGGAAGAGCAATGGTCCCAGAACAGTCCCTTGCGGAACTCCCGACGCTACTTTAACTGGAGCTGAGGCCTTCCCTTCTACCACTACCGTTTGCTCTCTATTCGTCAGGAAAGCCTTTAACCAGTTTAATGTAGAACCTTGAATTCCATAGTACTCCAGTTTTGTTATGAGTCTGCTATGTGGGACTTTGTCGAAGGCTTTAGTGAAATCAAGTATTGCTAGATCCACCTGTCTTTTATTGTTCAGTGCCCCAGCTATGTCGTGAACTGTTAAAATAAGCTGTGTTTCTGTTGATCGCTTTGCTCTGAAACCATGCTGGTAGTCCGTTAGTATATTGTGGCCTTCCAAGTGTTTCATGATATGGCTATGAATAATGTGTTCGAGTAGTTTACAGGAAATACAGGTAAGTGAAACTGGTCTGTAGTTACTGGGAACCGCTCTATCTCCCTTTTTGAAAATGGCGCATATGTTTGCATCTCTCCAGTCTGGGGGGATTTCTCCTGTGTCAAGCGATTGTTGGAAAATGTTAGTCAAAACAGGTGCGATTTCACTGGCTGTCATTTTGAGGAACCAAGGCGGTATTTGGTCGGGCCCGGATGCTTTGGACGGATTAAGGCCTTGCAACATTTTTTCTACACCATACGTAGAAATGTCTATATGTTCCATAGGAGTGGTGCAGGGGTTTCCAAGAGATGGCATGTCTGTGGTGTCTTCTTCTGTGAATACACTTTTAAACTGTGAACTGAGTGCTTCTGCTTTCTTTTCACTGTCACTTATAATGGTGCTCCCCACCTTCAGAGTGGCTACCCCAACAAGGTCTCTCCTCAGGCCTTTTATGTTTTATTTTCACTAAGAAAACTAAAGCTGCTTGTCAATGTAATTACTAGCTGCTAAAACATTGGATGAAAAGTTTTCAAGAAAATTTTTCATGTTTGAATTTTTTGTGTTCCCCCAGAGAGGTGTTCTGAGCTACACTCTGAACGAGGGTTTCCAGGCGCTGGGCACAGTCTTCGTGGTCGCTGCAGTTACAGTCATCGCCGCCGTGTGGCTCTTCAGACGGTCATAGAACCACCAGCAGGTGCCCCTCTCGAACCTCCCCACGTCAGGAATGGTACAGTCTGAAATTCAGACAGGTTGATCATGTTTAGGATGATACCACTTCAGTTGTAGGGATGCCAGGATAGATACATGTATTCTCTGTACCATATTGATCAATTTGTGATTCACCCCGTAACTGAAGTGGTAGGTTCTACGTTTAGCTGGGGGTTGTGAGGTTTGGATGATACCACTGTGGTGAAGAAGGGGACACAACTGCTGGTATTTTATGGACCAAGTTTTTGGGTTGTGCTATGTTGAGGGAGGGGTGTTGTATGATAGCCGAGGTAGCGGCTAGTTTGGCTGGTGCTGGGAGGGCAGACTTGCAGGGCTGTTAGCTGGGGTTTGGGCAGGGAACAGGGAAGGAAATGGTTTGAGTATGGTATACAGTCAAACCTGGACAAGAAGCCCATACAGGACCACCAATACAATCAAATGTATATGTCAAACCTGCCCAACAAGACCACTTCGGACCAATACAGGACACAGATGTGTTGAAAGGGAAAATTATTTAAGGGACCAGCAAAAAGTGGTCGCATTTGCCAAGTGGTCTTTATGTAGAGGCGGTCACTTGTACAGGTTTGACTGTATTCTGATCCAAAATGGGAAATTTGATGTTTTTGGAAAGTATTAGAGGCAACTTCGATGCCTGTTGTAAATGTTTTCATTGATAGGATGTCAGGTAGCTGGCACTGAGGAAAGGTTTTGATACTGAAAAAGGCAACTGATGTTTTAGTCCTTAAGGTAATGTTTTCTGCCACCTTTAGTTGGTAGCCCTACATGGCACATGATATAACAAGCCATTTGTCAGGGTCTGGTTTGGACCAGGTGACCTGTGACCTGTAAAACTGACCTGTGACCTGGCCTTTGACCTGTCCTTGTCAGAAGCTATGGTGCAGAGAAGTTGTTCTGAAAAAATTGCATTCGAGTGAAATATTTGATTTTTTTTTGCTTTTGGAACCTCTACTGAGGTGAGAAGGTGTCAAAGGTCACCCTTGTCCAATCAGAGACTGAGAAGAGTTTGATTGACAGGAGGGGAGTTTATGAGAAAGTGCTTAGAAAAGAAAAGAACAGAAAATAACTTAACTGTCAAGTTTTAGGGAAAAATGATTTTAGGCTAGAGGCTCCAAGAGTTGTTATTAATGTAGGCCACCCCTATTGTGTAATGGTTGTGCCCAGAATTTGTATGATTGGAAGGGGGAATGACCCAATGCATAGCTGAAATGGGGGTGGTCAGGATGTGCTCTATAGGAATAAGTTCCACCCTGGTTCGGATCTTTGGGAAGATTGTAGGCTGCGAGAAGAGCCTAAAAATATCATATCATAAGACTGAAGTATTTTCCTATGTCTACATGTTTATATGTGTCAGTCTGGGCTGGGGGGAAACAACATGGCCGCTTCTCATAGAAGTGTTCAAGGTCATTCATATTGTAATTCAAGGTCAAATGAAGATAAGGTCACACAGCATTCATCAAGGTCATAGTACTGTGAATCGTGATCTTTTTCTGGTGAAAATTTACAACAGGGTATTTGTAACTCAGTGTACTTGACAAGTGATGCAAATTTCCGGCAAAATTTGAAGAAAAAATCTAGAAAGTCTGAAAAAAGCTGATTCTTTCCATATCATTATGGATTCAGGAAGGCTGTAAATTTGCTCTGCATAAAAATTCCAGGATTGACGGAATTCCTGTCAGGAAAACTCAGGACAATTCTGCTGAATAAGATCAGCTGCATCAAAACTGTTTCTTTCACTGGCGCAAAACAATGAGCTTTAGCTGCGATGTTCATTCTTCGTATAACAATGAAGACCTCAGCTTACTTTGGTGTCTCCTATAAATAATAAACACATGGTCACTTTAAACTCAGGATCATCTATATGTGGGATTTAAAGTTTCTGGAAAGTCAACGCAGAAAAATTAACTTAAGAAATGAATGAAAGCAAAACTTTGTGTGCAAGCAATAATCATCAAAGTCATCACTCACAAAATCAACCTAATTCAGGGATCAAAACATTTACTACACAAAATCATGACTGGATTAAAGATACTTGTTAAAAACAACAATGAAAACCTCCCAGCCCAGACTGACTCCAGCTGACCTGTTCTGACTGTATTTGTGAGAAGTTGCGGAACTTTATACAGAATATTAATGTGATGTTTCTGTGGACGTTTTATCAGTTGTAAGTCTACTTTAGGAAAAGAAAGATAACTACGTTCTGCTGTAAAAGTCTTGTTTCTTTGCGTGCTATAATTGTTACGTTTTTCTGCTGTTTTGTCACTAAGTTGGAGGGTATGTATGGGGGATTCTGCTGCAGGTGTCATGGAATATTACGAACAAAGGGAGAGAAAGTTACGTCAATGTTAGAAGTATTGTTTTTGTGACCAAATCTACAAGTTTCAGATCATTATATTTTAGTATTGTTTTTGTGACCAAATCTACAAGTTTCAGATCATTTTTCAACAGGAAACAGTTTCTGGACAATCATGTTTTCTTCTCAAGGCCAAATTTGGTGTTTATTCAAGTCATGTGACCATTTGTGACCAATCAAAACACTTGTCTGGGCTGCCACATTAATGTTTTTACAAGCTGCAGTTCTGACTCAGTCCTCTGGGTGGAGCTTGTGTCTAAATAAGCAAATGTGTGTCTTCTATTCCACAATTTCACCAGGAAAATGTTTAGAAATGTTAGGTGCCTTTTGGACGCTTGCTGCTTGTGACTGTCGCTTAGTGCCTTTTGGGAACAACTCTTCTTTTAACGCAGAGTGCTTGTTACAAAGCTTGCTCCTCTTGCTGGTGTTTCTCTCTGCTGCAGTCTTCTAAAATACTGTAAATGCATTTAAGTTCGCGGAGATTTAATTTCGCGATAGTGGGAAAATGGACTTTTCGCGGTGGTTTTAATTTCGCGGCAGCACCATGCACTGTGATCTCTTACTGTTATGGAAAAATGTTCGCGGTGGTTTTAGATTCGCAATGAAGCGGCCGCCGCGAAAACCGCGAACATTAATCCACTGCGAAAGTTTCTGCATTTACAGTACATCCGACCTTCCTCTACCCTTGTGTTCTATCCACCGCCACAGACGTGAAGACCCCTCTGAGGTGGCTGCTTCAGCAAAGCACAGTGCCTGTTTGTGTGATATCACTGCAAACTTGCAGGCATCGGCAAAATGATGACAGCTGTTATGATTTTTGGTTGCATCCTGCTATTGTTTGATCACTTAGGTATAAAAACTGTTGCAAAGCTCAATGACACAGGCATTGCTGACTACGCTGTTTGATAACTTTATGAAATCAGTTATTTTTCACGTAAATCTGTGCTTACAAGAGCGCTGAGGTGAACAGTTGTGTGGTTGGAAGAAATTCAATGTTAGGTTTGCTATCAGATAATTTATTTGGAAGGTTTTGTTGATATTTGAGCACAGTAGTTGGTTGGTACTTCCAGCAGCCTTTTCTGTAATACAATTGCACCACGTAGCATCTCGTATCTAGTCACTTCTTGTCACAGTTTTCGGTTCGTTATTCAGATATTTTCCAGTATTGTTCTGAAGACTAATATAGTCCATGTGTATGGTTAAGTGACAAAGACTATGTAGCAGTCTTAGGGTACTGGGCTCAATGATGAGAGCTGACTACGTGTGTGTTAACTCTTTTGGAAACAATGTCTTCAGGCACAGGGATGCAAAAGACAAGATGAAAAATGAATAGGAATCACTCAAAGCCGACATAAAGACTGGTATTGGGAACTGCTAATATAACATGGCACAAGATGAAGCTTACTACATGTAACCTTGTATTTGTTTGGACCAAACCATTGGAAAGTTTTAGGGTCCAATCATATGATGACCATTCCCTGTGATGTTAATTGTCATAGCATTAAAGGACTACGTTCACATTCGCAAGGTTCACCAAATCTACAGTTTTTCTAGCTTTATGCAAAATTGCATTTTTTTTACAACATTTCTTAGTAAAAATTTACTGAAAACTCTCTCTTCTGAGGTATGTTTGCCCTTGACCTGCACTTGTCCGTGACCTTCTGAACTTTCCAATATGGTGGCCACCTGTTAGGTACCCAGCATGCTTTGTTAATCCAACATGGCTGCTAACCAGTAAGGGAAGTGGTCGGCTGTTTCCATGACGATGGAAGAATAGAACAGTGATTAGAAAATCAGCAGTTTTGGTATTTTGATACCCAAGGAGGAGTAATATGATTATTATTGACCATTTTCTGTGAAATTTATGGTGGATTATTTACTGCTTGATGCAGGGTTATTATGACATGTTTTTGTGTACTTTATATTATTATTGAGAAGTCTTGTTGAGTAAATTTGATGTCATCGATGTATTGGAATAGGTCAGAATAAATAGAGCTGGAAAACCAATATGTGCATGATTGTGTATTTCTTTCCATCAGCTTCTCCAGACCTGTTAGGTATTTTTCTTCTCTTTGGGACAAAAAAAAATTGCTGGACAAATGGCATAAAGGTTCACATTGTTTATTCATTGGTCATGGTTGCAATAGGTAAAAATGCATCCAGAGACCACTATATGATGCTTTGCTGCTTATTTTGGACCAAACTTCAGACCATGGAAATATCCTGACAAAGATTCATACATTATATGAATGATTGTAATGCCATGGTTACAATTATTCACATCTGCATGAATCTTTGTCAGGATATTTCCATGGTCTGATTATGTACTGGTAAGTGCTAATTAGTCTAACAACCTGAGAATCTGGCACAAACTTAGTTCTGACATTGCATAGGGAATGTTTGATGTTGTCAGGAAGGATTTGAAAAATTGAAATCCATTCTAGCATTAAATCTTGGTCGTGGCCGTTCGCAAGTTCATTTATCCAGGATTGACAGTTTAGTGGTGACTCCATCTATTTCTGTCTTGTGTTGTGCTCCCATCGCGGGTGGGGTTCTCCGCAGCCAGGTGTGATGCACACGTGGGCGTAGTTGCACGTGGTACGGCGGCATCCAGACGGATTCTGGTAGATGAGACAGATCTCCTGGCCATCCTTTGTCTTAGCCCGTGGTGCCCCAGGTTGCAGTGACATCTGTTGTATCCTGTCCCTGCAGAGTCTTGCTGTGGGACGTTCCCTTGGAATTTTCCTCAGACACTCATTGATGAGCTTTTGCCACTTACGGATAGGGGGCGCTCTTCCATCCCAAGATGGCAAGGGAAGCTGTTGGCGTGTGTCGAGTGGTACAGCAGCCTCAAACTGTGACTCGTACTCACTATCAACCTGCAAGAAATCAACCCAAAAAAAAAAATATTGTGGAAACTTAATTTTGGTCTATCATATTGTAGTCGTGTTTGTGTGTTTGTGGTGGTCTTGTCTGTCCACAATTGGCATTTTTGCTAAGCACTTGATCAACATTAACAGGAAGTTGGGTCAGATTTGGTAAAACTTTCCTAATAATTATATATTTCCACTCAGTGGATAATTAAGGGAAAAGTCATGAAGAGAAAGTGAGAACAATGTTCGAATGGTCAGACTTACCGGATAGTATATGGTCCGTCCGTACCACATCTCTAGCAGGATGAGGCCCATGCTGTACATGTCCGCACTTCTGTTGTACTTCTTTTGTGCCAACACTTCCGGTGCAGCGTAGATACGTGTCCCTACATCATGTGTTCTGGCATAGGCCTTTTCTGCCTTGGAGCTGCCGAGATCTGCAAGTTTCACCACTTCTTTTGAGGTCACCTGAACACATGGATCAATGCAATCAACTTCTACACTCTTCCTGTTTGTGTAGCCTTGATAGCTGACAGATGTGGTGGTTGGTATTTATATCATTCAATGAAGGAATCAGCAACTACAAAATGGCAGCAATGTTTGGAACTGCAGTGAGCATTTTTGTTTTGAAAGTTGGACATAAATAATTCAGGATCGACAGGTCATCGTGATTTTTGGTATATAACTTTATTGCACAACAATTGTACGAGGTACAAAGTATGGCATCTACATAACTACAGTGCTATAACTTAACTTAAGGCTTATCTAACTAATACAGGAGTTGTAGTATGGGATAAGTTTCTTACAATCATTGGAGGCTTTTACAATCATTTGGGGAATTTCTAATGTCAAAAACTTCTTTGATATATTTTCCTATATCTGCCATGCAGGGATTGTCACATGTCATTATATATCTGAATTTGCACTTCAGGTCCATTTGGATAAATCCTTGTGTACAAAATGACAGCCTTATGTATAGAGAATTGCGTATATCGGAATATTATATATAATTGATTTTTGGTATGTATAGAGCCTGGGTGATGCTTTACTTGATAAAGTATTCATTATGCAAATCATGAGCTAAATTGCATAATTGATAAGGAAAGTTTATGAATCGGCTGCATTTCGTGATATGACTCTCAAACAGATGACAAACGTAACTGATAGAGATATATTGATAGACATCACTTAGGCAAATGGATACCTAATTTGCATAATTAATGAGAAAATACTATTATATATTGTGGTAAATGATGGGAAGTTCATTAGGAATTTGGAAACTAAGATAAGGTGCCACTGGACATTGTCAGACATGAATCATGCAAATCATGATCTTATTTGCATGATTTATGTGGAAATACTGCAATAGCTTTCTTTCCTAAGATAAGATTTCAAACACCATGATTATAATCGAATAACATAATTAGTAATTTGTTATTTGGATGGAGAAGATGATCAACTGGTTATGTATGCTATGGAGGACATTATTTGCATGATCACTGAGAAAGATTTTATAATACAACATTACAAGATTAACATTATTTTGCAAAGGTATGACTATGAGGTCATGGAACTATATTATATTTATTTATTTGTTTCATCTTAAACAAGAAAGCTTCTGAAAAAAGCTGGCCGGTGTGTATTTTGGAAAAAGCCTGGATGTTAAACAAAATCACATGAAAAAAGAGTTTTTAAACATCGAATTACTGAATTGGTCCATCTTCTATTAAAAAAACATTATATGAGATTTGTCTAACAAAGAAAGAAAAAAATTGTTACAAGTGGGGTTCGAACCCACGATCCACAAAAGCAAATCGCTATATCCACCCAGCGCGTTGACCGCTCGGCCATGCAAGCTGATTGCATAATCGAGCGTACAGAAGGGCTATAAGAAGAGAACGGTTGAACGATTGAACCAACCGCTTCTCTGGGCACAAACCGGGTGCTACGCACTGGGAAAAAAACAGACTGGGTGGCCCTTTCAGACACAGACTGATTTCCAAAGGAGCACAGTAGTTAATGACATGAACTTTTATATGCGTTTCATAACCAATCATAATGATAATAATAAACCATTTATTCATTTCATTCTTATAAGAAGAGGACTTACCAGCACGTTGACCAGTTTGAGGTCCCGGTGCATGTACCCTTCAACATGGATGGTCCTGAGCCCCTCACACAGCTGTACTGCCAGGTTCTGGGTGTAGCTGAAGGCTGCTGCCTGCTTCTCTCGGTCATCTCCCCACCAGGCTGGGCTGTTTTCTCTGGAAAATAGAATCATGGTCAGACATGATTTAGGACAGCCTACTTGTCCACATATTAGCGAGCTCCAGTCTTTGTCAAAAAGGGTTTGGTGGGTCTAGCTTCGAGTTCATATCTCTCATAATCTGTTGCATAGTGGCATTTAATACTAACATGGCTGGAAAGCATTAAGAAGATAGTGATGCATGTGTTTTTGGTAAAAATTGATTTGGGGCCTTAAAGCCTACCTTCCATGTATGCCAAATGTGTTTGAAGTGCATTGCCCATTGTGAAAATCTCAGTGTTACTTAGGATGATGCTTTATCATGGCTTGATCATCTCCAATATATTTCATACTACTGAGGTGATGGGTTTAATTTCATGAGAAAATTCCCAGTTTTGTGCTCCATTTTTCACGTTAAAAAGATTTTACTCCTTCAAAAGCTGGAGAGGTTGAAGATACTGAAACCCAGTTGTTCTAAAAGCCTAAAGGGATACCCTACACGGCTGTTCTGCTTCAGAAGTATTTCCTGGAAGAGAAGGTCATCGACTTGAGGGTACGCTGCCTAAGATTTAGACACAAAATAAACTTGTGCAGCCTTAACGCAAATTTTTGGACAAGATTTGGGACAAACAAAGAAGGCCAAACATGATGACTGCCAACCTTACTTTTTCTGAAACATCTCCTCATCCAGTGTTTTGGGGCAGTACTCCATCACCAAGCCCAGGCACGGGTTGCCGTCAGCATCGTTGTCACCTCGGTATGTCCCAAAGCATTCCACAACATGTAGCCCTTTCAGCTTCCTGAAATATAAGCCAGATGTATACATCAGGATCTTTAAAACTCCATTTGCCCCATTTTCATGTTGAATATTATTGTATTTTGTCGTCAATTTACTCACTGATAGGTTCACCTAATGATCATTCTATAAGTGAAGCAGGTTAAGCTATCTAACAGTATTGTTGAAACACAAGCCATTTTAAGCGCCGGGCACCTGTACCAAGCTTCTTGAGTAGAGTTGACAACCTTGATAAAAAGCTCCTGGCAAATATAAGAAACAAGCAGGCCCATTGACAAAAGAAGAAAGTTAACAAAAACACATCTCAGGTTACTACATTCATTTTGTCCTAAGATAATTCACACCTCACCACAGTATACATCATATGTGCATGTGTGTGATGTTAATTTACCTGAGGTTTTCTGCCTCTCTGACAAAGCTGGCATTGGTCTCACCAGCAGGAAGCTGTTTTGGGATCTTCACAGCTGCCATGAACGTGCCTCCGTCTTCGCTGATTTGAACGAGGTACACACGACCTTGTCCCCCTTCCTTGGGAGGTTTCCAGCTGGACGGTTTCCCGATGGCAAGGTCAAACTCGTGCTTCTTGATGTCAGTAGCGTAGAAGCCACAAAGCTCCTCAGTCAGCTGGATGACAGTTTCCAATTTCGGTTGATAGGTTTTACTTATTTCATCTTCAGATCTTGTCTCATCTTGCATAAGTTGCTTGTCGATTCGTTGCAGCTTAGGAATAGCATCTTTGCATGCTTGGAGATACTGGATAGGTTCTTTCAGATGTTCGTTCACAGCTGACTTGATGCCTTCTCTCTTTGTCATCGTATCAAACACCTGATTGGTAAAGTGCCTAATTACATATTTTTTCCTGTTACCAGGGCGAGCTACCATCTTGTTACGGTTTTTTGCTAAGTCCCCCTGAACCCATTTGATTTTGCGAATAGTGGGCTCAACAATTTTGGGCAGCATATAGGTGTCAAAAAAGAAACTTGCAGCTATTCTACCCAGCAGTTCAAATCTGGATGGAAGTTGTGAATTGATTAGCATTTCTTCAATCACGTCATTGTGTTCTTGTGACAGTTGACCATACTCTGTCCGGAACTTTTCTCTGAGTTTGATATCTGCATCACGGACGCACTGGTTGAAGGCTGAATTGGGGTTACTCTTCAACTGCGATTCAATCTCATTGACAATGGCTGTTATCAACCTTGCAGAGCCGATCTCACTGTCGTGCACCTCTGGGAAGTCGTTCAGTATCTTCTGGTAGACACGTTCCCTGAGAGCCTCATCCCTAAGGAATGCTTTAAGATGTTTCTCAGCTTCTGTCTTTGTAGCTTTCAACAGCTGGTCAAGATCCCGAAAGACCTCCCATACATGCTTCTTGAAATTTTCGAGGCGCCAGCGGGCCCCATCCTTAGCCTTCCTCCTTTCTCTCCGTGTTCCAGATGTACTGTGCAGTTTTAGCCTTACGTATTGGGACGCCTTCTGCAACACAACTGCCACATGCCTGTAAAAATATGAGATTATCCTAAGGCCACAGTAAGTAAATTTTATGGATGACATCAGCTTGTGCATTGATTTTTGCCTGATTTCAGAAAAAAACAAGAAAATTTGTCAACCTTCAGTCAGCGATAGTCAATATATGAAAATGATGAAAACAGATTATTATTGGATTTAGCAGGGTACTTTGGACTGATGCTTATAGCCTTTTGCAGCTTAAACTTACATAGCTTATATTTCGTAAAAAAACTTCTCTGTTACACAACGGCTTGTAATGACCCCCAGTGTGGCTCTTTATGCTTCATTGAAAGTCAAAAAATCTACAGAATGTATTCTCTCGCAGTCATCGTCTGGCAGCTGCATTCAGTCTTTTTCATAGCATGTTTAGACATCACATGCATCATCATCAGGAAAGGCAAATGTTGACCCTTTGAAAGGGTTACGGAAATCTACCTGGGCTGGCTGTCTACCTGGACTGGCTATCACGTCAGGCTACTTGGACCTACGAAAGCCCATTGGGACAAAAGCTGTTTTAGCATTAGGGGTTGTTTGTGCTCAATGAAGAAGCTATGTGAAGGAACTGTATGTGCATGGGCTGTATGTGAAGGAGCTGTGTTTGAAGGAGCGGTGTGTGAAGGGGCTTTGTGTGAAGCAAGTGTGTGTGTTACATAACCCAGAGGTTCTGGGTTCAAATCAGTTGATATTCCACCGATCTTGTACACTTGGGGAGGGCTATTATCACGATTTATCGGGCTGATTGGATTAGTCTTAAGACTTGTGGCTAGTTGGTCAAAGGCATCCAGGAGCCGTTCTTTAGTGGCTGTCATGGTCCAGGCTTCTGCGCCATACATTAGGGTTGACAATTGAATTGTGAGGAGCTTAAAATAAGCGTTCCTAAAGTGCAAGGGTCTGGAACAGCTGCCATTCGGTGCTAACTCAGGTGACCTCAATACGACAGCAATTACCCCAGTTTTGAACCACTTACACTGGGAAGGAAGGACCCCTAGTCTTTTTCGTAAGTGTGGTGGGTTCTTTGCCCTATCTGAGGGAGGGCCCTTACCGAAGCTAGGTACTCTTTTCTCTACCCTAGTGAAGGGAGGAAAGTCGTGCAAGGAGCCCTTCCCAAGGGCACAAGATCGGTGGCATATAAACTGATTCAAACCCAGAACCTCTGGGTTACATGTGTATGTAACATACACGGCTCCTTCAAGTGCAGCTCCTTCACACACTGCCACTTCACATACAGCTCATTGACATAATAACACACAGATCCTTCAGACACAGCTTATTCGTTGAGCACAAACAACCCCTACTGCTAAAAAAAACAGCTTTTGTCCCAATGGGCTTTCGTAGGTCTAAGTAGCCTGACGTGATAGCCAGCCCAGGTAGACAGCCCAGCCTTTTCCGTAAACCCCCTTTGAAAATGTGGTTTGGCGAGAGTTCTAGTTCCGTCGACAAAGCATTGTGAACAGTCTATGTGTTGAGTGTTCGCACCTATGTCTCTATGTTCCGTTTGCCGCATTTGTATGTGGTTTGGCACGTCGCCTGTACTCAGTTGCACGAAATGATGCACGTTTCTTTCTTTTCGTGATAGCGGTTGTTATAATCGATGTAATAATTTCAGAAATCACCCCTACAGAATGTGCTTCTTTCGATGTATTGGTCCAAGTCTGTGTTATCTAGGCCTTAGGGTAATTGGATACACAGTCGCACAGTTGTCGAGTGGAATAGGCTGCCGGGGCATACTGCCCAGTCCCCGACAGTCGAGGCCCTCAAGGCCAGTTTAGCTAGCCTGCCGTAACCCGCACGCTCCCCCCCCCCCTCAGCGATACCCCAGTGGGGTTTTTCGAGGGTAACCAAGAAGAAGAAGAAGAAGAAGAAGAAGATACTGTCAAGCAGATATTGCGTGATTTGTGTGTTTTGCGCACCTCGTGTTGCCAGCTGTTCACAGCTGTCCCTGTTTATAGGGCACACATTGGTGTTAGGGCTGCTCATTGGAAAGCATGTTAAAATACACTCATTCTCCGAGAAAAGCTCGCTCTATGAAAGAAACCTCCCCTTTGTCCCCAGTGCCATCCTGATTCAACAGACATGTTTGGTTTTGGTATTAGTTGATGTTTTTCCCCTTATTTTTGTTAAAGATGTGTTTGTATCTTGTTCAGGCTTTGTGTTTCTTGTTTGTATGTTTGGAACTGTCAATATTATGGGCTTGTTAATATTGTCATGTCACAGCCATGTAAAGTTTTGAGTGCGCAAGCGCGGACTGGCAAGACGTGTTGGACGGAGAGCTCTAGGAAAACATCAGTTTATAGACCCATGCATGCCCAACTTGACTGTTAAGCTTCACAGAACTACGTCGGAAGGTTAGTGGATGCTTCCTGCTGTGGCATTGCTACCATAGGACGTCCAAGTCACCAGTACTGGAAGTCTAAACACAACATTGTGGACGAGACCGACGGCGGCGGCCATATTGGATCTACCATTCAAATTAGAGGGAGGTCTATAGTTACAGCAACAACAGCAAAATGGCCTCGCCTAAAGAAAGTAGGCTGGTTCTCTTCTCCTTTGTATTACTGTCAATTACCGCTCGCATCCTGGTTAATAATGGTCACTCCAACATGCCGGCTAGTAACTTACACTTATGGCGTAAACTCGGCATGCCCACCAGAGACCCCACCGCCAGTGTTGTTGTTGGTCTGTGTTCCTACACCAGAGGCTACGAACTAAACTTATCACTGCATGCATCTCTTCGCCGTGTTTGTTCCCCCGATGCTACCACCACAAAGAACTGTGCTATGTATATGCTACTGTTATGTGGGGACGTTGAACCGAATCCTGGTCCATGTAAACTTCACATGCCAGCCCCCCTGGGAGGCAAACAACGAGACGACCACCTGTGCGGATATTGCGACCTCAGGGTAGACTGGAGTGACTTAGCTGTGTGCTGCGACAACTGCGACATCTGGTACCACCGATCTTGTCACGGTATGACAACCGAAGAATTCGGCAATGTACATGACGTTCACTGGACTTGTTTCAAGTGCAATTCGTCCAATAGTGATAACAACACATTTCATTCGTTCGAACTGGACTCAAATAGTTATTATTTGCATGATACAAGTGACTCTCCGTCGTCCATACCTTCACCATCATCATTTCGTCCCAGTTACCATAGCAGTCCCGTTGTGGTGTCTCCTGACACTGGGAACAATGCACCACGTGATGGCACAGAACCCGACAGCAGCCATTCCACCGACTGTTCTCAGGACAGCGTAACTGCAGGTCTCCTCCCTCCTAAGTCACATAACTGGAGAACTTTGGTAGTCAACGCAGATGGTATCATAGGCAAAGTGGCACAATTTGCCAACCTCGTATCTTATACCAAGCCTGACGCCATCCTCATGTGTGAGACAAAGTTGGGGTCACATCATCACAGTGCAGAGTTTATGCCGCCAGGTTACTCACCGCCGGTTAGGCGGGACCGTGCTAGTGGAGCAGGTGGAGTGTTGATTGCTATACGGGACTGTTACACAGCAGTGGAAGTCGAGCAGCCCAGTGAGATCAAAGCGGAAATTTCATGGACTAAAGTGTCTCTCAGAAATAAGAAGTCACTCTACCTAGGTAGCTACTACAGGACACCTAGTGGCAAACACAGTGAGCAGCTTGATGAACTGGAGAAATCCATCAAACACATCAGAAATCTCACTAAGAACAATCCAGGGAGTACCATTATTCTCGGCGGGGACTTAAACCTGGGAGACGTGGACTGGGAAACAGAATCTATTCCAAAGAACTCTAGAGAGCGTGTGCCAGGTGAACGTCTCATATCCATCTTTAACAACAACCGTGTTTCTCAGATGCAGCGCGAGCCAACCAGGTTTGGTCGTCTGTTGGATTTATTTGTTACATCCAAGCCCAGCCTGGTGAAAACAATGTCAACTCTTCCTGGCATAGCTTATGACCATGACGTCATTGTGGCAGATTGTGACATCATCCCAGCATACACAAAGAAGGCACCGCGAAAGATCTACATCTTCTCCAAGGCCAACTGGGACAACATTAGGGAGCTCTTCGGTGCTTTTGCCCGTGAACTTACTACCAACATCAACCAGCACACCGTCGAAGAGAATTGGTCAGCCTTGAAGAATAAAATTCACGACCTTATTTCCTCACATGTACCGTCCAAGACTACGTCAAAACGTCAGCATCTCCCTTGGATGAACGGCGAACTGAAACGTAAGACCAGAAGAAAACACCGTATGTACAAAAAAGCTAAGAAGTCAAAGAACCCAAAACACCTTGAGCGCTTTCGTCAAGTGAAAAAGGAGACTGCCCGTGATCTCAAACGCGCCAGATCCCAGTACATTAACAACTCCATCAAGGAAGGACTAGATGAAGGGAGCCAGAAACCCTTCTGGAAGTACATTAAAGCCCAACGCCAGGACTTCATTGGTGTTCCACCCCTCAAGCACCAAGGAAAACTGTTCTCAGATGCTAAGGACAAAGCCTTCATCTTGTTGCAGGAGTTTAAGTCTGTGTTTGTGTCAGAGGTATTGAACTATGTCCCTTGGATGGGTCCTTCACACCCACCCATTTCTGACCTTACTGTGCACTCAGCTGGAGTTCGTAAACTCCTTAATGCCGTAAAACCGCACAAAGCGTCCGGCCCTGACGGGATCCCGAATCGCGTACTCAAGGAACTAGCTGGCGAGCTAGCCCCTTTGCTTGCAGCCCTCTTCAACCAGTCACTACAACATGGGAGTGTCCCAGAAGACTGGACTAAGGCCATGGTAACTCCTGTCTTCAAAAAAGGCGGAGTACATGATCCGGGCAACTACAGGCCAGTTTCGCTAACCTGTGTAATATCCAAGCTCATGGAACATGTCTTATGTAAGCACATCCTGAACCACCTAGAGAAACACCATCTCCTCACAGACTTCCAACATGGATTTCGCAAAGCCCACTCTTGCGAAACCCAACTGCTTCTCACCGTCGACGATCTCGCGTCAGCTTACGACAAGAAGGTGCAAGTGGACATGGGTATCTTGGATTTTAGTCGTGCTTTCGACACGGTACCGCACGAGAGGCTCCTCAGTAAACTCGCTCACTACGGCATTAAGGGTCCCATCCTGCGATGGATCAGCTCTTTCCTCCAGGACAGATCCATGTGGGTGGTAGCAGATGGCGAGTGTTCCCCGTCAACGCGTGTCCTCTCTGGAGTTCCTCAAGGCACGGTCCTCGGTCCGATTTTGTTCCTGGTATTCATAAATGACTTACCATCTTGCCTGACACCTGGAACTACTGCTAGGCTCTTTGCCGACGACTGTCTTGTGTATCGAGAGATCCACGGGCAGGAAGACCAAGTAATCCTGCAGAGAGATCTCATCGCATTACAGGATTGGGCAACTACTTGGGGCATGAAATTCAACCCTAAGAAGTGTAACACGATGTCCATCACGCGTAACAAGAACCCTCTCACTTGGATGTATGAGATGTGTGGCGAGTTACTCCAACAGACAGAGAAAGCCAAGTATCTCGGTGTCACTTTCAGTAATGACCTGAAATGGTCATCTCATGTCAACACAACAGTGAAACGGGCCAACCATACACTTCACTTTCTCAGTCGAAATCTCCGCTACTGTCCTCGACAAGTCCGCGAGACTGCATACTTCAGCCTAGTCCGCTCCACCGTCGAGTATGGGGCAGTCGTCTGGGATCCTTACCTGAGAAAGGACATCGACGCACTTGAAATGGTCAACAGAAGAGCGGCACGGTTCGTGACGAGTAACCACCGCAGGTCTGATGTCAGTGTTACTGCCCTCCTACAGGACCTGAAATGGCCGTCACTCCAGTCGCGACGTCAGGTCGCACGACTTGTAATGATGTACAAGATTACCAACAGCCTTGTGGCTATCCCGCCTATTCACCTCATCCCAGCACACATGAGCACCAGAGCCAAACACTCTCACAAATACCGAACCCTACGATGCAGTTGTGATACAGCAAAGTATACCTACTACGCCAGGACAATTCCTGAATGGAACAACCTCTCAGCCCACATCGTCGAAAGCCCCTCACTGGACACTTTCAAGAACAGGCTGCTGTCATCGCATACATGTACGTAGTCCAGCCGCTGCGCCTCCCCCATCCGCGCGATATTCCTGTGGGAAGTTTGCGGATTAGGAACTAGAACTAGAAGTTTTCATGTCTCCTTCGTTATTTGTCAATATTACGGCATATTATATATTGGGCACATTGGATATGCCGTGAGTCAATATCATGGCATATTATAGCTCGAGTTGTATCGGATATTTACGTGACTTGTCGTGTGACAGTCAAATAAAGTCTTAATGCTTCTTTGCATGTCGTCCGCTCATAATATTTCCCAAATAGCTGCTATATTCTCTGCAATTTGGATCATTTGGGTTTCGTTTCGTTCTTTTTGTTCATCGTATTTGATGTTTGGGACTGTCAAAATTGGTAACCGTTATGACTGACGCAGCGGAAGTTACAGAATTGTGATTGAACAGATGTGTGGTGTTACGACAACAGCTAACATTGTGGACCAACCAACTGTTTCTGGTATTCCTGACAAATTTTGTTCTACTTTGAGTATCATAATTATCACATACCTATAGTAAATTTATGGCAACATCTGATGCCGCGGGCCAATGGTTATTGGTTTATCAGAGGAATGTACATGTAGAGTCAATTCCGAGTCACCGAGAGGGTTTTGAAATAATATTTGTATTAAGTTTGAACTATTCTAAGTAAAAGAATATTTCAGTCACTAAAGTTCTAAATTGTTCAAACAATTGAAAATGAACGTTTGAACATGTTTGAACCTATCTGGATATGTTGGAAACATTGGGAAAGTAATGGTACAAATATCTCTTTATTTAGAACAATTTAGAAACATCTATGTGTTTTTGTTATTGTTGGAAAGTCATGTGATCACATGTTCCAACAATTTGTGTCATTTTTTCGCTCCATAAAAACTTTTATTACCCCCATAAACCAAGCTGCTAAGCTGTGCCTTTTGTTTAGGTTTTGTATTTTTAGATTTTCTGCAGCAGACATTGGTGAGTCTTTTGTGAGAAGGTTTCAGACAGACACAATTTCCTGTACTTGGCAGGGATGTGTGAATTACCCTCTTCCCAGCCCACTGACCCAGTTTCATCATTTTGTTTCAATGTTCGAACATATGATCACATGTGATCACAAATGATGAATCTATGTTGGAACAGTTTAGAAACTATCAGAAATAATGACTTTGATGTTAGAAATGTTTCTAACATGTTTGAATACTGTAGAAAATATTTAGAACATCACAATGATGTTATTAATAGTTCTAAACAGTTACTTAATATCACAATAAGAATGTTATAAAGATTTCCAAAATGTTGGAACAAAAGGCAAGAAACACCCTCTTGGTAATGTGGAATTGACTCTAACAGTATTGTTGTTGATAAATAATAAACACAATGTCACACACCACTGAAAACAACACAACTGACAGACCATAATTATGTCACAAAATGTGTTACCTACGGTCACTTGTTCAGAATCTGCTCTGTCATGCAATACAGAGTTCAACATTTTGCCCTCTTTTATAATTGAAAATCATTTTCTACACAACATTCATTTTGGAGTTTTGCATAATCTATTAGTTTTTTTTTATTCAAAAATTTAAACAATACCCCCCCCGTAATACAATATGACAAAGAGGTAGCACACTCAAGTACAAGACTTATTTTGACGCTTACCCCTTACATAAAAAAGCATACAATCATACTTTACAGAGACACATTGTACATAATATAACAAGAAAAGATAAACGCAAGTCCAGTTTCCCACCCAATGATGAAATAATTGGACACATTACAAAAAGTGCCAGGACAACTGTGTTTTAGAAACGCTTAGTTGCAGTGATGAAGTTTTGGGTTGTTAACAGAATATTGGGTTTAACAACAGATGAATATAGAGGACTACTACGGAGTAAAAGGGAAACTTTAGTGTTGTCCGATAGTGATATGAAGTCAATGGTGTGTCCTAAGAGCCTGGAGAGTTTGCCGAGGAGGGCTGAGCGTTGGGCATTGTACATCGGGCAGTGGAGTTAATAATGTGACACTGTTTCGCGTTGGCACCCGCAGTTACATGCTGGGCCGTTGAGCAATCCTCGAGTAAAGAGACTGTGGTTTAGACTACAGGTGCCAAATTGAATGCGAATCTATTAGTTACTTACTAGGTTCCTAAATTTATTGTTATTTATACTCACTGGTACTGGAGCTCCAGTTTGCGCTGCAGACTCTGTGGAAGCAGCTTGTCCAACCCGTCCAGCAGCCTGGAGAACTCTGGAGACAGCTGGCCAGCTGGACTCACAGCCTGAGAATAAATATGGTACCTATTATAATTATTATTATTATGCATTTTCCAATGGTAAGTGAATTCGAGTTTATAAGTGACCCTGACTAAATATTGGACAGAGTGGAAGGCATAAAGTTCATATTTCAAACAACCAATATGCTGCTATCACTCAGTTTATGTCATAATGTAATAGCCTTTCAGTGAGCTATAAAATTGTGTCAAACGTCTCAATGAATTATTGTTTTGTTTATCAAAACATATCTCAATATTCTGGCTGTACATGGGGTCAGAGAACAAGGCTTTCAAAAATTTCCATTTTCTGTGGCCTGGCCACATAATTATTGTTTCCACACAGTACAATGTAATTCCTATTAAATGAGGATGCCATATAGATATAAATTACTCTACTGGCATGTACATGTACATGTATTAGTTATTGGCAATACCTTTTCACATGAGAGGAAGAACACTTGATCATCTCTCAGCTCTGGGAAGTGGTCCCTCAGTTTCTTTAGGTAGTCTTTCCTCACCTCCTTCTCTTCCTTATCATTCTCTTTCATGTCCCACTTATTGCAGACAAACATGGTGGATTCGAGGTCGAACTGAGACACGTCCCCCCAATGGTGTTTCTGGCACAACTTTAAGAGACAGGATAGCTGAAGTGGAAAAGAACATAACTATATGATTAGTATTTATTTGAAAGTGACAAAAACAACATCCCATATTTAGTGAATCAGGTAACAAACACAAAAGTTGTACAAATAATAGATTAATACGGACTGCGGGTACCCTAATTGGGGTGAGGCGACCGCACCAAAGCCTACAGCACAGCTGCAATAGAAACCATAGAACAAGAGGGAGTGACAAAGGACGCATCATCCTTCCACTTTATTAAGCTTATGGTGATGATTGGCACCAAGTTATATTTATTATGCAGCTCCAGGGCTAGCTGAGAGCACAGAATGATTATCAAAAAAGAGATGAAAGAAACAAATTGATACTATTAACATCTAACTTTGACCACAAGATGGCATATTTAATGTACAAACCCCATCTGCCAACTCATCCTCCATGCTGCCATCTGTTGTTGAGGCTGAAGCTGGTGTCAGGGGACTGGCACTGTTGATCACATAGATGAAGGCACAGGTGGAGGACAAGACACCCGCCACAACTTCATCCATCTCTTCAGTTTCCGAAATACCAGGGCCATCAACAAGACATATTCCACCCTGGAAAATCATAAAACATAATGCATAACTGTATTGTAAAGATTTATCTACAACTTAGACCCACCCTGAAAAAGAATGTAGTTTATATATCATAACTGTCATATGAAATCTACAGCAGAAAAGGATTCCCAAATGATAACATGACAATTGATAACAAGGCACTTGACACAAACCTTCCCACTTCACTCAGGTGAAAATGCGGGCTGTCCCTCTGATAGGACATTCAATGGAGGTCACCTTGAACATGTTAAAGAACCCACCACACTACTTAAAACAGTAAGGGTCCTTCCCTGGATAAGTGGATCTGTCTGAATATTCACAATATACTGTTCAGTGTAACTTATAATGTTCAACCTGGTTTGTCAGGCCAAGAGGCAGTTTACTGGCTATGCAGTAAAAAAACAAATTACTGCAGTTCCACATATCTTTGCCAAATGATTTTACCTTCACAGCTGGTATTTAACTGTGTTTGTCATTGATTATGCAAATAAGATCCTCAATTGCATAAACTATGTTGATCTTCTCCTCCATCCAAATAACAGACGTACACAATGTTCATAAAGAAGCATTTTCTGGTAATTTATACAAATGAGGTCCTCCCTAACTAATGAACTTACTACCGAACTAATGAGCCCAAAATGGAATGGTTTCCAGGTCTCACCTATCCACTTACCAAATATCAATACAATCCATCATTCTGGAGTTATGCTGGTCAGCTACACACACAAACACACAAACGGTACGAAAAACATAACCTTCTAGCGAAGGAAGCAAACCTGAAGGGATTCAAGAGGCCACTCTATGACAACTTTTTGGACGTCGGAGGCTTCCTGTTTTCCCCATCTGTGCACGTAGGATGCAAGTTCCTCCTTCTTTGCCCTGTCCGCATCTCCCAGATCAATGACTGTGGGATCACTTCCTTTCAGGTAGACTGTTGCTTTCTTCACAATACCATGCCGGACAAAGCACAGAGTAGATGTACTGGCCAGATGGGACACCGGCAAGATGTCCTCCCCCAGCAGCAAGTTGAGGAGGCTGCTCTTCCCTGAAGAGGCCTCTCCTATACATCAACAATAAATTTAAATGCAGTGACACCAGCATTAGTTCCCTACTTACAACATGTCTGTTTTTGCTGAACAGTCAACCTCAACTATTGATAATAATAGTTTACTTGAAGCTACAGGTACTAGTCTTGATGAGGCTAATAAACTCTGTAACGAACCTATAACAGAAAACTGTGACAGTCACTTCATCTATGACCATTCATGTCATGAAGATTTTTGTTCCATAATGATCCCATTACTTAAGTTACCCACCTGATGTTGATTTGAGAGAAAAAAAACTCTGTAAATCTACTAAAATTTGTCATAATTGCAATCTCATTCAACTCACATCATGCCAGTCTTACTAACCTACGACTAAGATGGGGCAATCCTTGTTCTGCAGAAATGCCTTCACGTCCTTCAAGACCACTTGGAGATTTTGGCCAAAAAATTCCTTCATCTTTTGTTTGTCGTCAGCATTCATGGAGTCAACAAACTCGCAGATTTTGTCGTAGATTTGAATCAGACCTTCCCGCTTCTTTCTGTTGTTAGATGTAGCTTGCCGCAACATTTCCGTAATCTGCCAAAGACATTGAGACCATAAAGTCATGACGGCTTCACAGACACACATTGTTTTTAAGTTTCAATTTGAGTTGTGTTGGTGCAGCCCAGATTCCATTTGATTCACTCACTGAATGATTGTCATGTCATATCTGATCATTGATTCATCTATTCATACATTCATTTATTCATTCATTCATCCAATCAATCAATCAATCAAACAGTATTTCATTCAAACCCTCCAATTTGAATGTGTGAAGTTCTGTAGTCACCCAAGAAAACCCCTTTTTGGTAGGATTGCAATTTCCAAGTCATGGTTGTGACTACATTCTGTTAGTCTCTACCAGACTCCGGATCGCTGGAAAAATCGTAGAAATGCCTAGGATCGCGTGCTGTTCCCTGGCCGGTTATATTCCTCTGGCCGGCTTACTCCTCCGCCAACATTGACAAGGGGACGCGATAGTGAATCATAGGAGCCGATGCAACTTGATTGGAAGAGGCGTTTATTCCATGATGCTCATTCAAGTACAGCCATGATAGAAGAGACCGAAGAGGATCATGGGATCCCTGACAGTGAAGGCAGTGACGTCACTAACTCATCAACATAACCCAATGGCGTGATTTCTCTTTATCTTCTTATTTCTCTCTTTCTCCTGTTTACAAAACTATCGTGTGCTAAAAATTGGGAAGAACAATAAATGCAATGTCTAAAAAAATCAAAGCCTGTTGTCTACTTTTCGTAATGAATGGTACAAATACTAAAAATCTGCAAGGTGTGCATTAACAATAGTGAAGTCCATGAAATAATCCCCTTAACAATACTTGGGAAATCTAGATCTAATGAAAAGACAGATATAACATTACAATGTACGTGAAGAAGAGTGTTGACTAATGAGGTAAGGTTTGTTAAACACAATATGAAAGATAACATGTAACATCAGATTGTGAATACATTACGGACAAATGAAGATAACAGTTGAACTGAAATAGATTGTCAATGTTTTTTCTGCGAGATAACAATGTCTAGCTACCATAAAGGGAAAATACAATATCGATTATCTGCAGAAGAAAGAGAAAAAAAAATACTGGTAAAGCAGAGTTCTGTTTGGGCAAAGTTCGTGACTGTCAAAGTTCTGTGACTCTCTTGGCCGGAGGTGTTAACAGTTACAGTTCGGCGTGAGCGATGTTCTTCTCGGCTGGAGCATAAAGTGCCTCTTGGCTGGTATACAGTGCAGTGTAGATGATATTCTTCTGAGCTGGCACAGTTCAGCGGTGATCAGACGAAGTTTGTAGAGCGGAGTTCGTGGGGGAAAGTCCGTGGGCGGTCCGCGTCAAATCGGGTAGAACGTTACGTTGAAGGTTGAACGAAAGAAACATGGCGGTTGGTGAATTTTGACGTTGTACTCACACGGCCGGGGGACACTGGGAAGATTCGGGGTTTTGCCGGATAGGTAAGCCGAGTACTACTCCCTGCGACTTCTATGAGTCCTCTGGGGGTTGTTCAGCGAAGCTGGCACAGGGATGAGGTGTAGACACGCATAACTTCCGACCAAGGGCTCCGCTGGGGAGCTAAGACCAGATCCCCTCCTGCACAAGTGATGGCGCCATTGTTGACCTACACCCTCATTTGCTAGTGGCTTCCCGTCCACTCAGAGTGCGATCTCCCCTGCT
Source organism: Branchiostoma floridae x Branchiostoma belcheri (assembly GCA_019207045.1). Lineage (NCBI taxonomy): Eukaryota > Metazoa > Chordata > Leptocardii > Amphioxiformes > Branchiostomatidae > Branchiostoma > Branchiostoma floridae x Branchiostoma belcheri. Next base: position 433,206 of record CM033039.1, read on the forward strand.
CAAAGTTCGGGTTTGGGCCTGGGTATCGTTTCCCAGCCGCTGCACACCACGCCAACATTGACAAGGGGACGCGATAGTGAATCATAGGAGCCGATGCAACTTGATTGGAAGAGGCGTTTATTCCATGATGCTCATTCAAGTACAGCCATGATAGAAGAGACCGAAGAGGATCATGGGATCCCTGACAGTGAAGGCAGTGACGTCACTAACTCATCAACATAACCCAATGGCGCTCTATTTGTTCCATTTCTACGATTTTTCCAGCAATCCGGAGTCTGGTAGAGACTAACATTCTGTAACTGTAAGCAGCAACAAATAATCAGGGCTGAGGTACAATGTGAACCAGTCAAAATTGCCATGAGGAAGGTGACAGACAAAACGTGTGGTGTAAATAAAATTTGTGGAAAGAGAGACGTCTCTTTATTCGGTGACGTACAACCTGATGAAAATATTCACAGATGACAGTTGTTTACTTCCACCTGACTTACAGTATGAATGGTATGAAAAACTGACTACGATCAGAGTTCAAGAAGATGCTCTTGCCTTCCCAGAGGTAATTTAAGGCCAAGGATTACATGGCTTGCATTAGCTACTTTCCAAGCAGAGGCGCCGGCTCTGACTGGTTTTTAATGTCTTCTTAGGCATTTCTGCTGCAAGCCAAGGAACGCTATGAGGGACAGAAATGTCTGGAGGGAAATAGTGGACCTGGTCCGGGCACCCGCCTGTGATGATGAGACATTTTTTGCCAATCTTTCTTTTTTGTCACATTTTCTTTTTACCAACCTGCCAAATGTTTAAGTAAGCTGAGCAGTGAGCCCCCTGAAGGACCGGCCCACTATTGAATTAATGCCATCCATTTTGCCATGTATACAATCATGTACCACCTCACCTAGTCCCATCCTCTTCATGTACCAAATAAGTACCAATTGGAACTGAAAACTTCACATTAAGAGACAGAGATCATAATATTACGCGTATAAAGCTGGCAGTTTTTAGGTGTACCTAGATGTTAATTTTCTCACCTGTCCAGGACGTCTGCTTGCTGCTGCTGCCTGAAGCTCCCTGATCCTCCTCTTCAGTTCTGCCCTCGCCTCCTCTTCCTCCATCTCCTCGGTTTCATCCTCGGTCATGCCAAACTTTTCTCTGAGAAGCCGAGTCATCTTACCAAGCTTCATCTGGTCGATCTCCTCCTCTGTGGGAAGGGCTGTACTCTTCTGAGCCATTGTTGTGCCTAGAGTTCATAATACCTCATGTTACATGTTGAAAACGTCACAAAATATAAGTGAAGAGTAATTTTGGTAGCCCTGAGAATAAGATCACAATGCTGCCATTATCATTATAGGAATGTGTCACTGACATATTTGGTATTCACAGAATGAAGAGAACTACATACTTTTGAAACATACAACTTGATGTCATATTCATGTAGAAAACAACATATATTTCAGTTGTGTTTACATGGATTTTGCATAATTCAGAGTATCATTCATGTACAAAATTGAATTGTCACTAACACCTTTAAAAATTTTAATGTTTCACCTGCTGATTCTATACATCACATGTTTAAAATTGTGAAAAACACTAAAATTACAGATTTTCCTCATTATGTAAATAAAGACTTAATTATGATGATGATGAAATTAAGACATAATTTGTATAATTAGTATGCCATTCTGTACATTTGTCTTAACTACCTGCATAGATATAACACTACTTCACCATCACCTGGGGTAACCTATATCCATTGTATCTATTACAGGGTATTTAGGGATACCATGTTGATGGACGGTGGTTTCAAAATGCAATATTTTCAAAATATTGCAATTTGAGACCACTACCCACTGACTTGATATCCCGTAATGCCCTGTTTAAATACAACGGATATAGGTTACCCCACCAAAAGTTACGCTAGCCCTCCCCCCACTTAAAAAGTTTCGATAGCCCTCCCTCCCCACTAAAAGGTTTCGATAGCCCTCTCCCCCATTAAAAAGGTTTTGATAGCCCTCCCCCCCATTAAAAAGGTTTTGATGGCCCTTCCCCCTAAAAAGGTTTTGATAGCCCTCCCCCCATTAAAAAGGTTTTGATGGCCCTCCCCCCACTGAAAAAGGTTTGATATCCCTACCCCACTAACAAGTTTTCGAAAGCCCTCCGCCGCTTAAAAAGCTTTGATAGCCCTCCCCCGTATCTAAAAATTTTCGATGGCCCTCCCCTCCTAAAAAAAGTATCCATGCCCCCCAGTCTCCATGTCAGAAAGTAGTCAGCAACCGTGTTACTGTAAATTACAGTTGTAGGTAACTGTTAGTTTAAGGTTATACAGCCATAAAACCGTCGATTGTTCATTGTAATTGTGTACTACGTACATTTGTATAGATAAGTAAACTAACGTTACCTGACGTGACAAGTTCGGTATGCACTGTCAATGCTGCTCAGGAATGCAAATTTAAAGCAAGTCGGTAAATTTAATTTTCTTTAAACACATCCAAACTTAGAAAATGGCGTCAGCAAAAGTGCGAAGAGCCCCACCTACAGTGAGTAAATACCTGCCTGCCATTTTTAGCCCTTTGAACTTTCCGCATCATGACCCATGAAAGAGTGGCGTCGGATAGCCAGTTGGCGCCCGCGTCACGCGTACATACCTCATGGACAGGTTCTTTCCACCATGATCAGACCTGAAAACTTTCAAGCGTTACATGTGTAACATGTACAACACCGGCCGAAAAAATGTCCTTTCTCTGTTTTCCATCAGCACTCGAAGAGTCTGTTAATGAGTGACTTCAAGCAGGTTAAAAATATTTAAGGTCAGAATTGAACCTCCTTGATTTTTGTCATGTAACGGTCGGTAATGAGCGCTAGCCGCTGTAAATCCATCACTGTACTAGCAAGTGTTGTAGAGAGTGGGCACGACTGCTAGAGGGCCCTTGTCTAGAGAATCGCGCACACCTACAATTAACGTTGCGTATAAATGTTACCTGAAAGGTGCCAAAGTTCAGTATGCGCTGTCACCGCTGCTGAAGACTGCAGGCGAACCGAGAGGCGTGACTAGAAGTCTGGTCTGAACACCGCCAAATTCCGAAAATGTCGAACGAAAGGGGCGAAAATGAAAGTCACTCACAAAGACACCCAAGTTAAAAATAGCGAAGTCACGTGTTACAAGTAAGTCGACACCTATTGGTTGTTAAGTAACGGACCCACTTTTAACTCTTTATGTAAGCAGGGCGAAATGAACTTCATTGTGTTTTATACTTTTCGTGTATTATTTGGTATCACTTTAGTAGGGCTAAAGTAGGTTGTTGTTTTGATTAGTGCCACAGAGCTGTAGCCAGAGTGTGAAGTGTGGAGATTTACATTTTGATTACTGTCGTCTGGAGACGAAGGTTCGTCTCCACGTGACAGGTGTAAATGTTTCACACCAAAGCCATAGACAGAACTAACAGTGTAAAACATAGACGGTAGTCGCCCAGCTTTGATATCTAGAACAACAGAGAGACTTCAAAAGCATTGTCACCTCTATAGTATGTATGAATACGTGAATTTGTATCAATAAAACAATCCTGGACAAGCTTGCTGGTAGGGGAGAGATCGTGATCAGTCGTGCGTGGAGTGCAGACACGAGGATGTAGCTCTCCGTGTGTGTGCGGAAAATGGCCTGTGTCTCTGCGTGTTGTTTTTCCCTTCTGTCTTAGACTCTCCGCAGCAATTCCAAATAAGAACCCGGGGGGCCACAACATCGCCCCCCCTTTCTTACATGTACACGTCATGACGGGTTCCCTTGCCGGGTATTTACGCAGTTGTGCCCTATCAGCGGTAAATATTTCACACGCGGCATTAGTCTTAATCCCAGCTGCAAAACTACGACGGTCCGTGTGCATGTAACGTCGGAGACATGGCGACTTAAAGATCCTACAGCAATAGGCGTGTAACAGGTGGGTTCAAGTGACACCAACTGACCTTTCGAATTCAGCGGTGGCGCTTGAACCCACCTGTTACACGCCTTCACCTGTTGGACCGTTTCTTTCCGACATGGCCATACGTCAGTAGATTTACATTACAACAGACCCAAAATTGGGACCCATGAGTCCAAACACGTAGACATCGGATGAATCATAAGACTTACTCTGTCAAAGATTATGTAAAACTTACACTAGCTTGTCGACTTGATAAAGATGCATATCTTAGCAGATTATAAGACGATGGTGTAAAATTACTTACCCGACAGTTTAACAAGATAGGAATGGGAAAGAGTATCAGACTGTCCCGGTCAGAACCGGTCGGCTTGACTCCAATGCAAGTGCTGACTGAGTTAAGGTGCGAAAATGAAAATGACGGTTGTAAAAAAAAACAGGTTAGAAATAGAAGAGTCATGCATGTATCACGCGCCACCGGATAGTCAACACCTGGGTGCTGATAAAAATGGACTTTAAACTGTCAACACGTCATGTCGGGTTCTCTTGTCGGGCATACCAGTTGTCTAAAGTGCCCTGTGGTGTGTATTAGGCGTTTCCAAATGGATAACTCTTGACTTTCACGTCAAACGCTGTGTATGTCGCAGACATGACCACGGCCTTTTAGCATCATTCTATTTTAACATGTTAACTAATGGTCATGTAACACGTAATAAAAGGCATTTTTTTCCAGACTGTTCTTGCAAGGAGTCCGAATGAACGTTTATCTACTCATAGGCTAACGGTACAAAACACAGACATACACAGGCACACGTACACGCACACACATAGACACACATAAATAGATTCATACACACACACACACACACACAGTTGCGCCAACTGCCCCCTTGCGGGGAGTGGCTGAAGTGCCATGTATTGGATGTGTGTGTGTGACACAGTGTGTGTGTAATGTAGATATGGCTTTTGAAATCCCACAGTGTGCAACAATTTGAAGTTTTGGTAAGTTAACAAAGTTTTCTTGTCTTCTCTTCAAGGTCACACACCCTAAAATTGACCTTGACCTTCGTCCTCCCAATCCCTATCCATATACCATATATCATTAGACTTGTCATACTCGATTATGAGTGGCTGTCCATTACAATCCATCCAGTGGTTCTGAAGTTATGCTGACCACAATTATCCGGAAAAACAGACACACCTTAACAAGAACTCCATTCTTAAAGGAGGTAAAAACGTGTCTGAGTCAGGGTTGTAGAACTTCAATTATTAATGTCAATGGGGGGAGGGCACTTTTCTACGTAATAAGATGAAACAACTCTATTCCATTCCATACCATAGATGCCGCAGTGGCGCGAGGACGCCATGAAGTCTAATTTTTGTGGTTACAATGGGCCTGGGTGAAACATCTTACCGATTGCACCACACCGTATGCCACATTGCTATGCAAGACGACTACAGGGAGTCGAGAATTTCTTGTATAGATATTTAGGTACTGTATATACTAAAGGTATGTTCTAGTGAAGAAACTTGATCAAGTTAAGAAAGCATGACAACCCACACTGGACCCGAGCTGTGGAGTTTTATTGGGCTTCGTTCTATTGAACAAATCTTTAGGTAAGTATTCACAACGGGCAGCAGATATACAGAACACGGTGCTACAAAATGGAAAACTACACAAAAATGTCCCAAATATGTCACACGCACAGACCTCTGCCTGGAGGGTACTACAGAATAGAAGAATGGAAAATTCATACTTGGAAAGACACCTTAAACCACCGCAAACATTAACCATTTTACAGTAAACCCTACATGGCTGTTTCAACCGTGAACATATTTTCAACGTGAATTAGTTAACGCTAGTTCACCTTTATCCATGAAAAAAGAACCTATATCCGTTGATTTTTGAAAAGAGGTATTAGGGATATCAAGTCGACGGACGGTGGCTTCAAACCATTGCAGTTTGAAACCACCGTCTCGACTTGACATTCATAAATACCCCGTATCTAAAAGCAACGGATATAGGTTACCCTGTGGATCAGCCATTTGACTGGCTTTGGAAACTGCTGGCATATCATGGCACAAGATGAAGCGACGTGTAACCTTATATTTGCGTGGACCAAGCCAAGATGGGAAAGTTTTAGGGTCCAATCATATGATCATTCCGTGACCTAAATTTTCTTAGTAAACGGACAAATTTCGCCAAATCTACAGTTTTTCTAGCTTTATGCAAAATTGCATTTTTTACACCATTTCTTAGTAAAAATTTACTGAAAACTCTCTCTTCTGAGGTATGTTTGCCCTTGACCTGCACTTGTCCTTGACCTTCTGAACTTTCCAATATGGCGACCACCTGTTAGGTACCCAGCATGCTTTGTGAATCCAACATGGCTGCTAACCAGTTAGGGGCGTGGTCGGCTGTTTCCATGACGATGGAAGAATAGAACAGTGAGTAGAGAATCAGCAGTTTTGGTATTTTGTTACCCAAGGAGACGTAATATGATTATTGTCGACCATTTTCTGTGAAATTTATGGTGGATTATCTACTGCTTGATGCAGAGTTGTTATTATGACATGTTTTTGTGTACTTTATCATTATTGAGAAGTCTTGTTGAGTAAATTTGATGTCATCGATGTACATGAATAGGTCAGAATAAACAGAGCTGGAAAATCCAAGTGTGTGTGTGTTTATTTTCATTCCCCTGTAGTCCAGTTTTCCTGTAGGAATCACTTTGGGATAAAAAAAGGGGTTGCTTTCAAAAATGGCATGAAGTTTTCATGTTCCTTTATTTATGTGTAATTTTATTATAATAGCTGCAGTATTTAGAGGTGAGGGCAAGTTTTGCCAAAGCCCGACCTTTACTTAAAATCTCAATGTAGATCCTCTGAAAAGTGACCTTGAAAAATCCAGGGGTGATCTGATTTCACTTGACCTTGATCTTTAGTAGTTATTCCATAGAATGCTAACAAGGGTCTGCATGGGGGGGTCCATACCTTTGTTTATCTGTTAATCGGACTGATTCTTAAGTCCAAGGTCATTGCGTAGATGATATGTATTACTTTCTTGACTTATATCATACTGTCATACGTCATATATTTGTATTACTTTCCTGATGTATCTTATATCATACATTTGTATCAATTTCCTTACTTATATATTTTATTTTTGTATTACTTTCCTGACAAAGTTGAAAGTTTCCTGACTTCGCTTAACAAGAGCCTCTGTTAGCCACTTTAAAGCTGAAGGGACAACCCTACCATATTGTACTCTGTTCTAAATCTACAGGAATATTCCACACTCTGGCTACGAATGAGATAATATCAAAAGAAAAAAGAGACACTTTGTAGGCCACACATCTTTGTTTATTAACTGCAAAACAACATTGACAATGCCATATTTGTAATCAGCACACCAGTATATATACTTTCTGTTTTAATGTTATTCTGTGCACAAACATATTTGTTATTTTACCAGACACTAACAATTATTATTAAGTTATTACCAGTTTTACATGTTAAGAAACCAGGCTGAAGTTTACATTGCAGTTGATTATTTGACAAGGAATTTTTACTACATGGAAATCCTGAAAAAGGATGGTCGATTGAATAGGCTTGCCACGTGATGCAGTGTTAGCACTAAGGCAGGTTAGATGCTGGCTGGGCAGCGTTGGTTACATACAGTTACCAGGGTTGAGGCTTTGAGTTTTGGGATATGTAAATTTAGCCAGGAAAAAAATTACCTCTGTTTGGTTGTGTTTTGTAAAAGTTTGGAGTACAGTTTACAAGTTTGGAACGAATTGTTCTGTAACATCTTTCAACCATTCTGGTAACTTATGCACCACGCATGACAACGACTGATTTAGCCACTTTCAGTCACAGGCTTTCTGATCAACTACTTCAAGCTTTGACATGTCAAACCCATCTGCCGCCAACTTGCCACTAAGCATTTTCACTGTGTAGTCATCGAGAGCGCGCTGGCGGCCAAGGATCCACACGGTTTCGGCCTTGATCATGGCTTGGCTGTCGATCTGTTTGCAGGAGTAGATCAGGGCGTAGTTGATGTAGTCGGTGTCCCATATGCTGTATTCGTTTTCACCTGGAAGAAAAGTAATAAAAGCAAATTCCTCAAAGGTCTTTTCCTAGTTCATCATATCCCATTGTGCCCTACACACACAACAGCAGAAATACACAAAAAATATACAAATACTAGTATACACACGCAATCACACACGCAGTCACACACACAGAGACACTCAAACACACGCAATCACACACGCTCACACATACACACACACACACACATACACAAACACACACACACACATTCACACACAGTCAAGCCCACACATTCATCTCAAACAGAACACAAATGGCGTGATCAGCCAGCAAAAAGAGGACGGACACAACACCTAATCAAGTAAAGAATATTACACATGGAATTACAGGTACACTATACCCATTGACAGATAGAATGACAAAGTGATGCAAACTTACGTAGAATGTCGCCACCAACTTCTACCAGCAGCTCGAGGGACAGTTTATTTGGAGCCGCAGAGTCGATGACCGTGGCGATACCAGGGACTCTTGCGAGTTCTCCAGTAATCTTGTTGCTGAAAGAAAAGATAATGTTCTATTCAATACAAATCATAACTGCATCAAAATAAGTATCAGGTGTGTTCACTAACCAGTGATCATATTACATCAGAAGTGGATTTATTGGTTGGTTACTTTTTATTCATCAATAAAAGAACATCTATTACATTCTGTACTAGATGCCTTGCCTTGCACCACAAAGGACAATAGTTTTTTCCTATGGTATTGTCTGACCATAGGAACTATCCTAACATGATTTACATTTGTGTAACCTTTTGCATATGATCCTAACGACTTAGTGGTTAAACCAGTTTTTCTAGTTAGCTGTACTGGTATTGAATTGTTCTGACTCAGTTCATTCTGCTGTTGCTGAAGAAGAGTGATGGATGTCACTCGAAACGTCCGGAAGTAAATATCCGTTTTTTATCCAGTTGTAGAGATTGAATTGTATTTGAATACATTCTGTACTGTGTCAAGTCCCCATACCCTGCTGTACTGTTATTAAGATATTCCGGAAAATTGTTATTGTGGGTGATCATGGGGTTTTCCATGTGCACAATTCTGACAATAGAGTCCCAATTGGTCCAACCCGTTACTGAAGCCTCACAAGAATATATTAAATGATGACAAAAATACATGACAAGAACTGTACTTACAGTCCGATGTTTTCAACCACAATGGCATCGCTCTCTCTATAGTAGATGGCCCGGCCGCATTTTAGCTGCCGCTCAAACACGGAATTGAACCTTCTGATTTGGTACCATGATCCAATGTACTACATGCAGGGAAAAATAACACACAATGAGACAAAGGTAACATACGTTAGCATTTTGACTACTCTGGTATCCAGCCGTATTATAGCTCCTTGTCTCTTCTATCCTCTTGCAGAGAGACTCGGGAGCTATATTACGGCTGGATACCACTACGTTTTGACATTCTTAATCTTTGACTGACAATATAGCTGTATCCTCACTCATGCATTTTTAAGTGACTTGGAGTTGATTCAAACATGTGTGTGAGTAAATCGGACCACTGTGTGGATGTCATATAAACACAACATAAGACTGTAGCCTCTACCAGGCTTCATGGATCGGTGGTCTAATTGTAGAAATTGGGCAAATACAGTCAAACGTACGCTACAGGAGTTCAAATTGGTTTGTGAAGGGACAATCAAATATTACGGTTTAATCAGAATGATGATAAGCACATACCGCGTTCACGTTGAAATTTGGAATAGGAGGAACTTCGAAGCACTTTCCAGTTGAAAAAATTGCCTCGGTGGTAGCTGTAAAAGCTAGGAATGTCAGGATGAGGGGAAGCATGATGACGTAGATCGTACGAGTCGCTGGCGTCGCCTGAAAAAAAAACAAGTTTGCGTTACTGCTCGGAATTAGATGAAAATGATTGCAGAGATGCGCTGGTCGTTTCCGTGTCGATCTGAAAAATAAACGTGATTCTTTGTAGACTTAAAATCAACGAGTTCCCAGATTGAGTTTTGGCCGACCCTTGGCTTAAACTCCCCGGAGCGCTAATCTAAAAATAGATCGGCGGGCAGACTGCCTTGGGCCACCGAAGAAACCTGCTGTCGGAAAGGGTATCAACTCTGGTAACCAAGATAGGAAAGTGTAGGAAAAACAATACTTCAGAATCCATTTCAGAAGTGTGGCACAGTGGAAACACGCACAGATGAACAAGAAAAGTTCAGAAATCAGGAAAAATTGTTTTCTAAATGCTAAAAGGTAAATTAATACTCAGTTAATATCAATGGTTGCAATCGATATGTTTACCTCAAAGACAGTAAAAGTGTCAATACACCTTTAACAGTTACTCCACTCAGCAGCACAGCAAATTCTAAAAGAAATGGGACAAAGTGTGGGCGATAGGAAAAAGAAGGGAAAAACAGTACCTGTGCAAGTAGAATCTGCTGATGTTCTCAGTTGTAGGAAGGGTGTCGAAAATCGCTGGATGTCGCCTGTAAGAAGAAAGATTGACCGGGTTTTACATTTTAAAGTTGCACCATTCGTAAACTTATCAAACAATAAAACACCCCGTCCTCACGGCCCTGTGCCCGTCCGCACGGCCCTGTTCCCGCCCAGACCCCGTCCTCACGGCCCTGTGCCCGTCCTCACGGCCCTGTGCCCGCCCAGACCCCGTCCTCACGGCCCTGTGCCCGCCCAGACCCCGTCCTCACGGCCCTGTGCCCGCCCAGACCCCGTCCTCACGGCCCTGTGCCCGCTCAGACCCCGTCCTCACGGCCCTGTGCCCGCTCACACCCCGTCCTCACGGCCCTGTGCCTGCTCACACCCCGTCCCCACAGACCTGTCCCCGTCCTCACGGCCCTGTCCCCGCCCAGACCCCGTCCTCACGGCCCTGTTCCCGCCCAGACCCCGTCCTCACGGCCCTGTGCCCGCCCAGACCCCGTCCTCACGGCCCTGTTCCCGCTCAGACCCCGTCCTCACGGCCCTGTGCCCGCCCAGACCCCGTCCTCACGGCCCTGTGCCCGCCCAGACCCCGTCCTCACGGCCCTGTGCCCGCCCAGACCCCGTCCTCACGGCCCTGTGCCCGCCCACACGGCCCTGTTCCCGCCCAGACCCCGTCCTCACGGCCCTGTGCCCGCCCAGACCCCGTCCTCACGGCCCTGTGCCCGCCCAGACCCCGTCCTCACGGCCCTGTGCCCGCCCAGACCCCGTCCTCACGGCCCTGTGCCCGCTCAGACCCCGTCCTCACGGCCCTGTGCCCGCTCACACCCCGCCCACACCCCGGACTCTCGGCCCTGTGCCCGCCCAGACCCCGTCCTCACGGCCCTGTGCCCGCCCAGACCCCGTCCTCACGGCCCTGTGCCCGCCCAGACCCCGTCCTCACGGCCCTGTTCCCGCCCAGACCCCGTCCTCACGGCCCTGTGCCCGCCCAGACCCCGTCCTCACGGCCCTGTTCCCGCCCAGACCCCGTCCTCACGGCCCTGTGCCCGCCCAGACCCCGTCCTCACGGCCCTGTGCCCGCCCAGACCCCGTCCTCACGGCCCTGTGCCCGCCCAGACCCCGTCCTCACGGCCCTGTGCCCGCCCAGACCCCGTCCTCACGGCCCTGTGCCCGCCCTCACGGCCCTGTGCCCGCCCAGACCCCGTCCTCACGGCCCTGTGCCCGCCCAGACCCCGTCCTCACGGCCCTGTGCCCGCCCAGACCCCGTCCTCACGGCCCTGTGCCCGCCCAGACCCCGTCCTCACGGCCCTGTGCCCGCCCAGACCCCGTCCTCACGGCCCTGTGCCCGCCCAGACCCCGTCCTCACGGCCCTGTTCCCGCTCAGACCCCGTCCTCACGGCCCTGTGCCCGCTCACACCCCGCCCACAGCCCGAACTCTCGGCCCTGTGCCCGCCCAGACCCCGTCCTCACGGCCCTGTGCCCGCCCAGACCCCGTCCTCACCGCCCTGTGCCCGCCCAGACCCCGTCCTCACGGCCCTGTGCCCGCCCAGACCCCGTCCTCACGGCCCTGTGCCCGCCCGCACGGCCCTGTGCCCGCCCAGACCCCGTCCTCACGGCCCTGTTCCCGCCCAGACCCCGTCCTCACGGCCCTGTGCCCGTCCTCACGGCCCTGTGCCCGTCCTCACGGCCCTGTGCCCGCCCAGACCCGTCCTCACGGCCCTGTGCCCGCCCAGACCCCGTCCTCACGGCCCTGTGCCCGCCCAGACCCCGTCCTCACGGCCCTGTGCCCGCCCGCACGGCCCTGTGCCCGCCCAGACCCCGTCCTCACGGCCCTGTGCCCGCCCAGACCCCATCCTCACGGCCCTGTGCCCGCCCAGACCCCGTCCTCACGGCCCTGTGCCCGCCCAGACCCCATCCTCACGGCACTGTCCCCGCCCAGACCCCGTCCACACGGCCCTGTGCCCGCCCAGACCCCGTCCTCACGGCCCTGTGCCCGCTCAGACCCCGTCCTCACGGCCCTGTGCCCGCTCACACCCCGCCCACACCCCGACCTCTCGGCCCTGTGCCCGCCCAGACCCCGTCCTCACGGCCCTGTGCCCGCCCAGACCCCGTCCTCACGGCCCTGTGCCCGCCCAGACCCTGTCCTCACGGCCCTGTGCCCGCTCAGACCCCGTCCTCACGGCCCTGTCCCCGCCCAGACCCCGTCCTCACGGCACTGTCCCCGCTCAGACCCCGTCCTCATGGCCCTGTGCCCGCCCAGACCCCGTCCTCACGGCCCTGTGCCCGCCCAGACCCCGTCCTCACGGTCTTGTGCCCGCCCACACGGCCCTGTGCCCGCCCAGACCCCGTCCTCACGGCCCTGTGCCCGCCCTCACGGCCCTGTGCCCGCCCAGACCCCGTCCTCACGGCCCTGTGCCCGCCCAGACCCCGTCCTCACGGCCCTGTGCCCGCTCAGACCCCGTCCTCACGGCCCTGTGCCCGCCCAGACCCCATCCTCACGGCCCTGTGCCCGCCCAGACCCCGTCCTCACGGCCCTGTTCCCGCCCAGACCCCGTCCTCACGGCACTGTCCCCGCCCAGACCCCGTCCTCACGGTCCTGTGCCCGCCCTGTGCCCGTCCGCACGGCCCTGTGCCCGCCCAGACCCCGTCCTCACGGCCCTGTGCCCGCCCAGACCCCGTCCTCACGGTCCTGTGCCCGCCCGCACGGCCCTGTGCCCGCCCAGACCCCATCCTCACGGCCCTGTGCCCGCCCAGACCCCATCCTCACGGCACTGTCCCCGCCCAGACCCCGTCCTCACGGCCCTGTGCCCGCCCAGACCCCGTCCTCACGGCCCTGTGCCCGCCCAGACCCCATCCTCACGGCACTGTCCCCGCCCAGACCCCGTCCTCACGGTCCTGTGCCCGCCCTGTGCCCGTCCGCACGGCCCTGTGCCCGCCCAGACCCCGTCCTCACGGCCCTGTGCCCGCCCAGACCCCGTCCTCACGGTCCTGTGCCCGCCCGCACGGCCCTGTGCCCGCCCAGACCCCATCCTCACGGCCCTGTGCCCGCCCAGACCCCATCCTCACGGCACTGTCCCCGCCCAGACCCCGTCCTCACGGCACTGTCCCCGCCCAGACCCCGTCCTCACGGCACTGTCCCCGCCCAGACCCCATCCTCACGGCCCTGTGCCCGCCCAGACCCCGTCCTCACGGCAGTGTTCCCGCCCAGACCCCGTCCGCACGGCCCTGTTCCCGCCCAGACCCCGTCCTCACGGCCCTGTGCCCGCCCAGACCCCGTCCTCACGGCCCTGTCTATCCTCAGATTATCTGAATCCCCGATACCACCCTGCAGTAGTAAGTAGAAATAAATGGTACTCACGTCTATAGACGTATCTGGAAGTTGTCCCGATGTCGAGTCTGGTCAGTCTGGAACTGATGGAGGAAAGGGGCGGACACCCGTACTCGTTCATGTGGCGCATTCCATTTTAATCCGAATCATAGGGATGTAGCTGTCATTTTGATATTTGCATAAACACACTGTTATGGCTTTCCAAGCCGGGACATAAAACGACAGACTATCCTGATTTGCGGAAAGCTCTACTTTTTTTAGGGACGTGTTCTGTACAACTCAGAATAAAAGATAAATTGTTTCTTTCCCTTTTAAAAATGGTTGATACCTTATCATAACTTACATGTCACAAAACGTGAGCTATCTGAAAAGAGGTGGGTGGAGGGTATGACGACATCGTATGACCCCAATCCCCGTGGGAATTTCCAGTTTTGTTACATCAGGTACCCCTACCGGTGATACAATGGTTTACTTACTTGTGGAAAAGGCTAAACTTTACTTAACCAACATCACGTTTAATTGGGACTTACCCCAAACGTGATGTTGGTTAAGTAAAGTTTAGCATTTTCCACAATGTCATTTACCAACATAGATGAACTTTCATGCTAAGGTTTACTTACTTAAAGTACTGTATACGAAACTTTGAGATCTTGTACCCCGTATGAAGGCCAAGACATTCAAACTTTTCATAAAGATTCTGACAAATATGTGTACTATTAAAGAGGGACGTATCGCAAAAAACGTACATGACCGTTTAGGATATACGGATCCATCTTCGATCGAATTGAAATTGTTTAGAAACACGACAGGACAACTGATGACACGAGACGGGATGTGAGAGATATCCGTCCCAGCGTCTCTCCACACACTCACTTCCCAAGTTTCGCATTCAGACATATAATGATGCGCTACTTTAACGCCATACCATTGGACGTAGATAAAATGGGCCGGGTGGCAAGTACTTTAACTTTCTTCTTGGGGAATTATAACTTAATAACGGAATCCATATTAATGATAATTGTCCCGGGCAGTTGTTTTAGTAGTTGCCGAATGTGCGCACGTTTTGCTCCACTTTCTGGACACATTCGGGATGATTAAGTATGGTCCCACACGACATCTCCTATCATTTCAGAAACGGTAGTAAAATATTTCATATCATTTATTGAGCAAAATTACAAAGATATATACAGGGACAGGCATACGTAAATGGCAACTGCATTGTGCAGAAATGTTCATACTGGAACTTTGACAGCGCTGGGGTACCAGAGCGGTGTTTTTTGGTGCAAGGTTTATCGCACATTTTCCCACATGTACCCGTTTGTTTGTTTGAACCTTTATGTATTCATGAGAAGCTCAAATCGGCCTGCAGGCCGCTTTTCATTGAGGTTATGAGGGAGGTAATTATAAGGGTCAGATAAAATATGACCTGGCAGATATCCATCCCAGCGCATTCAGTCTCTCCACACACTCACTTCCCAAGTTTCGCATATAATGGTGTGTAAATTTAACGCCATGCCAAAGGACGTAGATAAAATGGGCGACAAGTACTTCAAGTTTCTTCTTGGGGAAGAGTAACTTTGTAACGGAATCCATATCAATAATAACTGCCCATATTGTCACGGACAGTTGTTTTTGTAGTTGCTGAATTCAGTTTCCCCACATACACACTAAGTTTCGCATTTAGACATATAATTCAACTCCACGCAAATGGACATAAATGCCATGGGTGGCAAGTACTTCAACTTTCTTCTTGGGGAGGGTAACTTTATATCGGAATCCATAATGATAATTGTCCATATTGTCCCGGGCAGTTTATTTAGAAGCTGTGGACCCAGAGCTTAATAAGCGCACGTTTTGCTCCACTTTCCGGACACATTCGGGGATGACTAAGCTGCACTGTTGGTGGAATACTGTAAATGTATTTAAGGTCGCGGGGATTTAATTTCGCGGTGGCGGCAAAAAGAACTTTTTTCGCGGTGGTTTAAAGTTCGCGGTAGCACCATGCATTGTATTGCTGGCGTACTTCAAGGAAAATGACAAAATAGAAAGCCCGATAAAACCGTCTAAAAACGTTAAAAAACAGCCGGAGCCTAACCTCTGCTTGGAGAGTAGTTATTTTAGTAGTTGACACAACTGATGTGGACGATGTGTGAGAGATATCCGTCCCATGGCATTTCGTCTCTCCACACAGTGTGGCTCACTTCCTACGTTTCGCATATAATGGTGTGTAAATTTAACGCCATGCCAAAGGACGTAGATAAAATGGGTGACAAGTACTTCAAGTTTCTTCTTGGGGAAGGGTAACTTTATAACGGAATCCATATCAATGATAATTGTCCATATTGTCCCGGGCAGTTTATTTAGAAGCTGTGGACCCAGAGCTGAATAAGCGCACGTTTTGCTCCACTTTCCGGACACATTCGGGATGACTAAGCTGCACTGTTCGTGGAATACTGTAAATGTATTTAAGGTCGCGAGGATTTAATTTCGCGGTATCGGGAAAAGGAGCTTTTCGCGGTGGTTTAAAGTTCGCGGTAGCACCATGCACTGTAGTCTCTTACTGCAAGGAAAAATGGTCGCGGTGGTTTTAAGTTCACGGTTAAGCGGCCACCGGGAAAACCGCGAACATTAAACTGCCGCGAAAATTTCTGCATTTACAGTATGTCCCGCAGTTTCCCACACGGCATCCCCTATCTGACGACTATCACTTCAGGAATGGAAGTAAATCATTTCATATCATTGAGAAAACTTACAAAGATATATACAGGCAAACATGAACAGCAAAATTTCATAAAGTTCAAATGGCAACTGCGCTGTGTAGGGTGTTCATACTGAAATTTGACAGCGCTAGGGTACTACCCGTAGAGTTGTGTTTTAAGTGGTGCAAGGTTTAGTTCACGTGTAACCTCCCCTCTGCTTGTGTTGTTGGTTATACAAGCCCGGATGGTTGCCCCTCTTTGAATTGGTACTTCAGTTGTGTTTTTGGTGTAAACTTATCGATGATCCCACATTTTCTTCTCTCTAACGCCTGTGACACCGGTTACCGGTCACTTTATATCATTAATTCAGCAAAAGTATAAAGAGGTCCGTATAAATATATACATATACAGGAATATATACGTAAGCGGCAACTACATAGTGTTGGGCTGTTCCTGTTGTTGGAAGCGCCGGTACTTTAGTTGTGTTTTCGGTGTAAAGTTAGACGCACATTTTCCGACAAGTAATCTTCTCTATTTGTCACTTGTGATGTATTTGCTTGCTTCTTTCGGAATATCTGAATATTGACGTATAAAATGTAGTTCATCTTCCACTGCTTCCCCTGAACAGTATTTACATGATTATTCTCTCGTCAACAGGCAGTTTTTATTACAAATTATGCAAAACTACAAACAGATACGTACAGGCATATGTAGACCGCAAAATTGCAAAGAAATAAAACAGGCATACATAAAAACATGTATAAATAAATGAATACGTAAAGTCGCCATCGGCCTAGGCCTCCCAGGACGCTTGGGAAATTTCTTACGGCAGTATCTCGAGCTCACTGCACTTGGAGCAACGATGCGGCACTGTGGGGTTCGAAAGATACACAACGAATTTCAGACATAAAGAACGAATTTTCTTACGTTTTGTGTATTTTGTTGTCTTCTAAGTCATACCTTTATGTATTATCTGAATTATTACGCAATATCAATATATATTGTAATATAATTATTTTTTTAAATCGGCGAGAAACAGTCCCGCAGTGAACGAACCCCGCAGTGCCGCACCGGTGCCCCAGTGCAGTGAGATACCACCTTAACGGAGGACACAGGACTTCAGGTCGACGAGTTGTGTTTTTGGTGCAAAGAAGAACCAACGTTTTCCAACATGTAATCTTCTATCTGTTTTTGTTGCTGGTTATACAAGCCGGATCGTTCCACTCCTTGAAAGCGCTCAGGGCTACTCGAGTTGTGTTTTCGGTGTAAAATTAACTCATATTTTCCCACACGTAATCTTCTATCTGTCACCTGTGATGTAAGCTACAGAAATGTGTCGATATTTGTTTTAGTCCAGAGGCCGTTACTCGGACCTTGTTAAGTGTTGTCAACGACTGTTGGTAGAAAATGCAGGAAACGGGACTTGTTTGTTTCTTAAATTTGTTTGTTTTTTATTGCATTTCATGTAAATTTATTACTGGGGAGGCATCTTTATAATAAGGGAGTATATTTTGTCCCGGGTAGTGTTTTTTTTGTAGTTGCCGAATGTGCGCACGTTTTGCTCCACTTTCCGGACACATTCGGGATGACTAAGCTGTCCTGTTGGTGTGAACATGGTTCCAGTTTCACGCAACTCTTATCTATGACAATGATCATCTCAGTAACTAACGCTAGCTTAAAAACATTTTATATCCTATAATATCAAACATTCACAGTCAGGTATATGTGGATGGTAACTGCTTTAGGCTGGGCTGTGCATGTTTGTACAATGTACCTTGCTTTGACAGCGCTTGGCTACTCGAGTTGTGTTTTTGGTGTAAAGTTAATCCTACATTTTCCCACACATAGGCTTCATCTGACGCCTGTAATGTAAGCTACGGAATGGTAGTCTCTACCAGACTACTCTCCAAGCAGAGGTTAGGCTCCGGCTGTTTTTTTAACGGTTTTTATCGGGCTTTCTATTTTGTATTGTATCTTGTATTGTCAAAACCTAACTGCCGGCACTGACCTCGGGGCGGATCAAACCTATTTGATTAGGTTATGACAAAACAAGATACAATACAAAATAGAAAGCCCGGTAACAACGACTAAAAAAAAACGTTAAAAGCAGCTGGTGCCTAACCTTTGCTTGGCTCCCGCCCGGCCGAATAGTAATAAGAGATTTTGGCCAAGTTAGGAATAAAAGCCTAGTAGGAGTTAAATGGCCTAGGAGTGTTGGCCGGCATTAGGTCGCAAACTGTACTCCTCGGTCATATTTTCTGTCTTATTTGGCCAATTTCTACTTTTATTTTTCCAGCGCCCTGTGGGGCCTGGTAGAGGCTAACAGAATGGTGTCGATATTTGTTTTAGTTGGGGCTACTCGAGGCCGTGTTGTCCCCGACTGATGGTAGAAAATGCAGGACGCAGCACCAGAGCTTGTTTGTTTATTTGTATTGCACGCACATGGCGTAACAGTGCCTTTCCCAAGGGTACAATATCGGTGGCATGTCAATGGGTTCGTACCCAGGACGTCTAGCTTATGCATATGGATCAAACACCCTGCCGTTGCGTTAACGCCCCCTTGCGGGGAGTGGCTAAAGTGCCATTTAATGGATATTGTGTGCGTAGATAGCTATAGAGTGTAATGTAGGTATTACTCTCCAAGCAGAGGCCAGACTCCGGCTGTTTTTTTAGTAATTTTTATCGGGCTTTCTATTTTGTACTCTTTCTTAATGTCTCCTGGCTAGGGCTAAAAAAAACGTTAAAAAAAACAGCCAGAGCCTTACCTCTGCTTGAGACTAGATATGAGGTCACGGGCTGGAGTAGGCTTCTTGGGAATTTGATGACGTCATGTATTTGAGTAGGTGAAAATAAATATGCCAGAAACCCAAGCCTTGACTGGTGATCATCTTTATTTCCGAATCCATGTTTGATAACTGGCTAAACTCCTCAGTGACGGCCTATAGAACTGAACTGCATTACGTACTGGACAGTAAACTTGTAAGTTCGAACAGAGATCCACTTGTAATTGTGATAGTCCGAAACTATCATATCTATATAGATTATAATTGTTGAATGAGCAGATGTTATTTGTACATATTGTAATTCCGTAAACAGTTTCATGTTGCACTAAGTCTCACTGTATAAGTTGATTGTAAATCGGCGCAATTCAGTTTTACTGCAAAGCCGATTTGACACATGGTGTATTTTTATCAATAAACCAATTACTATAACAAGAGAGTTTTATTTGCTTGTTCTTTGGCTAATTCCTGCATGAAACAGTGTTTAGAAAAGGTATACAGATATCAATGGTGACCAGCGGATCAATTTATGGTGAAACCACGCCACATGCATGAAGCGGGATAGTAGGGAACTGCAGCCATACATGTACCTTAGGCGGCTACAGTGAGTTAAGAATTTCATTTATAGCTTTTTAAGTATACTAAAGTTGTTCTTTGTTCTTTAGTTAACAAACTTGAATCATGACAACCCACACTGAACCTGGGATGTGAAGTTTTATTGGGCTTCGTTCTTTTGAACACATCTTCGGGTCAATATTCACTACAGGCAGCAGACATAAAGAAAACCGTGCTGCAAAATAGAAAACTAGACAAAAATGTTACACGCACAAACCTCTGCTTGGAGAGAATAATGGAAAATTCATGTCTACTTCGAAAGACAATTAGAGAACCTAGACAACTTTCCACTTGTACTGAAAATCGCGAACCAGCCACCTCCCACCACCCCCCTGCCCCCAAAAAAAGGTAGCTTCCTGGAAGTCTGCAACGAATGCTACACCAGCGCATCCACGGAGACATCCGGTCTGAGACCCTGACTAGAACGAGTCCTTGAACATGATATCCAGGAACTCGTCCACGCTCATCTGCTTGCTCTTGTCGCCAGCGTAGTGGTTCATCACCTGCATGGCCCGCCCCCCGCCGTACTTGTCGCTGTGAGTGGTATAGAAGGTGGCGGCCTTCTTCCGCATCTCCTCAAACGACATGCCGCCACTGGCGTCCTGGGAAATGGGGAGAGGTTGTTACATCCCAAATGTGCTTCTATCCTAGAAGCGTTTTTGGGATGGAGCACATCCGGGATACGTCTGCATCCCAGATGTGCTTCTATCCCAAAGCGTTTTTGGGATAGGTCTGCATCCCATACGTGCTTCTATCTCAAAGCGTTTTTGGGATGGAGCACATCCAAGATAGATCTGCATCCCAGATGTGCTTCTATCCCAGAACCGTTTTTGGGATGGAGCACATCCAGGATAGGTCTGCATCCCAGATGTGCTTCTATCCTAGATAGCATTCCAGACACATGTAAATGCAGAAATGTTCGCGGTGGTTTTATATTCGCGGTTTTCACGGCGGCTACTTCACCGCAAACTTAAACCCACCACGAACATTTTTCCATCATAGTTTTTGACTACAGTCCAGGGCGCTACCGCGAAGTTAAAATCGAGGACTTCATTTTCCCGCTACAACGAAAGTAAATCCCTGCGAACTTAAATGCATTTACAGTAATTCTGTTCATCTTGTAGTCGGCCGGTTCATCGAATGACTTCAGACTGTTTCGAATAATATTGGAATACCTTAGAACAAGGAGGTTTTTAACCTCCTTGTTTAGAATGCGGTCAAACTACAGTTAGAATAGTTAGAATACACTTTGAATGCCGTTCGATATTTCTCCATCTTGAACATTTTGATTCATGGCGTGGACAATTCTGTACTGTTCAACGCACCTCGAAAGTTTTGAGCATGACAAAAACATTCGGGACGGCCACAAGAATAGGCATTTGTAAATATCTGGAATGCAGTGAGAATTTCTAGAATACGCGAATTCCCAGGAATATACAAAGAATTTTATTCTTACGACATTCCGGCTCATTCCGATTCTCGTGTGAAGGGGCCTTAATGTACTGCAATTTACTTCTGTAACAACAGGACCAATGACAGTCCAAGGGACGAAAACTGACCTGGTCATTTTCCTGAAAGACTTTCCTGAGTTCCTTGATCTCTTCAAAGATGGCGACGACTCGGCCGAACTCCGCCTTCGTCACCTTCCCATCACCGTTCGCGTCAGCTTTGCTTTGCACGCGCTGAAACAAACGACCCGCAGAAATCAGTTAAAGCAAAGCTACACTAAATATGGAAGATCCTGCTATACTGTGGTAAATATATAATCTCCAAACAGATCCTACTGTAGCATAAGATAGTATCCAAAGGCAAAGCTGGTAGAGGAGTGAAGCTGGCTTCACTCCTCTGCCAGCTTTTGATACTATATATATGCTATCTTATGCTATCATAGGATCTGCTTGGAGATTAGTAAATATACCCCAAAATTAGTCTGTCATAGTTTAGAGTTGTCTCATTGTTTTAAACTCGAGTCGTGCTGACGGCTACTCACCACTTGTGCCATAATATTAATAAAGGCAACTATTTTTCTTCTGGCCAAAGCTTTTTTATTCGCAAGCTAGCATCAGTTCGGGGATTCCCAGAGGATATCATCCATACAACCAAATCACCATGGCCTTACCTCAACAAATTGCTGCGACGGGTTCAGGTCCAGAGATTTTAGGGCTGCCTGGATCTCGCGAGCGTCGATGGTGCCGTCTCCGTTCCTGTCGTACTCGCTAAAGACCTTGGAAACCTTGGAGGATGCCATGGTGCGCTGGGGATAAGGAGTAACGGGCAGTGAATGGCTGTTCCTTTGAATGGTGTAAGTGCAAGTTGTGTACGATTGTGTCATGTTGTAACCATGGGATCATTGGACTCCCTTTCTGGTATCTAGAACTTGGTACAATGGATATATTCCCACCTGTGAGATACAAATCTGACGACAGTGTTGGAGATATTTCAGTACTGATCCTCACAGAACCACTTCTGCACGAATTGACGTCTAGTGTAGCTGTCACAATTAAAGGTGACAGCTAAAGGAGTTGATAAAACAATGAACAACTAGAAGGGTAACATTTGCACGCAAATATATGTTTACTTTCACATGTTGTAGTCTAACACTGACTACTGTTAGGTTTATTCTTACTCCAACACTCACACATAACGTTATAGTAGGCTTCGGGCTCTGTACTAACTTTGCTACATTATGTAACCGAACACCACAGGATGTCTGCTGCTCTACCAGTAACCATGGTGACAGCCGTCTGGTCCAGGTCATTGACCTTATTTGTTTGGAGAAGAAGAAGAAGATGAAACAGAGCAAAAAAAATATTTAAATTTCATTGTATCATTGATTCATTGTATCATGTTGTATCATTTGTTGTGACCTGTACTGAACCCAGTGGGTATGTATGTACAATAAAGGTCTTCATTAAGGTAAACAATAGCAGTCAAACCGCAGTGCTCTATGCGCATCCGTTCTGCGCAGCCTCGTCTAAGATGGGTGTACGCACCCGATCGCGGCTTGTCCTGGTTTGACCCCGCTACACGGGCGTAAACAACTACCTGTCGTGCAGAAAAAAGGCCACAGACCTGCATAATATTTATCTTCTTTTCTTTTTTTACATCTACAGGCTTTGCTTTTGCTGCACAGTGACAGGCAGTTGTTTACACCAATACAACGGGATCAAATTGGTTAGCGACAAAAGCCGTATCTACGTGAATAACGCGTTCTAGGGTGACCTGCGGTTCGACTGTAATCCTGTTGTGAGCTGAACAATTGTCATGTCAAAGTTAACCTCCAATTATATGGGTGTGGCGATAGATACGCATCGCAGCTTGCGTGTGAGTCTCAGTTTAACATGATGATGAAAATTCTCATCTTTTTTATTCAATCCAACTAAATAACTATTATAGAAGGACCGAACATCATCAGATGTAGTTCTTACTAAGGTTTTACTCTCTTAAACGTTAAAAAAGAGACGAAGGAAGTCGTGATGTAACGTTAGGTATTTGTTACCACATATGAACTTTAGTAACCTCTCCTTGGCGCCATTGAACTAGGCACAAAGAAAAGTCACTCACAAAAATGGCGACTTAACAAAGAAGTTCGACATACTTCAGACCGTAGCCTGGATACCAGACCCCAGCCCGATCTCAAAACTATATCACGATAGATATTTTTGAGATCGGGCTGGGGTCTGGTATCCAAACTAACTTCAGACTGCCACGTGGTCGTTGGGAGAGCCAACTATACTACATGGTAACTTGAGGTGCAGTGTTTTGGAAGACAACACGAGTCACCTTTCCTACATGTTTTGCCTCCAGGGCGTCAGAAGTTACATAGAGGAGGCCTCTCTAGCCTCTAATCGTGTGGATAGAACTGTGAACAATTTACGACTCACCGCCCTTCCCAAATTCCTGCCGTGCGTCGTGCGGGCCAGTCTCCCGGGGAACGGCCGTGAGAAGTTCAATAATGCATAAGCTTTGTAGAAATTTATTGCCCTACAATTGTACATGGTTGTTTGGCAACAACTATCATACAAAGTACAAAATAAGGCTATAAAATAAAGCTTGACATCCTATTTAACATAACAATAAAGGCTGACATAATCGCATCCCCGAGGGATGGATCAATGGTGTTACCTTAAGCTAAGGGCACAATCCGCCGTACTTGCAACTGCGTGCTATCTGCGTGCCAAAACGTGGGCACTCTTTTGGGATCCGTAAGTGGTCAGTACCGCCTCCGTACGAACTCGCACGAGCACGCAGACACGCCGTAGATCTAGAACTTTACGTGCAGGCAAAACTTTGTGTGCCATCGGGCTGCGGATTCGCCCCCCGTACGTGCCAGCACGGTCGACGCGCCTGCCCTGTACAGCCTGAACGTTTTCAGAAATACGTGGCGGACGTGGCCTCCCCAAAAAATGTACGGACAAATTGAACGTACGGCGGGTTGTACCCTTAGCTTTAGAGTCCAACGTCGCGAGGTAACGTTCGACCAAAACATACGTCATATTACCCCTGTCACATTATTATCCACGATCTTCGGGCGTATAGCAGGAAAGTCAGCCAAGATCGACAGAGGGTTGCGCGTATTTTTCTCCTAAACCGTCCGTGTCACATATAAGCCATACTTTTTACCTTGTATAATTGTTGTGCAATAAAGTTATTACTATAAGCGAGGCTCGGGCGATTGCCGCAGACTCGTCGCCCGATCGATTTTCGCGAAATGTGACAGGGGTATAATGGCACCTTCAACTTAGTCTCCAAGCAGACCCTACGGTGCCTTAGAAATAGTATCAAAGCTGGCCAGGCACCAGTGTGTTGTGCCCGTTTGACTCCCTTTGGTGGCTATACTCCTTGGCCAGCTTTGATACTATTTCTAAGGCACCGTAGAGTCTGCTTGGAGACTACCTTCAACTCTAGACCCGTGCCCAGATTCAGGACAAGGAATTTCACGCAACACCCTGCCGCGTATTGCTGCTGCCTTTCTGAACAATCTGAAACATGACCGTAGCCTGCATCAGGCCTTCCTGTGGGGTACCGACAGTAGAACTCGGCCACAATGGGATGAGATGAAGTCTAATTTGCCAGCAGAGTCCGTGGAAGGTTAACATGCTCCTTGGCTTTGGAAGTATTAAACTGAGCGAACAGAAAACCCTCTGGTGGGCAAACTTTCCTCACACAATATTCTCCCTAGCCAGCCAGAAGGGTTACCAAAACATAAATACATGTATGTACCTGATAGTTTGACAAGCTGACAGAAAGTCTAAGTCAAGTCTTAGCACTGCCCAAGACCGCTCCAAGCGTTATAATATCACTCACTTACTCTCACTCAATCTCACTCTCACTCACGCTCACTCTCACTCACTCTCACTCTCACTCACTCTCACTCTCTCTCTCTCTCTCTCTCTCACTCACTCACGCACACACTCTCTCACACACACACACATACACTAGTCACACACTCACTCACTAACTCTCACTCAATCTCACTCTCACTCTCACTCACTCTCACTCTCTCTCACTCACTCACTCACTCACTCACTCTCTCTCACTCACTCACTCACTCACTCACTCACTCCCTCACTCACTCACTCACACACACTCACTCTCACTCACTCTCTCTCTCACTCACTCACTCACTCACTCACTCACACACACACACACACACACACTCACTCACTCACACACACTCACTCTCACTCACTCACACACTCACTCACTCACTCACTCACTCACTCACTCACTCACTCTCCCACCGAATCGCTCCCTACCTACCACCCTACCACCCTCTCTCCCTCCGTCCCTTACTTCTGACTCACTCACCTAACTAGTAGCCGTTTCTATAGGAACAGTTGATATATAGACCGTAATTAAAGATGACGAAACGTCTGCAATGAACAAAGAAGAATTCACGCGATACACCATATATTACAAACAACGCCACCACTATGGCGGATGTTCAAATGTGTTCAGCTTGAGTGCATTGGAACCGTCTAAAATGTTTCCCAAGCAGACTGTTTATTGTAGGAAACAATCCTGACAACGAAGGCCAGGTTCATGGGAGTTTCACCCAGACGTGTCGATCTGTTATACCGTTTAACAGCCATGGTATGATATGAGAATGTGTGCCAAACTTCATATTCATACTTCCCTCCCGAATACGGCGGAATGTGGTGACCGGTATGTTAATGATGACCTAGTCTGTTGAGCTGATGTCGGCCATATAACCACGCCCTAGCGATGAGCGTGAGCCTTATAGCTTTATAGGAGACCAACTCAACAACAGACCCGTCAGGGGTCCACAATTTTATGTCTTTAATAGAACACACGTATGGTGTACTCTGTTACGAGCATTACAATTGGATGTATAGATGACCTGAAAGTAGGGAAAATATTAGAAATAGCTTGGTATCCAAATGCATTATAAGAGATTGGTTATGATGTAAACTACATACACACATACCGTGACATGCCGAATGTAAACTGGAAGGCAAGTTACAGTGAGTACTTTCCTGATCAGGTATTAACCTACAAGTCCATAAGTCACACATTAGTTACATACACGTTACAATACACGCACGCGTGTTCGCGAAGTCACCATGTTGATATATAAAACATCCTGACGGTGGTACGCCTGGAGTTGGATCTCACTCACTCACTCACTCACTCACTCACTCACTCACTCACTCACTCACTCACTCACTCACTCACTCACTCACTCACTCACCTACTCACTCACTCACTCACTCACTCACTCACTCACTCACTCACTCATTCACTCACTCACTCACTCACTCACTCACACTCACTCACTCACTCACACTCACTCACTCACTCATTCACTCACTCACTCACTCACTCACTCACTCACTCACTCACTCACTCACTCACTCAATCTTAAAGCTATTAGCCATAGGGACAGTTCATGTAGACCATAAAATGACAAAACGTCCGCAGATAATAACATTGAGTCACGAAAAAAAACATGGCTCTGTAATACACACGTATCACAAACAACGCCGTTGAGACTTAAAAGGAATCGGTCACATAGGTCGTGCGATCGTCGTACGATTTTGATGCCATGGGATTTTCAAGCAGGCCGTGACAGAACCAACCGACCAAAACAGCATTTTGTGTACCAAGACAGTTGAACTTTTCAGGAGATATACATGATTGTCCTCCAAAATGCCCGAAGTTAGCGATCGCACGACGATCGCACGACCTATATGACCACGCAGTTAGTAAACGTGAACTTGACGTTACCTGGAAAGTAAGGAAGTGCTGTCAGTGCTGCTCAGGTCAGGACTGCAGAGTTAAGCCCACAGGTCTTGTCTTGTCTGAACACCTCCTCAAAATGCGAAGAGTCCCACCCTAACAGTCAATACCCATGAGCCCTCACCAGGCCCTTTGAACTTTTCCCACAACTACACATCGGTAACAACTGACGATGATTTATTGCGCAACAATTGCATCGGTAAAAATGTATACGTATGGCAATGTATAGATAACAAAAGTTACAGTCTAATACTACTAGTATTACACATACACGTTATATCACAACAATTCCAGTTACTACAATACTAGTGGGCTATAGCGAGTGGAATGTACGGCAGGTAATCGCTGACAGAATGGCGTCAGGTAGACACCTGCGTTTACCTGCCTGGCAGGTTCTTGCTGGGTCTGCCTCACTCTGCCTAAACACCTCAAATGACCTCAAACGTCAAATGGCTGTAATATGCAGTGTACATGGGGCAACGACTTTGTGTGGCGCTCTGGGTACATTGTTTATGCATCTATGATTTTAAGAAAATGCTAATTATTTACCAGTTATTTGGCGTTAGTCAGCCGGTTTCAAGATCGAAGCAATTGGAGGCTGAAAAACCCTTTGAACTGATTTATAAGTTGCTCGTGATAGAATTGTGCTATTCTGTAATCTATAGGCCTGCAGCATCCACAGTCTTATCGTACTGTCGTCTGTGGACTGAATAAGGTATCGAGAACTTCCCCATGCAGACTCCTAACACAGACGATTCAGCATGGCGGCCAGACATTGCTTCGATCTTGTAATCGGCGGAGTAACTCCAAATAACGTTAAATACTTACTTGCTGAGTTTTGTAAATTCGCAAATACATAAGCAATGTATCCAGAGCGCCACGCAGGGTTGTTACCCCATATACGAGGGTGAGTCAGAAAGTAATGCAAGTGGTTTCATAACAGACTCGTTTTTTTATCGAAGGAGTTGAAATATGACACAAAGGTAGAGGCATATGTCCTCTTGAGATTGAAATATCTAAATTTGCTGTTCATTCTTTATGAGTGACTTGGCTAATTTGAAGATGACCACACCATTGGAATCTCGTCATAAAAAAATGAGGCCCAATTAATGTACAATTAACAATTTCTCTAAACCAACTTTTGCTACTGTAGGAGACCGAGCTTGCACATGTAATGAGCTACATTGCTAATTTACCCATAAAATGATAAAGACCAAATTTAAGAATATCAATCTCAAGCAGACATATGCCTCTACCTTTGTGCTAAATTTCAAGCCAATCGATTGAAAAATGAATCTGTTATGAAACCACTTGCATCACTTTCTGACTCCCCCTCGTACACTGCATATTAGAGCTTCAATGGGCTTTCGTGTAGTGATAGAGATGTTTGGGCATTTTCAGAAAGTGCTAAAAAGTTGCCATGTCTGACCTAACATTCAAGCGTTATAAGTCCCTTTGGTGCAACGTTGGACCAATGTTCAGAACATGGAAATTTCATAAAAAGCAAAGATTCGTGCAGATGTGAAAGTTACATAATTTACTCTATATGTCAAACAGCACAGACATCAGTTTTTCCTTTTGATTTTTTATTCATATCTGAGCGTTACCATCTGAGCCACCATTATTAGTTTGGCTAGTTACAGTCTGACACAATGTTGTTCCTCACGATATGTTTACCGCAGTCAGAATCATAAGAGCCCCATATTTTCTTCTTGGCTAACAGTACATCTAAGAGCTAAGTAGAACTTCTAGCATATGAAAAAAAATACTAAAGGATAATAATGGAAAACTTGGAAAAGCATGCTAATAAACATTTCTAGATTAATCATACAGTTTAATATACATAAGAAGAAGACATGTGCTATGTATAAATGACATCATTGGCTGAGCTTCAAGCTCACTGGTGTAAAAATTGCATGAAACATGGCCAAATACTGCCATGCAGTTACCTAGTTAAAATCAATAGACAAATAAACTGACCCAAAAAAGTTTTTAAAAAAGATGCTAAGAGTTTCCTCGATACACTGTTACATATATAATGTCATCTTTGCAGCAGAATGGCGGTTGTACCCTGCAGTTTGCTGGGATAAGTCATACGAAATGACGTAAAAAGTTTCAAGGGACTTCACCTTTGACATATTACCCACAATGCACCGCACTGCAGTGAGTGCGCATGGTCAGTTGGAACCACGAACAAACTTATCCACAGCAAACTACAAAATTCAGTACAGTACAGCATGTACATGCAGCAAATGAGGATATTCACACATCTGGCTGACGTCATAGGTATGTACCATTCTAACTATTTCATCTTAGGCACATAGGGTGAAGGAACTTGTTATGTAACATTGAGAATTGAAGTTAAAGCCTAGCACAAAGTATTCTACTCCCAGAGTTGCTTACATGATACATGTTATTTACAAAGATCTGTGCCTCTGAATTAACATACAATATACATTGTTCTTCCCATCTCTATTTGGTTCCATTAATGAATTAATATACTGCATCGTAGTAAACACCGTCAAGCCCTTTTCACATTTAGTGTTCAGTTCACATTAAGTGTTAATCAAACATCTTACATTCTTTCAGGAATTTCACAAAATATAAACACCTACATTTTATAATCTTTGTTGATACAACAAAAGTACACTGAATTTCTAAAGGTCTAATGCATCCATACATGCTAACAAACAAGTGGAAACAACAAACGAAGTAACCTCAGTACAGGTATATTGAATAGTTCAACATAGCACCATACACAACTGGTTCTAAAGTCTAAACATTCTTTGCTGTATTCAAGGACGTTATATGGTGATTATATAACGTTCTTGTTGTATTTACATTTTCGTACTCAGTATGGGTTATCTTATCAGAATGTTACTGAACTCAACTACATGTACTATTTGTTTGAACCTTTATTTATTCACGTCCTGCAGGCCGCTTTTCATTGAGGTCTGTATAGGGTGGCATTTACTCAATTCTTTACAGGAATTGGAGAGACAGATGAACAGCTTGGAGCATTCATAATTGTGTATTTATATGATATAATGCTTACTCCTGGATGTTAATCCTGACCTCAGACGCCGCCCGTGCAGCAACAGCTGTCTGTACCGGTGGCAGTGACATCCCTGCTATCCTGTCCCTGCAGTTTTCTGCTGTGGGACGTTTCTCTGTGTTCCTCCTCAGACAGTCGTTGATGAGCTTCCGCCACTCAGGGATAGGGGGCGCTCTTCCACGCCAAGAAGGCAGCGGAAGCTCTTTACCGACGTTGAGAGGCAAGGCAATTGTCAACTGTGACTCATAGCCCGGATCATCCTGCAGAAATTCAACAGGTTTTGAGTTTGTTAACTACACAGTATCCGTTTTCATTATGACAACTTTATATAATATTGATGAGGAGAAAAGCATCATGCCTTTGCCATACATTTCAACACAAATATGGAAAACAAACACATACCGGATAGTATATGGTCCGTCCGTACCACATCTCTAACAGGATGAAACCCAGGCTGTAGATGTCGGCACTCTTGTCGTAAACCTTCCATTTCTCCACTTCCGGTGCCATGTACAATGGTGTCCCTTCTTTTGTTCTTGCATAGGCCTTTTCTGCCTTTGAGCTGCCGAGATCTGCAAGTTTCACCACTCCTTCTGATGACACCTGAACACATGGATCAATGCAATCAACTTTCAGGTTTTACATCAGACTCTAAAAGTTTGTTGTTTTTCTTTGCCTGTAGACATTTTAATGTTAATATGCTTCTGATCTGCTTTTTGATGGACCACTAAAGACAATGACGCATGTTTATACAATATATAATATGTAATATACATATGTTATTTCATTTTTAGTAACTTTGTATGGACTCTAGGAAGAATACCCTTTACATGCAATTTGTAACGTCTAATGGAGATTAAAATAAACAAATCAGCAAGTCTTCTTCAGAATAGGGGCTTACCAGAATGTTGATAAGCTTGAGGTCTCGGTGCATATACCCGGCACCATGGACAGTCCTGAGTCCCTCACACAGCTGTTTTGCCATTTTTTTGGTGTAGCTGAAGGCTGCTGCCTGCTTCTCTGGGTCAGCACCCCACCAGGCTGGGCTGTTTTCTCTGGGAAATAGAATTATCATCAGAAATGAATAATTGCAGCCCAGTCTTTGTCAAGGAATGACTGAATCCGTCCCGTTGTTTCTACCTTTTGTAATGCACTCAATGCAAATCATAATGATGTAAGTCAACTTTACCTTCTCTCAAACATCTCAGCATCCAGAGTTTTGGGGCAGTACTCCATCACCAGGCCCAACACTGAGTTGCCTTCACCACAACTCTCGCCTTTGTAGGTCCCAAAGCACTTCACCACATGTTGTCCCTTCAGCTTCCTGAAATATGTTCAGTAGCCAGACAAAAGACAGAAAAAAGAAGAAAGACAAGGTCATTCATGGAGTTGACCTCTTAGGCTTATTAACAAACCTCACCAGTATATAGATATGTTCGTGTGAGTGAGGTTCATGTAAGTTCATTTACCTGAGGTTTTCTGCCTCTCTGACAAAGTTGGCGTAGGTCTCACCAGCAGGAAGTTGACGCGGGATCTTCACAGCTGCCGTGAAGGTGCCTCCATCTTTGCTGATTTGAACACGGTACACACGTCCATATGCACCTTCCTTGTGAGGACGCCAGCTGGTCGGTTTCCCGATGGTAACGTCAAACTCGTGCTTCTTGATGTCAGTAGCGTAGAAGCCGCAAAGTTTCTCAGCCAGCTGGTTAACTGTTTCCAATTTTGGTTCATAGATGGTCCTTATTTCCTCTGCACTTCTTTTCTCTGTTTCTACATCTTCAAGGATCTGCAAATCAACTTGTTTGAGTTTGGGAAGAGCATCTTTGCATGCTTGCAGGTAGTCAATCGCTCCTTTGAGGTGTTTTTCCACGGCTGATTTGATTGCATCTGCCTTTGTCATCGCACTAAACGCCTTCTTGGTGACGTGGCTGATGTATTCTTCCCTGTCATTAGGGCTCACCAGTATCTCGTCCAGACTTTGTGCAAGGTCCACCATTGTCCAGATTTGACTGCTGAGGGTAGGGTCAATGGTTCTCGCCAGAGCATAGGTCCTGGAAAAGACACTGATGATTTTGAAGAATGTTTCCTTGACAATCGAATAAAGTTGGTCAAATGTCGACGGAAGCTTCGGAGAGTGCAGCATTTCCTCAATCACATTATTGTGTTGTTCCAACAAGGCACCGAACCTTGTTTCAAATTCTTCCTTTAGCTTGATATCAGCATCACGGTTGCACTGGTTGAAGGCTGAGTTTGGGTTACTCTTCAACTGGGATTCAATCTCATCAGCAATGGCTGTTATCAACCTTGCTGTGCCAATGTAGCCCTGGGTGGTCAACTGCGGGAAGTCGTCCCTCTTGTAGACGCTAAGTATCTTGTTGTAGACGCGATCCTTGAGAGCCTCATCCTTCAGACACTCCCTAAGGTTGCGTTCAGCTTCCCTCCTTGTGTCTTTCAACTTTTGGTCAAGACTCTGTAAGACGTCCTGTGCATGACTGTAGAAGTTTGTAATACGCCCCCGGGCATCTTGCTTTGCCTCCCTCCTTTCTGTCTGTGTTCCATATGTACTGTGCAGTTTCAGCTTGATGCGTTGTGATGCCTTCTGCAACACTTCCCATACATGTCTGTTTAACAGATAGATATACAAATGTTGAGAATGCAATTAATGTTCGAAAATGTCCACAGTTCAAATTGCTAAATGTTCCAACTCAAGCCACAATTTCAACTAATTACAAAGACATTTTGTAATCAACTTGAGTTACTGACTGATGCTGCAGCTCCAGTTTGTGCTGAAGACTCTGTGGAAGCAGCTTGTCCAACCCGTCCAACAGCCTGGAGAACTCTGGAGACGGCTGACCAGCTGGACCAACAGCCTGTAGGCAAACACATTAGAGAAAAGAAGCCATTTTTCACAAAACTCTTGTTGTTGTTGTTGTTGGCAAACTATGTCTATGCAGCAATCACACACGATGTTCATCATGGTGTGCGTGGATGAATTCATGGTGTGAAATTATCCACTTGATGAACCCTTGCTCTTTTCAATAAGTGATACTCTTTTTGTGGTGACGTACGGCATAATGTCAGGGTGTTTGGGCCACATCCCAGAGGTACTGGGTTTAAATCCATTGATATGCCACAGATCTTGTGTCCTTGGGAGAGGTTGCGTATTACAAGTGTCACCAGGACATGACTATACGTTGTATGGCAAATTTCAAATGCATACTGCTTGTATTCCTGATATATGGAAGAAAATACTAGAAAACACTGGAAAATAAGAAAGCCAGTTGACCTCATTCAATGGTAGAAGCACACTTGCTGTAAGTGACATGTTTTATTCCATACCTTATGACATGAGAGAAAGAACACTTGATCATCTCTCAGCTCTGGGAAGTGGTCCTTAAGTTTCTGTAGGTAGTCTTTCTTCACTACTTCACTCTCATCTTGCTTGACACTGTCCCACTTGTTGCAGACAAACATGGTGGATTCGAGGTCAAACTGAGACATGTCAAACGCACCTCCCCATTTTCGTTTCTGACAGAACTTAAGCAGACAGGAAAACTGAAAGTAGAAATTGGACTAGATGTTATATTTCCTCAATACCCAAGTGATGTATCTTAACATACAGTGAGCAGAAGTGAATGAGAGAGGGGGAGAAAGAGAGAGTGTGTGTGTAAGAGTAGAGTGAGTGAGCGAGTGAGTGGGTGATTGAATGAGTGTAGCTAAGTGTCAGCTTGAGCTGCAAAGCACATTCTTCATACCCCATCTGTATGCTCATCTGTCCTCTCCCCACCACCACTGGAGCTTGATGCTGGTTTCAGGGGAATGGCACTGTTGATCATGTAGATAAAGGCACAGGTGGATGAAACCGCACCCTTCACAACTTCATCCATCTGTTGCGTTTGCATAATCCCCGGGCCATCAACAAGACATATTCCATCCTGAAAAACAATGGTTGGTACCGGTTAGCAAAGTATGGCTAAAAGAGTCTCAGATTGTTGAATAATTCCAGTACACGATCCATTTACAGAACCACAATCAGCAAAATTAACAAATAACAACAGTGACAGAAAAACAAACCTGCAGGGATTCAAGAGGCCACTCTATGACCACTTTTTGGACCTCAGTGGCATCTTCATTTCCCCATCTGTGCACGTAGGATGAAAGTTCATCCTTTGCTCTGTCTGCATCTTGGAGATCAATGCCAGCAGTACTTGAATTGCTGCCTTTTTTTAGGTGGACTGTTGCCCTCTTCACTTCACCATGTCTGACGTAGCACAGGGTAGATGTGCTGGCCAGATGGGACACCGGCAAGATGTCCTCCCCCAGCAGCAAGTTGAGGAGGCTGCTCTTCCCTGAAGAGGTCTCTCCTACATCATCAAGGCATTTAGATGTGTCGTGAGCATTCCCTCTTATTTCTATTCATTACCTACCTTACAAGCTACTTCCCTCTGTGCTGTTATCAGACTGGATAACTCAAGTTACCTTCGTCAATGTCATCAAAGTTAAAAGGCTTTGTGAATCAATTTTGAATAAGACAACTAGAAAGTCACTGTAGTTACCATAAGAATAATACAATCTGTTTTTCTAGCTCGTTTAAGATTATAATACCTTACTACTGATTATATACATATAGTCTTATTTTACCAAATTGATATTGTACCAGTCTGGCATTGTGTTACTTATACACACATATCCATTGTTCCAAAGTTGTTGTTTTTTTCACACTGTTCTATTCATGCCGGAAAGTCTGACTAATACCTCTTACATATATCCTACTTTGGCCAATATTTCCTTTTTGTTCTGACAAGCCGAGAGGTCGGGTGAGAAACATAACGTTAACTAACCTACGACTAAGATGGGACAGTTGTCATCTTGGAGAAATTTCCACACATCCTCCAAGACTACTCGAAGATCTTGACCGAAGACATCACTCATCTTTTGTTTATCATCGCTATCCATGGTGACAACAAAGTCCAAGATTGAGTTGCAGATTTCCATTAGGCGTCCACGCTTCATTCTGTTCTCAAACATAGCTCGCTGCAACATTTCTGTAATCTGACAAAGATATCAATAGTTATTACTCATGAAAGCGCCATGTATTATCATTAAGCAGGTTTTCCATTTTTTGCATCAATTATGCAAATCAGTTCCTCATTTGCATGTTTGATATTTGTTTATGTTCCACCTGTCATGAATTAAACCCGTCGCATCTAAGTTCAGTTATGGAAAACAATGGAGTTATATAAGGTCCTCATTAATCATGCAAATTAATTCCTTATTTGCATAACATGCATATCCTTGTGTACGTATTTGTCTAAGCTACATGCATGCCCCAAATACTTTTAGTAATGGAAATGCGTCTTTTCTTTCTTCAGTTATCCCATTTGGAGTATTTTGACAATTCATTGTTAGTCGGCTGAAACTTGTTCCACGTTGTCTTGGCGTCAAAAGCAACCTGCTCCCCAAATGTCAATACCGTATCGTCTCCAGAACAAGAGATACATTGAAAAACTGCTATGAAGGATTATTGTCATTATTTGTGCAATTGACCCCCTAATTTGCATAATTTCTATTTCATTTTGTACATCTTTGTCAGAGGTACCCAGGAACCAAAAGTCATGAAAATCCGTTATTTCTATCTTGAGTTATCTTCGGAGGAAATCTTTTTTTACAAAATGCCCCTGCAATTCCAAATCTAGTTGCTAGGGGGCCCGAACTCACGTGACTTCTTCCCGAGCGCAAGAGGTAACTAACAAGTATGAAACCAATCCATCCACCCGTTCTTGAGTTATCTTGTTGACAGACATACAGACACACAGACACACAAACGCTCCTGGAAATATAATCTACATGGAGGTAATTATTGCTGTCGTATGCTTTCAGTGTACTTACAAAGTTACAGGAAATGCTCCATGACACAACCAACTCCAACACTTAAGTCCATGAATAAGAGAATCCTAACATTGTAAAGTGATAACATGAGAACTCCATATTATAAGACGTTAATGGTATTTATTAATTCTTACCTGTCCAGGACGTCTCCGTGTTGCAGCCAATACCCGCAAATCCCTGATCCTCCTCTTCAGTTCTGCCCTCGCCTCATCTTTTTCCATGTTATCAGTTTCCTCCTCGGTCATGCCAAACTCTAGGAGAAGCCTTGCTAACCTAAGAGGCTTCATCTGGTCTATCTCCTCTTCTGTGGGGAGGCCTGGTCTCGCTGCCATTGTTTGTACCTACGATTCATAAATCATTTGTGTGACATGTTTAGAACTTCACAACATATCGCGGCATTGCAACTTTTACAGCCCTAAGAAACCCCATGGCAAAATTTGTTCTTTACAATATAGCTTTTACATTGCATTACCAAACTAGAGTTTGGAGGTCTCATGTATTCACTGGATGTTTAGGGATTTAGATATGTTATTTTCAAGCAAATAACTTCCACATTTACATAAACAAACAAACAAGCAAAAAATCTGTAGTACGCCTGGGGTTTCAAAACCAGGCTGGCCTAAAAAAAATTAAGATGTCCCTTTTCGCTTTGCTCCTGCATAAGCCTTGGAAGAAAATGAAGTTCAAAGAATCATAATTAGGTCAGATTTGGACCTCTTTGGTTTCATGTAATGCAGACCAACATTCAGCCTATAGCTGTAAATTTTCTATTAAAATGCTTATTAGATTAGTAATTATATAATGATCAGTAAGTGTTGTTGAGGGTGCCTAGTGAATGCCATGTACATATAAATCCGGAAGGGGTGAAAATGTAAGTGACCCCCACCCCAGGCTAAAAATCCGCGAAGTCGCGTTGATAGGTCAAGAAATAACTACCCTGGCCGACCGACTCCCCTAGCGTACTATTGACTCTATTTGTCCAATTTCTACAATTAGACGACCGCTCCGCGGAGCCTGCTGGTAGGCTAGTCGCGTTCTGCAGGCAAGCAAGGATGTTTTAATACTAGAGGCAAGTCAACACCTCGCGGCGCCGGCATAGGTGCGAAGAACGCCAATGTGCCTATTGAAATGGCGATGTTTCATCTAAGTTGGACAAGAACGCAAGTGACAAAATACTGAGTGACGAAGCCGTGCCGTCAAAATACCGTGAACCCAGGGAGACAATAGGGCCCAGGTCCAAAACTAAACGGAAAAAGAACAGGTGTTTACTCGTCGGTTGCACATAATTTCTCTGTGCCATTTTCACTTTCACCCCTTTCTTCCATAGTTTCGGTGTTCAGGTCAGAATAAAACACCTGTTTCTTTTCCGTTTTTAACTTCCGAGTTGCCTGGTAAAAAATTTTTTATAAACATTTTATGAACATTAAAGGTCAGAAATTCATCTCATAGGCCACTGAAACAGCCAGAAAACAGCAATTTGCGGGAACGGCAAATTTAAGTACTACGTAACGTTACCACAACAAGCAATAGCAACGACAATATAAAAAACGCCGGAACAGGAAGTGGTGTAGAAACCTCATGTAACTTCAAACAACATTTCTACAAACAATTAATTAACGTTTGGGAAGCTCGGTACAAACTGCCCGCACTGCTCCAGACTACAAGTTAAGCCCCGGTCACAAGAATCGTACGACGTCCTTGCGATGGCATATTACGCCTATCGCACGATGATCACAGTGGATCGCAGCTAAATCGTAATCAAAATCAGCCATCGCAGAGCATCGCAGAGCATCGGATGATGTTCAAAATTTTTCCAGCGTCGTACGATTTTTCACTTGTGTCTCTTCTGTATAGCCGTCAGACCGTTTTTGTGCTTCTTTAACCAACAAAATGTGGACATAGCTGTTGAATACCTTCCTATGATATCTTTAACTGTAAAAATAAATTAAAAAAGACCATGACAACAAGAGTATTACAAGCAAAAGTTCAAATCAAGCGTGAGTACTGGTCTGGTTATCTCGGCCTGCTTGCCGGCTATACCTGTCAGGCTCTTTCGAAGATTGTATCATGATATGCTATCAACAAAAAGATGCCATAATACAAAAATTATATCATAAGCATTATATCATATATGTTTCCGACTCATAGGGTCTGCCTTTATGTTTGAGTTGTCCCCATGGTTATTACAATTATGGTAAACTGACCCAAGACCGACGAGAGCCGAGATTTGATCTAATTATAAACTCACATGCATGAAGCGATCAAACAATTGTCTGCATCACCTGTGCGGGGCGCGCTGTTCTCTGGTTGCGACTGTGGCAGTTGCGACTGATATATTTTCCCTTTTCGTCAATATCGACAATATCAGGGAAAACTGAAATCATCACAACATGCTAAAAATTCAAAAATCTAAAACCTCATCAGTAGACAAAAATTGCCGTAATGAAGTCTGCTTTGGGGGCAAATAAAATCTTACGACGATAGCGAAATTTTGAACATGTTCAAAATCCATTTCAGCTCTATTTTCGTCATAGGAGGCTCCCCGATTTACTATGATTTACCTGCGATTGACGCAGATACGCTCTAATGACCTCATCGTACGATGCACTACGATCCTTGTGACCACGGCTTCATATATTTAAACCATTGCTTCCGATTCTTCCCCGACTTACAACGTACTGCGCTTATGCCGCGCATAAAACCTCCATCGCAGTCAATCGTACGATTCTTGTGACCGGGGCTTAAAGCAGCAGGTGTGACCGGGAAGTTTGGTCTGAACACCGCCAAACTCCGAAAAAGAGCAAAGCGCGAAAATGAAAATGACTCACAAAAAAAAACCAGGCTAAAAATATCTAGATCACGTGCTACAGTAGCCTGGGGTCCAGCCTTCTTCGCGTTAGCCCGCTCCCGAAGGTCGCTACCCGCGGGTAGCGACCTTCGGACTGACGCGAACAAGGCTGGACTCCAGGCTAAGTGCTACAGGTAAGCCAACACCTGTTGGTTGCAAAGTACGGGCGCACTTCAACTCTTCACACGTCATGACCCATGACCGGGTTCTTTTGTTTGGGTATTTACGCTAAGTTGTGCTATATCAGCAGTAAACGTCGAAACAAGGACTAGACTCACGTTCCAAATCGAAAACAACTGCACGTACAAGTGTTGCCAGAGTCTTGACGTTGATCTGTTGGACTAGATTTTTCCACCATGACCATATTCTAGCAAAGAGCGTAATACAAAAACACAAACACACACATAGTCACGCAAAAGGGTAGTCATACGCTCAGGCACGTAAACAAAGCCTACTATGGCGGAGTACCAGGTGTTCACGCAACAATGCAACCGTTCTGAAGCTTCTGATCAATGTTTCCCAGCAGTGTGGAGGGAAAGACTAGACCTCGGGCTGTTTGTTGTTGGGAAACGATCCTGACAACAAAGGTCAGGGTGAGGAACTAAACCATGGAGGTGTCACGTCGGGGGGTCTCTCTGTATTATACCTCTTTATAACAGCCATTGTTAGTTCATAAGCAAAGTGTACCAACTTTTCTAAAATACTCTATTGACTTAAGTCCAGTCCGCCTGGCCGCCTTCACGGCTTTCTACGGGCGTTGACGTTCATTGTTCGGTTTGCTGATTTGCGATGTTCAAGATATTACGCCCAGGTTTTATGCGGAAAGGTCTAATATGCCGAAAGAACACTTTTAGTATCAGAATAAACATGGAAGGAAAATCCAACAATTGTCTTTTGATCATCTTTATTTTCATGTCTATAAATTATAAAGTTTATCTCAACATTTTGTACAGAACATAACACTATATATTCAAATGAGATCGACTGACAATTGATGTTGTAACAAAGCTCAAACTTTGCTATGTACTACATCCAGGTACATATAGTTTCATGCAGTTTTAAAAATGATGATCATTCTATCAAACTGATATGATTACATTAGATTTTTGACGACGCCTCAGGGTCTTGATTTTTTGGTGGCATATAGCTAATGACGTAAGGAATACGTAGTGTATGTTTGGGTCCCCTAGCAGGGGCGTTTTTTTTTCAAAATCTTCTTAGGAGGATAACTTGACAAGGGAACGACAAATTTAGATTATATTTGGTATGTAGGTAGCTTTGACAGACATATATATCCTAAAGTGCACATTATTCAAACTGGCACTTAATCTGCATAATTAATGAGGGAAATCTATATTTGTAGTGTTTTCCATTATAAGATTAAAATACCAGTAATATATGTAGTTTGTGGCTGGTGGAACATTAGCAGATAACAATTATGCAAATCTGACCCTAATTTGCATAATTAATATAAAAGTGCTATAATTCTTCTCAATGGTATATTATCGGACAATCAACATTTGGACCAGCATAAGTTATTTAAAGGTGTACATAACTAAGCATAGATCATGTAAACGTGAAAGTAATTTGCATAATTGGACTATTTTTATATTATGTTATGAAGGATACATTTTCTTTTCTAGAGCTCAATTTAAAGAGCACCGAATGAATAATAAGAGAAGAATTCACATAATCAGAAAAGCAATAGTTCAAACCTTCCTCAAAGCATTTATTGCAACTCATTAAAACTGGCTGAAGAAGAAACTACACTAAAATCCTAATTTACATTTTCTCATACACATTACATAATTGACAAAATCGTTTTTGTAAAGTGAAAGCTGGTAGTCATATTCACAGCCATTGCTACTGAAATAAGAGATATCCAGCTGAGGGTTAAGCACTGCGAAAGACCAAGCTCCTTTCATCCCCAGAAACTTGAAAGGCTGAGTAGTAAGCCTGGCTAAGAACCCTGAAAATTTTTTAAAACCCTCCGGGATACCAGACCCCAGCCCGAACTCCAAAATATCTATCGTGTAGGGGTCTGGCCTGACCAGATAGGCCTTCATCTCAAGTTTGCCCAGATGCAGTGTGCAAATTCCCCACCAATAGAACAGCAACAGGATCAGCAGGAGGCAATTTTGAACAAAGTTCTGCTGTTATTTTGAAAAAAAAAAAAAAAAAAAAAAACTCAATACACCCTTGAGCTATATCTAGTCCACGATTCGCTGCTGTAATGGCCTGCTGACCAACTGTGGGGGTTGTAGCTGGCTACCTGGAGTGAGAGTGGTCATTAACTATAGGTTCTCCTCCCCCTGATGAAAGGCCTTCTGAGAAAGTTTCTACAGTCATCAGGCAAGACCCCTACACGACAGATATTTTTGAGATCGGGCTGGGGTCTGGTATCCAGGCTAGATCTGAGCCCTCCAAGTCGCATGGTTGAGTGGGGTTCAAAGAATCATAATTAAGGTCAGATTTGAAGCTCTTTGGTGTTATATTATACAGCCAAAATATCGGCCTGTAACTTTAAAGTCAACATGCTTACCAGATTAGTAACTTTTATAAGGCACTTAGGCAGGCAGGCAATTGTAATAATCTATAATAAGCAAAGCCGGTAATATCTGAAATGACAAACAGGATGTTCTGTAAAGAGTGGGCACGACTTCTACAGAATGTCATGTACGTCTTCATGTACGTATAAATGGTACCTGAAATGAAGAAGTCCAGTATGCAGTGTCATCGCTGTTAATGATCAAGACTGTAAGTTAAATAGTCGTTCGCGATGACTGGAGGTCTGAACTACCTGAATACCTGAACTCCGCAAATGTGGAAGCAAAAGCTTAGGGCGAAAATGAATGTCAAAGTGACTAACAAAATAGGTTGATAATAGAGAAATTGATATGTGCCACCAACGAGTTAACACTCGATCCTTATCCGTTTTTGCCCTCCGAGTCTAGTCGCCTGGTAGAGTGATATCGAGGATTTTCAGAGAATCATTATTCTATCATGTGAAAGGTCATAAATCAATCTCACCTCACCTCATATCACCAAACCCATAGCCTCACAGGCCGTACGGGCAGCTACCCAAATTAATCAATCTCCTTGGTTGTTAAACAATAATTTGCAGTTTTCTGACTGTTTCCACCTGTAAATCTAAGCCACAGTAACCACCCGAAACGGCAATATTTGTAACGCCGGAGAAGGTAGGGCTGTAGAAGCCTCGTGTTATAATAATTGATACGTTATATTTGTATAAACAGTTTTAAAGTGTTACCTGAAAGGCTGGGGAGCTCAGAATTCACTGTCAATGCTGCTCCAGTGAAATGGGAAGCACGTATAGTCTGAACTGGCAACACCGACAAACTCCAAAAAGAGGAAGCAATGGGAGAATAAAAAAGTGACTCACCAAAAAAACCCAAGTTAAAAGTAGCCAAGTCACGTGCCACAGGGAAGTCAACAACGTTGGTTGTTAGGAAGCGGGCGCACTTTGAACTCTTCTCATTTCATGACCGATGATATATCCTCTCAGTTGTGCTATATCAGCAGTAATGTTCAAAATAGGACCAGACTCACGTTCCGAATGGAACTCCACGCACAAGTGTTGTCGGAGTCCAGCGAATTCTGGCGAAGAGCGCAATACCTAAAAAAAAACACAAAAAGGGGTAGTCATGCGCTCAGGGAGGCAAACATTACGCCAACCCTGTCGGGGTATCAGGTGTTCACGGCCCGACAATGCAACAAACGTTTCCCCGGCAGTGTGGATGGACTGTTTGTTGTTGGGAAACAACCCTGACGACAAAGGTCAGGGTGAGGAATAATCAAGGGGCTGCTCTATTATACTGCTTTCTTAACAGCTATTGTCATTGTATTTATAAGCAAAGTGTGCCAATCTTTTCCACGGGCGTTGACGTTTGTTTGGGTTGCTGATTTGCGAATTTCAAGATATTGCGGCCAGGTTTTTATGCGGAAAGGTCTTATGCCGAAAGAACTCGTCGAT
The DNA here is from genome assembly GCA_019207045.1 of Branchiostoma floridae x Branchiostoma belcheri. Lineage (NCBI taxonomy): Eukaryota > Metazoa > Chordata > Leptocardii > Amphioxiformes > Branchiostomatidae > Branchiostoma > Branchiostoma floridae x Branchiostoma belcheri. The sequence goes on from CM033039.1 coordinate 476,091, forward strand.
CTGTCGATACAAGTCAATGTTGCTCACATGCCTATTGACTTTACTATATCAAAAAGAATTAGCTGGAAAATGTAAGTCTTGACTTGTGATCATCTTTATTTATGTTTTTAATGATTCAATAAACTATAAAGTTTCTCTCAACGTTCTGGATAGAACAAAATGCTATTTATTTGAATGAGATCGACGAAAAATTCATGGTGATAGTCTTTCTTGTGTTGGAACAAACTTCAAACTTTGCAACTATAATGATATGTACCACATCCAGGTAATCATATAGTATCATAAAGTATCTATTAAACTGATAGGATTACATTCAATATGTTCTCTTCTTCTTTTGCTGAAATATGACATCTAAAACCACTTGAATGCCCACTGTAAAAGAGAGCAATACACCTAATGAAGAAGACACATAATCAGAAAAGCAATTACAAATCTTCCTCAAAGCATTTAGTGCAACTCATTAAAACTGGCTGAAGAAAAAACTACACTAAAACTTAAAAGCCTAATTATTGTTTTGTCATACACATTACATAGTTGACAACATTGTTCAGTACAAGCTGATAGTCATAGCATTTGAGAAGCTTGCTTGTGCACAGCACATAAAAGAAGATTACAATTTAGCCCATTTCAGGATCCCAAAATATACAACATTTCAGCATTTACAACATTTCATCTCAACTGATATAATTATTATGTTTTTTTATGACACAATAATTCTTTTATTTGCCAAATGATGCTCCAAAGCTAATTGTACATATTATACAGTTCCCAAGTAAGAGTTAAATATTGGAGCACATATCACTAATGTCTAATCAACTGCAAGGTACAATGTTTCCTATTGTGGGGCTGAACTTCTTCTTTTAAGGCAAGGGATAATGAAATGTCACATATTCTTTATGTTTTTTTTTGCCATGGGTTTTGTGGTTTTAGTAAAAACGTAGTGCTTTTTTTTATCTCCTAAATGATTAAAGCTCTGTGAGATTGTGGCAACTGATCACACTTCACATCACCAGATTGTACAAATCGCATTGAAGTCATGCATGTACCTGTAAGAAAGGCGCATGAACAGAAAGAAACAATATCCTGACTCCCGGGTTTCGAACCTGCGCTGAATTCAGGCCACCAGATCACAAGACGCTAAACCACTACTTTATAAGGCTGACAGCCATTCGACATGGTCAGTTTAGCAGTCCTTGAACCCCACTGTTACATATCCTACATAGAGTCATCATCATACAGCACTTTGGGCTGTGTTCGGGTATCAGACCCAAACTGTTTGGGCTGAGTTCCTGTAGAAGCCGTGCCACTGTACGACTCTGTATCTGGGAAGGGGGCCGGGAAATCGCTGCCAACAGTTTTTGGCCTGGTTGAACTGTTTCCTGATTGGTCGTTGTAGCTTCTGTTTGCTGATTGGCTGTTGTAGCTACTATTTGCTGATTGGCTGTTGAAGCATCTGTTTGCTGATTGGCTGTTGTAGGTACCATTGATCTCTAGCCTGTTGTAAAAGTCTCTGAGTGCGTCCGCGAGGTCAGCACACTCCATGTCAGCGAGAGTGTCCCGCAGTAGCGAAACCGTCTGTTCCTCAGCCGCGGGCCGCCGTTCTCTCCACAGCTGCAGCATCTGGTACTTCTGCTCTCGAGCATCGTGGGGGAAGTCGTGTTCTGTTGGGAACAAATGGATCACTGTGAATTCATCTAGTTTTATGAGGAGGGGGGTGTTAAGGAGGTTTTCACAGTGTTTTAAGTGAGTCCCAGTTGAGACAATAAGAAAAATGCAGGAAATTGTAGTGTCCAGATTACGACACCACAAAAATTACAGTATTGAAGCCGTGCCACTTTAACCAATGAAATCACTTCCTGCAAATATTAAGAATGATAAATGCAGCTGGCTAACTAGTAAATGACAAGATCTACATTGTGCATATATCTTGTGACCATCATGAAGTCAATAAAAAATGAGCTAATGTCATGAGATTCAGTAACACTTTTTTTAAACATTTTTTTTCTGATTCAAGATATGGGGTCTCTAGAGAATATATATTTTCAACTCTCGGATAAAAAATTAAGTATTTACACATTGTGAGGGCAATGCTCTTCATTTAGTTTCAGCTGTCTGACTTATAAAAAGAAATATGACGATATGACCTACCGATGACCTCGATGTCGGTGTCGTTGAGCCCGAGTTTCCTGGCGAGTGGTTTCCAGCTCCGCTGCGGCAGGTTCTGGCTGATGTAACCCAACACCTCCTGCAGGGGGTCGGGGGGTCCTGTGGTGATGGCGGAAATGGTTACAGTTTAGGGCTGGCAAATTCATTTCCTTGGTTGTCAGACATACTGCCGATAGGTAAAACTAATAGGGTAAGAGATGGAAACTCGAATTTGTTAAAGGTAATTAATTGATTAATTTTTCCCCTGACCTCCTCCCCGTCCACTGGACATCTGGGAAGAGCGGTTTATAAGGCTGACATGGCTATTCCAGTCTAAATAAAGGATATTGATTAATAGATGGATTGAAGTATCACTGAGGGTACCAACAATGAGGTTCGGCATAATTATTCTTCTTAGTCAGACACTGTTTTCACATTCACTTGTTCTTCAAGTTCAACATATTTTATGGATCAAAGAAACTTCTTCAATTAGATTCATGTTGCCTAAAGACACATGTAACTTACAGTAGTGACTGACCATAATGATGGTTATCTACTTTTTACCAAAATCATGACACAGCTATTCTCCACTAAATTCTACAGGCCACACTTGTACTGAAGAAACAGATAGCTGAGGTTTAAATAACCTGCATTTACAACAAAACATCTCATGTACTTGCCTTGTTCCGGCTGTAGATGGAGGCTGCCCAGGTTCCGAGCCAGATTACTCAGTCTGCTGTGAGGTGCCAGCGACGGTGGTTGGTTGTAAGATGTGGGCTGGTTGTACGCTTGCATTGGCTGGCTGTACAACATGCTGCAACTGTATACAGGAGGTTGGTACGGAGGCTGTAACTGTGGGATGTTCTCATCAGCATACAAGGGTTGTGGAGCCAAGCTGGTACCCCCCCTATAGGACGCTCCAGGGGAGGTTGTGGCACCCCCCCTGTAAGCAGATGAAACAGGGCTGGTGTTCTCCCTGTTGGCATATCCTGGTGGCCCCCCCCTGTGCAATGGTGCGGTTGGGGGGGTTGTTCCCCCTGTGGCCTGTCCCGCAGACCCCCCCTGGGTGGGGCCATTCTGCACCTGGGTGTTCTTGTTGCCCACCTGACAGTTGCTTAGCGACGAGTTGTGGAAGTTGTAGGTGTAGAAGTACGACTTGTTGTTGACCAGCGGATACTGGCTCAGGGTCTCATCGGGGTTTGCGGTGCCTGCAGAGGACAGGGAGGAAGGAAAAGCCACTTGATTTTGATGTTGTAAACTGTGCACTCAATTTGTTGTTAACTTTGCGTCTCACTCTGAAATACTTCGACTTAACACTCTATCACTTTCCACATCGTACGGCAGCATGTTTTTAATCAGACCTTTTCAAATTCTTTCTGCATGGATGTTCAGTCAAGTTTCATATGTCATTTGAAATAGCTTCTCTTTGCAGAAGACAAAGCCTTAAGGGTGATTCAAATCCTTCTATACTATGAGGTGTTAGAATTTCTGTATGTTTTGAACAAAGAGCTAGCCCAAATTAGGAAAGAAAACTGGACATTGTCAACATGTTTTGAGGCATCTGCTGTGATCTCACCTAATATACTATTGATGTCATTATTTCTCGCGATCGACATCCAAAATGTGTTGATTGAGAAAAGTCGTTACACCCACCTACAGGATAGACCAGAGCGCGGGGGACGGAGTCTTCACAGGATTCACAGTACGTGGCTTGGCCTTCATCACTGCAAACAAAAACAGTAACTGTTATACTTTTATAGATAAAGGTTTTAGGAATTCTTGAGATTAGCTGATAATCAAAATAACTGCTACATCTAGCTGCAAGAGATGCTTGGAGCTGTCTGAGGGTCTGCATGGGGGGTCCCGACAACGATTTACGCTGAATTCAGAAGAACACCCTACGTATTACGCTAAATCAAGGAAGGCAATTACGCTAAATTTGGTCGACTCGCTACGATTTACGTAGATAAGATGGTTTTCCCTACGAATCACAGGAAATAAAATAGGCTGCCTACGCCTTACGGAAAAGAGCATGCAGACCCTCCTGTCTGGACAGTCAGGAAAAAATGTACAAGACAGTCCAGTTTGAACTGACTTTCTTTGATCCATGTATCCATGCATGCCTGCCTGCTATAACTTTTTAAAAATCTTCACCACAAAACAGACTGAAAGACCCCCTCACATGTTTTGGGTTTTTTACTGTACTGGATTGTGAGGTTAGCTGTTTGTTCACCTTTGACTTGAAAAGTTTAAGGTTGTTCCTTCAGGGAAGTAATCTCGAGGAAACTTGTTCAATAACGATGTAGTTCTAAGAAAGAAATTTTCAGGGTATAACTTCTTCCTGAGAGGCGGATTATGAAAGAAGAAAGGGCGATTTGCTTGAACAAAGTATTGAAGATGAAATGTACCTCTCCAGTTTGACAGGCAGCGGGACCTCGAACACCTCGGCGGCGTCCGGCTCGCAGCGAGGGCAGAGGGAGAACATGTCAATGTTAACGCCCGGCCACAAGGTCAGGAGGGACTGGGCGACTCCCAGCACACGCAGCACAGGGTCCCACAGGGGGTCACGTGGGCCAGGGTCCGCAGGGTCTGACAAATAAATAAATAAATAATAAACAAGTGAGCCAGCAAACACACATGTCAAATACATCTTTCAAATAAATCTATCTGTATCTGTATCAATATAGCCGGTATAACCACTCCTCAGCATAACACACCAGCTTCGCAGGCACGCAGCGTGGCAGCAGCTGGTTATATTTCAAAGAAGCTAATAAAAGTAAAACATCACTGCTGACCTCTGTAAACTTTGATTTACGATTATATACATTGATGATTCTGATTGAGAGTAGCAAGTGACCTACCAGGCTTGTTGCCCCTGGCGACCATTTCGATGGTGGGGTCGTTCCAGACGTCCTGCAGGTCGTTGACAGTGCTGTCGCCATGGCGACCCTGGTGTTTCCTGACGACCATGCTGACGTTGTTCTGGCACAGCTTGGCGGAGTCCCTCCACAGCTTCAGGCCCGGGCACAGCTGGTGCAGGCACACGCACAGCCGCTCGAAAAACCCGTAAGGAACCTCCGGGAAAAACGTCAGGCCCACCCTGGAAGGCAAACACCGTTGAACAGTCAGGGTTAACAGCATTGCAGATCCTCCCCGGTCTAGTGACACATTGGGTGCCAAGCAGTCTTGGATCCATATACTAGGGCAGTTTTGGGGCCACAGTTTCCCCTTTCTTTAGGCTTATCCCAAGTTGGTCAAGGTCATTTTAATAATGTCCCCAAGTTACAATGTCTTTTTCAAAATTGTTGGGTTGCCAATGCAACTGATGTTGCCAATGCAGCAAGGTGGCATATCAAAAGCTTAATAAATCATTATTGTGTTATCACCATTCATTCATTCATTCACCTAGCTGAATTTCCTGTACCCATGAATAAAAACCAACAGACCAGAGTCACACTTCAAGGTACCTGATCTGCTCCTGGTCTGGAGGGCACGGGTTGGACCATTCGCCTGCGGGGAGGGTGTCGTGCAGGTAGCAGGGGAACAGGTACATGGTGCTTTTTCTCAACTGGTCTGGGCTCACTGGGACCTGGCGGAAAGAACAAGTAATGATTGACTTAAACAATAACAATACACACCTGCAAGGAAACCAACCAACCAACCAACCAACCAAACAACCAACCAAACAAACAAACAAACAACCTACCAACCAACAAACCAACCAACCAACCAACAAACAAACCAACCAGCAAACAGAACATAATATGTAATACTGCCTAATTATTCACCAATTAAGTAAAGATGTTGTATATCTGCTGCTATGTTGCAACAAATGTTAATCAACAGCATGCTGTTGAAATGTGATTGACTAAATAGAAGCTAAGAGTACCTTGTTGCTAGGCGGGGTCCATGGTGACCCCGGGTGGAACGCGGGAGCTGCTGGGTTGAGCACATCAGGTTCAGGAGGGGTGTAGGTAAAGCACAGCTGGAACTGTGGGTACAATGTAAGTTGCAGTGTTTACCAAAGACCAGACAGAGTGTTAGAAACCAAAACAACCTTGAAATCTTGGCATGCTTTTTTCAACAAACAGATATTCAAGAGTAGAAAATGACCAGATCCAGGCATTGTCACAAAGTCAAAATGAACAATTTACAAATTTAACTACTTCAAAATAAGAATATTGCAAATGCCATGAACCTATCTGACAATTTTTGAGATTTTACCTGTTCAAGAACATTCACCAGAAGCTGCTCGTCTTCAGGAACATTCAGCATCTTCTTGTCTTTCGCTTTCTTCCACAGGATACTCAAGATTCTGTGGTCAAGAAGAGCCTTTCTCTGGAACTTCTTAAGTTGGTTCTGAAGTCGGCATTTAAAAACAGAATTCAATCTTATTTTCATAATCAATCTGTCATACTTCACACCCAGGGACTTGTGCATGAATTGAATGCTTGCACCAGAGTGTCATGAAAGAAACAAATTAGTTATTACAAAAGGTTTTTGTGTCATGTTCATTACTGCACATTATTGAGACTTACAGCCCCACATACTGACACATCAGGAAATTCCTCAACCCGACCCCAACCCTTACTTTCCCAAATTGTCCACACCTACCTTAAACTTCGTGGATGTCATCCCTTCATCTGCCATCTGGTCCATGGTGATGCTGGCCAGCTCCTCCTGCAGTCCATCTCGGATCACCACCTGTATGAAAAAACATACCAGATTCATGAGTGTTTTTGTGTTCTCTTCATCCATCGCTTGATGATGACTGCTTCTGTCACCCATCATCCAGCTGTGAGGGTTGGGTTGTGTGAGTTCTCAGGTGACTGTAGATCCTTGCTTGTAGACCCAATCCTTGCTTGGGATTGTCGATCACAGTGTGGACATGTGGACAAGGAATTAGAGCAATATTCAATGTTTTTTTGTTGGAGTCCTGGAGGCAGCCTGGTTCATGTACAAAATATTGTAATCCGGTGAACTGTATGGAAGGAAGACTTTTCTTGCCAGAGAACCTCTATGAGAACTTATATCTACATACCTTGAAGACAGCCACGAGCACAGCTGGGTCCACGAAGACGTATGTCTTAAGACAGTCAATCTCGCTGTACCAGATGAGCAGCCCGAGGCCGTGGAGATACTTCAAGACGACCTTCGCCTCGTGACGGGTCTTCACGTCTGTCCCACGGAGGATGTTCTGCACAGCTTCTTCAATCTTAATCACACCTGCACAAAAAAAACGATGTGAAATGTGATCTATTTTAAACATGGTGGTCAGTGGTGCCATTATGTCTCATATTGTACAATTCTATATTTGGAAGTGCTAGTAAATTTGAAGAACAATATTCCCACCTGAGTGAAGTTCTGCATTTCCCTGTTGGGAAGGCTTCATCAGATTCTCCACTTGTGTCCAGGAAGTCGGAATCTTGCGCCGAGCCTGGGGGAAACAAACAAGCCAGATTTGTGACTAATTGCAGTTGTCCTGGCCTGATTATACCCCCCCCCCCTCACATTAGGCGAAAGTCGATCGGACGACGAGTCTGCGAGCTCTAAATTACGAGGAGGAACGACCCTGATGGGAAGGGGGGAACTCTGCCATTTCTTCATCGGCATCAGGGTCATGCCTCCTTGTAATTTAGAGCTCGCAGGCTGGTCGTCCGATCCATGCATTTTCGCCAAATGTGAGGGGGGGTATTACCAAACCCCAGCCCGATCTCAAGTATCTATCCAACACGAAAGATATTTGAGGTTGGGGTATGGTATCCAGGCTACAGTTGTCCTGGTTACTTTTGAACTGGTCATAACACAGCAACAGAACATTTTATAAAGAATCAAGAACCACAGCTTTACACTCCTATGTTCCAACAACATTGTATGAGCGTTACCATAACACAAAGGTGTCAGAAAATTAAGTTGTCCTCAACCCAAAGCTCAATACTTCTACTGACCTGTTGTAGGTATGTTTCTGCAAGATGGCTCACGGTCTGCTTGAAGCTGTCAAACCCTTGCAGGCCTGGGGCAGAGCTGAGGGGGAGTCCCTGGGGATGGACCTGAACCAGGAGGGAAAGGAAGTGTCAACTGGCTGGGATGGACTGTTCGTGACATAAAATCCGTGTTTGTTGCTATCATCACTATCAACTGGATTCTGCATCTACGATTATAGATTCTGGAGTGTCAATCTTCTACTGCTTATAGTGAAGTTCCCTGAGCTCTCAGAGTTTTTGCCTTATCTCAGGATCATAAACTGATAAAATTAACATTGTATAAGGAGGAAGTCAGTAAATATTGATTGATTAAACACTGTTTTTTGGTGAAATTAAAAAACCCAATCTACAAATGTTGTGAATACCAATTAACAAACAACTGTGACCGACCCTGAGTCTGACTCCCTGGTTCTCCTCCAGGTTAGCCAGCAGGTCCATCACCACATCAGCATCAGTCCTGCTGCCGGCCTGGTCCAGCTTCCTCTTCAGCTGGGAGATGTGCCTCTCGATTGTTTTCAGTCTGAGCAAAGCAAGGAGAGAGAAAGCTTAAGAGGGTTAGATGTCCTGGTATTCATAAACATAAGGTGGCAATGCAATCTATACTCCTGGATGAAATTTGGTTATTTACTTCTGGACAATATGGGAAGGTGGATTTGACAAAAGTGTTCAACCATTTTTCCAGTTAGATGTATTGAGTTGTTCTGCAAGTTCATTCTTAGCCAGTGATGCTGAAGAAGAACGTTTTATGTCACTTGAAACGTCCAGAAGTAAATTGAAATCACTCACTCACTATCCATTTTTTATCCAGTTGAAAAGATTGAATTAAGAGAACAGAGTAGGTGGTAGATGTGGTCTACAGGCAATGCAACAACTTCAGGAGAACAAGGTAACAGATATTCAAATCAAGGAAAAAACACTGAAGATGGGAGCACAGGTATTAACCTCTTGTCTTGCTCCTTCTCGATCTTCTTGAGAATGTCAGTCAGCTTCTCTTGAGCATCTTCCGCAGTCACCCTGTCCAGATGTGTCCCGACCACGAGGACAGCAGCATCAGGAACTCTCATGGCGATGTTGTCGATCCACACACCGACGTGACTCCTGTATGACTTTTCATCCCCCAGCCTGCAGTGAAATTCAACATGTGTCCTCAGTTCAAAATGTTTTTTCAATTCAAAATTAATCCCAATTTTCTCAACCTAGTTCCAAAGATTACATTTGCATTTAAGCTTTCAAATTGGTATAATCACTGGGCCAGTATCAAAACCCTGAATATACACAATGTATAACCCACTTGAAAACATGCAGTTATTTTGTTGACCACAAATAGTACCAGGGCATCCCTTGTGATGAAGATAGGGTGATTCAGATGTACACAGCTTCATACACCTGTATCACCTATATCACTTGCAATACACCTGTATATCACCTGTATATCACCTGTACACACCTGTATGTCTCCAGGTTGACCACCAGCAGCACCAGGGCATCCTTGGTGATGAACACAGGATGAGTGACCAGGTAGTCCTGCTGACCTGCGAAGTCCCACGTCAGGAACGTCACATCACCCTCGGTGATGTCATGCCTGTCGATGCCGTGTGTTCGGTCACAGATGTCCACCAGGTACGACTGTCCTGTCTTCAGGGACAGACACAGGCTGGTCTTTCCTGCACCTGCAAACATCAGCCAATGGTAGCATAAGGCACAGATATATATAAAGAGAGGGTCTTGAGTCTAAATGAAAGAGAAGAACCTAGAACTCTCTTACAACAGTTTGTTGAAGGTTAGACATCCAGATGGGAACAGTCCCTCAAGGAATTCTACAGATTCTGAAAGATTGGGTAATTGATACCTCATGTATCTTCAATGATTATTCTAGACTTCTGATAAGCTTTTAACTGGTATGAGTCAATGTACAGTTGAGTGCTCAGGGTTCTGAAAGTTCCCTCATACAGAAACTCACCTGTGTCTCCCAACAGCATCAGTTTCATACGCCTGTCCTCGGTGACTCCAGCCTTCAGTGACTGGCAGTACTGCTTGATTGCAGTTATACCTGAGGGAAAAAAATTAGAGCACAATAATCGTCATTCAAAGTCAAAGTCAAAGGTATGAAAGAAGATTGTGATATATGCAAGCCTATACAAGTCCTATCAAATTGTTAATTTGATAACGGAAAAAAACATTGAAAAAGTACCTTGGATACAGACTTCCTGTGGAGGCTCTGACAGGGGGTTGTCCTCTGCCTGGAAGAGTTCCAGTGGCTTGTCGAAAAACTCCAGGGGAACCTCTGTGATCTTGTTGGCGGACAGACAGACCTGCCTGATGCTGGGCAGCTGCAGGAGTTGTGGGGGGAACGTGGTGAACTTGTTACTGGAGATCTTCAGATACTCCAGCCTCTCCAGGCTGACCAGGTCCTCGGGCAGAGTCTTCAGCCTGTTGGAGCCGATCCGCAGGTTCTTCAGCTTCGGAAGACATGGGAACACACCTGGAGGAATCTCCTCCACCTGGTTCACAGAGAAGCGCAGGACCTCCAGGTCATGGAATTCCTTGATTTGTGCAGGAAATGTCTTAAAGACGTTGTTTCCGAGGTCCAGATTCTTGATCTTCGTTAACTCTGTGAATTCTTGTGTGAGACTCTTCAGCTTGTTCCGATCCAATTTGACATCAGTTACCTACAAACAGAAAATATGAAGCGATAAAAATATTAATGCCATATTTATTATTATAAGAAGATTGCCAGGACAGTCACAGGGGCTCTGTGGAATAAAAAATAAACTTAGTCTTAATCTTATAACAAATGCCTGAGAATTGTTTCATACAAGTATGAAAAAAATGAACAGATCTAGCCTGATTAAATCTTCTTATAGCAGCCCACCCAACATCCGCCAGCCCCCTTACAGCCCTGGACAGCGGAGTTTGAGTTACACAGACTAGAACAGATCCAGCAACGAACAAAGTAAACAATATATATCTTCATCTGTTGCACATGAACACATTTCTCCATCAGCTGACCCACCTGTGAGAAGATGCTGATGCCGGCAGGTATCTTCTTCATCCTGTTGACGGACAGGTGCAGCTGAGACACCTTCAGGGTCCGCGGGTCGTTCTTTAAGAAGTCAGGGATGCAGGGCGGGTCCTTACTCTTTATCACCAGACTGAAGGTTCCGTCTGTCAGAGACTTCCACTCGAAAGTACAGTCTGGGAACTCCAGCTTCTCCAGCTGTGTCCAGTTTGGCATCTGCATGTAATGGTCTGCATCCGGCCAGCTGGCCCGCCCATTCTGGAACAGCTTCTCCTTTACTTTCAGATGTCGGCCTGTCCATTCCGATGTTCTCATTCCTTGGGTTGCCATGGTCTATAACATTGAAGAAAGAGAGAATTTGTTATAATGAGCAAGACTTAACAAAACAAGTCAAGTGACTTGCCTTTACTCTATAGAAACCTTAAGTGCATTAAATTCAAATATCTCTGTATAGCAAATTTATTTCAGACAGGGAGTCAGTGTAGCCTGGGTACCATCCAGAAAGAAGTTCGCTCCGGCGTTCATTATATACTATAAACAGTCGCTTCTAGCTCTGACATTCATTATACACTATATACAGTCGCTTCTCTGTGTTTCCGTCTGGGAACGCGGACCATCTCAACGTCTGGAATCGTCCAAATTTTGGACGCAGACGCTGATTGGTCCCCACATGGAATGGGTTCATGTGATCGTTCGAACCGGTGTTCCAACACCGGAAAAGCCCCACGTCCCCTTGCTTGCGCATGTGGGCGCCGGCCTGTTGTCATCGAACGAGTGCTCTAGAACCTATTCCTTGATTCGCTCATCAACTGGCGTCACCACCAAACGATTTGAATGCGCACGTCTCCAGACGGATAGCAGAAGCGAACATAGGAGCGAACTACTATCCGGATGGTACCCAGGCTAGAGTCAGTGACAATCATACTACCTATAAAGTCCTAAAGCTACAACAGGCCAAAAGGATTTTTTAGCAAGGAGAAGTCACTGTCACATTTTGTTATATTCTAAGTAGTTAAGCATCACAATCAAGTGTTGACATGACATATCTTAAGCTCATTGTTCATCTATCACCGCCACTGACAAGTGCAGGACTTCACAACAACACTGACTCAGGGGAATCCCCTCTCAGTGATGTCATGGGAAAATCCCAACTTCTCTCAATAAAACGGGAACTTCACAAAATGTTGGACTTAGACCTGGTCTACAAGTAATTTCAAGTCAATCTACTATGTAAACTTTAAGATGAACTAATTGTATCATCATATGTCACCATTTTGCAGCAAAATGATCCCTGCTTGGTTTGGTTTTGGTCTTGCAACTGTGCCAAGACTTCTTGACAAATACACTGTACAGATTGATTATTAAAGATATTAAAGAATGATTTATAATCAACCATATCTCGACAATTCAGAAAGCATATCTAGACTTGTAAACACATCCATCCTTACCTCCCAGCGGCTAAAATTAAGGTGCAAACCTTACCTGAGCAGAAGTGAGGACCGTCCCAGGTGAAGTCTGGCCGGTAGTACAAGTTCGCTGAGTTGCGACTTGTTCCGGGTTTACTGGGGCAGTGTTGAGTTCACAGGTGGTTGACTTACACAGATCGTGGAGCAAACAGAGTCCAGCAAAACAGCGAACAGACCCAGAGGGAGAGAGAAAACACGCACACAGCAGACACAACTGACCCACTGCCACCGGCCGCCCAGAGCTGAGACCTTACCGAAACTGTGGGGATTCCCCGTGACGTCATACGCGGGAAACTGACGGAAAGTCCCGGATGCAGACGACTGGACTCCCCTCATATGGGGTTGTTAGCTATCTTTTATATGACTACATGTATTATTGATCTAATTGTTAAAAAGAAAAAAAAATGGTTTATCTAAAAGTACTTTTTGATTTTGATTAATCTGACACTGTAGCGCTAACGTTATCTAAATAAATGTCAGGTGAAAATGCAAGTTCTTTTTTCTTTACTCAAGTTGATAACATACTTGCACTTACATAATTCTTGACGTTATCGATATATAGTACCAACAAAGCGCAGTTTTTGTTTCATTTTCCTTTCACAGCCTGAACAGAAAGGCATTAAAATTGAGATTAATACCACCCCTAGCTGGGGGAATTTTGGACTAGTCTAATTTCCGGTGTTGCGGCTGACCCGGATGTATTCCTGCGGACGCCGTGACCTCTGAAGGCCGGTTGAATCACCTGAGGATCACGACTGACGTCTTATCCTGAGGAAAAACATGTCTTAAAGACGCTTTTAGACTCAAGTACAACTCCTGACAAGACTTGAAGATCCCAGAATCTTGCAGGAAAGCAAAAAGGCGGGAAAACAGCAGAATTATTAAAGGTAGGACCTGTTTTTTCCTCAGCCTATAACTTGCAGACGACATAATTTTTTTGCGTAGGGAATGCTTCACGACCACGATGTGTGATACCTTGGGGGATTCCCGTCTTCAGGGGCAAACATTAACACCCAGCAGTAGTCTGTACTTTATGGTAAACAACTAGAGAGGTTATAACTTCTTGTTGTCACTGTTGACAACGATTTTTTGCAATGTAAGTTGAATATTTTGCGTGGTGCACATGAGGTGAAAAATCACTCTCGTGTCATGACAATAATTAATCTGTCCTTCCCATATCTGTGTTACTAAGTTGTTGACAGTGTGTTTCAAACCTTTGTAACGTTATATACAACTGTTTGAACTTTCCCTCTGTGTTTGAAAAGTCTTGATATGTTTGTGGAGGCTTACTAGTCTTCTAGTACTACTAGACTAACATTGTTATATATCGTGACGTGAACAGGAAATGGGAACGCGTTATTTCCTTATTGGGGGGGGGGGGGGTACTCAACAAGCAGAGATTTGACTCAGGCTGTTTCTAGGTGTCCTAGGCACCAAACCTGATCTAGCGTGAGAGTCATAGTAGATAATTCTTACCCTGTCAGGGTTTTTTGAATGGAGATAGAATCCCTGCAAAATTTCCAAATTATTTTGCCAAGGAGGTTAGGACTACAAATCCATTCAGTTGGATTGTTAATGTGTAAGGAGCACAGCTCTGTGCAACCAACAGTTTCAAGAGATAAAACCTTTACTGTAGTTGGAAAAATCATATTTTATCTTATAGGGGGTGAGTGCGTCAATGAAGATTAGACATCCAGGTAATAAGATATACCAAAATTGGCAAAAAGCAGTTAGGTACTCAAGCAACTGGATATGGTTTTGGAAATGGTCAGACGTTTCAGATGGCATCCACTATCTTTCGTTAGTTACACTGAAGTGATTACACTGAAGTGCACAATTCAGGGCCTAATACTGACCCTGCTACCTGTAACGTGGAGCATGAGAACAAATAAACCATTATGAACAAATAAACCATTATGATGATTTGGGAGAAACTGGTCTTTTATACCCTAACTATGAATGAAGACAATTTTAGATGTCCAATAGGAAACAAGGTAAGACAAAGTCATGCTGAAGACAATCGGGGGGCGAAGTCTACAATTTCTGACTGTCTTCTCATGAAGTTGGAAATCGGAAGGAGCATGAAACACATTTTCCCAAACCAACAAATTTTATTCCATTCAAGAAGACATTTCCACAGCAGAAGTGTTCTTTGTCTGATTGTACATTACACCATGTATCAAACTCATACTATAGGCAAAATTTGAACACCCAGCTTGATTATCATATTAGCTACCATTTCTCAGCTGTTAGTGTAAGATGCTCCATGTATACATGTTACATCAGTGCTCGAAATACCCACTTGCCCACTTAGAAAATGCAACCACATTTTGCTTGGCGCAACTTAATTTTAAACCCAGGTTGCACACTGCACAACCTGAAATTTTGAAGTTGGAACACTGCTTTCCCCCCACCCACATGCATAAGCTTTTGTATTTTTTTTATAACATAAAACATATTACATAGTTACAATATAACTGGAAGAAAAGATAATGGATAAGTAGCTGATTTGAAGAAAGTAACAACTTGAAAGTGGGGCAACCTGAAATGTTGATAGTGCGACCTGGCTTTTGACTCAGGTTGCCACTTGGACAACCTGGCTGAAAAAAGTATTTCGGGCACTGTACATACAGGAATCCATCATGATGTGATATCAGAACATGGCTGTCTCCAGCTTTGATTTTTTACATCCCACTGATTTATTGGGGCATTTTCAAATGCATGTTTGTGTTTTCATTTACAAATCGTTAAATTTATGCTTACAAAAATACATCAATTTCATGTTGTCAAGTTGATGTTTTTTTAGATTAGATTCCATCCTGGGCTTAGGGATGGGTCCTGGAAACAGCCTTAGTTAGTTAGTTTAGTTAGTTAGCCACAATTATCTGCACAACATCACAATAATCAGCTTTTCTATCTGTAAATAGTCCAGTATAGTGTGGTAAAAAACTGGTATGAAATATATATGCTTAGCAAATGCATAGATGTTATTAATACAGAAAACTTAATCCTATAATTTTGATAAGTTTAACTCAATTGTACTTTGTGCATAGCTAAGCTCTAAAAGCATATAAATATGGTTGTACATAAACTTCTCAAATAAAAATGGCATTTATTAGACAGCAGTTCACTCAAAGTTACTGATTAAATATAAAATTTGAGACTTGATATTCTGAAGATTGCCCTCTTTTCTGTGTGTGGGGGTTGTATTATTAAATCAGCTGTTTGGGTTCAACATGTGTAGCAATTTTTCTACATTCATCAGATGTACAATTTACAACTTAGAGACAATCTTATGCAAAGAACTCAGTTCCCCACATCAGTGCTTTAGAGCATTCCTTTTCTTATAATGATACATACATAATTATAACCAGAAACAGCTGTACACCAGTGGTATGGGTACAGGAGTTAATCCATGGAGTAAAGACACAACCACAACTTTATTTCTACCACATTTTGGTGACTATCTGCCACCTTCCTCAGCGCTTCATACATGTATGTCCTCCTCAAGGTTAATCTAAAGATGAAGTATGACCACTATGTACATGTACATGTGATTGCCTTAGCAGGAAAGGCATCAATGGGGCACTTCCCGGGTTCAAGGGTCTGAGTGAGTGGTCTGCTAGCTAATATATATATATATAGCTTGACAGTTTAGGGAGGGAAACAGCCATGAAATCACCGTGCTGGTAGGCATCAATGCAGCCTTAATACAGAATGAACACTTTAAGCATCAGTGCAGCAGTGAGTAGGAGTTTGACTAGGGCTTTGCTTTTCTCTGTAGCAGTAATATAGCCAGCAATGCTTGCAGTGCTTGTAGTGCAGGAGAAATCACCAAATCTGATATCACTCCGCATCAGTGGCCCTGTTGAAATGCCAGGACCTGCACATTGGAGTCGAGTCAGGTTTGCAAATGCTCCCCGATTAATGGAAGTTATGATGTTGGAACGTACCTCCAACTGCTGAAGCCGGGGCAGGTATGAGAATGCGCCCTCCCCGATAAAAGTTATCTGGTTGTTGGAAAGAGAGAGCTTCAAGAGCTGGGTTAGGTTGGAGAATGTATCAGAGCCAATACTAGTTATGTTGTTGTAGGACAGAGACAACTCATGGAGCATCGGGAAGTTTGCAAAGGAACCAGATGAGATGCTATTTATTGAGTTGGAATGCAGGGTCAGCCGTCGGAGTTGGGGCAAAGTAAGGAATGCATTTACAAATGTACCCCCACTGTTCTGAAAAGTTAAGACTGTAGTGTTTGTAGGCACAGGTATGTCCGCTGCTGACAGTACAGTTCGGCGAATACCGGAACAGTCGCATGTTGTAGCTGTACAGGTGCAGGCAGCTTCTGCTTGTCCAGACTCCTGCAGCACGATCAGCAGAAGCACCAGAACGGTTTTTAGTTTGGTCCACATTTTGTCTGTAATAGAAAAAGATCAATACGGGTAAAAGAAAAACGATTATCAACCAATGATGATGTACCATTGTAAAGACTGTAAAATTCATGGGATTTTAACTGACCTCAGCTTTGACCTGGAGCAAGATTCTGTTATGTTGAGTACTGTAGACTGCACACTGGGTAACTCGTAACAGGAAATGATACCTGAAAAAATATGCAAAGGGACCCATTATTTGGCTGCAAATTTTGTATTACGTAGTTTTCAAGTTTTCAGACTTACCCGTGAACAGGTGAGCCTTACCTGTGCACAGTCAGGTGTCATTATCTGGGTAAACAGGTGTGGCTTACCTCGCACTCAGGTCATTCACATCTGTTGCCTTTGAGGGTTAAAAAATCTTCTGGTTTGAAGACTCACATTTTTAATCAAGAACTTTGGGTCAACTGCTCTATAGCTAACAACAGAGCTTTTTGCTTTGCTGGTTCAGGACAACTAGTATTACTAGTAATGGTATATTCAAGTACATGTAATTAGATGGCAGGATTTTGGTAAACAAGTTGTGTCCTTAGAAGAATTTTAAACATCCAAAATCCAATTGTCTGTTTTTGCTACTTTAATTTTGTATTCTTGAGTGAATTTATGAGAAAAGATGCTTAATAACAAGACTGCCTAGAAGAGGACCAAAGCCAGAATGTTTAAAATTTATACATTCAAAACTGTCTAAGAAGACGATTCACAGGCTGATAAAATCTGGTCTATGTGGACAGGTGGTCACTATAGATAGGAGTATTAATGCTTGGGTCAATGGGGAAAATTATGTAAGGCACCACCAAAAACTCAGGTCACATTGGCCAGGTAGTCCCAGTAGAGGTACAGAAAACCTGCGCTCGGACTGTTCTTCCCCATTTCCTTGTCGCCATTTTGGCTTGTCAAAAAAAACATCAATTTCAGCTGCCTATTGTTTAATGTCTACCTCATCATTGACAAAATACACACAACTGCTGCCATGTAGATCTAGACTTACCGAGAAAAGGTGGAAAGACTGACCTGGGTTTCTATCTCAAGTCTTCAGGCAGGAAACTTGGCACACTTGTTAAGAAGTGTGTCTTTAGTGTTGTTGTAGATAGCTGTATGTGGGGGTTGTTTGACAGGTTGGGGGTAATGACTTCTGCTATCTGTATGACAGATGCCTACAAACGATAACCTTAGACCCAACCATGGAGGGAATGTATGGTGCTTGTTTTGTGCACTTTAAAGTTTAAGCTCAGTCTGCAATAGACTTTTGATAAGAAAAGCAGATCTTTGCATTGCAAGAAGAATTTTGAGCATCTCAGATTCTAATTAATATTTTAATTAATATGTCACACTAAATTAATAAGGGCAATGGAACAAAACACTCTGTAAAATCATTGCAGCCCAGGTGTCATTACCTGGGTAAACAGGTGTGGCTCACTTCACGCCCAGGTCATTGACATTTGGTTCCCTTCAGGAAGGGGGAGGGGGTCTCTTTTGTCACCTGGATTGTTTCCTAACAGATTTTAAGACTCAAATTTTGATCAAGTACATGGGCTTTTGGGCCAATGTGACAATTATTCTTCTATTATATAATCTATAGCTGATAACTGAGATTTTTACTTTGCCTGTACAAGACAACTAGAAGTTTGAGGGGTTGGGGGCAATGACTCTTCAGCTGCCTGTATGACAGATGCCCACGAGCGATAAGCTAGACCTAACCATGGAGGTGTTATTTGTTATTTGTACTTTAAACTGAGTGTGTAGTCTGCAATAAACTTACACAATCATGTAATTTCAGAAAAAAGTGGATTCTTTATTAAGTTATATTTGCATTGCAAAGAGAAACAATGATGAGACCTTAAGGCTGATGTCTTAAAGTTAAAAATAACTTCATACCTGTTGAAAATCAGTGCAGGCCAGGTCTCATTACCTGGGTTAATCAGGTGATATCACCAGGTGTCACCAGGTGTCATTATTGCAGGTGTGGTGTATCCCCACCTGGGGAGTAACTTCTGTTGTTGTGGGATGTTTCCTTGATAATAAATTATTATGATGTTTTATAGAAGTATGTAATGTTTTAGTTGATTTTTCAGCTAGTTTAGTACCTTTGCCAATTGACGACGCTAAAATATTCTTATCGATACCCTAGAGCCTCTGTCGATATGTATGTGTGAGATCACCCATTCAGGGTCCAATGGCAAGTGAAATATAATTAAAAACACAAAGCTTCGAGGCTGTATTAGGGTTGTCAGAAAAACTGTCCAGTTTGGACAGTTGAAAAATGTCCAGTCTTGCGAGGGTTGCAAATGCAGCAAGTGGTCTGACATTCACTGTGTAGTTGCACCCCCTGGCAGAAAGTGACAGAATTGCATGCAGCTTGTTCCTGTATGAACAAACATGTACGGCAGGAACATAAAGCGCACTTATTGGCTGTATGGGGTCCTGCATGCAATTGCATGTTTTAAGCTAGATTGGCAACACTTAATTAGCCTGGAATCCAGCCGTACTGTGCGATGGTCGCTCTGCTCCTGCCAGTACGTCTGGCATTCGTTAGCATTGGAACGATTGGCATTTGAATATTCGCACACTTTATGTGCGCGATTTCTGATTGGCTGTTGGCTCCAAGCCCCCTTCGCAAAGCACCACCAAGGTGGAAATCGAACACACAGAATCATGTTTACAGTTCGTAATCGAACGGAACACTACTTCTATCTTTCCCGCATTAGTGACGTAAGGACCGATCGTTCCAATGCTAACGAATGCCAGACGTGTTCGCAAGGAAGCAGAGCGACCAAAGCACAACACGGCTGGATTCCAGGCTAACACTTAATGCTATACAGGCTACAATATGGTGGCTTGAAATGTTCGATTGATCACATTAGTCTATATTGCTGTGAAGTGAATGCATGCAGTACTTTGTGTGGCAATAGTAAAGTAAAAGACCAATTTTTCTCCCCCCCCTCCTGCCAAACTGGACAGGTTTTCTGTTGTCCAGAACAGATTTTTTTGCCATTACCCAACTATACTGACTTTGATACTCTTTCCTAAATGGATGGGTACTTTAACTTGTTATGGACACTTGTAGTTATGCTAACAATTAGATTATGATTATACATGTAGTTCAAACTCTGAAAGGCATAATGTAGCAAGTCTGAAGTCTCTATGGCTCCTTTCATGACCAAAAACTCTGCCATTACACCATGGGACTCCACAAAATATCCAGCAATGAGTGTGCTAGGCTGGCCCATTCTGTGCAGTTCTACAACAGATCAAAAGGTGGCGCTTGTGAACATGGCAGGCAGCAGAAGTGCTGAAATGCCTTCATCTGTAAGCATTTCTTCTAATTGTGGAAAAAGTGTCCATAATCAGGGTTTATTAACAAGTCTTGTAAAATTTACTTGTCCTATTGGGCAAGGACATAAGAAATTTACTTGTCCAAAGTAATATTTCACTTGTCCGAAATTAAAGTTTTTCTTTGTGTATTTTCGCTTTGTGTATTTTCGCTTCTAGTACTTAAATTCTTTTCCTATTGGCACTTTTTTTCTGTGTTAAATAAGGCTTGATGCCATGATTGTAAAAAGTAACAAATATATGACTGTATATCAAAATTTCACTCATGGAAAAATCTTACTTGCCCGTTTGGGGAAGTAGGGTAGGACATGCACTTGCCCGATCAGCACTTTTACTTGCCTGGGAAAATCGGACAATTGGACTTGTCCAACCCAGATAGTTGTTGCTAAATAGATAAAGAAGGTAATTATATTAAAGGGGGTGAAGTATGCCATCTCTGAGCGTCTGATGTTAATGTGTATGAAGTTGGAGAGACTCATGATCACAATCAGACACAATTTTTCACAACCAACAAATTTTTATTCCATTTAAGGAAAAGAAGGCATTTCTGTACCAGAATGTCCCTTTTACCAGACTGTACAACTTCTTATTACACAGAGGAATAAACTTATTTATTAAGCATACTTTTAAGCATATTCATCATCATCATGATGTTACAACGACTACAGAACTGATATAGAATTCAACATTTAACACCAAGCTTGATTGTTATTAGCTGCAAGATTGATAGGAATTTCTTAATTGTTAAAGAATTGCACACCCATACAGAAATTGATATGACTACATTCATATCACAATAGTCAGCTTGGCTACCAGTATTATTTAACAGTGCAGTATATAGTTTTACATTAAAAAAGTAAAGAAAATAAAACTTAACTTAGCAGTTGTAGGATATATAAGTGTAGTCTTACTTGTAGTAAGTTATAATCTAACATGCTGAAGCTACTAATTTGAATTCAACAGTTTTTAACAATCCGTTCTATTACATTACATAGCTTTCCATGTATAAAGTACCGGTCAAATAGAAATGCAAGGTGTACAAAATGATTACCCTGTTTCAAAAATTCACTCAAAGCTAATGATTAAAAATAGAATCAGCCAGTCTAGGCTAGATTGTTGCAGTTCTTCTTTACAATTTCAGTATCATCTGTAACAATTTAGCTATTTTTGTTACCATTGCATTTATCTATATATCATAAGCCTCTATACAAGATCACCATGTGTTACTTTTGTTTGTCAACAATGGCTAACATACATGCAACTAATCTTTCTTTGCAATTTGCATTTTATCATTTCACTGCTTTAGTAACAACACTTATAAGTGCCAGCAACAAACTTCAATTACAACCAAGAATATAATGTTTGACTACAATCCCATATATTGAACCAGCCAAACAGCAGTTGATATCTAGTACTAGTATATGCTCAGTATTGTCCATTCTCTACTGTCTTTGGAGCTTCTACACATAATAATTATTCTATCCATACATCTCCCTTGAAGTAAGCATGGGTGAAATTTTGTCGCTTTGTTTGATTTCAACATGGCGTCTTCCACTCTAGCCTGGGATCCTTCTCAACCCATGTGTTACACAGAGTTCACATTTTGTAGAGGGGCCAACATTATGTACTTTCTTCAAGAAGATGTTTGGCTCCAGCTTGTTATGTGTGTCTTTGAAGGCATTTGGGACTTACTAGTATCATTTTAGCAGAGCTACTAGTATAGGTCTTGTATGCAAGGCTACAAGGTACTGCAACCCTTCAGTTTTACATTTCAGTGGATATAAGCAATAGAGCTGCTGTTCAGAATGATTTATTTTTGACTGAATTTTTTGTGCAGGAAAAGTTACTTGCCATTTAGTTTTTATACCATTTTTTGGTACATGTAATAAGTTTGGGGCTTATTTTTTTTTTGTTGGGAAAAAGTTACTTGTCATTCAGTTCATTAAAGTTAGGCTTATGTTTTCAGTAAAGCTACTCTTTGACAAGATGCTTCTCACCCCTTCAGATTTACATTTAATCAGTAGAGCAGGGACTAAGAGGAGGTGGGTCCTTCTGACTTACATGAGCAGATCTTTGAGCAGTAGCAAGGGATGGTCAATCTTTCAGACTTACACGAGCAGATTTTTTAGCAGTAGCAAGGGATGGTCAATCCTTCAGACTTACATGATCAGGTTTTTGAGCACTAGGGCAGGCCAGTAAGGGGAGGTGGGTCCTTCTGACTTACATGAGCAGATTTTTGAGCAGTAGGGCAGGCAGCAGCAGCAAGGCGTTGAACAGAGAGGCACGCAGGTCCCCGGCACCACTGGTGCACATGAGGTTCCCACCCGACAGTGTGAGTGGGTAGGTGTTACCCCCAGCACCTGTGCACCGGATCTGCTTTATGATATCCAGGGAACAAGTGACGCCCTTCTGCAGGCTGTCACAGTTGCACCCAAAACTGTTATCCCCCAGATTTACAGTAGCGATAGCATCCAGCTCACTACAGACATCGGAGGCAATCAGGCTGCTGGCTTCGATACGGTTCTCGGACAGGTCTAACTCTCGGAGGGCGGTGAGGTTATTGAAAACGTTGGGCTGGATACGTTCGATCTGGTTGGAGGACAGGTCTATTTCGCTGAGCATGGGCAGATTCGCAAAGGTGCCAGGCTGGACCGCGGTTATGCGGTTGTTGTCCAGGTTAAGGTTTTGCAGCTGGGCCAGATCTGAGAACGCAGCAGGCTGGATGCCGCCGCTGATGCGGCAGTTGGAGAGGGTGATGGTTTGGAGCCGATCTAGGGCCGAAAATGCACGGGGTTGGATCCTAGTCATGTTGGTAGAGGTCAGGTTGATGTTTTGGATCTGGGGCAGGTTTGCGAACGCGCCTCCCTGGATGCTATCCAGCACGTTGGAGATCATGGTCAAAGATTGGAGCTGAGGGAGACTAGGGAAGGAATTTATGGGGTTGCGCACCTCACTATCTCGCACAACCAAGGAAGTTATGTTTATGCTACCACTAGGTATATCTAGGTCCTGTGGTATCCTGCTGATACCGGTACACTCGCATGTTGTAGCTGTACAGGTACCGGTGCAGGCGGCTTCTGTCCGCTCAGACTCCATCAGCACGATCACCACCAGCACCAGAATGGGTGTCAGCTTGGTCCACATTTTGTCTGGAACAGAGACAAAATAACTCTAATAAGTAACAGTCAAACATCAGATGACATAACATGATCCTAAGTCCAGCTAGAGCTCAGTCATCTAAACATCAATTTGTATAACTGGATAAAATTTGATGATTACTAGTACTTCCAGACATTTCGAGTGACACCCATCCCTATTCTTGAGCATCAATGGATTTAGAATGTACTGACAATACTAGTTAGTACATCTAACGGTTGGACATGTCAATAATTCATAAGTCACTTGTAAGGATCCGATACAAATGTCTCTCATAATTTGACATCATGTCCCAAGGACTAAACCCCCTTTCTAGCGTGCATATCAGGTGAGTAACAACTGCTGGGATTTGAACTCCCAACCTACTGGTCCATAGGCAGGGTCAGTAGTCACTTGACTGTGCAGGCTGAGGTTTGAGGTTTGACTTGGAGCTATGTATGTAAGAACTGAAAGACAAATTTTCAAGCTCTCTTGTCCCCCTCTTGCCTGATGTAAATGTATGGCTAGTTTGTCTGCCTTAGACTGAGCCTCAGAGCAAGTGGGAGCTTAATTACAAGCTTGTTATATTCATTTCTTATATTGTTATTGAGACTCTTTTTGTAACCAGGGACTGAATTGTAAGGAGCTTACAATAGGCATTAAATCTCATCAGGGTCTGGAGGGAGCTGCCATTCAGCACTAAATGAACCTCAATTCAACGGCCTATTTGAGGGACATTCCCAGCAGCCGAAGCTTGGTGCTCATTTCCACATGACTGAAATGAGGAAAGTCCATGCAGGGGCACAATATTTGTGGATATCAACGATGCAAACCCAGAACACCTGAATTATAGGCCAAACACCCTGCTGTTAAGCCACATGACCTTGCAATATGGCTTAGAAGAGCTTAGGAACTTAAGAAGCTTGGATAGAAGAAGCTTTTCTGTCCCTGTAGAATTTTAAGACTGCAAAGTAATTATGGAAACAACAGATTGGCAACTTAAACCTCGGGACTAAGAGATTTTGGATTCAAGACAAACAAGATTATTTTTTAATACAGTAGAAGGTCTCTACAAAACAGGGCCCAAGGTCACTCCAAGGTTACAGATTACATGGCTAGAACAGGAGAAGCATCTTTCTCCCTAAGTCAGAAACATCATAATTGACACAACCTCAACTCAGTGAAATGGAGGAAGCACTTACTAATTCACTCTTTCATATCTTAATCTTCAAGGAGAGGTTAGGGCCTGACTGGTATTTAACGTCTTTTAGGCCTTTCTATCAATGTTTGTATTTTGTTGACAGTTTTTCTTATTTTGTGCCAGAAAGCCTGATAAAAACAGCTAAAAAGATGTCCGAAGTAAGCCCGAGTCCAACCTAACCTCTGCTTGGAGAATGTACCCAATTGATAGGAGATAGAAGACTTCAGACCTACAATTTGATTTGATTTGATTTATCAAGATTGCAAACAGTATAATACACAGCTAGCAGCTATAATTCATACACAATCTATAATTATCATAATATATAATTTATCACAGTATTAGGCAGTCCATTTTGACAGTCACGCTCTTTGAATGTCTGGGAGCTTGTTTCACTGACTGAGGCAGCTTGTTCCAGAGTCGCAACGCCAGGCTTTTAGCTAGCATTTTAAGTGATGAATAAGGATTATGATAATGATTGTAACAGCAGCAAACAAAGACTAACAGTGTGAAAGTTGGAGAAATTTGAACCCACCTTATTCAGCTGTGATGAGGGGAAGATTATGTTCAGTAGACTGCAGGAACCTCACTGGGTAATCCAATTCAACAAAGTAATGCCTGAAAAAATACACACAGTTACTAGCTGTAATGCAGGGTATTACTGAGTGTGTGCTGCTGTGTATAATCTGCTTAGGAAAACATATGCACAGGGACTGATCATTTGGCTACAGTGTAAATAAAATTCTGTCAAAAAAGGGCAGAAAATTTGCTAGGAAACTTTTCTTAGTCTGTTGAATATAATTGCAGTTTTGAAAGAAATTTTTAAAAAATACTACTAGTTTGCTGCTATGTATAATCTATGGAGGAAAACATAATTGTGCACAGAGGCTGATTATGTGGCTAGAGTATCACATTGCAAAAAAAATGCTGCCGAAAAGTGTCAGAAAATTTGCTAGAAAACTTTCCTAACTTTATCAAAAATTGCAGTTTGAAAGAAGGAAAAAAACTACTACTAGTGCCAACCCCTCAACCCCATACATTTGTGGTATACCAGAAGGCATTGATTGATTGATTGACAGGTGTCACTTATAAAAGGAAGGTCAAAAGGCCAGAAACATTGATGTTGCCAGAACCCTGCTTTGAAAGTGAAGAGTGAAAAGTGTTTGAAAGACAGATAAAACCAAGGCCACGCACCAGTGGGCCCTGAATTGACCCTGACCTTCATCTTCCCAACCTCTACCCTCATATCAAATATCGGTCTGCCTAAATACCACAAACGACCACAAACGACTTGGAAATACCACATTCGACCACAAACGACTCTAATATGCAGTGTATATGGGTCAAAGACCTTGTGTGGCGCTCTGGAGACATTGTTTACACATTTATAGATTTAAAAAACGCAGCAAGTCCTGCGTATTCACCAGTTATTTCAAGTTAGTCCGCCGGTTTCAAGATCGAAGCGATTCTCGGCCGCCATGTTGGATCACCCGTGCTAGGAGTCAGCATGGGGAAGTTCTCGATACCTTCCACGGCTCCATAGACGACAGGACGATAAAACTATGGATGCTGTTGGTTCATAGATTATAGCATGGCACTATTCTATCATTGTCAACTTATAAAACTTGTATACTAAGTGTTTTTCAGCCTCAATGCAAGCACGCATTCATTGACAGCGCGCTCAGTCATTGTGACCGATCTTGAAACCGGCGGACTAACTCGAAATAACTGGTGAATACGCAGGACTTGCTGCGTTTTTAAAATCATAAATGTGTAAACAATGTCTCCAGAGCGCCACACAAGGTCTTTGACCCATATACACTGCATATTAGAGTCGTTTGTGGTCGTTTGTGGTATTTCCGAGTCGTTTGTGGTATTTAGGCACACCCATCAAATATCATTACAATTTATCCAAAGGTTCTTAAGTTATGGTTACCACAAATATTTGGAAACACCCGTAACTATACCTCCATTTTTCATGGAGGTAACAACTCATTCATTATCCTGCATAGGCAATTTTATAGTACATGGAAAAGAGGGAAGCACTCAAAATGTGCTTTAATTGGGGTTAACCAAACTTGCCCTTTGGTCCTAGGGCGTTTAAGTGGAAAGACTTGTTCACCCCAAAGTTTGTAACTTTGATAACAACAGCCTCCTGGGATCTACATAACAATGTGCACCAGGGAGAGTCTGCTTAAAAGCCCTTTTATAAAAAAAGGGTAACTCTATCTAGCTAATTACTCCCATTGATAGGAGATTTCTTCTACAGACAACTTTTGTCTGTCATAAACCTTAAACTTTAAGATGGTTGCTAAACTTGTCTTTAGGTGTGTCTGACATACAAAGTATTTCAGGGTTGGGCAGTGATTCACAATTTTGAACCTGGTCCAAATGCTAGGGGAATTAATAATGCTTCTGAGACATGCAGTGTTGCCAGGGTCCCCAGTGTTGGGTTCCCTTGTTGAAAATCACAAACCTGAGCACTTCTCCAAACAAAGTTGAGCACTCCCCCGAAACGTTAAATGCTTGTCACAGTGTCCTAGAAGGTCTGAGAAGGATTGAGGTGGAACAAAAGCAACACCTGTTCCTGGACTAGTGTAAGGACATTATATTATGAATGCCTAGCTTTTCTGGACACTTTCAGCCCTTCCAAAAATACTAGTAGCTTTTTCATTGGTGGTGTTTTGTTATGTGTAAAAGAAAACTCCAATATCCTACTTTCAGCCGCTTTCTAGTTGTTATTGGGAACTGAAGACAAAGTTGTATATAATATTTGATTGTTACAGGACTTCAGGCCCACCACAGTTGTAAGAACAGCTTACAAAACTGTATGTGAGTCTTGTATATAAAAACAACCTTAGCTGTGACTCTGGGCCAAGATTCTCTTAGTCTTACTCTCTCTGCTTAGACTACACACATCTCTGGGTAATTGCTATACTCAAGTATCAGGTAATGCAAGATGCTTCTATACAGTTACAGCAGGTTTACAATAATTACAGTACTGTGATGCATTTAGGATACAGTGTGTCTATATTACCTACAGTTACAACACAGAGATACAGGGTCTAAGATGCAAAGAGAGTTAGTCTATATTATATGTGTTACATTCTACTAACTAAGTAGTAAGATGCAAAGAGAGTTAGTCTATATTATATGTGTTACATTCTACTAACTAAGTAGTAAGATACAGACAGAATAACTAACATGTTCACATACCTGACTCCAAGGTCTCGAATGACTGATAAGACAAGTACATCTTCCAAGCTCAACTAACATGACAATAGTCTAACTAATCAGCCAATCAGACGACTGATCTCACCAGCCTCAACCAATCAGGGCTCAGCTAACAAGCAAGCCCCGCCTCCCAAATTGTCTAGCATAACAATAGCTCTTATTATTCAAATATTATCCGCATCTTGCATTGTCTGTATGACCAAGGAGGTTAAAAATTGTTTTTTTAACCTCCTTGGTATAACCTAGCTCAAAAACCAAGCCTCATGTATCAAAAAACGTAATGCTGTTATCTTATATAATTGTACAGTTACCAGAGCTAGCCCTTGATAATTGCGAAGTTTATTGAGAAGTTAATAACTTCTGTCTAGTTGGGTAGCCCTGGCTATATTTCTGTCTATACAGCCTAAAAAATCAAATCAAATTAAATTACAACAAATCAAAAGTCATGGCCGTTACAGATACACAAATGGCACCTAAATTTGCTAAAACATCTTTTATCAACCTTCTTTGCCCTTGTCCCTCAATATTTTTCCTAAAAAATGAGAATTCCTGGTAGCAAATTTGGCCAACAAATTAGATTTGTGACTCATAAATACAGACAACTGCTTGTCTGGTTGAAAGTGCCAACAGGTACAAGGCTTTGAACAGGGGTGCCTAAGCATTTGCACGAACCCTATGAAATTCGTACGAATATTATGTGATACACACGAATCACTATGCGAAAACGCACGAATATTATGAAATTCGCACGAATCACTATGCGAAATCGTACGAATTTTATGAAATTCGCACGAATCACTATGTGACACACACGAGCCTTATGTGATTTGCACGATCCTTATGCAAAAACGGCGGCCGGGAGGAGGCATGATTTTGAGCGTTTCTACCCGAGATATTTATATTTCAAGGCATGGAATGGACATTTACCGTCGCAAAGATGTATTTGATAGCCTGTGAGCTACTGTTTAGCTTCATTTCGGCGTGTTACATCGTATTTTCAGTAGCCGAAGCGGCGAAGCCGCCATCTTGAAAATCCCGCTCCGTCTGTCACGTGACCCCGCCAGTGGTTGCGCAATTTCGCATAAGGATCGTGCAAATCACATAAGGCTCGTGTGTGTCACATAGTGATTCGTGCGAATTTCATAATATTCGTGCGTTTTTGCATAGTGATTCGTGCGAATTTCATAATATTCGTGCGAATTTCATAATATTCGTGCGTTTTCGCATAGTGATTCGTGTGTATCACATAATATTCGTACGAATTTCATAGGGTTCGTGCAAATGCTTAGGCACCCCTGTTGAATGGGATTTAATTGAATGAAAATTGCCCCTAATTACATGTATTTGTCTGACGTAAGAACTCCCACTCACAGTTCTAAATATGCGGAAGGACCAGGTCACCCCTTTGTTAATAATTACGGGTGTGGCGTCTACATTAAAACAATACACACCTGACTGACTAAGGGAAAGTCTGTTTAAACCCCTTCCCCCCCCCCCCAAGAATATCAACAGGTATATATGAATGACCCCAGTCAACATACATTTGTACATGTAGCTTCTTTTGCAGGCAGGTTTGACAGGTGTTTACTGTTTATTGTTGGATGGAGCCGTAATTTAAATTTGTAAACAAAATTGTCCCAGGTTCTAGTCTGTGCAAGGATGTAACTTATATATATGGTCTGTGTGGCGCAAACTGCGCTGTCTGGGCTAATGGCCCCTCCCCACAGGGTAATGTAGGGCGGGCCGTATTACCAGATTAGTGGGATTAGATTAGGCAGGGCCAAGTTCGTGAGTGCTGCACAGGGAGTTCACTTCTATGGTTCTATGTTTCTCACATATCTACTGGGTGGGACCCAATTAATTATCAGACAGACGCTAATTGCTTTTTAAGTATCCATTGTTCTGAACAAGTGATACTCTAGTAGGAGGGGAGTTCCAACCTTAGATGTGAAGAAGATATCTTTAACACAATATAAGTTCCCCATTACTGATTAGGTGAGTTCTCTATTCTGGGACAGTTCTCTCTCTCATGTCTCTGCCAGGCGAGTCCTTTGTGACCAGTTCTCAGTTGGCCGCGCATACTCGAGTGCTCATAGAAATTTGTTGCTCTACAAGTGGTTAACATGGCCTTGAAAATTACAAATCAGTGCCCCTTCCCCCAAACATATGTAATGCTGAAGCTGGTCTGTAAAGGAGGCGGGATAAACTGTTGTTCCAAGCAAGGACATCATAATTGATATGTCCTTGTTTGCTCTCAACACATTCAGCCCTTTCAAAAATAATTTTTTGTTTGTGTAAAAGCAAGGACGCTATATCTTCCATATAATTATCTTTGGTAAAAGAAACTCCTACTTGCAGCTCTTTTCTAGTTGGAACTGAAGGCAAAGCTATTTGCTGTGCTCAGCTTATATATAACATACAATATATATACTGAACATTACAGGACTAACTTCCGGCCCACCATGATAATTTATACTGTAAACACTGTAATGTTTGTAACGGTGAGGGTAGTACAGAAATGATATGAACCAACCTTTAGTTAGCTGTGATCCTGAGCTCTGCTCTCTCTTGAAGACTGCACACACACACGTCACTGGGTAATCTGATACTGGGAAGTGGGTAATCTGATATTGGGAAGTACTTCCTGTAAAAGTGCACACAACACAAAGACTCATGAGTTGTCTGTATACAATGTATGTACTACCTGCTGCACTACAGTACATGTCCCAAAATGTACAAATGTTAAACATACAACGTGATGTATTCTGCATCACCCGAATGCAGGTAGGGTTGTGGAGGGCTCATATCTCAATGAGAAATGCAGAAGTTGGAAAAAAATTGGTGTCCACAAACAAACAGCAATTCCAACGTTCAAATCCAGTTTTTGAATTAGGTAGTGACACTGATGCACTTGGCGCACTTGAAATGCCTTTGAATCCCTAAGGAAGCACATGTGATCCCCATGTGATAACCTTAGAGTTATCACCCAGTCCAAAACACCCATGTCAAATGTTAACATTGTTCAGGTACGACATTTACAGACTGAAAAACACCTAACAAGCAGACCCACCTCACGAGCGCTGTGCCACCTCCAAGTCCTGTTGCTGAAATGACTGGGTGTGGCAAAACAGGAAGTCTACTTACATGTACTCAATCAGTTACTCGTCTTCAACCAATCAGTGCACCCCTTACAACAGAACCTGGTTAATTTGCTGCTCTCCTGGCTGAAGACATCCAATCAGAACCCTCGTTACAAATATGGGGCTTATGCATATTCATGAGGCAGGATATGAGTGATTCACTCACGACAGGTATTTAATCGATTGGAAAGGGTCAGGGACGTCATACAGGTGTGACGTCATCGTGTCTTGTTGTTTTCTCTGTGATTTTTTATCTGATATGGTCTCTATGGGTAACTTATGTTTAGCTAAGCAACAGGCATTATGATAAATAATTACAAACATAGTCCCAAGGCTTTTTCTGAAGCTGTAGGGGTATAGCGGGTTGTTGAGTGAGAGGAAAGAGCTGTTTTGTTATAAGTTCCTGTTATGAGTTTTTTTTATCTGATCTGGTCTCTATAAAGGCTAACTTATGCCTAGCCAAGCAACAGGTATTATAATAAAGGTAAACTTGCCTCATGGCCTTTTCTGAAGCTGTAGGCAGTCAGTTGTTGAGAGAGAGGAAAGAGCTGTTGTGTTATAAGTGCCTTTTTTATCTGATCTGGTGTCTATGGCTAACTTTAATGCTAAGCTAAGCAACAGGTGTTATGATATAAACTTGAAGGTAAGCTTAGCCTTTTCTGAAGCTGTAGGCAGCATGTTGTTATCCACTGTGAGTCAGAGGAAAGAGCTGTTGTGTTAGAAGTGCCCTTTCCAAGGACGTCTGGCCAACACTCGAACTCTAGTAACCTCTTGATCTTGTGTAACACCTGCATTCCTGGCCACTTCACTACTGCACAGCAACACACTGCAGGGCTCGAAATACCACCTGCATATGCAGGTTAGTTCAGGTAAAATTGGAGCTGTGATTGTTGCCAGCTATAAAGTATAGAAGAGAAAATAGCAATGGTTTCTGAACAATTTTATAAGTATGATCCACTTCATAGATTCAGAGTGGTGCAGGTAAAATTTGTCTGGTGCAGGTAATTTTCAGTGTTACCTGCACCAGTGCAGGTATGCAGAAAAAAGTATTTCAAGCCCTGCACGGAGTATAGAGAGAATAATTATTCAGGAGAGTTTTGCCACCAGAAGGTTTTTGTTTGGGAAGGGGAAATGTTACACTCTCGGTTGAGTGAGTCACTCTCCTGATTTCTACTTAAGTCATTACCCACTGAGTAAGGCATGTTGGAGCATAATTAGATCAGACTACACCTGAGGGCATTGTGCTGGTGTTTACAGTCAGCATGCCAGACAGTACAGGCATTATAAGCCACAGACTACAATAGTCTGTTGAACAGTAATCCCTGTTCACAGGTTGTGCGTATATGCAGATGAGTTACTCAGTTGTCTGTGTGGCTGGAAAAACAACTGTTACAGCACAGTCACTATACTACACATATTATAAGCCACAGACTACAATAGTCTGATAAACAGTACTATAAGCCCTGTTCACACGTTGTGCGTACATGCAGATGGGTTGGTCATTTGTCTGTGTGGCTGGAAAAAAACAAATTTTTGGGATTTGATATCCAGGCGACATAATGGTGGGACAAAGTTAAGAATGACTCATTTCCTGCAAACTTTATGTGAAGCAAAAAATGAAAGGTCCATATGGATGAACACACCTAGGCAACAAGTTATACCCATCATATCTATAGTTCACCCACAATAGGTATCTAAAACATTCCTTATCTGAAGAGACAATACACCAATGGTTGACTCTTTATGTTATCAGTATACAGGCACACCCAGGCAACAGCTGGTACTGTGATCATTTTATAACTGACTCTCTAAATAACGGGTATTTAAAACCTTCATTTTCAGATAAGACTGAGCACCATATAAGGGCTCTCTTCATGTTTAGCACCAATCAGTACAGTCATAATTATTAATAGTCAGACTGCCCAGAACTGTATGGAATACATACATGTATATAGGTATAGCAGGCTCTCTGGCCCTTTTTTCGTCTTTTTTGTGTGCTCATAATACACTTTTGCTGGCCTTTTCTTTTCGTACATTGCAGAGTCAGTGGTACAAGCGACCCAGTACAAAAAGAAAGGCCAGCAAAAGTGTATTGTGAGCAAAAAAAAAGACGAAAAAAGGCCCAGAGAGCCTGCTATGGAGGCTATTTAATAGAGCAAGGAGTAGAGGCAATTGTCCATCACGTACAATAAAGGAGGTTTTATCGATAAAACCGCCTTGATCATATCTATTATTCAGTGATGACAAGTATCTGAAACCTACAATCAGACTGGACAATACCTGGTATTAGTGCACCTTCGTGTTTGGCATGGCAAGCAGCATGCATTATTTAAACCTGCAGACTACACAACCCAACTGCATAGGAAGCACATACATGTGTGCTGATACAGGGCTCGAAATACCACCTACATATGCAGGTTAGTGCAGGTAAAATTGGAGCTGTGCAGGTATTTCTGGTGTCTACCTGCACCAAAACCTGCACTGGTCCATGTACTGGGTTTTATACATAAATATCCTATGGTGTAGGTGCATGTGGATTGTTTTTAGCTGCACTGACTGTTACCACCTGTAAAGTATAAAGTAACGGTTCCTGAACAATTTCAGTATGATCTATACTTCCTAAACTCAGAGTGGTGCAGGTAAAAATTGTCTGGTGCAGATAATTTTCAATGACACCTGCACCAGTGCAGGTATGCAGAAAAAAGTATTTCGAGCCCTGTGATAGCTGTTATATGTCTGACTCATTCATGACAGGTATTTAAAACTTTCAGTATCAGATCAGACAACGGCATAAAGACACTCTCTGTGCTCAGCATATTACATTATATCCCTATTATATTATTCTAAGGACTAGGAAAAAATGTTGTGTTTTCTGTTTCCCGACCTACCCTTAGCTGGAAAAACCTGAAGACCCTAGACTTTTTTTTGGGAGTGGGCAGTGGAGTCACATATCTTTCAGTTAGAATTTTTATTCAGCCTGCTTCCTTTTGAAGTAAAAACACTGCTTGTCCTATCTAATGAAGGATAAATGTAATGTATTATGCACAACATTCAAGTTTGACATTGAAAGACACTTAGTGTCCTCATCAGGGTTGTAGCCAGCACCCGTCCTTCAGTCCTTTGAAGGAATTTTGCAGCTGGGGACTGAAAAAAAATTTGCCCATTCCGTCCTCTGTAATGGACAAAAGCAATATGTAAAGTCAGTAAAGATATAAAAAAACTGTCTTCTTGTGTAATTTTTCACCAAAGCAGATGAACAGCTTAGTCTACCAGCAAAATCTACACCTCAAAATGCAGGAAATTGGGTTTCAGAGGGTCTAGATTTCAAAATTTTTCAGGGGAGTATGCCCCCGGATCCCCTTAGGAACGTTATGCCTTCGGCTCAACGTCTCGTTCTTTCTGATTCAAAATCGAGGGGACTGAAAATGATTTCAGGCTGGCTACAACCCTGGTCCTCATGCATTTCAGTTTACTTTGTTCAACTGTATGTCACACTAGAGTTTTGGCCAGCCTAAAAAAATTACAAGAAAAAGATATTAATAATCCCTATTTTCCGACACTAATTTTTTCAGGACTGAAACAGGAAACACAACTTTTTTCCCTAGGCCTATAAGAGTGTACAGAACTGATTCTACCACACCAAGCAGCGACTGATAGTTATCTATTCTCTATCACAGGGTCTGGCATGTAAAACATCTCCTATCAGTTCAGCTAACATGTTAAAGGGCACTCCTGTGTTGGTAGGGTGTTAATCAGTTATATACACCATAAACAGCAGTGTGTTAATCAGTTATATACACCATAAACATGTTAAAGGGCAGTCCTGTGTTGATAGGGTGTTAGTCAGTTATATACTAGTAAACCATAAGGGGTGTTAATCAGTTATATACACCATAAACAGGCTTAGCAATCAAAATATGTCAAGGCAACAGTTTATATAACTTTAATTAATGATTAAGTGATCCTATTGTTCCTATCATACAATTAGATACAAAAAGGTGAAAAATACAGAGAAGAGAGCACTTTGTAATACTAGTTCACCTTTATTCGTGGGGTAACCTATATCTGTTGTTTTTAAAAACAGGGCTTTTAAGGGAGCATCCGACAGTGGTCCATCAACTTATTATCACTATATTATTATATAGCTGTTTTTTTTAACAATGGATATAGGATACCCCATGGATAAAGGTGAACTAGCGTTAGAAAAATGAAATGTTTTACATAGTAAACATTCTTTTATTACAAACCAACACAAGTGGCATTCATACACTTGCTATAAATGTAAAAAAATTAATGTTACAGTTTAGTACTTTTCCTTGTTTATGTTTATAGCCAAAATACTAGCTTTAGCCATTAGGCTTAACATTTGATACTTGACACCCACAAAGAAGAGGGTACTTGGGTGCAGGAAAGAAAGAAATGTTTTACATTATCATTATTGATCACTTAAACCAACAGCTGGCATTCATCCACCTGTTACAAGTGTTAGTGTACTTTCCCTTTGCAGTGTGTTTTGCCAAAATACAAAAGCCTAACAGTGGACTGAACCCTGACGTTTGTGTTTAAAACATTGCTTCACTCCCACAAATAAAGAATGAATTATGTGCTGTGGCACTGCCCTGCACAAGTGGCATCCATGCCCCAGGTTATTAATGTACTTTCCCTTGGCAGTGGGCGTAGCCAAAGGGCTTTTAAAGCCTGCTGGCTTAACATCCAGACGTACAGGAGTTTAAAACATTGCTCCCACAAGATAAAAAATTTGAATAAATAAATGAATAAGTAAAGGATGAATATCTAATTATGTGCTGTGCTCTGCCCTACACAAATTAATGTACCGTCCCTCGTTAGTGGGCGTAGCCAAAACACTTTTAAAGCCTGCGGGCTTAATGGCCAGACTGTTTGGGTTTAAATCTGATACTGGAAACCCTGAGATAACGAGCTGGTATGTGGTGAAAGTTTTCTTGTGGCCTGTGTTAAACATGAACTAAAAATCATGACTTAACAGCTCTGCTCTCCAGAACACGAGATATTAATGTTCTGCTGCAGTAACTTAGAAAGCTGCAAGGGGGCCCATTGTCAAGGATGACCTTCATTTTTTCAACCTCTACTCACCTAACAAATAACCAGGATCCATCCACAGCTTGTCAAGTTATACTATTTTTTACGGACAGACACATGTACACAGTCAAACACACCGAAGACATAATCTTCTTGGTAATGATAGTTAATGGGGGGAGAGGGCACAACTGTTCTAGCATATATAATACTGTAATGTGTGCGATTCTAGGGAAAATTGCAGAAAAAGAAGGTGTCATTATCTCAGGAATCAAAACTTCAGACCAAGAAAACTTACCTGCCACAGACTGCTAACGTGTTTGGTCAACTTTTGAAACCTAAAGGTTCCTCTTTTGGCCTCATCTTTGAAAGAAAACCCACAAAAACAACTGCCAAGTAGATTTAGCCTAACTAAGAAGTGGTTAGAAAGACTGACCTTAGTTATGACAGTTGAAGCCTTGAGTCTTTAGTAAGAGAACTTCTTACAGGCGCTAAGGCGTGTGTCTGGAGCGTTGTTCTTGACAGACGGTGGAAAACCTTGAGTCTTCAGTAAGAGAACTTCTTTAAGACGTGTGTCTCGGGTGTTGTTCTTGACGGAAGAACTTGTTAGACAGGTTCGGGTGCAGCTGGCTATAACAGAGGCATGTTGTTGACGTCAGTCTAAATTATACATGTAACGTGATCCCCTGGGGACTGTTGGCGGGTAAATTCGATAACACCAGCGGACCGTCGGCATGTGTAACAGACGCATGCTGTAATCCAACATGGCACTAAGGACTGCAAATAAAAAGCCTGTATCGTGGGACCAAATGAACTTCGACTTAAGAACTCCTCAGGGCTCGAAATACTTTTGTCTGCATACCTGCACTGGTGCAGGTAACATTGAAAATCACCTGCACCAGACAAATTTAACCTCCACCACTCTGAATTTAGAAAGTATGGAACGTACTTATTGTTGAGGAACCATTGCTATTTTTTCTTTTATGCTTAATAGATGGTAACAGTCAATGCAGCTAATAACAATCCACATACACCTACATCATAGGACATTTATTGTATAAAACCGGTTAGGTGCAGGTAGACTCCAGAAATACCTGCACAGCTCCAATTTTACCTGCTTGACTAACCTGCATATGCAGGTGTAATTTCGGACCCTGTCCTGTATTGGTCCTGCACACTGTCAGATAGTCATGACTTGTATATCCTAGTTGCATTAAAGTGGGGTCATGTGGTGTAACGGCAGGGCGTTTGGTCCAGAACCCGGAGGTCCAACGTTAAGCCCTTAGGAAAGGCACTTAACATAACTTTCCTCACTTCATTCAGGTGTAAATAACTGCCTTAAGCTTAGTTTATAATTTTAGGGACGTCCCTCCGATAGGACGTTAAATGGAGTCCTGTGTTTGAGGAGAGCAACAACTTGTGACCATGTTTAAGAACCCTTCTTGTTCACTTCTTGAAATGAATGATGATCCTTAATTATGGTACATTACTGCCTGAGTGGATCAAACTTAAAGTTTACATGATTCTGGTCTTCAAGTTGACATCAGTTTCTTGTAAAGGTTTAAGTCAGCTGTTATGTCAGTCCTTATTTATTTATTTGTTCAGCTGTATACATACAGCCAGGGCTGCCCAACTAGCCATAGGCTATTGCCAAGGGCTCACCCTGTCAGTCCTTCCAGCAAATCGAATCTGGTAAATCTCAGTGAATTATTTATAAGTCTCACTAAAGTTGTAAGTATGTCTGGAATGCAATTTACCTTCACGTGGTCTAGCTACTACTAACAAACTACTAACTTTCAGACTAATAATTGACCTTCAACTCTGACGACCTTGGTTTGAGTTGACGCTCAAGGACAACTGCAGCCATGTTGGGTCGAGGGTAGGTCATAGGTCAAGTGGAGAGAGGTCGATGGTGCATATTAAGAAATTGGGTGGAATGTCGCAGGGATGATGCCAGCTTGTATCTACCTGTAACTCTATTGGTCACCTGGTATGGTATTTACCAACCAGTTAAGGGGGTATCTCACTCAGGCTGTGGCACGTTGGCGGCATGACGGGAATGCTGTGACAGAGGAATTCGACAGAGTGCTCAACAACTTTCATTGCAAAAAAAAACAATTCTTCTCAGTTTTAAACTGCATTGCAGGATTGAGGTCAACTTTGTGGGTGTTTCAGGGGTGGTCTGAACATTATTTGACTGTTTGCGAAGGGTGGCAGGTGGCAGGCGTGTGTGCCAGTTCCCCTATTCAGACCCTCTCTCTTGTCTAATCATGGCAAGTGTTTCCTGTTTCAGTCCTGAAAATAATTAGGGCCGGTAGCAGGTAGGGATTTTTTTTTTCTTGTAAAATTTTTAATGCTAGCCAGAATTCTAGTGATACATAATTATATTACAATACAATAAACAAAGTAAACTGACTTGCAGGAGGACACTTGCCTTCAATGTCAAACTTTAATTTTGTGCATATTGGATACATTTATCCTTCATTAGATAGGACAAGCAGTGTTTTTACTTGAATAGGAAGCAGGCTGAATAAAAAGTCTAGCTGGAAACTACATGACTTCACTGTCAAAAAAAGTCTAGGGTCGGCAGTTTTTGTAGGGTAGGTAGGGAAACAGGAAACACAACTTTTTTTCCTACGTCTAATGTTTTGCTTCCTAAATTGAGAAATGTCTCTTTTCCAGAAATCTCCCGTCTATCGTGATCACCATGGCGGAGCGCAGCGAGGGTTCGGAACCGCTGACCTCGTCAGAAAACACGGCGGCAGACGTTTCTCCGCTTAGTGACTCTGCAACCTCCAGCGAGGAGTTCGTCATGTGCCCACACCCCGAGGGTCAAGGGTCACTGCCTGCTAAGTAAGTCCATACAGAAACAAGAGAGCAATCAAAGTCTGAAACTAGACCAGCTTCAGACCTGCAGTTCCAAAAGAGCCACTAGGGGGTCCAAACCTACACCATTGACTCTTTGCCCCAAGAGCTTATAATCTATCACTGAAAAATCATGATCATGGCACATCCTGAGGGTCAAGGGTCACTGCCCGCTAAGTAAGTGTTGGGATCTTTTACCTGCCCTGGGGAATGCCTGAGGCTCCTCCATATAAGGGACTGGAGGTTTAACATCCCACGGAAAGGAAATCCCTGACTCAATTACTACTTAAACCTTATCTTAGCATGAAAGTTCTTCTGTGTTGGTAGACTACATGATGGAAAATTGCTAACACTTTATATTCAACACTGAAATTAAACTATATGGACTTACATGTACTCCTCTTCTGTGAACAAGGTCGACAGAGTTTGTCCCTATACTTAGTAGTTTAATTTCACTGTTGGGTATAAAGTGTTAGCAGTTTTCCATAAACCTTATTTAGTTTCTACTATGTAAGACACCATGGAGTCCACATAATTGATAACTGCAGCATTAAAAAGGAATAATGTAATAATTATAAATTTAGTTAAAATTTGAAGTTGATGAATGTATTTTTTTCTTTAATCTATTCTTTTCTGATTCACAGGCAGGAAAGTAAAAATATTAGTTTTATCTTAAAAATTATGTTGCCTTTTGAACAAGTTATTGAGCAAGTACTGTTACCTTGAAGTTGATGTTCATTTTTACCTTGAAGTTGAAGGTCATTCTGACCTTGAAGTTGAAGGTCATGTTGACCTTGAAGTTGAAGGTCATGTTGACCTTGAGGTTGAAGGTCGTTGACACCAGTCTGGTGACTTTCTAGCCGTGAGCCGGAGGCTGCTGGTGGTTGGGAGAGCAGGAGGGGCCGGAGAAGGTGAAACTCACGTTTCTTCTCACTAATCACAGAAAAACTGAATCGGATGAAAAAAACTTTGTTTATTTAACAAAGAGAATGAGGCCAAAGATCGGGATGAAACTGTGGCTCTGCAATTTATTTGTTCAGCTAAAAGACACGCTTAAATCTGACAAATTGAATGTGTAATTTTCTAGCTGACTACCATGATGGAAGAAGCGGAAATATTCATTCTTTAATGCTGCAGATAAAACTGATGAAGCTAAAACTTTGATCACAAACAAGCAAAACTGTGCCTCAAAGTTTGTGTCGTACTCTTAAAGTGATATAATTTGCTTGGATATTGCATTCCTTCATCTAAACAAAACTGGAAAAATATGAAATGATGAAGGAAATATTTAAAGCTTGAATCTGATGAATCAGATATCCATGATCCCTACCTGAAACTTTGCTTTTGTGTCAGTTTCAACGTAAATTTTGTACTGTCCCATCAGAATTATAAACTTTTATTATGTTTTACTCAGGGTGTTGCAGTGTGATTTCTCTGTGCTAATTTGGTGGAATAGTCACAATTTGTCATTTTACCAATTGTTGAAATAACAAATTAGATCATGTTGTACTGCCAAACTTCATGAAGACTTGAAAGTTGAGTCTATCTGACAGTGTGTTATCTAATGGTTAAACTAACAATAACCATTGTTCTGACAACAGCATGATGAAGTTGCATGTTTTTATGGCTTATAGACAGATGAGTCTGCCGGCAGCTATCTCCTTCCGACGCGTTCTGGACTGTACCGAATTTCCCGACATCTCCATATTTAGAAACTGGCCGGTTACTAAACGAAGGTGAAATACAAAACTGGGACCTGCTTTGCACACAGAGGAACTTGTTTTAGATGCAGTCCTTTGTGCAAAGAGGTTCCGAAGTTTGTAGTTTTGCTGAGGCTGTCTTTCTAACATGGAGTGGAGTTGACTTCATTTTCCCAGCTGTTTTCAGACATAACCTTCCTGCTGATGGCTGATGTGGAACCTGACCACCCCTCCATTTGAAGTGAACCTGTCCATTGTTGTAGTGTTGTTGTTCTAACATGGGCTGTTC
This sequence comes from Branchiostoma floridae x Branchiostoma belcheri, assembly GCA_019207045.1. Taxonomy (NCBI): domain Eukaryota; kingdom Metazoa; phylum Chordata; class Leptocardii; order Amphioxiformes; family Branchiostomatidae; genus Branchiostoma; species Branchiostoma floridae x Branchiostoma belcheri. Next base: position 517,081 of record CM033039.1, read on the forward strand.
CATAGACCTCATGGGGGTTATGGCTAAAACTTTCCTCCTTATATCTGAAGTTGAAACTGACCACCCCTCTTTTTGAGATAAACCAGTGTCCATTTTTGTAGTGTGTGTTCTAACATGGGCTGCTCCATAGACCTCGTGGGGGGTTGTAGCTAAAACAAAATTAAAGTTCCTGATGGCTGAAGTGAAACCTGACTACCCATCTTTGCAGTGGACCTGTCCATTTTTGCAGTTTGTTGAAACTTTGTTCTAACATGAGTTGTGCCAAGGACCTCATAGGGATTATAGGTAAAGTAAGAAATTGATTCATTCTTTTCTGACAAATTGACAGACTGTGGTTAACCTTTAACATATTGCCGGTAATCAATAAAAGCAATCAATCTATCAATAAACTTTGCAGATATGTATCACAGTAACTTGAAGTGCATAACTTTCCTGTGCAATGATCTTGACTAACATGACTTAGTTATTCTTTCTTTCTTCCTCCCTAGAGCGTGCATTGCAGTGAAGACTAACATGGAAAACAGTCACTTCCACCAGGGTCCACAGAATAAAGCTATTCTGGTTTGTTCTGCAACAGAAATGGTAACAAGAACAACTCTGTTGCAGGTCGGGTCAGGGGTCGGGAGGTCGAAGGTCGTCGCGGAAGGACCACCACCACAAGGACTTCATGGTGGCCACGCCCGACGAGTTCGTGTCTCGCTTTGGCGGCAACAAGGTCATCAGCGAGGTGAGGACGTCTTAAACCACTTCTGCTGTTTCTTAAGACCTTACTCACGCTTCCTGGTGTTGTAGTCTGTTGCTCTGGTTAAACTTTTCTGGAACCTGTATAAAAGAAAGTGCCAAAATCTGCTGAAATCATTTTACTGTTACAGTAGCAATATGTGGAGTTGGCAATGGTTTATGATAACCAGTAATCGAGAGCTATATTTGATTGTCCCTTCTGTAGTCTGCTTTGAAGTTACAGAATCTGATATACATGTAGAATTTATTTACTAGATAACTTGTTATTGACTCCAAAGTTGCACTGTTTCACACTGACTACATTTACATGAAGTTACTATGAGTCATTGATAGTTATGGATTAATAGTGGCTTTGGTAACCAATTTTTCATGCAATCTATTATATATCTCATTATAATACATAGTTATCAAATGAAGGAATCTTTCATTGTGTTAACTATATTTAGTAAAAGCTGATTGAAACAATGATGATGAAAGCTGATTGATTGATTGATTGACAGGTGTTGATAGCGAACAACGGCATCGCTGCGGTGAAGTGCATGCGGTCCATCCGGCGCTGGGCCTACGAGATGTTCCGCAACGAGCGCGCCATCCGGTTTGTTGCCATGGTGACGCCGGAAGATCTGAAGGCCAACGCAGGTGTGTTTTTATTGCCATAGTTGTTTAGAAGTCTTAAAGTGGAAACTGATAGTAAGTTTATTGTAACTTAAAGGCCTAATATACATGTACTGCAGGACATTCGTACTGCTGTTACATTTGCTGCAGAATTTCGTGTGCAGAATTCTGCATTCGAATTATGTGCAGAATTTTGCAGAACTGTCCTTGCTTCCAGGGACAAACCAAAATTTCTCAGTAAGCACAGCACAAAATGTACTTAATTAGTTGTTATCATGTACTGTCATAATGTCATATTATAAAATGATATAGAAATATAGAATATCTAGAGTTTCCTTGAGTTTGCAAACTGATGCCATTATGCTAATCAAATTTATCGTCCAATGTCTTCCCAATTTAGAGGGCCTGGGTTTCTAAGTTTGATATTTTGTCTGTAGATGCATAACCCAGTAGATGTATGATATCAGCTTATTGATATGTGACCTTGACCCTTGACCTGACCTTGCAGAGTACATCAAGATGGCCGACCAGTACGTGCCAGTTCCGGGCGGCGCCAACAACAACAACTACGCCAACGTGGACCTCATCCTGGACATCGCCAAGCGGATCCCTGTACAGGTCCGGAATATGATCATCATACTTTTTCTTTCAAATTCTTTTTTTATGACCTGTAAATGTAATCAATACAATACAATCTAGTGTATACAATCTAGTATATACTTCGATCCACAGAGGATACCTGCCTAGTTCTGCCCTTGTTGCAAGATTGTCAATATACATGGAAGTCTGGTAACATCAATCATTGAAAATGGATGAAGTATCTGAGCATTGAAATGAATTCCCCATACACTACAGTCATCTTGTAACTGTTAGTATAGTATACTAAACAAATTCATGTACATGTAAACACTGAGTGTGTGAGATAGAATTTCATTCACTGACAGCTAAAACTGAATGATTAAACTGCCTCTCAGTGCCTAAGGATGTTAAGGCTGTTATGCCTAAACAAACAAAGTTACATACAAACAAACAAACAAATTGTTGTTATTTACAGGCGGTGTGGGCGGGCTGGGGCCACGCCTCGGAGACCCCAAAGCTGCCGGAACAAACAAACAAACAAACAAACAAAGTGTTGTTATTTACAGGCGGTGTGGGCGGGCTGGGGCCACGCCTCGGGGAACCCCAAGCTGCCAGAACAAACAAACAAACAAACAAACAAACAAAGTGTTGTTATTTACAGGCGGTGTGGGCGGGTTGGGGCCACGCCTCGGGGAACCCCAAGCTGCCAGAACAAACAAACAAACAAACAAACAAACAAAGTGTTGTTATTTACAGGCGGTGTGGGCGGGCTGGGGCCACGCCTCGGGGAACCCCAAGCTGCCAGAACAAACAAACAAACAAACAAACAAAGTGTTGTTATTTACAGGCTGTGTGGGCAGGATGGGGCCATGCCTCGGAGAACCCGAAGCTGCCGGAACTCCTGCACAACAACAACATCTCCTTCATCGGGCCGGGCGAGTCAGCCATGTGGGCGCTGGGAGACAAGATCGCTTCTACCATCATCGCTCAGAGCGCCAACGTGCCTACTATGGCATGGAGCGGCAGTGGTACGTTACTAGGGCTGTTGCCATGGTTAATGACATGGCTGTTGCCACAGTTACTGACATGACTGTAAGACTTAAGAAAGAGGGTTTTTTTCATGGATAAAGGGGTTTCATGTTCTCTGTGACCTTGCTGTGACCTTCCTATGCCTTTGATGTGACCTTGCTCTGTGACCTTGCCCTGTGACCTTGCCCTGTGACCTTGCTCTGCCATTGATGTGACTTTCATATGCCCTTGATGTGCCCTTCAGGGTTGAAGATTGAGTGGAGCGAGGAGGCCATGAAGGCCGGCAAGTCCATCGAGGTTCCCCAGCAGCTCTTCAAACAGGCATGTGTCGAGACTGCAGAGGACGGCATCAAGGTCAGCACCTGCCACTGTTATGCAGGCACCTTGTAACAGTGCAGAGGACAGACTTATCATTTTTTCCTTCATTCCTAATACTATTTATAGCAAGTATGCAAATGATGACATTTTTCTTTTCAGTGTAGACGTAGAGTAACCTAGAGTCTAAAGTGGTCACTCGTCTACTCCGACCATTTTCTACTAGTCCTTTGAGTGGTCAGGACAGACAGGTTGTACTGTTTAAGTTAGTTCAGGGTTTGAAATGCTCATGTCAAAGGTAAGGACCCCTAACATGTAAACAGTTCTTCTCTTGACCATGAGACATGTCCAGGTGTTTGTTTTATGTTTAAAAAAATTTAACTTTAACATGTTAGCCCTAATGTACCACTATGTGCTTCGTACAGTACAGTTCAAACTTGTTCCAATAAAGTGAACTTGACCTTTGCCCTTTCCCAGAGTGCCGCAGCCATCGGGTACCCTGTGATGATCAAGGCGTCGGAGGGGGGCGGTGGGAAGGGCATCCGCAAGGTCGAGACGGAGGAGGATTTCCCCGCGGCGTTCCGACAGGTTCAGAACGAGGTTCCCGGGTCGCCCATCTTCATCATGAAACTCGCTAAAAGGTCAGGAAATCAACTTGTTCATTTATTTGTTAATTTTTCTCCCCTATCTTCTAATAAATCATGATAGTCCAGACTTGCATCTTTGGGATGAAACTGACGAAAAGTCTTTTTGAAATGTTGCTTTTGGATAGCATTTTTAGCATCTCAGAATAAAGCTTTTTATCAGTCCATCTTTCATTTTGTGGCTTTTGTACGTATTGTGAGGTAGGCAGGTTGAAGGAAATGTGTTTTATGTATTTATTTTTTTATTCCTTTTTATTAATTCAACATTTAACATCGTCATGTTGATATGACCAGCCTCTCGCAACAGATCCATCCAAAATACTATTAACACCCTCCGGTTTTATTTGGGAATTCCATTATTATTTGGGAGTGGCCTCCTATATCTCAGCAACCGTACACCCAGATGGGCTGATATCGTAAGCTGTAAGTATAAATGATGTAAGAAATACATAGCAGCCAATAAAGACCCCCTGGGGATTAATCTAATTTGGCATAACTGTACATAATTATGCATAATTATGCATAATTATGCATAATGTTCAAAGGTTATGCATAATTATGCATAAGGTTCGATGGTTATGCATAATTATGCATAAGGTTCCAAGGGTTATGCATAAGGGTTCCAAGGGTTATGCATAATTATGCATAAGGGTTCCACGGGTTATGCATAATTATGCATAAGGCTTCCAAGGCTTATGCATAATTATGCATAAGGCTTCCAAGGGTTATGCATATCCCTAGCGAACATGGGACTTATGAACAACTTATCATGGACCATGGTCCTCTTTTCACCCACAGTAAGTCAAATGGTCTGAAAATGGACTTAATCAGGAAGGGTGGCTTAATAACCATGATCAACTGCCCCTCCCATGGACTTACTGTGGACAGGCTGGATCTGTCACCCAGCTGCCCTGCTCAGTAGAGTCCCCTGCATGTGTGCTTCTGAAGTTGTTTCTGGATTAGTAATGCCAGATGTACCATGTAATTGAGATAGCCACAAGACTCACAGTCTGTTTACACTGTTATTGATGGTTCAGTGTGTTAGCCCCTTTTGTGCTCCTCTCAGTTCTCTGGTTAAAGAAGACCAAACATCATCTTGTTACCAAGGTTGGATTGTCCCTTAGTTACATTTTGAGGGGTGCATCTATTATACTTAATATATGATCCAGAATTGGGCTGTCACATCCATTCTTTTTTGGAGTGGTACCTTAAAGAGTTTACAGGTTTTGTCCACAGTTATAACTGGAAATACAACTCTGCACATATGCCAGTAATCCCCTAGAAATAATAGTGTTCATTTGCCACAGTAATGACAGCCCTCAAGTATTACCAACAGTGTCAACACTACCCAACCAGTAGAGTGGCCAGGTCACATGATGGATCAGGCCAGCAGAACCCTGATAGGTCATGTGACCTGGCCACTCCATACCAAGTTGCCAAAATGAAACAAACTAAAGAATTTGTGGCTTTCTCCACCCTAAGAAACAGACAAGGGAGCATTGACCAGAATCTGGGGCAGTCATTCCCTCATGAGTTGTGCTTAATTAGAAAGACATGGTCCAGTTCAGTGAAGAGAAGGGCTCTAACTTGAGAGAGGGGTCATGAGGTCATGAAGCTTCTAGGTCACTGAAAGGTCAGTTCACACTCAGACTGCTATCAGGTTTATCAAAGATGAACATGAGTATGGAAGACAGGTTGCTTCATTCCCAATCCACAATATATTTAAAAAGATGAAATATAAATAAGCCAATTGCAAGAATCTGGAGGTATGAGACTTTTCCACAGAACTGAAGGAAATTGTAGGCACATGTAAACATGATACTCCAGGGTCCCTGGGCAGCATACAGTGGAAGTGGTCACACCAAATTAATGCTGACTCCAAATGATACCTACAGTCTACCACTGTCTCTACCCTTATCTTATGTGCCTGGCTGGCAGTGTTATGTATTCTGTAAAAAGGAGGAAATCACCAGGATTGGATTGTGCCTGTTAGTGTTAATGTTGTTCAGGGGTTTGATTTTCATCATAGCTGATCATATTTGAAAAACTGAAACTTGATCCAATTACAGTGCACTTGCATCTGTATATCAAGGTACCCTGTAGAAGAACACTTTTGAAGATGTAATAAAGCCAGCAATTGCAGGGGCTCTCCTTCTCTGTGACCTCCCTCAGCAGTACATTTTTAGTCAGCTATTAAAAACTCATCTGTCTTGCCTGTAATCATTAAACAAGCAAAGGTGGTCTGTAACCCCAGGACACTAACAGCTACTGGTCATGGTATTTCTCTATTGGCCTTTCTGTAACAATTGTCATGTAAGTAGCAATGTTTAATTTGTAGACTATGATCAACTTGATGAACCAGCCCATGTTAACTCAGCTCACACTAAGTTACAGTCTATAGTTTTCTTCTGCAGGACCTTCCTGTAAGTTGAGCTAAAATGCATGACAAATTGATGTCATCCCATGATGAGCCCCAGAGATAAAGAACAGAGGGGCCCATCTTATTACACATGTGCTGAGCCTTCTCCCAGCACTGGTGATTAATGAGCAGGACATAATAGGGACTGAAGATGGACTTACTCTCTTAATCAGTGTGAAGGACTCAGTGCGGATAATAGCCCACCAAAGCTAACACCAACAGCCCTCAGACATGGTAACATGGGGTGGACTTATTCTGGGACTAACTCCCCTTTTGCCAGCAGTAAGTCCACCTTCTGTCTACCTTCAGTCTGTGTTAAAACCCATGTTCGCAAGGGATGGGATCAAAGAATTATGAATACAATATACTTGTATGTAACAGTGGGGTTCAAGTGCCGCCAAACTGACCATGCCGTGGGCTCTGAGCTTTTGGTGTGGCGTGCTAGGTTTGTAACCTGGCGGCCCAGGTTTGGTGTCGGTTTGAATCCCAGGAGCCAGGATACTGTTTCTACTTGCGAGCGAGCAAATAAAAAAAAGTTTGGCAAAAAAAAAAAAAGTTGCCTCCAGTATGAAATCAAAGTGGACAGGAAGGTTTAACATAGGACTAAACACACATAGTAGGGGGCCCTAATGCCCTTTTGCGTAGAGCGTAATCGGCCATTTTAATTTTACGTAGAGCGTAGACGGATCGCTTAATTCAACGTAGAGCGTAATCAGTGCATTTTGCGTAGAGCGTAAAACGTAATAGATGAATTGTGCGTAAAGCGTAATCAAACCTGCCCTAACCATTGCCCAAAGTCCCGTCAAAATGCAGGAAATTGCATTTCAGAGGGTCGAGATTTTGAAAATTTCCGTGAACCTCCTTTGCGACACCCCACACCATCTGCGCTCACGGTGACATGGTGAAAATATGTTGGTGGAGTCGCCCTCAAAAACTTTATTTATCTGGAGCCTGTTATTTTAAATAGAAATGGCATTATAGATTCGTCGATGTAGGTTAGACATCCAGGTAATAAGATATGCCAAAAACAGTTACTCCAGCAAAATCATAGCCAGTTGCTTATTTTAATTGAGTAACTGTTTTGGTGGCATTAAGTATTGCCTACTCCAGACCAATCATAATTAACATGTGTTACATGTATTGAGGTCCAGTTATTGAAAACAATGGAACTGTACAATTTCCTCATTAATTATGCAAATTCAGTCATCATTTGCATAACATGTATATCATTATGAAAATCTCTGCCTAAGCTACCTGCATGCCTAAAATGCAGGCAATCCGTCGTTCCTTTCTGCAGTTATCCTCTTTGGAGTGTCTTGACAAAAACGCCCCTGCAGTTCCACAATTGAATGTTAGGGGACTGAAACTTGCCCCACTTTGTCATGACGCTAAAAGCTATCTACCACCCAAATGTCACGACCATATCACGTCCGGGACAAGAGATACATTGAAAAAACTGCTATGATAGAATATTCTCATTAATTATGCAAATGTACTCCTATTTTGCATAATTAGTATTTTATCTTGTACAACATTGTCTAAGGTACCTACATACCAAAAATCATGAAAATCCGTTATTCCCTTCTTGAGTTATCCTCGTCAGAAGTTTTTGACAAAAATGCCCCTGCTATCCCAAAACTAGACGCTAGGGGGCCCAAACTTATGTCATTTTTTCCTGAGCACAAGAGCTATCTAATACTTAAAAATCTTGACCATAGCATGTTCAGAACACCGAGATAGCAAAACCGGAAGTTGCGCTGCAGTACCAAGGTCACACACCAGGGGGCCCAAAATTGACCTTGACCTTCGTCTTCCCAACCCCTACCCACATACCAAATATCATCGTAGTCCATCAAGAGATTCTCAAGTTATGCTGACCACAATATGCGGACACACAGACAGACACACACACAGACACACACACACACAGACACACTCAAAACTATACCTCCATTTTTTCATGGAGGTAAAAAGAAAGGCAGAGCTGCCAAAAATAAGATAAGATCATATAGATTATTCAAAACTACATATAATGAAGAAAAATATCTAATTAATGAGAATATGAGGGACAGGAATGCTGCCACACAACTAATGATTAGCTGCCATAAACTTCATATTGAAACAGGATGACATACTCGCACCCCTCTGGAACAAAGACTATGCAAACATTGTAATTTTGATAGAATAGAGGATGAACGTCATTTTGTAGAAGAGTATAGAGAAATGAACTGTATACAAAGCCAATTTCCTTATTTCATGCACCTAAGTTCTGTAGAAAAATTCATATTCCTAATGCAACTAGATTCTAGCCACACACATCGCGCGCTGCACCTACACAACAAACAGCCACCCTGTCTGCCTTATTAACCATTGTCTTCTGAGATAGACGGATGCCAACATGTCTCATGTCCGATCCATCCAGCCTGCATGGCACAAGCCACAAACACCGCGTCCTGTACCTACATGTACACAACAAACGGCCACCCTGTCTGCACCTTATTAACCATTGTCTTCTGAGACAGACGGATGCCAACAACAGAGGTCCAGACAGCCCATTTAAGAGGCTCTGTCTGTAAAAACCAAGCATAGGGTGGCCAAACTCAAAAAATCGATTTTCCTTAAATTTTGTGTGGTGGTAGGGCCTTGGTCCAAACCTACAAAAATGGCAAAGTTTTAGATCTGCGGTCACCGGTTGCCATGGCAACGGCCATTTTTCAAAATGGCGGATTTTCACCAAGGGACGGCCTTGGTCGCGTCCAAAATAGACCTTCTTTGGACTCCTGTAGCCCCCACAAATTAACAGATATTTTATTGATTCTCGCATATGTTATTACCCATATTCTAATGAACAAAATGATATATAGTGATGCTCAAAATGTTTTGTAGTCAGGTGCAGCAGATGTTTGAAAATGATGTGTTTTCGAGAATTTCCAAAATTGGCAAAAATCCATTTTTTGACCATTTTTATTGACCATTAGCTCATTATCAGGCAAATCAATTTGCTTCATTTTCGGCACAGTTATAGTTTGAACCTTTGTATACATCATATGTAAAAATAAATTTGGGCCTTTTACGTATCGGACCGTGGTGGCCCCCAGAGTAAACCAATATTTCCATTTCAAGAAAATCGTAACCATAGAATTATTCCTGGAAAAACAGTCATAGCTTACCAGAAATGAATCTCATTATCATTGTATGTAACAGAGGAACTTACCTATCACTTATAAAAGCAGGGTTGTTTTAGATTTTTTTATAATTGCCTTTAAAATGATTTTATTGAGTTTTTTTTGTCGTTTTTAGACCAAAAAATGTATCTTTTGGCCCCAGCACCCTGGTATTACAACCAAATGACCTGAAATTTGGTATGGGAATGTCCTGGACACGTACACACATGGGTTGATAACTGGTTTGCCATATGATAGAACAAAATGCTGAATTTTGTGACTTTTATGGGGCATTTTTGGCCCAAAAACTACATTTTTGGCCCCAGTACCCTGGTTTTACAACCAAATGACCTGAAACTTGGTATAGGAATGCCCTGGACACATACGCACATGGATTCAATAACACTTTTGGCATACTGTTCAATAAAATGCAAAAGTTTGTGATTTTTGGTTTATTTTTTCCCCAAAAAAGTACATTTTTGTCTCCCCTACCCTGGTTTTACAACTGAATGACCTGGAATTCGGTATAGCAATGCCCTGAACATATGCACACATGGATTCAATAACATGTTTTACATACAGTACTGCTTAAATGCTTATGCTTAATTTTGAGATTTATTTTACAAAAAAGTCATTTTTTGCCGGGGCGCCGAAGGCGCCCGGCTTTGTCCCCGGTTTAATGGTTCGTCCTTGGATGGGTCTGCTATGGTCGCAAAATGTACCGTGCGTTTTTACGACAATTCTCAGCCCTTCTCAGCCCTTCAAATAAACGCAATGTACCGTGCGTTTTTACGACAATTCTCAGCCCTTCTTAGCCCTTCAAATAAACGTTGTAAGAATACTGTTTATCCATGACCTCTACTCGTACAGAAAACATTGCAGCGCTCATTAGCAAAGTCTAGGAAAGGAAAATGTTTCTTGATTTGCAGTAAAACACTGGTCATGTAACATTTGAGGAGTTGTCGTTAAATCGCACGGTTCATTTTGCGATAGCGTTGACGGGTCCGGGTATTTAGCGGAATAACCCGGAATAACCCGGAATAACCCGGAATAACCTTAATAAAGGATGAAAGCTACCGAAATACAGTGTGCTTTGATAAGTTAAGATCGCAGAATGCAATATTTTGGCATAAAATAATGTATATATGGCCATGGGAACAAGAAATATTACGGTTATTCCGGGTTATTCCGGGTCATTTCGGGTTATTCCGGTAAATACCCTCACGGGCGTTGACGGTGCGGAGGAGGTGAGATTTTTATCGTACAGAAATTGGTACAGTTTGTAAAGTTATCTTTCTGGAATTCGGATGTATTAAAATATAACATTACATTCTAAGGCGTAGTGTCATGTGAGTAAAATGAGCACGACATTTGACGAAAGATTTTGTGGAGGGTATACAGTCAAGTTTATTGTGCAACGATTGGAACAGTTTACGTGCGGGTGGGAGGGGGGCGTGCGTCTATATATGCAGCTGCAGGAGGTCCTGCAGGACATTTTCGATCGTAAGAGTAACGTACAATTTGAAAAGATAGTGATCATGAATTCGGACACATTGAAACATATTTCCAAGGAACGGTATATAGTTTTTTTAGTAAAACCAGTGTGTGGGGATTGACGAGAATTTAGATAGTTTAATGGTGCACTGTGCTTGAGCCGATGCGAGGCATTATGCAGGGCATTTTTGATTGTAAAAATATCGTACAAGTTGAAAAGATGGATCGGATTCTAATACATTAAAACATACATTTCCAAAGAATAGTAGAAAACAACGGATTGTAGCTAACTGTTAAACAATCAGCAAAGCAGTTGGCAAGATGTCACACCTGAACTTTTGTAGATTTTTGCTTTTTGTTGGTACTAGTAAGATGTTATGTGATCAAGACAATATTTTCTTTCTGTTTCAGTGACGCCTTAGACTGTTCTCTGCTATATATACAAGTGACACAGTAATATACAGAAACTTACAGCTAGCAAAAGTCTGTACTCAATAAGATTTTACACAGTACACATTTATACTTCTTCTGCTGAAATCTACGCATTACATTTTGCATCCAACCAAAGAGGTTTGAAAGAGAGTCCTTGATCCAACCAAATTAGACCTTGAGACCTATTAACAGATCATTGATCACTGTGCATTTTGCACATACCAGACTCAATCGTGCCACTGAGCACTGCATTTTGCACACACCAGACCAATTGTGCCACTGAGCACTGTGCATTTTGCACACACCAGACCTATCGTGCCATTGAGCACTGTGCATTTTGCACTTGACTTGCAATGATTGTACCGGTTGCTCTGACCTGGTCTATCTGTTGAATCCCATCTGGGGCATATATAGGACCTACTTCGTTCACCACTGACTCAGGAAACGTGCTCAGAAATCGTCTTCTGGCAAACAACTTAACTTTAGCGTCCACACCATAGCTACGCCCTAACTCTAACACATGTGGCTGCCAAACACACAAGCGAACAGCTCCACTTGTGTCACCTACGATAACATCTGTCTTCTCTCGCTCATCACCTGAGTTAACTGTAACTTTCTCTGTTTTATCAATGGAAAGCACCTTCACATTGACTCTTACAACATCATTCACAGAGAGGTAGCTAATGTCCTTAACACTTACAGACCTAATACTAGGTCGTTTTGCTGGAAATCCCACATCTGCTGTCGACTCCACGGAACTCTTCTCATTAACCACAAAGTCGCTTGATCTCATCGAACAACTGCTCACTTTACTGATTTTGCATGGGCTGCTGCTCTGTTCTTTCTCACAAAAGAAACTCCTCTTCTGAGGACTAAAACAGATTCCTTTCCTAGACTCGTCTTCTGAAGTTTGAAAATCAAACCGGAAAAACTTTGACTTTGCCCCGTCTTTCATTGGCGACACGTTGTGCACATATCCCGACATCTCCGATGGTGTCTCCATCCTAAAATATGAACAAAAAAATCTCATTAATATATCGCTGCATAACTATTCAAAATAGCTCTTAGATCATACCCACTACAACCTCAAATATTTGACATTCTCACTGCTCAAAATACCCCACACCTCCCACTATACTATGTAAAAGTAATACAAAAATAACAAGTCACACTACCGCTTTTACCATAGCAACAATTTGATTAAAAAACTTTACCTACATCGTTTCAAACTAATAAAACTACTTAACACACCCACACCACCTAAAAGTGTGCACATACCTTAGCACAAGACACTGCTAACAAAACGACCAAGAATCTAGCGTCCCGTCGTCCCTCAGTCAACCTGACAGTCCAACTCACACCTAAAAAATAAACATATAAGTTACATATTGAAACATTAAACAAAACAATAAATTAAATACCCGCAAAAAATTCGTGCCAAACGATAAATTACTTTCATAAACATGCCTATAATATAGATATATATCTGCAAATTACCCATGCAAAACATGCCATAACAGTATATATAACAGCGTCACAATGCTATTAATATATTGATCTTAAATTATGCATACCACTACCACTGAACTCTTTGTTCTTTACAACTAATTAGGACAATTTACATCTTGACCTCTGCATTCCCATTACACCTACATCCTGCACAACATTGTGCAAAACCTCTGCCGTCATCACGCCCAACAAAACATCGACCAAACACGTGTTACACAAAAAAAAATTCTAAGAAAAATACACCACAACAAACCTTACCTCACAAAATCACCAAACTAGAAACATTTCGCTTAACAAACTCTACTCCATAAATTGTTATTTCTTTCTATCAAATCACCAAATCGGACACAAACCTGTACACAATGGATCCGCACCCCACGCAAACCAGTCAAGGACGCAACTCCGGCCTCACCGGACCCACCATAACATGTTTATATGCTGCCGTATGCAAATTAAGATTCAGACATCCCTATTACGGACGTGGTAGAAAGCAACACGCCAATTTGATCGTTGATTGGCGGAGAATCGCAGACTGGTTTCTGATTGGTTATACAAGTTGTCTGGTAGGATCCCCCAGACACGTATAAATATCTTCAGCACGATAATTTTCATATCCAAACGATTCAGAAGCTTGAGAAGTATTGACCGTCCATAATCTGTTCATTACATATTCGTACCATGTCTGCCTGTGAAATTTCTGTCACGAAGAAAGAACGACAATGCACATCCGGGACCTCTTCCCGCCTTTGGCTGTGGTCTCGCACCGGAGTTTCTTTTACGATTTTTATATCCGGCACACAGCGCACACAAGGGATACAATTCCGCCCACAAAAGTACGCCGGAAAATCCAATTATACCAGTGAACAAAGGTTTCCAGCCAACTTCCCATAGATTTTAGATATAAACTTCTAGTTTAATAATGATGCACATTTTACTGGAACACAACATGAAATTTTGAGGTAGTCCTTCCAAATGCGCCCCGGCCAGCTTTTTTTAAAAGCTTTCTTGTTGCTCCTGTTCCTTGGTTTTCCAAGTAAATAACCGGTAAAAAATCGGTATACAAATGTAGAATCGCCTTTGAAATGGCTTTTATAACCCGTTTTTGCATACAGTGCAACAAAACGCTTAATGTTGTAATTTTTGGTCATTGTTTTACCCAAAGTACATTTCTGGCTCCTTTTTGTAATTTTTGGCCCCAAAAGTACATTTTTGGCCCATTAAACCCTGGTTTTACAAGTAAATGAAATTCGGTATAAAAATGCCATGGACACATGTACACATAGAGTCAATAATAATTTTGGCATACTGTGCAACAAAATGCTTAATTTTGGTCATTTTTTGCATTTTGCCGCCTTAGCGGCAAAATGCTCTGAGGCCAGAATAGTCGCCGTTGTGATGTTGAGATGAACGGACCTGTTCAATCCATGCCAAACATTTCTAAACCTGTTAAAACAGGCATTTCTCCAACATGTTCGCACTGGCGCAGTGGTTAAAGTTTACGCATTCTAAACCAATGCACCCGGTTCGAATCCGTTGAGGTAGATTTTTTTTTTCTTTTTTACATCCATTAAAATACTAATTTTTACATCCATTTGGCCACACCAATTTATTTCTTTGGTTAACGGATTCGCCGCTTCGTTTTTTTGCCGAATAGAAATAAAAATTAAAAAAAAAAAACTTAAAAATGCCCCGCAACAGAGCTCACTCAAAAACAGGCAGTGTAGTGAAATTTGCTGCAGTTCACGCAAATTTTAACAGGTGGCGTCTAGATCTAGATTCAGGCACATATGTGAATCTCTCCATGCGCCAATATCAGGTTTAGTTACTCTGTTCTATTTATATGACATTCTAATAACTAGAAAAAAACGTTCACACACGCAAACATTGGCAAAATGCCAGCTTTTTTAAAAGCACTTGTTTTACTAAAAAAAAAGGTACATTTTTGGCTCCTGTACCCTGGCTTTACTATTGAATGACCTGCATTCGGTATTGGAATGCCCTGGACATATGCACTGATGGATCCAATAACAACACGTTTGGCATACAATACAACAAAATGCTTAATTTGTTATTTTGGGCCATTTTTTTAAAACAAAAAAGTGCATTTTTGGCTCTTGTAGCCTGGTTTCACAACTAAAAAAATTTAGACGACTTGAACTTTGGTATAGGAATGCCCTGGACATATGCGCACATATGTCCAGGGCATGCTTGTCATACAGTACAGCGAAATGCTGAATTTTGTGTGTGTTTTTTGCCATTTTTTTTACAAAAAAAAATATTTTGGCTCCTGTAAAATAACCTGTTTCTCCAATTAAATAATCTGAAATTCGGTATGGGAGTGCCCTGGACACTTTAATAACACTTTTTGGCAATTTACAATTTACAAAGACACGTCATCTTTTAACATCTGCTGCACCTCACTACAAAAACATTTCGAGGATAACTTAAAATCACTTTTCTTATTAGAATATGGGTAATAACATATACGGGAATCAATAGAATATCTCTTACTTTGTGGGGGTTTTTGGAGTCCAGGAGGTAATTTGCCTGTAATGCCTAATAGGGAACAGGAGCTAGAAATGTACTTTGGGTAAAACAATGACCAAAAATTACAACATTAAGCGTTTTGTTGCACTGTATGCAAAAACGGGTTATAAAAGCCATTTCCAATGCGCTCCTATACCAATTTTTTACCGGTTATTTACTGGTTATTTACCAGGGAACAGGAGCAAGAAAATGACTTTTTTTTTTTGGTAAAAAAAAATGGCAAAAATCTCAAAATTAAGCATTTTGTTGTACTGTATGTAAAACATGTTATTGAATCCATGTGTGCATATGTTCAGGGCATTGCTATACCGAATTCCAGGTCATTCAGTTGTAAAACCAGGGTAGGGGAGCCAAAAATGTACTTTTTTGGGAAAAAAATAAACCAAAAATCACAAACTTTTGCATTTTATTGATGTATGCCAAAAGTGTTATTGAATCCATGTGCGCATGTGTCCAGGGCATTCCTATACCAAATTTCAGGTCATTTGGTTGTAAAACCAGGGTGCTGGGGCCAAAAATGTAGTTTTTGGGCCGAAAATGCCCCAAATAAGTCACAAAATTCAGCATTTTGTTCTATCATATGGCAAACCAGTTATCAACCCATGTGTGTACATGTCCAGGACATTCCCATACCAAATTTCAGGTCATTTGCTTGTAATACCAGAGTGCTGGGGCCAAAAGATACATTTTTTGGTCTAAAAACGACCAAAAAAACTCAATAAAATCATTTTAAAGGCAATTATAAAAAAATCTAAAACAACCCTGCTTTTATAAGTGATAGGTAAGTTCCTCTGTTACATACAATGATAATGAGATTCATTTCTGGTAAGCTATGACTGTTTTTCCAGGAATAATTCTATGGTTACGATTTTCTTGAAATGGAAATATTGGTTTACTCTGGGGGCCACCACGGTCCGATACGTAAAAGGCCCAAATTTATTTTTACATATGATGTATACAAAGGTTCAAACTATAACTGTGCCGAAAATGAAGCAAATTGATTTGCCTGATAATGAGCTAATGGTCAATAAAAATGGTCAAAAAATGGATTTTTGCCAATTTTGGAAATTCACAAAAACACATCATTTTTAAACATCTACTGCACCTGACCACAAAAACATTTTGAGCATCACTATATATCATTTTGTTCATTAGAATAGGGGTAATAACATATGCGAGAATCGATAAAATATCTGTTAATTTGTGGGGGCTACAGGAGTCCAAAGGAGGCCTATTTTGGACGCGACCAAGGCCGTCCCTTGGTGAAAATCCGCCATTTTGAAAATGGCCGTTGCCATGGCAACCGGTGACCGCAGATCTAAAACTTTGCCATTTTTGTAGGTTTGGACCAAGGCCCTACCACCACACAAAATTTAAGGAAAATCGATTTTTTGAGTTTGGCCAACTTTTTCTGATTTTGCTTGGTTTTTACAGACATCAGCTCTTAATAATTTGACTTCCTTTATATTTTCTTACCGTGGCCTCACGTGGCGTAAGAGAAGAGTGTTTGGTTCATAACTCAGAGATCCCAGGCTCAAATCTGCTGATACATCACTGACCTTGTGCCCTTGGGAAACCTGGTGTGGTTTACCAGGTAGGCAAAACAAACAAAATGTTAGTAAGGGTAACCTTATATGGACCAATAGTGGAGAAATGTTACGCAAAATGTTACATTCCTTAAAATTTGAGAAAAAAGGGGTTTGTATTTGACATTTCATTATGCATATGTCTCTTCCCAGTAACTGATAAAACAAGACCTGCTTTCAGTTTTTGTCCCTCCCGCTAATTCTTTCTTTCTGTTGGTGGAGGTAGAAATATATAGAACTTTGTAACAATATATAGCAAGCCTTGGAAGGCATTAACCATAATGGGTTACTAAGGCATTGCATTGAAAAAGGTAAACATTGATTCAATTGAAAGGTGGAGCTCAATATTGTTCATTTTCATTGTGACGTAAACAAACCACTTAAGGTGAAAAGATAATGAAGTTCAGAATTTTTGGAAGGGCTGGCCATGGGTGCAAGTTTTTTTTTTAACAAGCAAATTTCCATCCTAGAACTGCATGAGGGACGTGTCCAAGAGAAATGTACACAGCCCAGAGACAGAAGTGTAAAACTGATGTCCTTTAGGGATTTCAGTTTGACCTTTGTGTGACTCTAAAAACCCACAGACTTGGTAACCCTTTGACCCTTCTCTTAGTGACCTAGAAATGGGTGTAAGTTACACATTTTTGTACAGAACCGTAACCATCTGATTATAGCCTCTAACACCTAGGGATTCACCGATCCAGACCACTCTCTCTCCAACATTTTAACAGCTCAGGGTAAAGTCTATCAGGCCTGAGGAAGTCACAATATGAATGTCTTTGTACTTTTGCATAGTTGCTTGGTGACACTTTGAACCAACTTTTATGTTATATGTTTCCTGGGAACCGGTGGGAGCTTTTATTAAGTTGGTCTCTGCTGTCACTGTGGCCAAGTTCCTAGACTGGATCAAACTTTCCCTCACTTACCAAAGATGGGTTATTTCCATCCAATTTTTGTAGTGAAAATAGGACGTGGGCTTTGGTGGCATACTAAGTCAAACAGGCAAATGATATCACTTTGTCGGACACTTCGGACTTGGAGAAGCTTGGCTGCAGTGTTGGTACACCAATTAAGATGGTCGCGCACGGAGGGCAGGGAGATGATGTCACATGAAAAGTTTTGTACTTCATAGATGATTAGAGTGGAGTAGATTCACAACATGGGAAGAAGATAGTAAGTCATCTATCCCCCATAAACCGTATATGACTGTGACTTGAAGAGCAGTTGTTCCTACCTGGTCTGACTACTCTATATGAACTCTACTCATATCAACTGTTGCCAAAATATGTACAAATACGGAAACTGCAGCAGATCCTTACATCTGCTTTGAGTTTAAGGAAAGAGCTTGTAGGGTAGGCCAAGTGAGCCCAGTGGGGATAGTCTCACCCAGAGGTCAAGCAAGTAATGTCCAATCTGTGTTTGTGTAGTCCATAGGTAAACAATCCACTGTCCTCTCCATCCTATGGATGATGCTAATGGGATCAACCACATGATACATTTAATATCAATTTTAGGTAATGATTATCATATGGCTTTACAATGTTTCCAAAGAGAACAATTGAAAAAAAAGTAGAATCATACACATGATTGTACAAACTGTAGTCTGCTGACATTTAGCCTGGATACCATACCCCAACCTCAAAATATATCTTCCCTGCACGATAGATACTTGGGATCGGGGTGGGGATTGGTAACCAGGCTAGCTGACATTTTGATACTACAAAATGTCTTTGACCTGTTACCCCTGAAACAGACAGGCAGTTTCCCTTGTGGCTTAGGACTATACAATGTGGACAGATTGTCACTAACAGTGTACAGATGCCCCTCTCAGTCTCACTGCTTTCCAGTGGAAAGAATCTTTCACTGAGGATCAAGTTGAAGTAATGCATTGAAAAGTCATAGAATGAAAAATTTTCTTTACCTTTATCACAAAATATACTCTTAAGGTAAAGATGAATATATCAACCATCATTGTCATTATGCACGGGTGCTTAACAATTTCAAAATAATCAAGTTTGTAGATGATCTACTTAGTCTTGGAAATGAAAAGGCTGCACCAATTTAAGTTTTTGTGGTTCTTGCACCGTGTTTTCAGAACAGATATGAAGTGACAGGGCATAAAAAAATGCAAAAAGTCTGGGGATATAAGAATGATCAGTTTTCTGCTCGAAAAGCAGTACCCTCTCTACTGTAGCTACGCCTGTTTGTTGACATTTATCAAAAGTACAGTGTTCATGACTTGTGTCATGATTAACTGCAATGATAAATGTACCCATATTGTAAGAATGTTAAAAATAAAACAAACAAACAACAGCATTTAGGTCAATTTACTGTCCTGAAATGAACGGCTTCATAGTGATTCAATCAGATTCCTGAATGGAAGGTGTGGTGAACTTAAAAAAAAGATAGCAGCAAAAAAAAACAATTAGATTGGTGTGGTCTAAAGAACCAAGACATGAAATTGCTGTCAGTGGCTTAAATGGTGAAAAAATTATCAAAGTTTAGCTAACTTGTAAGTTGTACATGTAAGTTCACAAATTTACAATAAGAGTTCTATGCACATCCATGCACATTGATGAATGAATGAATGCACGTCCAAAGTTATGGTTACTTATTGCAGAGGTCCAGATAGAAATTTTATAATTTCTTCATCTCTTAGACAAATTTGGTCTTGAGTCAAGCTACCTTTCCCAATTTTTGTCTCTCTAATCCTAGGCCTGCCACAGGCATTAGCCCCTACACCACCCTGCTCCTGGCTAAGGGACTGACACCAGTGACATCTGGGCCAGTCTGACCTGACAGGGTCCCTCTTACAGGGGTATATTGTTTTGGAATTTTAGACAGACTCAAAAGGCCTATTTCCATTATTTTCATGCAGGACTGTGTTACTACATGTAGGTGGTTAATTTTATCATGTATGACTTTTACTCTACTCTACTCTACTGTACTCTACTAACCTCCAAGTCAAAAATTTCAATGCTGTGACCCAGAAAACGTTTTTTTCGTGCAGAGCCTGACAGGATACAAAAACTACAATATATGTTCATTCAAGGTATCCATACTAGATCAATGTTTACTTTTAAAAAAAAATATCTACTTTTCTTAGGATTGTACAGGGTAACATGTAACATAGTAAAGAGTATAGACTCTACAAAGAAACAGGTCATTCTTGACACATTTACACATGCATATTAAAATACCATAATGTTACATATAAAATAGCTTGCACAAAGCCAACATGGTGACCTTCATAGAGAACTACAGGGAGAGACATGTGCAAAGCTTGCTTTTCTAGTCTGACCAGATATGTCCAGTATCCCTGATGGGACACCAGGCCTGTTGAGGCTTTAGCTGGGTCTGGGATTAACCATTATATGCCTGTCAGTCAACTGCTACTGGCCATGTTGTCTCAGGACCAGTGCATGTTGCAAGACAAACAGCAAACTTTAAGCTGGCCTGTGGCTGATCTGATCCAGGGAAGGATGTGCAATTCAGAATCTTTGAACTTAGTAGTCTCCATTGGGTAACAGGGGTCATTTATATATGAAATATGGCTGGAATCAGGTGTAATTGTCAGTGGGTTTTATGCAACATTTTTATGTTTCGGCACACTATCCTGCTGAGGGAAAAGTATACATAGTATCTATAATTTGTCAATATCTGCCTGCAATTACAGCAATCAATTTGGGAAAGCCATTTAGAGGCATTCATTTCCCAGTGCTCCACATTGCATTGCATTGCAATTGAAATTTTATAGAGGCCATTCCCACTACAGTTGTCATTAAGAGGGTCTGGTATTGGCTCTTGTTGTGACATTAGCTACAACTAAGTGGGTGCCCCTAATGATTTGTAGTAACCTGGTGGGTGGAGCCATGACAAATCAATTTTCAACTCAAGCCTAGCAGGCTTGACTACTGTATTACCCCTCTCATCAGGCCACAGTTGGTGTGTCTACAGTTCAGTTCAAACTGCTACACTTTTAATAGTGGTATCTGTAACTTACCCAATACTAGTAGTCTGTAGCCATGGTAATGAAGTTCATATGGCTACATGTAGGTAACTGGCTTGTTATGAACCAGTTTAGAGATTTCACTGCCAGAACTTGTAGCTAGCCTGTTAAGTTTGTGCTGCACCAACCTGTTGAAAATTACCCCAGCCAGGTATGCTAATCAACTGGGTGGGCGGGCTACCCCTATAAATGTGTAGAGATAGTGACAGGCTCCCAATGGTATGGAGGACCAGGGGAAAATTGTTTACAAATCATACTAGGTTTCTCCTTTTCTTTTCAACTTGTTGCCAAGTCGGGAAACGTCTCCAAAATATCCCTCTTATTTGTCCTCTTATTTGTCCAATAAGATTCTTGCTTCAGTTTGCATACGCATTGTCAGTGGTAAACAATAGGGCAGATATATAATGCATGCATAGTGAGCCAACATAGTTAGATTTATTTGTGTTATCGTTACAATTTCGTTTAATTTGCTCACGAAAAATCAACACTAAAAAAGACACCATTCTTCAAGGTCTCATTTATGTCATGTATTTCACTACATTGAAAGTGATGTAAAATATGTGTTTATAGAGTCATTTTCATAGTCACGGACCCAACAAATTGCACAAGAAATTTCCATACTATTCATTCTTCACTCTACATTGTATATCATGATAAAGAAATGCCATTGACCAAATACCATACCGTTCTTAATCTTGCTTATAGCAATTAAAAACTGCTACTAGTCGCTCCCCGAGGAGATACTAAGGGCTGTTAGCATACAATCGCACCACTCAGAGCACAGGACTGTTTACCATCCCAGTATAGGACATCAAATGGAGGTCCCGTGTTTGAGGAGAGCCACACCACAAGCACATGTAAGAACCACCACATTTATGAAAAAGACTCAACCCAGTTTCATTGAAAATGCCTACATATTAACCTTGATATCTTAGGTTATCAGGCAAAAATTGCATTAGCCTTTACTGGACGACCAACAATATTACACCTCACCTGGCCTTTAATAGGGAATTAAAAAATCTCTGCATAGTTAAAATGATTACCAAGCCATAGAAAGAAAAGCAAGGGGCACAACCACGCATATTATCCTTACACGAATCCTGACCAGATTGGAACTCTAACCTGGAACCTCTGAAAAATATTCCATTTTTAAGATGATTTGCAACGAAATGGCAGCTGAAGCTTTCCTTTTCAGACATTAAACAGGATGCTGTATAATATGTGGAACAGTAGTGTTCAAGACTGTATTGAGCCTTTTGGCCGAACGGTTTGCAAATAAACATAAACAAATAAACATAAACATGTACGATTTGTAATCTGCTGCCCCGGGTTCGATCCCAGGTAGCGGCATGTTGTTTCTTTCTGTTCTACTCGCCCCTCTGGTTTTTCACTGGTTCTCACACCGATCCTGTGAGTAACAGGCTAGAACAGGCGCCACACAGTGAATAACAGGCTAGTGGATGTGCCACACTGTGAGTAACAGGTTAGAGATGTGCCGAAGACGCCTAACGGCTTAAGCTTTTTGGCCCGAACGGTTTCCACGTTCGATTTGTAATCTGCCGCCCTGGGTTTGATCCCGGGTGGTGGCATGTTGTTTCTTCCTGTTCTACTCGCCCCCTATGATCCACTTCTTCCTTAAATTTGTTGGCGGTTTGCCTTCAGGTATCAAAGGAATAGTTGCAGAACACACCCCCCACCCCCCAGGGTCAAGCAACAGGGCCGGGTTCAATGTAGGTCACCCAATGATTAAAGAAAAACCATTATGATTGCATGTCTATTGACTATCTTTGGTTCGGGCCTAAAAAACATTGCTGGAGATGTTAGGAGATGCCCGACTATCAGTCTAGAGTAGGGTTATTGTAAAAGACTCTAACACCTTGAAATAACTGCGGAATTGCATATTATTTCATATTTTGTACTTTGATGTAGAATTCTGCATATGGGTTGCAGAATTCTGCATGTGGTGTGCAGAATTCTGCGGTCAAATGACCTAGTTCCGTGGGACCTGCCAATGTCACCTACGTAACTATATAACTGTATGTCATATTCTATAATTGACTTCAATCTCAAACTATGTCATAATAATCAAAGTTTTCTGGATTTAGAGTGTTTTTCTGGATTAGTAGTGTAGCCTGTACATGAATATAGGGTAAAGTCTACCATGTTTGTTAGCTAATATAGTATTAAGTAGTTGCAATGGAGCAATAGAAATCCTCCCCATATTGCATTCCTTTTCCCACAATGGATCAATCTTGTTGTCTTAAAGTTGTGATAACATCATAAGGTTGTGCTTTTTCTGATTCAAAATAAGTTAATAAAGTAAAAATGCATACTAGTACTTCTTTCACATTACATACATTATACAATTATTAGCCTGATTTAATCGCGCTTCTTATTGGCCCGTCCCCCATTGCTGCGAACCCAAACGAGATGGCATAGTCCGACGAGGACAACGTCTGCTTGACGAGATTCATAGCTAAATGCGCGATCATAACCAAGACCTGAACGACTTTACCGGACGGCGTAGGGATGAAAACTGAAATTATTACACCCATGATAAAAACAGCTACCGCGAAAAAAAAAATGTGCATCATTTCGTAACGGAGTACAGACGACATGTACAGACGACATGCGAAACCACATACGGCAAACGGAACATAGAGTTATAGGTGCGAACACTCAACGCATAAAGTGATCACAAGACTCTTTTGCTGGAGGTTACCCTCCAGTCACAGAGTAAGAAAGAAAGAAAAATAATCATTAGTCCCTAGAACATCAAAAAGCTTTCAGTATTGTACTAAACTCTCCAAATATTTTTTGATCAAATTGATTAATACCTTACAATGCCTGACAAAAGTTAGGTTACGAAAACAATTTCAGGGCCAAATAGAAAACTTTTCTTGTTTATGTGTTTTTTGATATCTTAATAAACAATTTGCATTATTTTGTGGTGTGCTTGCCGCCCCTCATTTATGCCAAAAATATTCACTATGAAGGCATGCAGTGACCGTCTTTATACGCATAGGGAATGCATGGGCAGGGGCTGCATGTGATTAGTGAGTGTGATTTTGTTTTACGAACAAACCTTGCATCAAAGGTTTCAGCATTTAATGGACTCCGGTGTTTAATTTCTTTCTTTTTTAGATGTTTGGAGACACATTTAGAACTTAAAACATGATTGTACATTCTGTTTGTCCTGAAAAATGCTAATATATCCACAATCTCATATAGGGGTACACTCCCTCCTTACTCGTTCTTCTTGTTTTCTTGATATTTGACTCAACATGTTTCCAAAAGAGTCACAATTTTTTAAATAATGCCTACTGGAAGAGCAGCATGACGATAAAGCCTTTAAATTTGTAATCTCCAGGCAGATTTAATGGTGGCATAAAATAGTATCAAAATTCAAAGCTGACCAAATTTGCAAGAAGTAAAGCCGGCCGAGGAGTAGCTGATAGACACAGCATTAGGAAGAATAAAATGGATGATATTTGATGACGAACTTGAAGGCACTTACAGGTATAAACAGTTAGCACCATTACATGATATCATTTATGACTGGAGCAGCCTATGGTACTCTTGTCTGGTTTGATGTAAGAAAGGATTGATTCAAACATTGATTTAATATGTCCTTCCTGAATCAGGTTTTCTGTAGTAATTTGTGTTTCTTCTTGCAGAAAAAATTTATTATCATGAGATAAATTGTGTCATACACAGCAGTGACAGTTGTTGAAATAAGTGGAAGTACAAACTTAAACTGGAGTGTTATCAATAATAATAATATATAGATAAGCCTTATGCATACAAGTATTTCTTTGATCCAATATGCATAACCCTTGGAAGCCTTATGCATAATTATGCATAACCCTTGGAACCCTTATGCATAATTATGCATAATCCTTCGAACCCTTATGCATAACCCTTGGAACCCTTATGCATAACCCTTGGAACCCTTATGCATAATTATGCATAACCTTTGAAACCTTATGCATAATTATGCATAACCCTTGAACATTATGCATAATTATGCATAATTATGTACAGTTATGCCAATTTAGATTAATCCCAGGGGCTCGTTATTGGCTGCTATGTATTTCTTACATCATTTATACTTACAGCTTACGATATCAGCTCACCTGGGTGTACGGTTGCTGAGATATAGGAGGCCACTCCCAAATAATAATGGAATTCCCAAATAAAACCGGAGGGTGTTTATTAGCCTTGGCTATGTTTTAGAAATGTACCCGTGATGCTTTGTTTTCTTCCCACAGTGCCCGTCACCTGGAGGTGCAGCTATTGGCTGACCAATACGGAAACGCCATCTCCATATTTGGGCGTGACTGTTCTATCCAGCGCCGACACCAGAAAATTATCGAGGAGGCACCGACTACTGTGGCCCCTCCCGACATCTGGGACAGGATGGAGAAGGTAAGGATCGGCTCTGTTTCCATGGTTACCGTCTCCATTTACTACTGTGGCCCCTCCTGACATCTGGGACAGGATGGAGAAGGTAAGGATCATCACCATGGTAACTGTTTCCATGGTTACTGTTTTCATAACTACTGTGGCCCCTCCTGACATTTGGGACAGGATGGAGAAGGTAAGGATTGTCTCTGTTTCCATGGTTACTGTTTCCATGGTCACTGTGGCCCCTCCTGATATTTGGGACAGGAGGGAGAAGGTAAGGATCATCACCATGGTAACTGTTTCCATGGTTACTGTTTCCATGACTGCTGTGGCCCCTCCTGACATCTGGGACAGGATGGAGAAGGTAAGGTTGACCTCACTGTTTCCATGGTTACTGTTGCCATGGTTACTGTTTCCATGACTACTGTGGCCCCTCCTGATATCTGGGACAGGATGGAGAAGGTAAGGATCGTCTCTGTTTCCATGGCTACTGTTTCCATGGCTACTGTTTCCATGACTACTGTTGCCCCTCCTGATATCTGGGACAGGATGGAGAAGGTAAGGATCGTCTCTGTTTCCATGGTTACTGTCTCCATGGTTACTGTTTCCATTTACTACAGTGTGGCCCCTCCTGATATCTGGGACAGGATGGAGAGGGTAAAGATTATCACTGTTTCCATGGTTAATGTCTCCCTGACTACTGTTTCCATGACTACTGTGGCCCCTCCTGATATGTGTGACAGGATGGAGAAGGTAAGGTTGACATCACTGGTTATTGTCTCCATGGTTACTGTTTCCATGACTACAGTGGCCCTGCCCGACATCTGGGACAGGATGAAGAGGGTAATTTACAGTTTGTGTACAGTGAGGGTTACGATTTGGATTGGAGTTGGGGTTGGAGTTAGAGTTAAAGCCTATGATGAGCTATGCTAACACAGCTCCTGTTGTTCCAGGCTGCAGTAGTCCTTGCTAAGATGGTGGGCTATGTCAGCACAGGTACAGTGGAGTACCTCTACAGTAAGGGTTAGGGTCAGGGTCAGGGTCAGGGTCAGGGTCAGGGTTAGGGTTAGCTGAGCTATGCTAACTCAGCTCCTGTTGTTCCAGGCTGCAGTAGTCCTTGCTAAGATGGTGGGCTATGTCAGCACAGGTACAGTGGAGTACCTCTACAGTAATAAGGGTTAGGGTTAGGGTTAGGGTTAGGGTTAGGGTTAGGGTTAGGGTTAGGGTTAGGGTTAGGGTTAGAGTTAGGGCTATACGAGCTATTCTAACACAGCTCCTGTTGTTCCAGGCTGCAGTAGTCCTTGCTAAGATGGTGGGCTATGTCAGCACAGGTACTGTGGAGTACCTCTACAGTGATGACGGATCCTTCTACTTTCTCGAGCTCAACCCAAGACTACAGGTAAAGAAAGTCATGCTTGTTACCCTAAGGTGCATATCATTAATTAATAGAGCTTAGTAATGCTATATTACATTTAACAGAATTACCAACATTACACAAAGCATTGACAATTTGACAGCCTGAAAGCTTGTTTAGCCTCTAAAAGATTCACTTTGAAATAAACGTTTTTTTTCTTCAAATCCACAGGTTGAGCACCCCTGCACAGAGATGGTGGCAGATGTTAACCTTCCCGCTGCTCAACTACAGGTCTGTTAGAAGATTCTACTTAATATGATAATTGATGACAGGCAGTCCTTTAGGGCTCGCCTTCTGGTGTCTGGGAATGACATAGTTAGGCTCTTGTTGCACTCGGAAGCCTTCTCTACGTGCAAGTTTTGGAGAAACTATTGCTACTTTATAGGCTGCCATGATCAGTTTTGATCATGGTTATGTGTAACATGATGCTATTAGTCAATGTGTCGTTTTTCTGTAACAGGTTTGGTAGAGATTTTGAAATAATGACCTGCATCAACACGAAAGGTTTGATATTTCAATGACATTCTGCAGCTGTGCATAGTATAATATCATACAGGTGGTGTATCTTATAGCACTCACTTCCTCCTGTCCATCCCAGGTAGCCATGGGCGTTCCCCTGTACCGGATTAAGGACATCCGGCTGCTGTATGGGGAGGACCCGTGGGGGGACACACCCATAGACTTCGACAGGTGAGTATTAGGACATGCACGGAAATCTGTTTAGTTGGTTCTTCACCTAATAAAAATTGCAGGATAGAGTATGCCCTCTGTTAGTTTCCATTGTAGATTACGAGCACGAAAACTCAAATATGGGTAGTAAGCGTACAGATTCTTGACAGTGGGCTAGGTTGTAAATTATAAAAGAACTGTTTTCTCTTTGTATCGCCTGGCCTCATCATTAATGCTCTGTGCCTGAGGAGATTGTTATGATGAAGCAACAACAATTTTTGAATAAATGTTTCCCTCCCTCCAGCCCAGTACACAGGCCGGTACCGAGAGGTCACGTCATTGCAGCCAGGGTCACCAGCGAAAACCCAGATGAGGTAACTCTTTACTACTCCTTCATACTATACCTGTAGCTAGCCAAGAATCATGGTGGTGTAAGGCTTTAGATTAACCCCAGGCCAGCATATTAATGAAACAGGTGTACCAGTCAATGACATGTAAGTTTATAAGTTCCATCATCATCATCGTCCACTTGTTTTTGCGCCTGCAAAATTTCTTGAAACATCCTGCAGCTGTACTGTATGAGTTTCAAAGTACAATTGTTACTAGAAACACTATTTTAGACCGGATAACTGATGAATTAGATTTAACTTCTATCAAATTGCCTGTGATGCCATGCAGCCTAGAGTAATGGGTTAGGGTGAGCTGAATTTCTGCAACAGTAAGAATGTGAAATGGACCCTTTCAGCCGTACGCCATATCGAACAAATAGAACCCCCTGTTCTATTTCGAATACTCGGTCAAAAGCAGTCCTAGTGGGACAGAAATGGCCAAAGAAAAATGCTATGCCTTTTTTGTTGAAGACTATACCGGCTGAGTATAGTTGTTTTGGGAAGGGTAGGCGTTACATAGCATTACTTTGTTCCTGGACAGGATGTACATGTAAAGCAATGTACGTAGAAGAGACGGGACTCTACATTAGTGGACGTTGAAGTAGGTTCTTATATTTGGCGTGTGGTACAAGCTCCCTCTCCGTGAGTGACCAAGCTGCTTTCTTCTTAATTTGTTTTTTCTCCCGAGCATGTATGCATATGCCATGCATGCAACAAACGCCGTAGAAAACCTGTCACACATATACGTACCCAGCTTTACACCTGCATCGACCGCATGTCAGAAGCCGGGCACTCTTTCCCACCAATAAGGTAATATTATGGAGCGCGCCTCCCGCTTCCGCTTTGACTGAAATTATATCGCCCTTACCGCAACTATATACGTCCTCTCCTCAGACGACTGTACCCAGTGGATGTAGCCTTCCACAAAGAATCCATAGCGTTTTTCTTTTCCCCGGTCTGGGAGGACTTCAGGGCTCAAAAAGCTAAACCGAAGTCAGTCGGTATCCTCAGCTTAATAGCGGCGGTGGCCATGATTTTGCCACTCGCGCCGTTTTTGACCTAGGACTTGAAATAGAACCCATCTCGAACAGGGGGCGGGGCATATGGTGTTCGGCTGGAAGGGTCCATTCATTAACGGTTAGGGTAAGGTATATGATAGTACATGTACATGTACCTGTATCAATGACTTAAACCATGGGCTGTGTACCTTCTCGCCCCAGGGATTTAAGCCTGGCTCTGGAACAGTGCAGGAGTTGACTTTCTGCTGCCGTAAGAACGTGTGGGGGTACTTAAGTGTGTTAGAGCGAGGTGTTGTACATGTATAACTTAGACCCTGTTCCCCCCTCCCCCCCAGGGATTTAAGCCGAGCTCCGGGATGGTAAAGGAGCTGAATTTCCGCAGCAGTAAGAACGTGTGGGGCTACTTCAGTGTGTCAGTGTGTTAGTGTGAGGTACTGGTGCTGTATAACCAACCCTGTTTCCCCTCCCCCCAGGGATTTAAGCCCAGCTCAGGAACCGTGCAGGAGCTGAATTTCCGCAGCAGTAAGAACGTCTGGGGTTACTTCAGTGTGTCAGTGTGTAAGTGTGAGGTACTGGTGCTGTATAACCAACCCTGTTTCTCCGTCTCCCAGGGATTTAAGCCGAGCTCAGGCACAGTGCAGGAGCTGAATTTCCGCAGCAGTAAGAATGTGTGGGGGTACTTCAGTGTGTCGGCCAGCGGAGGTCTGCACGAATTCGCTGACTCACAGTTTGGGCACTGCTTCGCCTGGGGGGAGGATCGGGACGATGCTGTATCGTAAGTTACCCGTATGACGTTTTATGAATGACAATCATTGCAGCTCGAGTTTTGAGCAAAGTTTAAAGTCTGTGTTAGCGTGAAAGTTCTGTGTTTGTGTCTGTTTTTAAAACAATTCTATAGGGCAGCAGAAATACAAAACATTCATGTTGTCATAATTTTGCAGTCTGGAAATTTGAAAAGACTGGTCACAGTGAAAGCCTGGAAAATGAAGTCACTGCAAACGCTTCAAGACTTACTGTATTAAGAAGATATTGAAATTGCACCAAAGGAAAGCCATATGAAAGTCTAGCACCTCATCTTGCTTTTGATTACAATTTGCCATGTTCCTACCATTCATGTTCATTTGCTTGTGATCACAATTTGGCATCTTCCAACCAGTCAGTTGTCATCTTTTGCTTGTCCACAGAAACATGGTGATAGCACTAAAGGAGCTATCTATCCGGGGAGATTTCCGCACGACTGTTGAGTACCTCATCAAGCTGCTGGAGACCGACACCTTCCAGAACAATGCCATCAGCACCGGCTGGCTGGACAGACTCATTGCCGAGAAAGTACAGGTAGATTCCAGATAAGCAACACTTTTATCTATTATTCTATTTTGATACCCCTGAGCAGATTTGTATGACAGTCACTGTAGGCTGTATAAGCCAGACACCTTCCTTCCAGAACAACGCCATCAGCACCAGCTGTATTGGTAACTATGGTTGTTGTAACAGTTAAAGCAGTGGCTGGCTGGACAGACTTATTGCCAAGAAAGTACAGGTAGATTCCAGACAGGCGACAGTTTTTGTTTTTTCTTCATGTACCTGAGAGAATTTTTCAGTACGAATATTGGCTGTCTTGGCAAGTTTCATTATTGTTGGACAGACTCATTGCCGAGAAAGTAGAGGTAGATTCCCGATCCTTTTCTAGCTGTAATCTGATCCTTTGTAACCTGATCCCTACAGGCAGAGCGCCCTGACACCATGTTAGGCGTGATCTGCGGAGCCATGCACTTGGCCGTCCACCAGATCAAGAGCGCGGTGGATCACTACCGGATGTCTCTGGAGCGGGGACATGCACATGTTGTAATTAGAGAATGTTGTAACAGTAACCCGACCCTTCCCTCCAGGCGGAGCGTCCTGACACCATGCTAGGAGTGATCTGCGGGGCCATGCACGTGGCGGACCACCAGATCAAGAGCGCGGTGGACCACTACCGGATGTCTCTGGAGCGCGGGCAGGTTCTCTCTGTAATCTGATCCTCTGTACTGTAATCTGATCCCTACAGGCGGAGCGTCCTGACACCATGTTAGGAGTGATCTGTGGAGCCATGCACGTAGCCGACCACCAGATCAAGAGTGCGGTGGATCACTACCGGATGTCGCTGGAGCGCGGCCAGGTCCTCCCGCCGACCACGCTCACCAACACTGTAGAGCTGGAACTCATCTTTGAGGGATTCAAGTACTGTCTGGAGGTACAGAGTCATGGCCACATCAACAAGTTTTCTTGTTGTTTTTTTAATGGAAATTGAAAAGATGTTTGATTTGAAGAGTGTTGGCAGAAAATACTTGATCTGACCACATTATCATTTTTTTTAGTTCTTGGACATCTTTATGTAATTTTTTAAAAGATTGAAAGGAATTAAGAAAACAATTAATTTGAAAAGAAAGGGCTGGGAGGAGAACTGGAATCTGACTAGTCCCTCCCTGAAACTAAGGATACCCGGGAGAAATAAAGAAAAGACTTGACCTGTCTGTGCACACTTACCTCAGACTGAGACTGTTCTAATGTTGATGTTCATATTTTTGTTCATTCTAGACCAGCAAATTAATTTAGGGTGGCCTTACATATTTCCCCCTCTCCCTCTCCCCTCCAGGTGACACGCCAATCCCCAAGCTCCTACTTCCTGGTGATGAACGACTCAACCATCGAGGTTGACGTGCACAGGTAACCTGTTTTTGTTTTGTTTGGTTGTTTCTTCTGATCCCCTCATATGCTATGAGCTTTGAATACAATCATTTATTCATATCTGGTCCTGAATTGCTGACTGAACCCCTGACTGAACTTGACTTTTACTATGCACTATACTTATGTGGAAAAGATGAATTTGTAGATCTTTACAGAATGGATGAACAAAGAACTTTAACCTTCTCCCTCCTGAATTACCCCTGATGATGAACAGTAGAGAATTGGTCGTATAACAGCTACTTCAGTGCTGAACATTGAATTTGTTCCCCCTTCCACATGTTGTGACTGAGTGGTCTCCCCCTGAATCTTTTATGCATATTGGTCTATGGCGGTCTCATCCCAATGTTTAATGGCACATTAATTAAAATTTAATAAATGTTCTCCACAGGTTGAGTAATGGGGTCTCCTACCAACGTATGACAGCATGCTTTAAATGTTCCCCCCAGGTTGAGTGATGGTGGTCTCCTCCTGTCCTTTGACGGCAACAGCTACACGACCTACATGAAGGAGGAGGTGGATCGCTACCGCGTCGTCATTGGCAACAAGACCATCGTGTTTGAGAAGGAGAACGACCCATCTGTGCTGAGGTGAGCTTTGATTTTATTTATTTGGAGTATGTACAAGAATGTACAGTGTATTCAGCTGTCTTGCAGCTGAGGTTGTTCAGTGAGCCCAAACTGTAACTGAACAAAGGCAAGTTTAGTGTATACCACACGGAACTGCAAATTCACAGAGGGAGACTTTTTTTCAAATTCTAATGTTTAGTCCGCTTTGTATACACATACTTCTTCTACTAACAGTACTAGCCTTTAAGTTTCTTGAAGTTCTTGAGATCACCATGTCAGTGGAGCTTTAGGTTATTGTGTCCTTGAAGTTTGGTTGAAACACTATGATTCCTGAAGAATTACTGTGTCTTGAAGTTTAGTTGAAACAATTTCCTAAAGGTCGCTGTGTCCTTCTGCAGGTCACCTTCAGCGGGGAAGCTGATCCACTACCTGGTGGAGGACGGAGGTCACGTGTTCAGCGGACAGGCGTACGCCGAGATCGAGGTCATGAAGATGGTCATGGCGCTCACAGTCACCGAGAGCGGATGGTAAGGGGTGCTGAGCAAATTATAATAGACTCTAGTGCTGGTTCATTCTCAAACCTTACCCAGCTATAACTGTTAGTCATAGCGCTCACCGTCACTGAGAGCGGATGGTAAGGGGTGCCAATCAATGAGGGATGGTGAATATAAGCAGTGCTACAACGCTAAGCAATTACTTTGATTATTGTCTCTTTCTCTTATGAAAATGGATGGGAGGAGGGCACTCAACTCAAGCTTGTGGATGATTTCAACGAATCCATAAATGATATCATTCTCAGAGATACCATAATATACATCTTAGCCTTTCCTTTCCATGACATAGAATCATCTTGAAGGTTTGTTAATCCCAATAACGTCCTTGAGTATTCCTTAATATCAATGTTTTAAAAGTGTTGTTGTTCTGTTCACTCTAGTGTCCATTTTGTGAAGCGAGCTGGAGCCATCCTGAGCCCAGGCAGCGTGGTAGCCAACCTGGCCTTGGATGACCCCAGTAGAGTCCAGCAGGCACAGGTCTTCACTACAGGCTTCCCCACACATCACAATGTAGACCTCAAAGGGGAGAAAATCAACCTGGTGAGTCCTCTAACCTTTACCCTCTGACCATGTATGAACCCTGACCCATTATACAGGCTGAAAATCTTCTGGCTGCTGAACACAACTTTGTTGTTGATTTTGTGGCAGCATAAAGCATTGATTTATTTGTTTGTCATGAGTTTCTCTCTTTAGATGGGCCATTCCAGGAAAAAAGGGGCAGGACAAAATCAATATTAAGATGTCATTTTCTTCATGTTTTGTATGATATCTGTGCACTTATTCTGCTGTTTGTTGCTCTCCAGATTTTCCAGGATGCGAGGCAGAAGCTGGAGAATGTTATGAGAGGTTACTGCCTGCCTAACCCATACTTCAAACAGAAGGTTTGACATGTTTCTATCAAACACTTTGTTAGCTGTGTTGGCTGAGTAGACAATCTTGCTACCTTTGCTTTGTTCTCTACGCAAACAATCAAAACAAGTAATAAATTTACGAAAGACCGTAAATCTTGAAAGTTTCGCCATGGCGATTTTATGTTCACGGTGGGCTCTCCACAGCTACATGTACCTCATGACATGGCAAATACATCTCCTTTGTGTGAGTACTGTACTACAGAGTTGTTTCAACCAAGAATTGAAATTACCACAAAAACCTCTGTTACCCTTCTAATGCAAATTAAAACATCATAAGCAAAATAATTTACTGTACTACATATCTCTGTTTCCCCCAGGCTAAGGAATCAGTGGAGACCCTGATGCGTTGCCTGAGAGACCCCACGCTGCCGCTGTTGGAACTGCAGGAGGTCATCTCCACCACCTCCGGGCGCATCCCTGTACAGGTGGAGCGCTCGATCCGCAAACACCTGTCCACCTACGCCTCCAACATCACCTCTGTGCTCTGCCAGTTCCCCAGTCAGCAGGTGGGTAAAGAGTGAAAGTCTCAGGTAAAGGGAAGTGAAAGTGTACAGGTGGAGCGAGCCATAAGGAAACACCTGTCCACTTACGCCTCCAACATCACCTCTGTGCTCTGCCAGTTCCCCAGTCAGCAGGTGGGTAAAGTGAAAGTCTCAGGTAAAGGTAAGTGAAAGACTTAGTGTACAGTCAGGTATAGCGAGCAATCAGGAAACACCTGTCCACTTACGCCTCCAACATCACCTCAGTACTCTGCCAGTTCCCCAGTCAGCAGGTGGGTACAGATTGAAAGTCTCAAGTAAAGAAAAGTGAAAGTATATCAGGATCCCTGTACAGGTGGAGCGAGCCATAAGGAAACACCTGTCCACTTACGCCTCCAACATCACCTCTGTGCTCTGCCAGTTCCCCAGTCAACAGGTGGGTAAAGAGTGAAAGTCTCAGTTAAAGGAAAGAGAAAGTATACAGGTGGAGCGCTCGATCCGCAAACGCCTGTCCACCTACGCCTCCAACATCACCTCAGTACTCTGCCAGTTCCCCAGTCAGCAGGTGAGTAAAGAGTGAAAGTCTCAGGTAAAGGTAAGTGAAAGTGTACAGGTGGAGCGGTCCATCAGGAAACGCCTGTCCACCTACGCCTCCAACATCACCTCTGTGCTCTGCCAGTTCCCCAGTCAGCAGGTGAGTAAAGAGTGAAAGTCTCAGGTAAAGGTAAGTGAAAGTGTACAGGTGGAGCGGTCCATCAGGAAACACCTGTCCACCTACGCCTCCAACATCACCTCAGTACTCTGCCAGTTCCCCAGTCAGCAGGTGGGTAAAGAGTGAAAGTTTCAAAGAAAAGTGAAAGTGTACAGGTGGAGCGGTCCATCGGAAAACACCTGTCCACTATCGCCTCCAACATCACCTCAGTACTCTGCCAGTTCCCCAGTCAGCAGGTGGGTACAGATTGAAAGTCTCAAGTAAAGAAAAGTGAAAGTATATCAGGATCCCTGTACAGGTGGAGCGAGCCATAAGGAAACACCTGTCCACTTACGCCTCCAACATCACCTCTGTGCTCTGCCAGTTCCCCAGTCAGCAGGTGGGTAAAGAGTGAAAGTTTCAAAGAAAAGTGAAAGTGTACAGGTGGAGCGGTCCATCGGAAAACACCTGTCCACTATCGCCTCCAACATCACCTCAGTGCTCTGCCAGTTCCCCAGTCAACAGGTGGGTAAAGAGTGAAAGTCTCAGTTAAAGGAAAGAGAAAGTATACAGGTGGAGCGCTCGATCCGCAAACGCCTGTCCACCTACGCCTCCAACATCACCTCAGTACTCTGCCAGTTCCCCAGTCAGCAGGTGAGTAAAGAGTGAAAGTCTCAGGTAAAGGTAAGTGAAAGTGTACAGGTGGAGCGGTCCATCAGGAAACACCTGTCCACCTACGCCTCCAACATCACCTCTGTGCTCTGCCAGTTCCCCAGTCAGCAGGTGAGTAAAGAGTGAAAGTCTCAGGTAAAGGTAAGTGAAAGTGTACAGGTGGAGCGGTCCATCAGGAAACACCTGTCCACCTACGCCTCCAACATCACCTCTGTGCTCTGCCAGTTCCCCAGTCAGCAGGTGGGTAAAGAGTGAAAGTCTCAGGTAAAGGGAAGTGAAAGTATACAGGTGGAGCGGGTGATACGGAAACACCTGTCCACCTATGCCTCCAACATCACCTCTGAGTCAGTACTCTGCCAGTTCCCCAGTCAACAGGTGGGTAAAGAGTGAAAGTCTCAGTTAAAGGAAAGAGAAAGTGTACAGGTAGAGCGCTCGATCCGCAAACACCTGTCCACCTACGCCTCCAACATCATCTCTGTGCTCTGCCAGTTCCCCATTCAGCAGGTGGGTGAAAAGTAGAGAAGTGAAAATATCAGGATCCCAGTACACTGTCAGGTGACTGACTTTGCAATGCTTAATCAACTGTCACTTTACATAAAATTTCAACAGTCAGCAAACTGTTGCTCTACTCCCAATGGTGGATTCTGGTCAGCTGCAGCCCATGCTAGGCTGGTGTAGCAGAAAATAATCAGCCAAATTAAGTATAACAGACTGACAGACTGAACAGTGCTACAAGCAACCCAAACTGTCATTTTACAACAGTTAGTCCACAAACTGTTCTCTATCTATCTATCTATGTATGGCCTTACAAAAATTATTACATTTTGTTCTGACAGATCGCGACAGTGATTGACAGCCATGTGTTTTGACAGATTGCAACAGTGATTGACAGCTTTGTTTGTTGTCTCCCAACAGATAGCGACAGTGATTGACAGCCACGCGGCGACGCTACAGAAGCGCGCGGAGAGAGACAACTTCTTCCTGAACACGCAGACGATCGTGCAACTGGTGCAGAGGTACCGCAGCGGGATCCGGGGCCACACCAAGACTGTCGTACAAGATCTGCTTAAGATGTACCTCAAGACGGAGTCCCAGTTCCAACATGGTAAGGAGATAGTACAATGTGTTTCTTAGGCTTCTATTGGAGCTGGGTTAGTTTTGAGAGTGAACCAGCGGGATCCGCGGCCACACCAAGACTGTCATACAGGACCTCCTTAAGATGTACCTCAAGACGGAGTCCCAGTTCCAACATGGTAAGGAGATAGTACAATGTGTTTCTTAGGCTTCTATTGGAGCTGGGTTAGGTTTGAGAGTGAACCAGCGGGATCCGGGGGCACACCAAGACTGTCGTACAAGATCTGCTTAAGATGTACCTCAAGACGGAGTCCCAGTTCCAACATGGTAAGGAGATAGTACAATGTGTTTCTTAGGCTTCTATTGGAGCTGGGTTAGTTTTGAGAGTGAACCAGCGGGATCCGCGGCCACACCAAGACTGTCATACAGGACCTCCTTAAGATGTACCTCAAGACGGAGTCCCAGTTCCAACATGGTAAGGAGATAGTACAATGTGTTTCTTAGGCTTCTATTGGAGCTGGGTTAGGTTTGAGAGTGAACCAGCGGGATCCACGGGCACACCAAGACGGTCATACAGGATCTCCTCAGGATGTACCTCAAGACGGAGTCCCAGTTCCAACATGGTAAGGAGATAGTACATGTGTTTCTTACTAAGGCTTCTATTGGAGCTGGGTTAGGTTTGAGAGTGAACCAGCGGGGAGATAGTACATGTGTTTTTTAAGCTTATTGGAGCTGGGTTAGATTTGACAGTGAACCAGCAGGATCCGGGGCCACACCAAGACAGTCGTACAGGATCTCCTTAGGATGTACCTCAAGACAGAGTCCCAGTTCCAACATGGTAAGACTGTTGAAGTCTTCATAGGGCATGTCTTAACTCATACAGTAGTCCCTGTACCAACATGGTAAGGAGCTACTGTAACAGTACTAGTAAGACTTGCTATGTTTCTTAGTCTTCTTAGGGCATTCTGTAAAACATAGTCCATGTTCTAACATAGTAAGGAGCTAGTATGTTTCTTGTGGTAACATTCTTTGGATGACATGTTTCTTATGGTAACGTCTGAAACTGTACAAGACATTCAATTTGTCTTCTCAGGGTATACCTTAAGACAATGTTCTTATTGCACCTATCTGATGATAGGTTTTATCATGCAGCAGTTGTTGGAATTCAGATTTTTGTTAAATACTTATGACAATGTGTGTGTCTATGTTTAGGTTCGTATGACAAGTGCATGGCCCTGTTGATATTACAACATTACTGTTTTATGTTTAGGTTCGTATGACAAGTGTGTGGCTCTGCTGAGAGAGAAGAACAAAGATAACATGGAGGAAGTCCTGGCCAACATCTTCACCCACTCACAGGTGAGGCACTGCTGTGGGCAAACTGTCCCCATCCCATTGTTTTTTAACCTTTTTCATCCATGCAAAGTATTTGTACAGGAAGGTTTCAACTGGCAACTTTAAACATTGTCAAAACTTCATCCTTTACTACTGGTAAATTTTGATTGATTTAACCTGAAAGTTCAACTTTATGGGTAAATGATATTGTGGAGGAGCTAAGCTTTACCAAACCATTACACTAGTAAGAGAGTTGGGTCTCAAGACTACTGCTGTCACCCAAAGAACCGTTGCTACAGGCACGCCTCTAATGTCACGTCTCGGAAGGTTCTCAGCCCAAAATTGTGGTAAGTCCCAACTCTCTTATCAATGTAGGTTACTAATAGGTAAAGTTTAGATTTTCCATATGATAATAGATTAGTAAGAGTATTCTGATTCAATGAGACAGTGTGCCAGTGTGCTACCTAGCTATTTGCCCATGACCTTGTTAATTTCTAATTGCAGGTGTCTAAGATGAACCAGTTGGTGATTATGCTGATAGACCACCTGTGCGAGCGAGAGCCTGGCCTGACTGACGACCTGACCAGCATCCTCAGCGAGCTCACGACCTTGAACAAGACGGAAAACTCCAAGGTCGCCCTCCGAGCCAGACAGGTAGGGAAACTTCTCTGTTTTGTTGAAGTTTATTGCAAATTCTTGCCCAAGGGCTAATGCCAAGTGACCTGAAAGGGGAAGGTCATATAATGTAGAACAGTATAGCATGTGTCTACTCTAGCCAATAAGTTAAGACACTACATTCTTATCAGGTTCAACTTCTTTTTCTGAGACATTGGAAGACAAAAGATCCCGCCTTTTCGGTAACTTTCTGTAATGCGTAGATTGTGTGATGTTAGGAGGAGAGTAGTTTTCTTTCGTCTGTAAACAGAGAGAAATGAGGGAGGAATTTTGTGGCCTCTTTGAAGAGCTCCTTTCTTTTGCGATCGTAGGAACAGTTTGAAATAACATTTGTTGCATAAAACTGGTGACGTTAAATTTGGAACTTTGTGTTGAGTTCCTCATGGACTTCACAGTCACCAAGTATAATGCAAGAAGGGTTGCAAAGCAAAAGGGGGAAGTCTGTCTGCCTGGTGTAATGTTTCAACGTTGATGATGATGATGATGATGGTGATGATGATGGCCAGTTGTTTGCTCTTGATAATCAGTGGGAAGCTGTGTGTGTGAGACAAGTGTTTTTTTTTATTTTAGCAAAGTTCTTGTTAAGCCTTCCTGTGAGCAACATGGCAAAGTACTGCCCTTGGTGCTGAACTGACTGTTCTGGAGAATGTACTAATTTAAAAAGACAGTTCGTTGTACTTTGGTTGCTCGAGGCATTGCTGAATGTTGTTGTTGCCTCATTCAGCAAACATTAGCAACCCATGTTCCCGAGCCACCCTACATGCAGAGTTGAGACTGCAAGTCCCAGTACCTGATCTACATTTGCAGTACCCGTTGTTACACCCCTGCTCTTACTGCTTACCAGTCCCTGCTCTATCACTGTATTAATTCCTTCTCGACTGCGCTGTGTAGGGTTATAGTCAGAATCTGTGCGCACAAACCAACATAGATCAACATTGAAATAAAACCACATCTTCTGTTAGTATTTATTACTCCTTTGTCCAGTATAAGAGATTGCACCACCACAGTACATACCATATAGTCTGTGCTTATCCCTTACTGACATTAGACATCAAGACATTGTTTTCTGCTACTGCTGCAGTGGTGAACATTGTCATTAAGCTATGAGAATATCAGAGGCAACCCTTGATGTATTCCTCAAGCTTCTGTTGTCTTTTCCAGCTTTATGTTAAGATATTCATCATTCTAACTAATCTATTTGTATAACATAATTTTATGGCTGCAACTGTCATGATTTGTACAATTGTAAACTTT
Organism: Branchiostoma floridae x Branchiostoma belcheri; assembly: GCA_019207045.1. Lineage (NCBI taxonomy): Eukaryota > Metazoa > Chordata > Leptocardii > Amphioxiformes > Branchiostomatidae > Branchiostoma > Branchiostoma floridae x Branchiostoma belcheri. The sequence continues at coordinate 557,000 of CM033039.1, forward strand.
CTTCCAATACAAAAGAACACATGGATCAAATTTCAACAACCACTGTTGCCTTCTTCACGATCAATACTGAAGACCAAAATTTGATCCATGCGTACTTTTGTGTTGGAAGAAAGTTTAGGTCTGTACTATGATTAACCCCAACACAGATGAGCTTCCATGATGTCATGAATATACAATGTGAGTCAGGCCCCGAGAAGCTTGATGGCCAACATCTCTGTCAGGATGGCCGGGAATATCTTAATCCTGTTGATTTATGTGCTAACATGGGCCAATTAGGCCCCGTTCATGATGCAAAAACTGAAACGGTTCTATTGGTTAGGCAAGCTGAAACGGATAAGTTTTGTCATCATGAATGCTCCGAAATGGATCTGAAACGGTTTTTCAGAACCTCCTCAGGAGGTGGTTCTGAAACGATTTCCAGGTTATCCGGAATTGCGATTTTTTCATCATGAACGCAAAAGCGGCGCGATCTGTTTCACATCCAGGCATGTGCGTTCATATTTGGTGGCGCCACGGGAAAAAAGTACAATTTTTGATCTGTCATTCGGGTGTTTCGGCCGCGTTTTCAATCGTAAAATTTGTTTTTATTATCGGACCGCTCCTGGTAGACTGAGGAGCCAGCAGTCCTGATATCGCAAGGGAATGTGTCAGAAGATCCACTGGAAATGTCATAGCATGGCATATATCGGGACCACAATGTTTTCAGAGGAATTTCCAAGGTCAAGACAGAACACAGCTTCGAATTCAGTTCAATTTCAATCAAAGACCAATAATCTTACACAGAAGTACAAGTTTGGGCAAAATCACAACAACCTCAGTAGTCCATGGGCCAGGACAATTTTTTGTACCACCGAGAGGGACCAGAGCTACTATGGATTTTTTGAATCTGCAATAACTAAAGTTTATTCTTATGTATAATAACAAGCTTTTATGTACAGCTTTCTTATTGTAATCACGTGACCAAATGACGTCATCAGAATGAACATCGGTTTTGGGGGCGAAATACAAAAGACCAGGACAAATTATCAAACATCAACAATTTTCTGTGAAAATACATTCATAGATAAAAGAAGCCTTGGGAATCACAAAATAATCAATATTTTGTCGATACTCAGTGACTTTAGGAAGTTATGAGTCTTGAAACTACGATTTTTGGGGTAATTTCTGTGTAGAAAATGCATTGTTTACTTTCCAACATCAGGCATTTATCCAGGCTACCTATGGGGTCTCTTATAATAAGTTTTGTTAATTGGTCACATCATTCCCTGCATTTTGGGCTTTAAATCAAGAAAATCCGTCAATTCTATCAGGAGTTATAAGTGTTTTAAGAATTATACCCCTGCATGCATTTTACCAAATCACTCTGATATCGCAATGCATCATGGGTAGTCTTAAGAGGCTCTGTCTGTAGGAAAAACAAGTGATCAAAGTCAAAATATCGATCTTTTTCAAGATTGTGATGTCTTTATCTAATCATACAAAAAAGGTAAGTTTGGGGTCAAGTGGTGGCCACTGGTTGCCATGACAACGGCCGTTTTGACCTATGAACAAGGTTTACATGTAATCTCGCCCATCATACACTATCTGTGGCCTACAGAAACAGTCAGAAACTAACAGATATCTGATAGGAAATTCTGTAATTTCATCATTTTCATAACTGGACAAAGTTATGACATATGGTCACAGGAATTCATTCGTTCTTTTTGCATACATCACTTCAAAATGGTTAATTTGGGGATTTTATGGTAATTTTTAGAAAAAAATGTACATTTTTTTGCTCCTGTGCCCTGGTAATTAAACCAAATGACCTGAAATTTGGTGTCGGGATGCCTTTTACATATACAAACAGGGCTTTATTCATGCCATTTGCAGACACTACGTTCTTTTGGTTACATTTTTGCGATTTTTGGCCATTTTTAGACCAAAAATGTATATTTTTTGCTCCTGTGTCCTGGTATTTAAACCAAATGACCTGAAATTCGGCATGGATGTAGCTTTCACGCTAGGGATTGGAGAGGAATATTTTGGAAGAGTCCATTTAGTATGGGGGTATATTTGGAACTGTCCATTTTTGTACAGAGGCAGATTTGGAAAATTCAATTTCGGATTAATTTGGGATGTTGGTATTGTTCTTACGAATTGTTAATACGAGAAAACATACAACTCACAAAACGGGGGTACAGATCAGACAGCGCAGGTGGTATAGACACTACTGGGAGAACAAACATAATAGGAGGTACGGACACTACTAGGGGTACAGACACTACAGGGGTTACGGACACTACTAGGGGTACAGAAAGTACTGGGGGTACGGACACTACAGAATGAATGGGCATTACAGGAGGTACGTATATACATGTACTACGGAGGTGCTGACCAGACACTAGAGCGGGCACGGACACCACAGGGGATACAGATCAGACACTACAGTACTGTGGGGGTATGGACACTGCAGGGGGTACAAATCAGACACTACAGGGGTATGGATACTACAGTGGGTACAAATCAGACACTACATGGGTATGGACACTACGGTGAGAACTGATCTTACAGGCCGGGGTATTGACACTGCTGGGGGTATTGGCACTACTAGTGGTTGTGGCACTACTTGGAAGTAGTGGGTACGGTACATGTATGTCGTGCCGGTACGAAACGGAAAAAACTAACATGAAAAAAATCAGTAGACCGGTGTTTGGACAAATGAGAAAATGAGCACTTGGCAGGCATCAACAAGTATTGGGGGTTACCGGTCCCAGAAAATAACAAGTGACCGCGGGTAACATACTCTGTGACGCAATTACTCTGGGAAGGTAACCTCCGACGACAGGGTATTGTTGTTGGTGGCCGTGATGAGTGTCCGTGTCTGTATTCGTATTCTTATGTAGTTTTGCATGTTGTCTTCAATTAGTTGCGCGATGATGCACATTGTTTTCTTCGCGGTTATATAATCAATGTAATAATTTCAGAAATCACCCCTACGCCCTTCCTTATATTGGTCGAGGTCTAAGTTATTTCTGCGCGTTAGGCCTTGCCGTAATTGGATACTGTAAATGCAGAAATGTTCGCGGTGGATTAATGTTCGCGGTTTTCGCGGTGACCACTTCACCGCGAACTTAAATCCACCGCGAACATTTTTCTATAATGGTATTAGATTGCAGTCTATGGTGTTACCGCGAACTTAAATCCACCGCGAAAAGTCCTTTTTCCCGCTACCGCGAAATTAAATCACCGCGAACTTAAATGCATTTACTGTATTGCCAAGCAGATGTTGCGTGATGCAGATATGGGGTTATGTGTTCTCTAATGTAGAGAATAGCTGTCGCGGAAGAGGAATCCCTATTAAACAGACGTTAGATTCTGGCTTCTTAGCACATTGCATTGGTAAGTGACACAAGTATATACTTTGTCCTGGCAAGCTATCAGTAATTTTAGGGCTTCGTTTTCTTTCTGATGCAACAGGAACCATAAGTACGTCACAGAGTAAATTACCTACGGTCACTTGTTATGGTTTTGTTATGTCGGTTGTGTTGTTTTCTGTGGTGTGTGATATGGTTGATTATGGCTTGACCAGTTATTTCTTATATCAAATTGAGTTTGTTACCAAACCTGGCCTATTTTTGTGTGTACGCTATGGTGTTCAGCACTATAGGGTCATGTTTGCTTGGCTGTGTGTTGTCTGTGATGACCAACAGGGCTCGGTAGTTCGTCTGTGTCTCTCGCACTAGTTAAATGCTAGCCGCATAGCCGCATGTTATAAATTTTGCACAACTTTAGTGATGACGATATTTTGTAACATTAGCAAAGACGCGTAGGTGAAGGTGTACTCCTTATTCATAAAATTAAAACACTCCACATCATACTTGCCATCGTCTCCCTTAGTGATTACTGCACGTGTCAGCTCGAAAGCGTCGATCATCTCAGCTCTTTGTATTTCAATGAGAAGAATTTCATGCCCCAGTCCATAACTACGAAAGCCAATTGCTTATCTAGCTGCTGTTTTTTTAAGATGCTGGCTAGCTGCGCGTGCCCCGGTAGAAATCAGACGTTACCCAGGCTTAGATCCTGGCTTGCTACTCGTTGCAAATGGAGCTTTGAGGTGTAATAATGGCTGATTTAGACAACTTTTCAGAAGTAAAACATAGCCGACGCCTGTGTTCCTCTGTGAAGAGGCTCTCCTCATACATCTTTTGTACTTCAATAATAATGAGACTATTTTGTCCAAGCCCTTGCTTTATTTCCATTGATGTATTTGCATCTGTAGGCAGCAACACCTATAGCTGTAGTTCACTGTGTATCAGTAATAATTGCCCTGAGGATGGTGCAGACGGTCACTGAAACGTCGGTGATTGTGGAAAAAGTCTTCATCCTGTGACGTACGCGAACCAACATAATGAAACTATTCACGGATCTTTTGTACTTCAGAAAGACTATTGTCTATCTCAGCACATCGTTCACAGACTATGAGTATTGTTGTTAGCAGCAGTAAGTTTACGTCCTCCACGAATCACACATCGTTGCCGCCCATCTCCATTCCCAATCACTTAGGCCACACAACAGTGCAAATTGCTACAGTGGGGGCACATCTGCTATTAGAGTGGTTATTTGTGTACGTTAAAACTGACATACTAGAGAGGCTCCTGAATGCTAATCTCTATAGCTAAGCAGAGAAGGGTTGTCCCATTTTTAAAAGGTCTGACACGGTCACCCAAATTAATGTATCAAATTTACTTTAGTTTTATGACAGTTATGTGTGGTTTTCACACATGCAGCTACACAAAAAGCAACCTCCATAGTGAAACATCACTTTTAAACTGATTTATTATGCGCCCCAATTAGACAACGATTCATATTGCTCTCTCCAGCAACATTACACCACCCACCAAGTGCATTACTTCCAATGTACAGAGGGAGCATGGGAGGTAATGCGCCTTAGAAATGTTCAAAATTTCAAGAGATTAAAAGTCTGCTTTTATTGGTTCAAGTACCCCCCTAGTACATCATCTTAAATTCAATGTTTTATCCTCACCTTTTGGTCTGTACAGGTAGGGAAAATACAAAACATGTTCATATTTCCATCAGAATTACTCAATTTGACCGACCCCAACCTTCCGATATTAGCATCGTTTCCCTGGTTTTCTCGTGCAATTACATTTTTGGTACCAAAAGTCAACAAGACTCACGTTTCTATCAGAATGACATCAGCAAATTTTATGTGCCAGAAAAGAAAAGTACAAAAACTTGTATTCATCCTAGAATAGCCTTTTTCTTGAACTTTGTTATGGTCTTGTAAATTTTCACTATGCATCCTGCATCCACGTGTGCAGTGTATTAAACGGTGCCACATTTGTGGGGTCCTGGTAACCCCCATGCAGAGCCTTTTCATTATGTACGGCATACTAGCTATAGATATTCACTGTGATTTAGTAAGGTATCTACTAAATTTGAGCAAAAGTAAAAATAAAAATGTACAAAATCAAGGTAATTCCTTTTCAGGTATCCTCATATTAACAAACTATCAGGCCTGGAATGGCACTGTCAGTGACTGTCAGACAGCACTGTTTTGCCTCTGATCAGGGCCTGTCAGTGCACTGTATCAGCCACTAATTATTCACAAAATATGCAAATTTTCAGTCGTAGAAACAGTCGTTAAATCATGACTGACAGTCATAGATTCCCAGTGGCTGACAGTCGTAGAACAGTCGTAAAACAGTCGTTGAATCATGACTGACAGTCGTGGATTCCCAGAGGCTGACAGACGTAAAACAGTCGCTGACAGTCGTAGATCTGCTCTTACATAACAAAACACTTCTGCTCATGTACTAGATTTTGGAGGGAAAAATTATACAAAAACTGAACAATAGAAAGATTTTGGCTATTAACTAGGTTCTTCTACATTGAGTACAGAAATTTATGCAACTGCAAAATGCTTCAAAAAGTAACTGAAGCAGAAAGACCATTATACTCTTTTTATTTATAGACAAGAATGGGGCATCGTCAATACCTCCTCTGTCATTGATTTGACAAGTTTAAAATGCTTATAATATGAAGTTCTGAAACCACAACCAAATAAGTCTCTTAAAGAACAAGACAACAACTGAAGGTACACAAATGTACATGATTGTTAATTCTGTACCTATTTGTTTAAGGCACCTGTCCAGTCTATAGCACAGTCTGCCATGCCCCCCTCCCAACAATTGTCAAAATTCAAAATGTGGCCATTTGTCACTAATATCTTACCTCAGAAACATGATGTACACTTCCCCCCACATCCACAGTACTTCCAAACAATAGTTATGGCAATCAATCTCCTTTCCAAGCTGCAAAGTCTGAGAGATGGAGGCCTGGATACAGAGTAAATATCCCTGCTGTCCTTCTCTAGCTGAGCTCAAAACCTAACTGTCTCAGTTCAAACTTCCCTGGGCCTGCAGCCAATTAAAAGAGCTGGTATCTGATTCGCTAGATGCCTAATTAATACAAGATTGTGATTTGCCATGGCTGACAGTGGTGGGACTGTCATCAACAGTCGTATTTCAGGCCTGTCAAGACAGTCCTGAGCGCTTTCAGGCCTGTCAAGACAGTCCCAGATCAGTGCAGAGCCCGATTTGTACTTGCCAGACGTATTGCAGGCCTGTCAGTGGAGGTCTTCTGCTGATTTGCGTCTGAAATGCCTCTGTCAGTGCCTGTCCAGCCACTGACAGTGGCATTCCAGGACTGATGGTTTGCTACGGGTATCCCCCATGTAGAGCCCCAATTAACACTTCCAATCAATTATGATATTTTTCACAGTTATGCGTGACTTACAATATGACAGGAGCAAAATTACGTGTCAGAGAATTTGATTCTCTGCTGTTCTTTGCTTGAAACATGACCGAGTATCCCCTTAGCAACGGCCTTAGGAACAGTTTTGCTAATGATTCTGAAGGAAACAACGTATAAAAACATATTTCTGCATCTGTTAAATGTTAAACATGTCAACACTATTCTGTACACTTCTACTGAGGTAATCAGAGCAAAATACTACAGAAAAATTAGTTCTGTGTATCAGTTTTGTTGTGGAGTACGATCTGAAACCTCCATAGCAACGGCCTTAGCAACGGCCTTAGCAACGATATTGTCACTTACAAGCTGGCAGATGTGTCATCCTTCACACATTCATATCTCCGGAATGCATGGACGGATTTATATCATTTAAAGTTTGATATGCAGCGAATGGTATGCACAGTAAGTCTAAATCATCAGGTAAGGCCCCATAGGTAATGTGAATAGATGCACGATATTGGAAAGTAAACTATACATTTTTAAGAGAAAATCTCCAAAAAAATCTGAAGTTAGGACTCATAATTTTCTATCAAAGCTAAATATTAAAAAAGGAAGAATATTTCGGTGGTTGTAGTGACTGGTTCTACCAACCTATGAATTTTTATTTAAAAATATTGATGTTTAATATTTCTACGCGTTCCTTTCAGCATAGTGTCAATCAGAGAGATCCGTTTGGATGACGTCACTTGGTCACGTGATTACAACAAGAAAGCTGTACATAAAAGCTTGTTATCATGGATTAAAATAAACTTTGGTTATTGCAGATTCAAAAAATGCATGGTAGCTCTGGTCCCTCTCAGTGGTACAAATATCGTCAATTTCGGGTCCAGGCCCATGGACTACAGGGGTCAGAGGTCGCATTACCATGCAATACCATGCCTTTTCAAGGAACTGAAACGGTTTGCAAGTTTGCATCATGAAAGCAAAATGCAAACCGTTTCCTGTCGTTTGCTGTCGGATTTCCAGGCCTAACCGATAGAACCGTTTTATTTATTTTTTGCATCGTGAACGGGGCCTTATTGTTAGACTGAGAACTGTCTGTTACCACGGTGTTGATGGATGTGATTGAATTATAACATATCAAGAAGGAACAAGTTGAAGTGTAATTTCCAACACAAGAATTGGAAGGGATGTTTGTCAAGGAATGAACAATCCACTGCTGCTGTGATGTCACGTTATGCAGTTGGAACATGTGAGTAAGATCATGATCAGCTACAGGTACTATTGATATGCAAATAGGTTGAACACTTTAACTAACGTTCAACCCTTCGAAGGGGGATTGGAGGATGGTCTGATTTTCATGACCAAGGTCTTAATTGAACATTTGCCCGACTTTATGCCAATGTCTTTGCGTTTGAAACCATCATCACCAGAGCCCCACCACTCAGTGGAGTCATTGAGGGAGAAAGAAGTGAGTGCGTCAGCATTCAGATCATCCCCTGCGTCACCATAGTATATACCTAGTGAACCCCGCGGATACTTAGGACCCTCAATGAAATCCATATAGCTGAGTATGTACACATGGTGATCATCCGTGGTCATTTCCATATGGAAATTTAGAGGTGAATTGTAGTTGTCAATGTGCATACTACTTAAATGTTCAACTCCAATAGTCCAACTTGGTTTATGTGCTTGTGGGTCGATGTAGTCTGCAAGTAAAAAGTTATGTTTTATTGATATGGATTTTACTTACTTTTAGGGACAAGCTTTATCTGAATAAGGAGGCATCAAAATAATGGAGCTGATCCAAATAGGCACTTTGCATCAACTTTGGAATAAAATGCAATATGACAATCAAGCTAAGTTAGCCAAAGGTGTTTTTGATTGCAGGGTGTCCTGATATGTTCTATAGCTGTAACTATAGCTGTAACTTTGTTTCTTGGTGCTTTCAATCAGCATCCTGTGTGTTGCATGGCTTCCCTTGGTCCTCAAATCTTTAAGACTTAAGGTCATTATGATTAATAAATTTGTTACATGTACTATGTGGAATTAATACTACCAACCTCTAGGTATAGGTTTTCTAGCCCGGCCAGGCATTTCTGGTTGTTCCTTGTCTGAAGCAGTCTGTGATGCCGTCCCTTCAGCTTGGTCTCCATGTTTTTCTCTGTTATCTCGAACTGGAAAGATAAACAATGCTGGACTTACACATAGATGAATGACGTATTGAAACTTAAGGTATGCCAGGCATTTCAGGCAGCATTGACTACCTTTCATCAGTGACTCTGAGCAGATCTGTTGAAGAGCAGGTTTTAAATGTCAGCCTGAACTGTATGAATTGGTATGTAAAGGAGATGCATGAAGAATCATTATGGATACTTAGTCTACTTTGTAATAGTGGAGAGACTGTCGAAAAGGATCTTTTGATTTTCTTAAGATTATTTAAGAATGAGGGCGTTTTTGGCAATTAAATACCTAAACCATGTGAAATGAAGGAACTGCAGATGCATGCAGAATGTTTTAGTTCTGTATATTAAGCACTGTTAGTAGCTTAGTGGTTGAGCTACCAAAGTTTTCATTACTTTTGACAAGATTTTGCCGTGCTTCAGAAGACATTATATGTGATGTGTCAGACTCACAGCCTGTGGGCTTGCTGGCATCAACTGATATCTTAGACTTAGACCTGTGGTGGCTCTCCTTCCCAGCCCACTTGCTCTTAGTCCCGGGGTCTTCAGCCATGATGTCACCTTGGTGATCCGGGCCCTCGGGGTGCTGAAAGCAGACAGGCAAAAACAAATTTGAAAACAAGAGTTCGGAGGCCTCATACCTCCATGAAATATTCTGCAAATTGTGCAAATGATTTTCACATCAGATTCTGTGTAATTTATGTTTGTTATGTACCCCTGTAACTAGAATATTACATGTATTTGAGTCCTATAATCATTATGGAAACAGCGTAAATGTAGCTTTCCTCATTAAGTATGCAAACTAAGCCCAACTTTGCATGATTTGCACTTCATTTTGTACATCTCTGCTAAAGATACCTGCATGCTAAATATCATGGAAATCTGTCGTTCTTATGTTTTGTTATGCTCCTTGGAAGATTTTGACAAAAATGCCCCAGGCCTGCAGTAACAGATTGAGCTGCTAGGGGGCCCAAACACCACTTCTTCCTTACATCACCAAATAATCAAGACTAGGGCTGGGTATCGTTACGGCGTACCGGTACAAAACCGGTTTTTCTTGTTGGACCGGTCCAGAAAAACCGGACCTAAACAAATTAGGTGGCCCGGATGTTGGACCGATTAGAAAATTAACAGATTATTTTGTTCACACGCTTTGGCGCTTGCAGGTGGAAAAAAATAAGAAGAGTGAAGTAGAATAGGGTTTATAGTAATTTCTACCAAGTTTTACAGCCAATCGTACAGGTACTAGGTGCAGTTAGCGCTGTAGGATTTTGAAACGCAAGTGTAAGTCTAATACTCCACCAAGCAGATTTCTTTGTAGCGAAATGGACCATTAATTAGAATCATACTGAATCAGGTCCAGGTTCAGGTCCGGACCTGGACCTGATCCTTTGGACCTGAACCGGACCTGGACCTGAATTTTCTGTACCGGTACCCACCTCTAATCGAGACCATAGCATGTCCAGTTAAAAAGATACAAAAAAATCGAGGTTCTGCTGCAGTACCAAGGTCACACACCAGGGGCCCAAAATTGACCTTGACGTTTGCCTTCCAAACACCAACCTACATACCAAATATCATCATAATCCATCAAGAGGTTCTTGAGTACAGTTATGCTTACCACAAATTTCTGGAAATCCTGAAACACAGAGTCCAAACACGGGCCATATACCTCCATTTTTCATGGAGGTAAAAAAGTGTTTATGGTAACATGGCAAGCAGGACTTAGCTGCATGTAGGCCATGTGTTTATTTGATCCCCAGCTGAGTCATACCAAACATTTTTTTAAATGGACACTGTCATGAGGTAGATCTAGTGCATTTGGGAAGTATATGGTAGCTAAACACACAGACCACTACCAGTGGACTAGCCCCCTGCTGTAGTGATTGTAGTGATCTGAGAAATGGAGATAGGCACTGCCCGATGCATTATATAGTGCAGGAAGGACTTTAAGTACACTTAATACAATCAATAGCTTTAGCCACTAAAATTGAGACGACAGCATGCTGAGCACAGATAAGATAGAAGACGACTCACCTTTACGTCCTGGCCAGGATCGGACCCCCCTTCGGACCCCCCTTCGGACTCATTGTTGTCCTGATCAACATCCACACGAAGGGATCTCAATTTTATGCTAGTAACCGACCCGTCACTTGGAAGGTCCCAAGTAACCTGAAGCTCGTTGCTATTGATACCCTTTCCTAAGTCAAACTTGATGACAGCCCAGTCACCATCTGAATCGAAGGTATAGTAGACCTGTAATGGCTCAGGGGCACCATCTGGTTGGGTCGAGGAAGCCCCATTTTCGTAAATGTGGGACCTTGTAGGTGGGCCGGCTGCATCCGGTGAACCGCCTGTGCTTGGTTGGTCATCTTTGCCAGGGCCAGCTGCATCCAGTGAATCGTCTGTGCCCGGCTGCCCATCTTTGCCAGAGCCGACTGCATCTGGCAAACCGTCTGTGCCCAGTTGTCCATCTTTGCCAGGGCCGACTGCACCCAGTAAACTGTCTGTGCGGCCCTGAAGACAGCCTGACAACACAGAAACCATTTATTATTGGTCAAAATGTTGCTTTACTACACTCAACTACACTCAAAACAAACTCCCCTCACATTAGGCACGATTCGATCGGAAGAGTTACTGTAGTTTGCGAGCTCTAAATGACATTTTCGTAAGACGTCTGGTGTTCTCACGATCATCTTGCGATTTTTAGGGATCGCCGGCAATTTTCAGGAGTCTTACGACGGTCGCGGTGCAGCGAAACATGTTCTTAACATAAGCGACAAGTCGCATGAGATCTCTGAGCTCGCAGAGCTCGTTACCGAGTCGCAGATCGTGTGTGCAAATCGTGCGTACCTCGCAAGGTCATCGGTCAATAGTCTTGCGTCAATCCAACAATTGAAGACCGATAGGCGAGCACAGACATAGTTATTAATCATCGAGCGCAAATCGGATGGCGGACGCCCGTCAGTTGGGCAACGTTCAGGGGACGTTTGCCCGACTTCCGTTTGTTTGCAAATATTGAATTTCTGCGGATGTGAGGGTAATTCTAACATTGTGGCCCCTGTGGTAGTAATTTGTAGGCTGGCTTTGTGACACTTTCCTTTCTTGTGTCATTTCCATTATGCCCGCGCATTCCATTCATTGGTTAAAAAGATTCCGACAACAAAATAAGCAACATTTTGATCTCTTGACTTTTTTGAGGAACGTTTTGTGTTACCTTGTTCGCGTGCAAGAGGTCATGGGAGGTTCATTATCATAGATTTATTCCCCGTTGATCGCACGAGCCTTGCTTATATGTGAGGGGGCAGTTTTTGGGCGAAAAATACGCAAGACCATCTTGAGATCTTAAAATTAGCCGACCTTCCTGCGATCGCAAAGTATGTGCAAAGATCCTATATAATGTGAGGGGGGTATTAGGAAACTCTATTTAGAAATGGGTGATTTTACCACACATTTTGTCTATATTAAATTTTGTAAATATGCGGACAATTCAAACTTACACCAAAAGCACTGGTCCTCATTGCTTGGGGCCCTTTTTGACCTGTGCTTGGTCTTTTTCCCAGGCCATGGCATCTCTTTCCCAGGGTCCCTAGCAGCATACTCTGCCATGATGTCACCTCCCGGATCTGGGCCCACGGGAAACTAAAACAGAATAACAGGAACTACATACTATATATTATCATTAATATTATGTCAGGTTGCCTAGGTTGTATTCTTCATTCCATTATCAAGAAAAAAGTCTTGCTAGACTGTATGGGATGGAATCATCATGGAATTACAAAACAGAAACGAAATGTCATGAAACAGTTAAACATTTCGATCTGCCCAAAGCTGTGTATTGAGAATAACTATCACATGGATCTCTTTGTTTCATGTTAGACTAACTTAAAAACTACTGACTGACAGGTATCCTGACATTGAGACAGACGGGACTGTACAGATCAAGTAATAGTCTTCTGACCCACCTGGGAGTCCATAGCTACAGGTTGTGTCTTCACACTCCGTTTGAAGGGCGCCAGCTCTGCTCTCAAGTTTCTCATCTCCAGAACTACCAACACCTGAGTTACCATGGTTACAATGCCCAGAATGAGGGCTGCCATGGCAACAGCCCTGGTGGCTCGCCCATATTTGGCTGCAGAATGCTGGGAACTAGGTAACATGTCCTCAGACAGGAATAGAATGCTGTCTTCACCCATCATAAAAGCTCCTTGCCCATTGCTAAGCTTTCTCTATGTGTGGCTACTGTCGACGTGGCAGTGTTGGTGGGACCTTGTCAGTTTCAGTTCAGTTAGTCCCATAGCCTTTTAATCAGCCGATTAATCAGCCGTAGGGGCAGCACGACAACTGTCATGCTGACTCATCAGGCTTTTAGTCCCCTGGCGGCGCCTATCTCCTCTCCGGGACCTTGTGACTGGAGGGTATTGCGGGGGGTTATCTGTAGGTTGTAATAGCATGTGGTAAAAACCAACGTAGGGTTAACGTTTTTACCATTATTGCCTTCTGCCAAAACCCTTTGCCAGCCATTTTCTTTAATCTATTCATTTCAAAACATCCTGTTTTAGTGTTATGCAAAATTACATGTTGGCAGATAGGTCTCTGTCGATATGACGTCATGATGGGCCGGGGGTATTTAGGGGAAAACTCTGATGCTGGTGCAAGATACTGCAAGGATTTGTGTTTATAAACATTTACCCTTGGCAAACCCCTTTTCAGCCATGATTTAAAACATCCTGTTCTAGTGTTTTGCATAATGCCGGCCAAAGAAAAGCAAAATCAATGGCAAGGCTTGATCTGTACACAAGTAAAATGAAGGCTGAACTGTTCTACATGGTTTTAGGTTTTGACACTTTTTAGGAGCACAAGGAAACAAAGGCCATCACAAGTTTGAACTTGTTTTATTTTGTTGTCTCTGAAATGCGTAGCCACATACATTTTCTGCCGAAACATCTCTGATTGCCTTGTGTAAGTTTTAACATAAACCTACATTTAATTTAAGTACAATGTAAAACAACAACTCAGCTGAACCTTTAATATTTATCACTCCCCTTTGCAGTATATCAGATTGCATCACCACTATATATTATGTAAATCTGTCCTTTTCCCATATCATTGCTGACATTAAATAAAGTTAACATCAAGTCATTATCTTTTGCTGCTGCTATGGTGAACATTGTGATAAAGCTCTGAGAATGTCTTCAGGAAAATATTACTGTGCAGACTAGAGGCAATCTTAAATATACTCTTTAAGCTTCCATTGCCTTTTCAAGCTTTATGTTGAAATACTTGAAAGTCAGGAGAATAGCGAACATCTGAATGTTGATCTATGCTGACATTGACTACATGTGTTGACAGTATTGTCAGACTGATCATGGGAATTGTCTGCTACTATGTGTAAGATAATGTACATTAAGATCCGACTCTCTTTCTCGCTGTGTGCCCAATTTTTTCTGTGCACCTAAATTACAGGTCAAGTAAACTTGGTCAGGTGCACTGTGAGTGCGCTATTCCCAGATTGAAATAGATTTCGACCTCACTCACTCACTATCCATGGTTAGATTATACTGCTGCTGGGTTCCCTGACGCAGGGGTAGGCAGCAGTCGGCCAGTCTTCACACTCCGCTTCCATTTGGCTCTGTCCAGTGGGTCGACCCCTGTCAGACCGCACTCCTTCAAGTCCCTGCTGACACAGTCCCTCCAGGTTTTCCTAGGTCTACCACGACCTCTGTTGCCAGATACTTTCAGTTTGGTGATCTTGACCCCAGTGTTATATAAATGAGTTGAAGACACACTTAACTTCAACTTTATGAAGGAGATTTGGGGGCTGGTTTTATTTTCATGACCAAGGTCTTAATCGAAAAGTTGCCCCATGTCATAACCTTGCTGTTGGTATCGAGCTGTTCATTGTCGGACTCGTTATCATCGCCATATAACTCCCAAAGATCCACATCTGTCCCGATCGTTTCTTCATCATCGCATGGATATAGGCTGAGTCCTTGGGAAGGGAGAACGTCCACCGGTTTTACAGCTGAGTACCCACTGTTCTGCGGATACCCGTCAGATGTAAGCCTCACGTGGACACATTTATTAAGTGCTTGCACACGCCTGTCATCGACACGAATGCTCAGGGTGTATTCCTGACGAGGGGTGACCAAACGTTGAAAAAACATACTTCCCAACCGGAAATTTCCCATTTCCTTCATGGAGTTTCCCACTTCTCCATCTGTGGATGGCTTGGAGATTGTTTCCCTGTTCCCCGCCCCATCTTGGTTATAATACCGGATGACAGTCCAGGCACCTTCCGTATCAAAGTCACAGCAGACCTGAAATGGCGCAGGGGCACCGTCAGGTTGGATCAGGTAAAACCCAGTGGTGTTGACACCATGTTCATAAAGGCTCTGGCAATCTGCAAGTAGTAAATTGTGCTATATTTAAAATGGTTACATTACATTTGGGGCTGACATCAAAGTTGTGTTGGGCAGTTGAGGGCACAAAAACTGGGAATACAATCTTAGTGCCACTTAAAATCCTTGAAAATCCTTCTTTTTCTTGAGTAGGGACAAGGAGGCCAATAGGCATCAACTGTGACATGAAGCTCATGAGAGAGAGATATTGTATTAAATGTATCTAATGTATAAATGCAATGGCAAACAAACTAAGTTGGCAAAAGGTGCTTTTGACTGTAGTATGTTACAAGGGGTACTTAGCTGTCATTGTCATATATTTTGTACATGTATGATAGACTATTTTATTTAGAATCACTGGTAGTAAAAGGTAGACCCATAGCCTTTTTAGGGCCGTAGGGGCAGTGGGTTGTTACCCACTGTGTCTAGGGCACGGCATTGGAAGATGGAGCCCATCCCTCTCCTTTCACTGCCTTTTACCTCTCCAACTGAAGTCATGTACCAATTTTTACACCAGGATGGAGCAAGGAAAGTCATGTAATGTGCCAAATCCCAAGGGCATGAGATCTAGATGACAGGATTTGAACCCAGCACCTCTTTGCTCCTGGGCCTGCAGATATGCGATATGACCCCACTAGTGCTGCATGTGGAATTACTACTAACCTTTAAAGATGATGACAGGTATTTGTGGTTGTCCCTCGTCTGAAGCCGTGTTTGGTACCAGCCCAGTATGTTCTTCAGAATCTTCACTTTGGTCTTCGTGTCCTTCCCCATTGTCTAGCACTGGAAAATCAATTGAAACAGCTTTGGTCAGGGACGCCTCTCGGATAGGACGTTAAATGGACAGCCACACCTTGAGCATGTTAAAGAACTCACCACACTTAGCTAACTGGTTGACAGAGGTACTATAAGTTTCAGCTTTTGATAAAAGTTTTACAGTGTTAAAGAAGTCATTGTGATACATAAACGTAGTGTTGTCACTCTCACAACCTGTGAGCTTGCTGCCATCATCTGATTTCTTAGACCTGTGGTGGCTCTCCTTCCCAGCCCACCTGCTCTTGGTCCCGGGGTTGTCAGCACCTTTGACAGCCATGGTGTCACCATGGTGATCTGGGCCCTCGGGGTGCTGAAAGCAGACAGGCAAAAACAAGTTTGAAAAAAAATGTTTATGGCAACATGGCAAGCAGGACTTTGCTGCGTGTTTGTAACACAGATTAACTTTGTTTTGCAGACAGTGTAAAATAAAACCATTACTAGGGATTTAGACATTAATAATATCTACAGCATACTTAAGAGCGTTTGCCTTGCAGACATGAGTCATACCAAAGACTTTGAAAAATGGTACATGCTGCTTTCTCTGCTTAGCACTTAGCATTTGGGATAGATATCAGGGCTCGAAATTTATTTTGGGGATAAGGTGCACTGGTGCACCCAGCTTAGAAAATTGGGTGCACCAAAAAAATTTTGGGTGCACCACTTAAATTTAAGTTGAATGTCAGAAAAACCTAATAACAAAACTTAGTTACATGCTATCAAATTCTTAAACAAGTACCACGACAGACATTTTTATTATCTTTCTAACACTTAGATGTCAAGAATATGATATATACTAGTATACTTTGTCTTTACATAGTTACATAAACCCAAGAAAATATTTGGGTGCACAGCTCCAATTTTGGGTGCACCTGGGTGCACATGCTCCCAGTATTTCGAGCCCTGGATTAGGTGCACTGGTGCACCCAACCTAGAAAATTTTTTTAGGTGCACCACATAAAATAAAGTAAAATATCACACAGTTTTGGAGCATTGAAAATATTGATGAACACAAATTCCAACTTCAAATTCTTAAACAGTCAAGTACTATGACAGACATTTTATTATCTTTTTAACACATAGATGTCAAGAGTATGGTGTTTACTAGTATATTGACATCTTTACATACATTTTGTACATAAGCCTATGAAAATATTTGGGTGCACCCTGTGCACCCACAGAAACAAATTGGGTGCACATCTCCAATTTTGGGTGCACCTGCCCGGTGAACATGCACCCAGTATTTCGAGCCCTGGATATGGTTACTGTAGTTGAGCACACACCACCACCAGTGGACTAAGCCCCCGCTGTAGTGATTGCACAAAGCTGTGTGGCTCAGGGCTACAGAAACACAGATAGCCACTGCACTTATGCACCTTTTGGCGTGGGAAGGGCTTTAACTTAACATTTTTAAATTAATACAATCAATAGCCTTATACAGGCACCCAGAAATTGAGACAAAAGCATGGATAAGAGAAAAGGCGACTCACCATGTCTGAGTCCAGTCTGGTCCGCAGTTCTGATCTTGAGTTCCTCGCTTCTATAGCAACCACCACCAGTGCTACCACGGTAACAGTGCCCAGAAGGAAGGCTGCCATGGCAACAGCCATGGTGACTCGCCCATATTTGGGTGCAGAATGCTCAAAAGCTATGATTTCCTCCGACAGGGGCAGAATGTTGTCCTTGCCCATTGCTCGGGTCTGTGTGCCAGGCTACTGTTGACGTGGCAGAAATCTCGTGACTGAGGGGCATTGAAGGGGAAAAACAGATCTGTTCTTGGTGCGTATAACAGCCAGGGGTTGCCTTAAAGCTCTCAGGCAAACCCCCTTTTCAGCCATGCATCCTGTCAACTTGGCGCTGAGGTGGTTGGACTACCTACATGTATGGTTGATTTCAGACATTGGTTTGCCTAAGTTGTGCAACATGCCCACAGGTGATATCTGTGGTAGTTAGATGTGGCAGGCATGTGAACATAATGAGTTGTTCGTGCTCTGTAAACATTTAAGTCCTTTCGAAAAAAAAAGTATGGAAGTTAAACAGAAACCGCTACCAGTGGACTAGCCCACTGTTGTATTGATTTATTGCACATGCAGTAACAGAAAGATACGATGCACTATTTGGTGCGGGAACTTAACTTTTTAATACAATGAATTAGACATCCTGAAATTGGGACAACAGTTTGCCAAGCACATATAAGATAGAGACGACTCACCGTGACATTGAGGACTGAGTCCAGTTTGGTCCGAAGTTCTGATTTCAAATTGATTACTTCTATAGCAACCACCACGAGTGTTACCATGACGACACCCAGAAGGAAGGTTGCCATGGCGACAGTCATGTTGGCCCACCCATATTTGGGTGCATAAGGCTTGGCAGGCAACATGTTCTCCGACAGGGACAGTACGTTGTCTTCACCCATCGCTCAGAAACTCTCTCTGTATGCGAGACTATTGTTGACGTGGCAGTGTTGGGTTACAGGCCAGTGATTCGGGGGTATTGAAGGGGGGTAACAGTTTGTTATAAATACATTGTATGCATCGTGAACTTGGTAGAAATTGTTTCTGTGTGGCTGCTGTTGATGTGGCTTCATGCTGGGGGTATTGAAGGGGGGAAATCTGACGTTGGTGTGGAGTAGAGCCTGTTTGGATTTATTTGTTTGCCTTCTTGGAAACCCCTTTTTCAACCAATGTAACATCCTGTTGTATCGTTATGCATACTTGTAATGCTAATGAAAGAAATTGATATGACTGTCATTAGTGACTGACTTTGATGCATTGACAGCTGTAAAACTAAGGCTGAACTGTACAGGGTTGTAGGTTTTGACACTTTTTAGGAGAGCAAGGAAAATAATGCCATCACAAGTTTTAAATGATGAACTTGATTTGTTCTGCTGTCTCTAAAATGCAAATATCTTTCGTCACAGTTTGTGCTGAAACATCTCTCATTGTCTTGACACTTTAAAATAGACCAGGTCCTATATACATTGAAATAAAAACCACAATGCACCATGTACATAGACTATTTATTACTCTCATGTGCAGCATATCAGATTGCACCATCACTTGTATATGAATTATGTAATATATATATATATTATATATAGTCTGTCCTTTTCCCATACAATTGCTGACATTAGATTATACATCAAGACATCCTTTTTTGGCTACATAGATGTGGTAAACATTGTGATTAAGCTATGAGAGTATCATAATGAAAATATTAATTTATATTAGAGGCAATCCATAATCTATTCCTCAAGCTTGTAATGCCTTTTTTCAGCTTTATGTTTAAATATTCATTGTAACATTAGCTATGATGTAACTCATTCTAAGAACAAAAATTTGAATGTTAATGATAAGTCTTCAAAGGAGAATCAGAGATGGTCTGTTAGGTCTTAATTGCCTGACAGTTGTTCCACTTCTTACTTGTAAGTGTTTGTCTCCCAAGACTCCCATAGAATTCAATCAATGATATGTAACACAGTTATAATATGTAGTATCTAACACATTTCCCATCTGACACTTAGTACAGTATGCCAGTCCTACTTTACTTTATTTCTGTTTTCTGATTTAAACATGATTGACTAACTCCATAGATTTTACTTAACAGTTGAATCATCACTTACATGTAGCTATCATCATCATCTCTGGCGAGTTGCCTGGACTATATATAAGTCTACCCTTAGCTATAACATCAATATCTATTGATATTTACCACATTTTACAGAAGAATTGACATAGCACAGATGACTAGTTGTCAAGATGACAACCCGAGTACAGTAGCTACTGTACTTGTAGGTACAAACATTCTGTGTAAGACCAGACTGTGAGGTTTGATCTACATGGGAAGGACGTCTAGGCTATTTTCATGACTGAGGTCTTGATTGAATCATGCCTCGTCCACTCTATGTACCCTGTCCAGTCACTGTCTGCTCTGTCACAGGGACTGTATTACTTCCTTCTTGCCTGTGCTGTGTAGGCTGAATCCGTGCGCGCAAACCCTTGTAGATCAACATTGAAATAAAACTACAACCGCTGTTAGTATTTATTACTCCTTTGTGCAGTATAACAGATTGCACCACCACTTATATATTGTTTACATGTAGTCTGTGATTATTCCATACTGACACTGACATTACATGAATATCAAGTCACCTTTTTTTTTTGCTGCTTTTATTCCCAGCCCACCTGCTCTTTTCCCAGGGTCGTTAACGCCAAGGCCTGACGGCAGCAATGATGTCATCAACATGCTGAAAGCAGACAGGCAAAAACAAACTTGAAAACAAGAGTTTGGAGACCTCATACCCGCATGAAATATTCTGATTATATATGTTAGATGACTTTTACATTTGCATATAATTTATGCAGATGTGAAAGTCATAATTATGGTTAACTAACTTACACAGGTCACAATGTTGACAGTCCAAACATTTACTACATGTACTTTGAAGAATTAGAACACCTTCACAATATTAAGCAAATTAAGGATTTATTTGCATAATTGATATCTGCTATTGATGATGATGATGATATCTGCTAATCTGATGTAATATGTATTTTAGTCTTATAATCATTATGGAAACACTGTAAATATAGCTTTCCTCAATTAAGTCTAACTTTGCATAATTTGCACTTCATTTACATCTCTTCCAAAGGTACCATGCCAATACTAAATATCATGGTAATTCATCATTCCTATGTTTCGTATTCTTCTTAAGATTTTGACAAAAATGCCCCTGCAGTAACAGAGCAAGCTGCTAGTGGGCCCAAACACTAAAATTGAGACAATAGCCTGCAGAGCACAGATAAGATAGAAGACGACTCACCTTAATGTCCTTGATGTCCTGGCCAGGATCGGACCCCCCCTCACTGTTGTCCTTATCAACATCCACATGAAGGGATTTCACTTTATAGTTAGTAACCAACCCATGAGTTGGAACTTTAAAAACGATGTGAAGCTCATAAAAGTTTTCTGAATCAATACAATAGTAGTCCTGTAATGGCGGAGGGCATCTGTACATGTCTGGTTGGGTCAAGAGAACCCCTTTTTCGTAAATGTAGGCCCTTAATTGTTCCAATTGTTCCTTAATTGTTCCTGCACCCAATGAACTGTCTGTGCCCGGTTGTCCATCTTTGCCAGGGCCGTCTTCACCCGGTGAACTGAAGTCATATCTAAGCACTTTTTTCATATTGCAGTAGGCCATTTGTGGTTCATCATCAGGATGGTGTTGGATGAAGTATGCCCCGGGGATGATATGATTATGTTCGTAAAGGTCGATGCAGCCGCCTGCAAGTAGAAAAGTGTGTTTTATTGAAATGGATTTTACTTGCTTGTAGGGACAAGCTTTATCTAGTAAAATTGAGTTTGGCAACCTCATATATCCATGAAATATTTAGAGCTTTTGTTAATCTCATGCAAATGACTTACACATTAACATAATTTATGCATAGTGTTCATTATTGAGTAATGTACAGCACACGTCACAAGTATAAAATTTCCATCATTAATCATTAAGTGGTTTTGCATTTTTGCATAAATTATGCAAATCAGTTCCTCATTTGCATATTTGATATCTTCTTATTTTCCTGTCTGACGGTGACCTATCATAATTTACATGTGTTACATTTATTGAAGTCCAGTTAATGAAAACAATGGAATTATGCAATTTCCTTATTTATTATGCAAATTAAGTCCTCATTTGCATAACATTTATATTGTCATTATAAGCATCGTTGCCTAAGCTAGAAGTTCATGTCTAAAGTTATGGTTATCCTCTTTGGAATGTCTTGACAAAAATGCCCCTGCAGTTCCGAAATTACAATTGTTATGGGGCTGAAACTTGCCCCACTTTGTCATGACACTGCAAGCTATCTACCACCCAAATGTCAAGACCATGTCATGTCCCGGACAAGAGATACATAGAAAAAACTGCTATGATAGAATATTCTCATTAATTATGCAAATGTACACCTCTTTTGCATAATTAGTATTTCATTTTGTACAACATTGTCTAAGGTACTTACAAACCAAAAAAACTAGCCGATAGGGGGCCCAAACTTATGTCACTTCTTCCTGAGCACAAGAGCTAAACAGCCAAAAATCGTGACCATAGCTTGTTCAGAACATAAGATAGCAAACCTTAAGTTGCACTGCAGTACCAAGGGAAGCTGCTAGGGGGCCCAAAATCTAATCATTTCCAGCTTTCATCACACACTACCAACACACCAAGTATGAAACCAATCCACGCAGCTGTTCTTTAGTTATCTTGTTGACACACACACACACAGACAAACGCAGGGTAAAATATACTGTAAATGCATTTAAGTTCGTGGAGATTTAATTTCGCCGCAGTGGGAAATGGACTTTTCGCGGTGGTTTTAATTTCGCGGTGGCACCATGTACTGTAGTCTCTTATACTGTAACAGTTATGGAAAAATGTTCGCGGTGGTTTTAAATTCGCAGTGAAGCGGCCGCCGCGAAAACCGAGAACATTAAACCACCGCGAAAGTTTCTGCATTTTACAGTATGCTCCATGACATTTCATGGAGGTCATAAAGAGGCATCAAAATAATGAAGCAAATAGGCACTTTGCTTCAGCTTTGTAATGAAATGCAATATGAAAATCAAGCTAAGTCAACCAAAGGTGCTTTTGATTGCAGTGTCTCATAATATGTTCTTAGTTGTAACTTGTTTATTTCTTGGTGCTTTAAAGATGGTCTTCAGCAGATAGAGTGTTGCATGGCTTCCCTTGGTATAAGACTTAGTGTCATTACTACCAACCTCTAAGTACAGGTACAATTTGAGTGATGACAGTCTCGAAGGTGTAGTAGACCCGTAATTTTGAATGGGCTCTGTCTGGTTGGTAGGACCTTACAGGTTGCAATTGGACACCTGCACCCGGTGAACCATCTGTTTCTGGTTGTCTTTCTTTGCCAGGGCCGGCATTGTTTTGGGCCCTTTTCGACCTGTGCTTGGTCTCTTTCCCAGGCCATGGCATCTCCTTCCCGGTGTCTCTGGTAACGTACTCTGCCATGATGTCACCACCCGGATCTAGGCCTGTGGGGAACTAAAACAGAATAACAGGAACTATTGATAGTGTTTACATGTATGTCAGGCTGCCTAGGTTGTATTCTTCATTCCATTATCAAGAAAAAGTCTTGCTTTGTAGACTGCATGGGAGGGAATCATCATGGAAACAAAACAGAAACAAAATGTCATGAAACAGTCAAAAATTGTTTTGATGTGCCGAAAGCTGTCTATTGAGAATAACTGTCACATTGATCAATTTGTTTCATGTTGGACCAACTTAAAAACTGAAATTTTAGGCAGATGGGACTGCTGAGCACAGATAAGATAGAAGACGACTCACCTTGATGTCCTGGCCAGGATCGGACCCCCCATCGGACTCACCATCGGATCCCCCATCGGACTCACCATCGGATCCCCCATCGGACTCACTGTAGTCCTTATCAACATCCACACGAAAGGATTTCACTTTTAAGTTAGTAACCAACCCTTGAGTTGGAACTTTAAAAATGATGTTAAGCTTGTTGGTATTAGCACCCTTTCCTAAGTCACTCTCAAAGACACCCTCTGAATCAATTAAATCATATGCATAGGCGCTTAAAGGTTGCAATTGGCCACCTGCACCCACTGAAATGTCTGTGCCCGGTTGTCCATCTTTGCCAGGGCCGTCTTCACCCGGTGAACTGACTTCTTGTCTAATTCCGTCACAGTAGACCATGAATGGTTCAGAAGCACCGTCTCGTTGGATGTAGTATTCCCCAGGTAAGGGGAGGATAACATGATTATGTTCGTAAAGGTCGCCGCAGTCTGCAAGTAGAAAGGTGTGTTTTATTGGAAATGGATTTTACTTACTTGTTGGGACAAGCTTTATCTAGTTAATAAAGAGACATCAAAATAATGAATATAAATTAGGCACTTTGCATCAGCTTTGGCATGAAATGCAAATAGACAATCAAGCTAAGTCAACCATAGGTACTTTTGATTGCAGTGTGTCATGATATGTTCTTAGTTGTAACTTTGTTTCTTGGTGCTTTAAAGATGGTCTTCAGCATTCTGAGTGTTGCATGGCTTCCCTTGGTATAAGACTTAGTGTCATTATGATTAATTACATTCAATTTGTTACATGTACTATGTGGAATTGAACCTTGAACGTGGAATTAATAACCAAGATGGCGGCGAGGCTAACACCTCCGTTAGACCGCTCCGCTTGAGTGAACGACTTTCCCTGCTTTTACGGTAATAGGATCTGTCAAAGTACGCCACAGTAAAGGTGGTACCGTATACAGCCATCCTAGTTACATTTGTATGTGTAGCAAACGTTTCTAAACGTTTCTAGAGCTTTATTAGCCGATTTCCTTCGGGAAGTCAACAGCGCAGCAAAGAACAAAGACCAAGCGGACCCAAGCCGACAAAATGGCGAACGACGACCACAAGAAACGGACACCCGGCAAGCTATACAGCTTACTGGGAATAGCTAACGACGCAAAGGAAAACCAGATCATCTCTGCGTACAAAGAAGAAGTGAAGAAACACGAGAAAACTACCAACTCTACAAAGGACAAGCATCTCCTGGCCGCAGACCGTCAAAATTTCCGCGAGGTAAGCAAGGCATTCTATGTTCTATCAGACGGCGAGCGTCGACGGCTTTACGACCAAACAAACGAGATCGCAGAGCCAGCGCAACGAGATAAGAAGGCCAAACCAGATGATAGTTACTTCATCCAGTACAATGAAAACAGTGTGACGGTGTATATCCCGGCAGGTTCGGACAAAAAGTGGATAGAGATTGTGGAAACTCATTATAACATGCCGACTGAGAAGAAAGGAAAGAAAGGAAAGAACGGTGAATACGTGAACGGTAACCAGCTCACAGCACCTTTCCATGACCCAGACACAGACGAACTCATTGGTACAGTAACTCTACACATCTACCATACTTGCAAGATCCTGGTACAAGGCCCAGCATGTTACCTCTGGGTAATGTACACCTTTGAAGAGTTGAAAAAGTCGATGGCATCAACATGTACGATCGCTGAAGTGGAATGTGAAGATATCATGTGCAGTGAATGTAACCGCCCTGGTCCCGAGGATGCAGGTGTTATCCAGTGTGACATGTGTCATAACTGGTTCCATTATGCGTGTACTGGCGTGCATGAGTTCATACTACACGAGCTAATCAAAAATGTGGAAAGTGTGTTCATATGCAATCACTGCTCACTGGATAGTATTGCAGCTGACAGTGACACAGAGTCGCCCGAATCACGCCAAAATGTCGACCATGAGGAAACAATCCCAAAGATGACGATCGATGGGAACAACAACGATAGACTTTCTATGCTCCAATGTAGTGTAGATAAGCTGGAGGCTATTCTGACAAACAGAATCGTTCACGAAAACGAGAAGTTTGACGCATTGTCTGCGCGCATTTCGCTGATTGACACCTTATCGTCGCGCATTTCTCACATGGAAGCTCTGTTGTCTAAAACAAAGGACACTCCCGCCGAGAAAATGGCAAAAACTAGCGACAGTGAAACACTAAAAAGACGCGTCAATGCACTAGAAGCAGAGAACAAAAACCTACGAAACAGAATAATGCTCTTGGAACAGAAAATCACAAAAAGCGGGGACCGCACCGTGAGTCAGGCGGACACCTCTCCAAAGACAGCTCCCTCAACAAGACAACATGAGTCATCAAACAACACCGCTGCAGCCGTGCTCACCATCCCCACTAGAAACAGATTCGAGGTTTTATCGGACGACACAACAGGCACAGAACAGATCGCAAGTGCGTTAAAGGCTATCCGCGGCAGCAGTCGGTCACAGTCCGGCACAGCTGATGACAACAAACTACAAGCAGAACGCAAAACAAAGGACCAATCATCCCACTCAACACGTAACAATGACCAGCCGCAGACACGGCCAGCGCCAAGGCGCTCAGGTGATAACAGCCTAGCAGAAATAGTCATCATTGGGGACTCAAACACAAAAGGCATTATCCCCAGCGTGCTCTACCCAGGTAAACAAACAGACAAACACTCAGCGATGACAGTTCCTCAAGCCATAGAACTGATCACAACAACGGTGTACTCGGATCCCAAGTGCATTGTCTACCACGTGGGGACAAATGACGTAAGAGAGGAAAGGGCGGCAAACGGTGTAACTGAGAACCTGAGACAGCTGGTAGCGACAACACACTCAAAATACCCAAACGCGACCATAGTTATGTCTGCCATACCGCCGAGAAACGACAAACATCTGATGGAAGTCATACGAGACGTGAACACTTTCTTGGATATTCTCAACCAAGAAACCTCCTATATCAGCCTGGCAGACAACAGCTATCTAGGGGAAAATGGTTCCATCAAGGCAACTCTGTACAAACAAGATGGGTACCACCTCAACAGAGACGGCCTTAAAGTGCTGGCAGCTAGCTGGAAGGCTGCCATTCATCCGACTGTAGGAATGGGTCCCTACAATAGAGGGAAAAAAAGGACCAGTGCTCCAACACAGTTGGCAGACCGACAAACCCGCTCAGAAGCAAGTCTCACGCAGACGTCAGAGCAAACCAGGCAACGCACATCTCAAGGGTGGCGTCTATCAAACCCAAACTCTGACTGGAAGCCGAACCCAGACTGGCGTCCGCACGACTTGCCGAATCCAGGCTGTCGCCCGTCCGAGCGACAGAACCCTGACTGGCGCACGTACAACCGACCTGACTCAGACTGGCGTGCATACGACAGACAGAACTCAGACTGGCCTACACACCACCACGACAGACAGAACCCAGACTATCGTCCACGCGACCGACAGAACTCAGACTGGCGTACACACCACCACAACCGACCGAACGCAGACTATCGTCCACGCGACGGACAGAACCCAGACTGGCATCCACCGCTCAACACACCACTCCACGGAATCCACGGTTATGGCGACCCATACCTGGACTGGTTGGCAGGAGAGATGAACGGGCCGAGAACATGGTTTCAACCCCAGCGACACGAAGATCACCCAGCCTGGCGTCGCAGCTACAAAGGGTTCTAACCTCCAGCGCCGTATCCTTACATTATTCACGATATTTGGATAGCATACAGAACGATAGAAATGTTGTGATACTTAAAAGAATAATACATAAACGGAGTCTACAACTTCGCTGGATATTAAGTTAAGTTACGTTAAGTATATGAGACCTTGGGTAGTATTAGACAAATGCAACAACAAGATATAGTAGAAACTTTACAAGTGTAGATGACTAAGAATGCTCTTCAGTAAGGTAGGCTTATTTATCGTAAAAGTAGGGAAAAAGTCAGTACTCTGGTTTTGCAAAACTATGCATTACAGTTCATTGAATATAGGCTTTTGGAATGTACATGGATTGGGTAAGAAACTTGAAGAAGATAGTTTTAGAAGTAGATTAGAAAAACTGGATCTCTTTGCTCTTATTGAAACCTGGAGTAATGAATCATCAGAAGTAGACTTTCAAAATTTTCATCATCTCTCATCATTTAGACAAAAACATCAGAAAGCTAAAAGAAATTCAGGAGGAATCATATTTTATTTTAGAAAAGAAATTGAAAAACACATCAAAAGAGAACGGGGTACTTCTGAATGCAATGATTTACTCTGGGTTCGTGTATCAAAAGACCTCTTAGGTACATCCAAAGATGTTTTTCTCTGTAGTGTATATATAAGTCCTGTTTACTCGGCCGTTCATAAAAGAGCCGACGATTCGATTTTTGATGTCTTAGAGCAGGACATAGAGCTGTTTTCCTCGAAAGGTTATGTGATTCTTGGGGGAGACTTCAACAGCCGGTTAGGTTCTCTGCAAGACTTTAATGAAGATGACCCCTTAGATTTAGACCTTGAACCTGAAATGCTCACTAATATAGACATCCCTAGAAACTTTTCCGATAGAAATCCTGCAAACGGTTTTGGCAAAAGCTTGACAAATTTATGCACCCAGTCTGACTTACGCATACTGAATGGGAGGATACTGGGGGATTTGAGTGGCAAATACACCTGCTACCAGCCCAATGGCTGTAGCACGGTCGACTATGTAATCGCCAGCAGTACACTATTTCATAACATCAGTATGTTCAAAGTACACCCATTAACAGACTTTTCAGATCACTGTATGGTCTCATTAACTATTAGGTCAGCATCACGTTCATTTGAACATGTAAAAGTAGCAAAATCAAATTCACGTCCTTTCCCAGAGAGATTTGTTTGGGGTCCAGACTCTACCCAAAAATTTATAGATGCACTAAACTGCCCGATAATCACTCAGAAATTAAAAGACTTTTAGTCTTAATAGTGCAACAACAAAAGCAGACTTAGACCAAAAAGTAAAAGAGTTTCAAGAAATATTAGTGACAGCGGGCAGAATGTCTTTGCAAGTAAAACATAAGAAGAAATCGAAACAATCTAAAAGAAACAAACGGTGGTTTGACAAATCCTGCTTTGAGGCGAGAAACGAGCTACGAAATTTAAGATATCTACTTGTGCGCAACCCAAAAAACCCGTTCATAAGAGGCAGTTACTTCAGGAAAAAGAAAGAATTTAACAAACTTATTCGAAAACGTAAAAGGGAACATGAAAACTATCTTTTAACACAACTACAAAATCTGCAGGACAAAAACCCAACAGCGTTCTGGAACCTACTAAAAAAACTAAAGAATGAAAAATCAACAGATCAAGAAGACATACCAACAGATACATGGGTAGAGCACTTTAAATCCATTCACAGCAGGTCTAGATTAGAGAAACAGGTATTTGACTACAATTTCGAGAAAGAAATATTAAACAAATTAAAGGTTTTACAAAAAGATAACACAAGTCAAGGACCCCTAGACTATTGCGTCACAGAATCTGAAATTTGCACTGCGATTCAAGCACTCAAAACCAAAAAGGCTAGCGGGGAAGATATGATAGTTAATGAGATGTTAAAAGGGGGGAAAATACTTTTACTGAGACCCCTCGCAAAGCTATTTAATAGCGTACTAGAAACAGGAATCTTCCCACAATACTGGTCGAGAAGCTATATTGTCCCAATACACAAGTCGGGAAGAAAAGATGATCCAAACAATTATCGGGGTATTGCCATCTCAAGCTGTCTCGGAAAATTACTCAGCTCGATCCTTAACAAAAGATTGTCAACTTTTATGGAAGAAAACGAAATATTAAAACCTAACCAAACAGGATTCAGAAAAAAATACAGAACAGCAGATAATATATTTATATTGAAAACCCTAATCTCTAAATACACACAGTCCGGTAAACGACTCTTTGCTTGTTTTGTTGATCTATCGAAGGCTTTCGATTCCGTTTGGCATCATGGTCTTCTATTCAAACTTCTCTCAAAAGGCATTTCTGGCAAATTCTTCGATATCATGAATAGTTTATACAATCAATCAGAAGCTTGTGTAAAGACCAAGATAGGCTTGAGTGAAACTTTCCCCATAGAAATCGGCGTGAGACAGGGTTGTGTATTAAGCCCCTCGTTATTTAATCTGTACATTAGCGATTTAGTAAACGATCTCAATACAGGAGACCTGGATGCTCCTATTCTCCATTCATCTCAAGTATCGAGTTTATTTTATGCCGATGACGTTGTTATCTTATCATCAAGTCAACGTGGCCTACAGAATGCAATCAATATTCTCGGTCTCTACTGCAGCAAGTGGAAACTAACAGTAAACCTCAAGAAAACAAAAATTATCATTTTTAATAGAAAAGGAGAAATATTGTCAAACTTTAAATTCTATTTATTAGACAAAGACCTAGATGTAGTCTCCTCATATTGTTATTTAGGCGTGGTATTCACAGCGGGATGTAACTTCAGCACAGCCATGAAAACCCTCCAAAAGAAGGCGCTAAGAGCGATGTTTAGCATTAGAACAACTCTGGGCGAAAATAATCCCTCAGTATCACTGCAATGTAAGTTATTTGATGCATGTATTGTACCTATATTGTTGTATGGTGCAGAAGTGTGGGGCAATGCTGGTTTAAATGATAATTCCCCACTAGAGCAAGCACATTTGAAATTCTGTAAAGCTATCATTGGAGTAAGAAGAAATGCTAGTAACCTCGCCACAAGAGCGGAACTTGGCAGGTTTCCTTTGCGGATCGAGGCTTACAGCAGGCTCTACTCTTATTATAGCAGGTTAACTAGTCAGAGAAGTACCAACAAATAGTTTACAATATCAAGCACTCCTTGTACAACAAGATCTACACCGACGTAAGGTACCATGTTGGCTTTCAAATGTAAGTAAGATTCTCGAGGAGTCTGGTTATCGGTACCTACTGTTGAACCAAGACTATAATATACCATCAGCTCAGTCGCAAGTGAAACAAAGATTGAAAGACATATATCTACAGACTTTCAATTCCGAACTCAACTCTAATGGAAAAAAGGAAAATCAAGGAAACAAACTAAGAACGTACAGGAAGTTCAAAGACACCTACGAAAGAGAACAGTACCTAAATATACATAATTTCAGCCATCGCCGAGCCATGGCTAAATTAAGAATTAGTGATCACCCTTTACAAATAGAAGTAGGAAGATACAACCGGACTCCTCCGAGTGATAGAATCTGTACACTTTGTAACGCCAAAGATATTGAAAATGAAGTTCATTTTGTATTGGAGTGTGAGTTATATAGTGATATACGTAATTCTTTTATTAATGCCCTGAATTTTGATACACGAGCTAAACAGTTAGTAAAAGATGAGCTTTTTGTATACATAATGAAATCATCTGACAACACTGTACTGCAAAAACTCTGTGAATTCATATACACTTGTTTCAAGAAGAGAAAAGAGACATGTAAATTGTAGAATAGTATCGCATTACATATTTGACTATTTTGTAAACGATAGATGTACTTATAGTGTAGCATAGCCTTAGTTGTTCTGTCTCTCCCACTGCCACTGTAAAGATTCTTTACAGCAAAGTTTTATGTAACTACTGCATTTAGCCCATATGGGCAAGGTCATGCAAATAAAGATCATTGTCATTGTCATTGTCATTGTCATTAATACTACCAACCTCTAAGTACAGGTACAATTTGAGTGATGACAGTCTCAAAGGTGTAGTAGACCCGTAATTTTGGAAAGGCTTTGTACATGTCTGGTTGGTCGGTTGGTCGGTTGGCAGCAGACTCTGCAATGATGTCACCACCCGGATCTAGGCCTGTGGGGAACTAAAACAGAATAACAGGAACTATTGATAGTGTTTATGTCAGGCTGCCTAGGTTGTATTTTTCATTCCATTATCAAGAAAAAGTCTTGCTTTGTAGACTGCATGGGAGGGAATCATCATGGAAACAAAACAGAAACAAAATGTCATGAAACAGTCAAAAATTGTTTTGATGTGCCGAAAGCTGTCTATTGAGAATAACTGTCACATTGATCAATTTGTTTCATGTTGGACCAACTTAAAAACTGATATAGACAGGACTGTATAGATAAGTAATAGTCTTCTGTCCCACCTGGGAGTCCATGGGCTGTGTCCCAACACTCCGCTTTTCGGGCGCCACATCTGCTCTCAAGTTCCTCATCTCCAGAACTACCAGCAGCTTAGTTGCCATGGTTACAATGCCCAGAATAAGGGCTGCCATGGCAACAGCCCTGGTGGCTCGCCCATATTTGGCTGCAGAAGGCTTGAAACTAGGTAACATGTCCTCAGACAGGAATAGAATGCTGTCTTCACCCATTGCTAAGCTTTCTCTATGTGTGGCTACTGTCGACGTGGCAGTGTTGGTGGGACCTTGTGACTGGAGGGTATTGCGGGGGGTTATCTGTAGATTGTTATTATAGCATGTGGTAAAAACCACCGTAGGGTTAACGTTTTTACCAATATATTGCCTTCTGCCAAACCCTTTGCCAGCCATTTTCTTTAATCTATTCATTTCAAAAAATCCTGTTTTAGTGTTATGCAAAATTACATGTTGGCAGATAGGTCTGTGTCAATATGACGTCATGACTGGCCGGGGGTATCTAGGGGAAAGCTCTGATGCTGGTGCAAGATACGGCAAAGATCTGTGTTTATAAACGTTTACCCTCGGAAAACCCCTTTTCAGCCATGATTTAAAACATCCTGTTCTAGTGTTATGCATAATGCCGGTCAAAGAAAAGCAAAATCAATGGCAAGGCTTGATCTGTACACATGTAAAATGAAGGCTGAACTGTGCTATTAGGTTTTGACACTTTTTAGGAGCACAAGGAAACAAAGGCCATCACAAGTTTGAACTTGTTTTATTTTGTTGTCTCTGAAATGCGTCGTCACATGCAGTTTGTGCCAAAAGATCTCTTATTGCCTTGTGTAAGTTTTAACATACCTACATTAAAGTACAATCATGTAAAACAAAACACAACTTTAACCTTTGATATTTATTACTTGACTTGACTTGACTTTATATTTAGATCCACATTTAGCTGACTCCTTTGTGCAGTATAACAGATTGCACCACCACTATATTATGTAAATCTGTCCTTATTCCCAACGATTCCCAACATCAAATAAACATCAATACCTCATTTTTGCTTCAGCTGTGGTGAGCATTGTAATTAAGCTATGTTCAGTATTTTATTGAGATTGAGATGAAAATATTACTACAAGAAGCAGCTCGAAATCTATTCATCAAGCTTTCATTACCTTTTCCAGCTTTATGTTGAAATATCTTATTATTCAAAGTTATATAACATCAGTACATGTTTCAAGCACAAGAATTTTAATGTAATATTATATCACCGGATAGTGAGTGAGTGAGAGTGAATGTTAAGCTTTCAAAAGAGATGGTCTGTTTTTCACAACTGGTTGAGGTCTAAGTTGACTGAAAGTTGTCCCACTTCATAACAGTGGATATTTGTCCCCATACAATCTAAATCAATAATATGTGACATAGTTAATATGTATTATGGTACTGTGCACCTAATTTTTTAGGTGACAGTACTCTAAGACTTGTATACTGCCTTAGTACATGTTTTGTACACAACAGCATATTCTTCACATTTAAGAGTGAGAAAAAAGAATTTCAAAGTCTTTGTTGTATGACTTGGTTAGAATTTTGAAGTAATAGCTATAGAATTTGGGTTTATCTATTTCATGTTGTGCGCCCAAATGGTTGAATCTGTGCCCCTAAATTTGAAGGTGAAGTCAACTTAGTCAGATGCACAGTGCTGAGCTATTCCCAAAAATGAATTTGGATCTAGACTGTTATTTGTGAATAGACACTAACACTAAGGTTTAACCCTTTGAAGTAGAATTGGAGACTGGTTTGATTTTCACGACAAAGGTCTTAATGGAAAAGTTGCCCCACGTCAAGACCTTGTATTCTGCACACCTGCCATTATCGCCATAATAGTACTGCCAAGGAGGCAGATTTGTCTTCATGATAATTAAATTTTCATCGTATAGTTCGCCGTGTTCATGACAAAAATCGTAGGAATCTGTACCATCGCCAGGCCCCAGAACATCCCCTGCTGTACCTGAGTAACCCCCAACGTTCAGCTGAAACGAGGGCTCTTCCCCCATCCCGAAGTGTTCATAGTTTGCATACACACGGTTACTATCCTTATCCTCGATTTCAACACGAAGGGTAAATTGCTGCGGATGGGTGATTATATGCAATCTCATTTGTCCTATCCAGAAGTTTGCCTTCATATCCAACTCTCCATAACCATCTCTGTTGGCAGCATAATCCCCACCAAACTCTAACCCCCTGAAATTCTGGATGACAGTCCAGTCCCCCTCTGAATCGAAGTCACAGTAGACCTGGAATGGACGTGCATCTTCGACTTCCGGTTGGATCTGGTAGATTCCACTGAGTCTGCTGGGAGCAACCTGGGGGAAATCCTGGCAGTCTGGAAGTAGAATTAAGTGATGTGTTCCATTGAAATGGATGTTACTTAATATACTCATAAGGATGATCAGGAGACATCAAAATGTTAATCAGAATAATATTAGGTATTTTGCATCATGAATGAAACTCCTGGGAAAGATACATGTACATTGTACAACCAGACAAAGTTGACAAAAAGTGCTTTTGCATGACATGTGGTGTGTTACAGTGGGTAACAAATATTATTATTAATCATTTGGTTTCTGCCTCCATTCCCCATGTCTCACCCTCCCCCCTTCCCCTCGCACTGGTGCCTTGCCATAGTGGGGAGCAGGGCTGTCTGTAGCTTAGAATTTTTTTCTGTATCATTCATTTTTGGGGAGCTCATGTTGTTGATTTTTCCTGGTTAAATATGTCATTTTTAGCTTATGAAAGTACCTTTTCAACAGTCTCATGTCATTTTTGGGACAGAAGGGGTAAAATTATTTTTTGTCCCAACAAGCAATTTTCCGTCCCGGGATGAAAGGATGGGTCCTGGAGACAGCCCTGGTGGGGAGGATTGAGTGCGTGAAGGATCATGTGGGCTATACCAGCCAAATACATGACTGTGTAATAAAGTCAACAAACACCACACTGTTTCTGTTCACTTTACGTCTGCTACATACAGTACATTCATTTGTAGCTCCTTCAACCTCAGATCTGGTCCTATTAAAAAGTCTATAAGTGTCACTTGGATGATAAGTTTAATATGTTGTGGAATTAGTACCTGTAAATGTAAAGCATGGCCTCTTTCGTTTATCCTCCTCATTTTCTTCAACATGGGCCATGTCTTCATCGTAATGTCCCCCATTATCCTGCACTGGAAAGTCAAATGGTGGACTGTCAGGTGGATTTAAACAAATGGTTGCATTGGAGAGATATCAACCAATGAGAAAATGTTTTTAGTTTCCTATAGTTACTCAGGATGTGTTGTGTAACTGCAGGGTATTAGATAACAACCCGCTGCCCCTACGGTCTCAAAAAGGCTATATATAATCTCAACCTTTACCACAACTATAGCTGAGTGGTTGACAGAGCTGCCAAAGCTAAGTTAATGATGTTATTGATAAAGTTACTAGACTAACTAAGCTGTATTAAAGAAGGCATTGTGACATGTAAGACTCACAGCCAGTGGGATTGCTGCCAGTATCCGATCGCTTAGACCTGTGGTAGCTCTCCTTCCCAGCCCACCCGCTCTTGGTCCCGGGGTCGTCAGCCCCTTTGACAGCCATGATGTCACCATGGTGATCCGGGCCCTCGGGGTGCTGAAAGCAGACAGGCAAAAACAAGTTTGAACAACCTGAACTAATTAGCGATTGCACAAAGATTCCAGTGTGTGGCCCAGGGCTACAGAAATGGAGATGGACACTGTGCTATATGCACCTCTTGGTGCAGGAAGGACTTTAAATCATTTCCTCAATAGCCTTAGACAGTCAGGCTGAAATTGAGACAATAGTGTGCAAAGCCCAGATAACATGAGACATGACTCACCATGTCTGAGTCCAGTCTGGTCCGCAGCTCTGATCTTGAGTTCCTCGCTTCTATAGCAACAACCACCAGTGCTACCACGGTAACAGTGCCCAGAATGAGGGCTGCTATGGCAACAGCAATGGTAGCCCGACCATATTTGGGTGCAGAATGCTTGAAATGTAGCAAATTTTCCTCCAACGGGGGCAGAGCGCTGTCCTTACCCATTGCTCGAGTCTGTGTGTGGCTGCTGTCAACGTGGCAGTGTTGGGGGGAATCTCGTGACTAGAGGGTAGTGAAGGTGAAAAACAGATCTGTTCTTGGTGTGTATAACAGCCAGAGGTTGCCTTAAAGTTCTCAGGCAAACCCCCTTTTCAGCCTTGCGTCCTGTTTAATGAACCACCTCAACTTGGCACTGAGGTGGTTGGACTGCCTGAGGCTAATTTCAGACATTAGTTTGCCTAAATTGTGTAACATGCCCACAGGTGATACCTATTGTAGTTAGACTTGTCAGGCATGTGAACATATTAAGTTGTTTGGGATGCTCTGTAAACTGCTAATTTAAAAAAAAATAGGAAAACATATTACTCGACTGTGTACAGTAAGACAATTTAAGTCCCAACGTCTGACGAGTATGATTTAACTTCAGGTCTTCCAACCACCTCATTGTTTAAGTCATGTGGTGTTAAGGTGTTCGGCCAAGAACTTAGAAGTCCTGGGTTTGAATCCCCTGACAAGCCCTGACGTTGTGCCCTTCTGAAAGGCTCTTTACATATTTCATCACTTCACTCAGGTGGAGTATTTAGCTTCCATTAGAGCCGTCTCGGGCCGTTAGGGCTCTTGATATTGACACAGAGCACTGGGAGGACCTTGCAAATGACAGATCCAGCTGGAGATGCACACTGTCCAGGCAGCTAAAATCAGGAGAAACCAAGTAAAGCGGATCCTGCGAAAAGAGCTCTGCAACAGACCTGAGTCAGCTTACAGATGTGCCCTGTGTGGCAGAGACTGTCATTCTCGTATAGGACTGTTTAGCCACAGTCGACGCTGTAGGGCTGATATCAATTAGGATTTTACCATGGTCAATATTGACCGAAGGAGGCCATATATATAGCCGTCTCACAGATAGGACATTATATGGAGGTCCCTTGTTTGGGGAGAGCCACACCTCACGCATGGTAAAGATCCCACCACACTTATATTTGGTTTGATAGTAGCTTGTGCATCAACTGGAAATAGATTTTGGTTCTCCTTTAAATTCAAGTTCACCTATTTTTGCCAGACCCTACTATCCATAACCCATATGAATTGTGTAAATGTAGCAATGTAACTGACAGTGTGTATATCTGTGTAAGTGTAGCAATGTAACTTTGCATATCCGTGTACTAAATGTAGCAATGTTGAGGGAACCTGTAGGTGGGAGTATAGAAGGGGCATTCTGGTGATGGTATGAGGAACAAGGGTTTGCATAATGTTAACTGGCTATAACCCACTTTTTAGCCAATAATTCAGAAGATCCTGTTCTAGCATTATACATTAAAATGCTTGTTATGGTAGGGAACAGACCTGTACTCATGTAAAACTGATTAATAATACAAGTAAACTTTTTGTAAGTGATATTGATTACTTTTTAGGAGAAAAGGAAACAGAATACTAAACAGAAGTTCTTTCCTCCTCAGCGCACACTGACACCATTCTATCTACCATTGATAGTCCAGCTGCTACTGAAAGCTGTTCATGAATTAAGAAAAACACATGTTTTAGATGATCTTGATTTATATATTCGAAGTTTCTGAAGGGAACATATTTTAAGTCACCATATGAATTAGAACAGACCGTCCCACAATTAAGAATACAAATCAATGATATGTGACACATACATGACATATAATATACATTGTACAGTTACAATGTATTAATAGTATCTACCAAGTTAACACGGTTCTACTCTCTCTCTCTCTAAGTTTAAATTATCATATCAAATCAAAACACTTTAAGACCTCATTGTCCATTGTTGCTCCACAGTTATATCATGTACATTTTGTACTTGCCAACTTTGCACATTGAAATGTATATCCAGCATTTTGTTTCTTGCATTTAATATCTTCTTCTATAAGGTCCCTTGTCAATGTCCAGTTCAGTCTGTTTCAACAACTGCGAGGTTTTCTGTCTGCCTTTTGTAGAAGTGTCTTTCTTGCCCAACAGTTGCCTTGTCATGACGGATCCTACTGTGAAGTTCACTGTTTCTCACACCAGGCTGTCTGTTTGAAGCAGGTGTGCTGCTGTTTTGTCCCTCTCCAAGTGCAGGACCCTCCTGTAGATTTGTGGCATCTCCTGTTCCAGGTTGGTCTTCCTGTGGGTCCACACGGTTTCCCCGTATCATGGTGACAAGTGTCTGATGGACAGCTGTCAGTTTGCGCCAGATTTCCCTCCTGAGGTCGGGCGTGCGGATGAGCGTTGCGATGGGGTTGATGAGCGAGTTCAGGCACACAAACACCTCCTCTCCCTTGCCAACGGGGCACAAGTCTTTGCGAATGATGCAGAACACAGGGACAGTAAGGAGCAGCAGGAGCCAGAGGACCATTGCCATGGCAACCAGCATCATCACCGTCCTGGCCTTGTGCACGCTTCTCTCAAACTTCCTGTTTGCTTCGTCTTGTACAGCATTGCCAGGCTGACCGCCCCCCTCCCCACTCTGTCCACCCCCCTCCCCACTTGGTCCAGGATTGTTTCCTGACGTTCCTCCAGCCTGACCAAGTCTTGTCTTCCGTCTTTCTCTTATCTTCAGGAGCACACTGAAGTTTGTGAAGGCCATGATGATACAGAAAATGAGCATTATCAAGGCAAAGCTAATGACGAAGGCTACTGGATGATACACATAGGGAGGGCAGTTGGCGGAGTCAGTGGCTATGGCCTGCATATCCAGACAGTTCCATCCCATATTGGGAGAAAAGGCAAACAAGCAAAGAACGATCCACAAAGCAGCCATAGGTACAAGTGCACGCAGTGTGGCACTGTCAGCGTGGATGTGGAAAAATATCGGATGCTTCACAGCGAGATAGCTATCTATGGATAATAAGGATAGGGCAGAGGCTGAG
Organism: Branchiostoma floridae x Branchiostoma belcheri; assembly: GCA_019207045.1. NCBI lineage: Eukaryota > Metazoa > Chordata > Leptocardii > Amphioxiformes > Branchiostomatidae > Branchiostoma > Branchiostoma floridae x Branchiostoma belcheri. The sequence continues at coordinate 595,627 of CM033039.1, forward strand.
GCTAGCTGAGTAAATACAATTACATTGATAAATGTCCATATGAAACCATAGTTAGTACTGTAGCCCCTGTGGCCTACACTACGGTACAGGAGTGCGATACCTGCAAGCAGATCTGCCATGGCCAGGTTTGAGATGTAGAGGAACCGGGGTTTGTGCAGTTCTCGCGTGCAGATGATCCCCAAGAGCACGGAAACATTAGCAACGATGGTGAGAAGCCCTGTCAACCCGTAGAAAATAGCAAGTCCAGTTCCTAGCTCAAAAGCATCCTCGTATGCGGAACATGCAGCGTGGGCTTGCTGGTAGGTTACTGTCGTGTTCTGTAAGTGGATCCAGTAGCAGGACAGCAGGGCTCCAAAGTTGGTGCCGTCTTCAACCATTTTGTGTAGCTGATTCTGGTCAACTGCAGCTTGAAGGATGAAGCTTTGGTTAACAGGGAGTTCAGAAAGCTATACTTGTTGCCTGAGTTGGCAGGCAGGGAATGAAAGACAAGTTTTGGGGCTGGCTTTAGTCTGTTGGGAGGAGATGCTGGTCAACTGTAGCTTGAGGAATAAGCTGTGAGCGGCTGTAAGACTGGATGGTCTTGGATGTCTGCACTTGGTTGGCAGGGAAGGAAAGGAGAATGATGTTACTGCACCTGTTCAGGAAGTCCTGAGTCTGTATGACTCTGTATGAAGCTGATGCTCAGCCGCAGCTTGAAGGATGAAGCTTCAGGTGCTGGGAAGTTGGGAATCTGTGGATATCTGCAGTTGGCAGTCAGACGAAGGCAAGAACCGCGATGTGGCCGCAACGATGGGAGTAAGGACAGGCAGCTGTGGTGTCTGCAGTGCTGTTGTCGGCCAGGAGAAGGCAAGAAGCTCAATGTGGCAGCACTGATGGGAGTAAGGACAGGCAGCTGTGATGTCAGCTGTTGGTGCCAGCAGAAGTCAAGACGCACGATGTAGCGGCACCGATCAGTAAGGTTGGAGTGAAGTCTGTGGAGGCAGGCCGGAGAATGTCTCACCGCTGCTCGATTGACAGGTTTTATGCTGGAGCAGTCATTATGAATATTCCTGCGTAGGTTGTCACCATGGCAACTATGCAAGCTGTAGTTTGATTGGGGGAAACATGCAATGTTGCATGATGGGAGAGGTTCTCGAAAGTTCTCGTAATGAGCTTGACGTGGGCTGTTTCCATGGCAACAGCGAGCTTAATTTGAAATGGCAGAAATTTGCAGGTGCGCTTTACATTAAGTTGTACTCAACAGCAGCTTTGCAATATCAATGTCTGTCAGCAATTTGTGTTATGTTCATGACGTATGACATCCTGCGTTACCACAACATCAGCTTCATTGAAGTGGCAGAACTATGCAGCTAAGCCGGACGGTTGGGGATCCAGAAATGCTTCCCAGAGCTTGTCTGATGGGTTTTACATACTTTAGCTGGTAACCATGGGTGACAGAACAAAGCTTCCCGATCATCATGATGATTCAGCAAGTTGTGATATCAAGAGCCATGAGACAGTGTGAGGAGAAGATTAAGTTTATAATTGTGCACCTGTTCATGGACTAAGCCAGTAAAGACTGCTGCATTAAATTTTGTTGCTGCTAATGCACTTCTGAGGACAGGAGATCTCCTAATATTGCCTGACATCTTAATCTGGGACTTATCTTAAGCTTATCCTTCCGTCAAGCTTTTTGTTTGAACCTTTATTTATTCATGAAAGCTCAAATCGGCCTGCAGGCCGCTTTTCATTGAGGTCATGCTATGAGGGAAGAGGCAAGGGTCAGACAAAGTATATAAAAAAGCTCAAGTAAAGCATCATGCTTGAGTGAGAGGACTCAAGGATTAACATGTTACAACAAGAAAAAGGTTCATTCCTGTGATTTTAATGAGTGTTAGAATCCATCAGACAGGTGTTTCAGCAAGCAACAGAAATGGGCAGATGTTGGCTTGCATGTAAACCCTTAATCTTCTATCATGGTTTTGTTTGTTTGAACCTTAGGCCACACCAATTTAATTTCTTGGTTCACGGATTCGCTCGCTCCTATTTTTCGGGAAAAAAAATAAAAATGAAAATTACCACTCAGCAAATTTTCACCATTAATGAAACCATTCACCAACTTTCTGGTGTAGCAAACATAAAAACTGACACTACTTTTGTAATTTTCAACGAACAGGTGCTGTTACTGTACAGTAATAGTGTTTTTGTACTTTAAAGTACAAAAGCGTCCTTGAAAAAATTTTTTCAAGCTGAAAACTTTTTTTCTTTATGTTTGGGATTAGCCCTTACCTTTACCCGAACCATTTTACAATTTTTATTTTTATTTTTATTTCGCCCTCTCGCTCCATATTTTTTATGAAAAAATCCGTGAACCAAGAAATTAAATTGGTGTGGCCTTAAAGTTCATTTATTCATGAGACGCTCAAATCTGCCCCAGACCGTTTTTCATTGAGGTCATGAGAAAGGTGAGGGTCAGATAGAATATAGCAGGCACACAGATTACACCCAGTCCTAATCAATCTATCAACATATATCGTTTCATACACATCTTATAAAAACTTTAAGTAGAGCAAAAGCTCAGGGTTCATACTTTGTGTCTATTCATTTTATTCAGAACAACAATTAGCAATTTGCAAGTAACATTCTTTTCACACAACCACAGTCAGCTTCCTCATAGACTTTTGGCTGCTTCCCTAGCTTTGTCAGGGTGAACGACCTTTAAGCAAAATGTAGTAGAGTTCGTTGCACTCTGATGAAGCTGACAGCAGTCAAATATGAGTGAGGTTGTTTGTGTCAGAATAATTTTACTCACAAAGTTTTAATGATCCTACATGACTCTTGGTAAAGATGAATTTGGAAAGAATTTTACTAATATTGCAGGAGACATGCTGAAGGACATACAGAAAGTGGTTATGATTAGTTTTGCTGGCAGGTGTTTTAAAAGCATATTTAGCTGCAAAGCCAGGATACCTTATAGGCTCACATGTAAAGAACAACAATCCTTGTGTTGGTAAGCTGGTTGTAAGTAATATTCTTTTCACAGGACACATTTCACTCAAGGCTGCTTCCCTTTGTGAAGGTGTGGGAACTTTAGCCAAGGAGTTTCAGGGTTCATTCTACTCTGACTGATGATGTTGATAGCACTGTTAGCAGTCATATGAGTGAGGTTGTTTGTGCCAGAAGAATTTTACTCGCAAAAATGTAATCCTACGTGGCTCTTGGTAAAGAGGAATTTGGAAAAAATTTTACTATTATTGCTGGAGAGATGTTGAAGGACATACAGAAAGTGGTTATGATTAGTTTTGCTGGCAGGACTGTTTTAATAGCATTAGCACAAAGCCAGGATAGCTAAGATAGGCTCACTTGCAAAGAACAACATCCTTGTGTTGGTAAGCTGGTTGTAAGTAGTATTCTTTTCACACAACCACAGTCAGCTTCCGCACAGACGTTTGGCTGCTTGTCTTTGAGATTGAAGCAACTTTAGGCCAGGTGTGGAAAAGTTCGTTGCACTCTGATCAAGCTGACAGCAATCAAATATGAGTGAGGTTGTTTGTGCCAGAAGAATTTTACTTGCAATGTTGTAATGATCCTACGTGGCTCTTGGTAAAAGAAGTATTTGGAAAGAATTTTACTAATATTGCTGGAGAGATGTTGAAGGACAATACATGTGCTGTTTGTGTCAGAAGAATCTGATTGGCAAACATGTGATCTTCAGTCTGTGGCTCTCGTAAAAGAGAAATTTGGAAAGAATTTTACCAATATTGCTGGAGACATATTGAAGTACATACTTTTTGTGACAGAGGAATTTTACTGGTAAACATGTAAGGATCTTCTGTGGCTCTCATAAAAGAGAAATTTGGAAAGAATTTACCAATATTGCAGGAGACATGTTGATGACGCACCGTGGATATGATGAGGTTTTCTCCTGTCAGTGATGTATGTGGTCTCACAGGTGGCAGGAATGTCATGCATTTTATTTACCAGAGATTGAAAAGGGGTAACTACAGGCCATCTTATGGCAGCTCTACAGGGTTGAGGTTGACTTTTGGGAGTAAAAGTCTGAATATCACAGCAAGTCAGTGCCTGGCCCTGAAAATGTGTTTGAGATAATATAACTTACATGTAGTAGGAAACATGTATTGTGCCTCTGCTCATGATCAACATCCGGGTCAGTGCTGACTGAAACTGGCATGATGGTTTATGCCGTTTAACCTTGTTTATTACTTGAAACTTGTGTACTCCCTGCCTCCTTTAAATTGTTTGGAGGCAGCCATGAAGATAGAGATTTGTCACCGTCCTTGTCTCTCTTTCTCACTGCAGTTAGCCTCTCAAGCAGGTTGAGTGTGTAATATATGTGTTGTCTTGCCAGGATTTTCTCTCTCTGTGCCAACATTGCCCATTTGCTTAGTTTATGATAATAAATGATACAAATTTTAAAGAATAATCTAAAAAGCCTTGTTGATGACACAATGTGGTGCTAAGCTAGCTGTGATCATCAGTCAGAATTGTATGACAAACATCACTGAAAAGAGGTTACCACAGGGTATCAATGTCACAGATTGTAATTTATTTGTTTGTTTGTTTGTTTGTTTAGGTGCTGATTGCCGCCCACCAGCCGTCGTACGAGCTTCGCCACAACCAGGTGGAGTCCATTTTCCTGTCAGCCATCGACATGTATGGCCACCAGTTCTGCCCCGAGAACTTACAGGTGAGACCACTTTAAATCTTACATGTGAGACCACATTTAAACTCACATGTGAGACCACTGTTGACATGTACAAAGGCCCTGAAAAATCATTAAAACTTACAGGTGAGGCTCCATTAAAACTTACATGTGAGACCACTGTTGACATGTACATGTACACCCTGAAAACATACATGTGAGACCACTGTTGACATGTATGGCCACCAGTTCTGCCCAGAGAACTTACATGTGACACCACATTAAAACTTAATGGTGAGACCACTGTTGACAGCCATGAAAATTTACCACATTGAAACATACAGGTGAGACCACTAAATGAAATGCACAGACTGAGACACTTATTATAGATGAGACCACCTTAAATCTTGATATTATGAGATGATGAAAACGTAGAAAAAGTTAGACCAGTCACTAAAACTCACAGATGAGATCATTTGAAAATTTACAGGTGAGAGTGAGACCGCTTTTAATTGACGCAAAACAACAAATAATCTTGCTAGATCAATGAAGAAACGGGACAAGTAATGGTTGTATACCAGGGACATTTGTCTGCAGGAAGTTATTTTATGACAGATTCTCATCACGTATGCTTCATTTTGTAGCACAGCTCACATTGCTATTTCTTTTCTTATTTCTCTCCTTTATGTTTATTTTGTAAACCCGTATCTCCTCTAACCTGATCAGTTTTCACACCACCACGACTTCAACTACCTGTTTGAATTCTTCCTACAAACTGCACACTCCTGGTCCCTGGTAGGGGACACAAGTCAGCAATATGGCGTGCTTTCTTCACAAAATCCTTTCAAGCCCAAATACAGAAATTCAGGAGTTACATAATTATAGAGTCTGGCTGATTTCAGCTTTCTCTGCTTCAGGCTGATTTCAGCTTCATTATAAATAAAGGTTCAAACAAAATGCGGTCTAGCCCTGGGCATGGATTTGCACATGCATGTTGATATGATAATGTTAACTTTGGACCTGCAACCTGACACCATTACTTCAACCTCACACCATATTGTATCACCAACCTGACACCATAACTGTCATATGACACTATGACGTAACCTGACACCATGACTGTAAACTGACACCATGACTGTCACCTGACACCATGACTGTAAACTGACACCATGACGTCACCTGACACCATGACTGTAAACTGACACCATGACTGTCACCTGACACCATGACTGTCACCTGACACCATATTGTTTCCTGATACCATTACTGTAACCTGATACCATTACTAGAAAGATGACACCATTACTGTCCCCTGACAGTACTTTAACCTGACACCATGACTGTAATTTGACAACATTATGGTACCATAAGCTGACACCATTACAGTTTGACATTATATGACTGACATTTGACGCCATGACTGTAACCAGACACCTTGACTGTAACCTGACACCATGACTGTAACCTGACACCATGATTGTAACCTGACACCATGACTGTCACCTGACACCATGACTGTCACCTGACACCATGACTGTAACCTGACACCATGATTGTAAACTGACACCATGACTGTCACCTGACACCATGACTGTAAACTGACACCATGACTGTAAACTGACACCATGACTGTAAACTGACACCATGACTGTCACCTGACACCATGACTGTAAACTGACACCATGACTGTCACCTGACACCATGACTGTAAACTGACACCATGACTGTAAACTGACACCATGACTGTAAACTGACACCATGACTGTCACCTGACACCATGACTGTCACCTGACACCATGACTGTAACCTGACACCATGATTGTAAACTGACACCATGACTGTCACCTGACACCATGACTGTAACCTGACACCATGACTGTAACCTGACACCATGACTGTAATATGACACCATTACTGGACCCTGACACCATCACTGTAACATGAAAGACCATTAGTGTAACCTGACACCATTACTGTAACATGAAACCCCATCAGTGTAACCTGACACCATGACTGTAACATGAAACCCCATCAGTGTAACCTGACACCATGACTGTAACATGAAACACCATCAGTGTAACCTGACACCATGACTGTAACATGAAACACCATCAGTGTAACCTGACACCATTACAGTAACCTGACACTTTCCCCCATGCTGCTCACCCCTCCCCATGTCTGTCCACTGCAGACCTCTCCCAGCGGCCGCGTTAACGTCCCCGCCGGACTCTGTAGCGAAAACCTCGTTGAAGAGGTAACGGCCGTCGGCCATGGCTGTTGTTTGTTGTTGTTGTTTGTTTGTTTGGTAGATTTTCTGTTTGGCTGTGACTTCTGTCTGCTTGGGTCTTATTCAGTTCACTCATGATGTGGCTGCTACAGCATTCATTTTCTGTAGCTTCATATTTTTTATCATAATGTCACGTGACCTTTTTTTAGGAACTGTCACCATTAGAATTTACAATGTAAATCTGACATTAGTGATCACCAAAGTTTAAAGTTTAGATGTCATTTAAGAGGGAGCCTGGAATAGACTTCTGTTAGGAAATTGCATTCCTTGCTTTGATTTTGAAAGTTTCAAAGTTTGAAAGTGAAGGCATAGACTCCAGTAGCTCCAGACAGCACATGTATTATATTAGCAACAATATACAGTGCTTCGTGGACAAATCGTCGTCTACAACTGTCATGTATTTCTCCAGGTAGAAAGTTACATGTATATGAAGGTGTAACAACTCCACAAATATTGGTGATGTAGAATCAATGTAAAACACCTTGAATGTCTGGATCAAGATTTTTCTCTGAGCAATAAAAGCAAGTCCCGTGAATTTATGTCCTCCTTGCATGACAGCAGTGTTTATTTGTGCTTAGGCATATGAAAGTACACCAAGTTCATTTTATATCTTCGTTTTAACATAATTTTTTGTAATGGGCCATCATATAGTTCCTTAAATATTGTAGTATCCCAGCTTGGAGCTGTTTCTAGAGTCCACTAACACACTGACTGTGGTTTGTAGTGTTTGTGTTGGTTTTGAGTAACCCATTTATGTTTAGTCTGGTTGTTTGACTGCCTTCTGTCAGTTCTTTCATTAGAAACAATCCTTGTTTCTATCTCTATTGTTAGTGTGACAATAGTGTTAGATGCAAAGTTTATGTTCTGGCTGCCATATGACCTTAAAACAACTTGAAAATGTTACTTGGTCATATATGGATTGCTGCAAAATGTAAAGATTTTGTAGTTTAAAATTTGCTGATGTTAAGACAATATAAAAAGCAAGGATTTATGCATAGTAACTCTTGCATCTACATGTTGGACTCCTTGCATGGCCTGCATGATTGCAGACAGAACAACAGTACAGTGTTACCGTGACAGTAATGCAAATTCTGGTTTTGGAATACAAATATGAAAATAATAAGGCAGTTTTAAAGACATTTAAGATGGGACAGTTCAGGGTTGTAGCCAGAACCTGTCCTTCCGTCCTTTGACGGAATTTTGCAGCTGGGGACAAAAAAAAATTTTCCCCATTCCGTCCTCAGAGAGCAAAATTTAACCCTCAAAATGCAGGAAATAGCCTTTCAGAGGGTCTAAATTTAAAAATTTTCCTTGGGCACATGCCCCTGGACCCCCCTAGGAACGCTGTACCAAAGCCATTTAAAATCGAGGGGATGGAAAATGATTTCTGGCTGGCTACAACTCTGATGGGACTACTGGTACCTCCTTTCCTCCAGCCTGTCATTCATGATAGCACTGCTACATGTACAACAAGAAAGGGATTCACCAAGTCACCACCAAGTTATCATCTATTGATCCTTGCAAGGGTTGCTCGCACATCAATCTTCTGTCTTGACGGTAACTAATGCCTAGTTGAAGCCTCTTGTCCTGCTTGTTAGCACTAAGAGTAGGTTGAGGGAATGCAATTCGAGGGCCAACTTTAGGGAAGTAAAGCCAAAGCAACAAAACTACAGAAAACTCCCCTTTGTTGGTTGAAACACAGCATAGAGGCCAACATCACAGCATAGGGGCCCAAATCACGGTGTAGGGGGCCCAAGGGGATCCAAATCACAGCATTTGGGGTCCAAATCACAGCATAGGGGATCTAAATCACAACATAGGGGATCCAAATCACAGCATGGGGGATCTAAATCACAGCATATGGGATCCAAATCACAGCATTTGGGATCCAAATCACAGCATAGGGGATCTAAATCACAACATAGGGGATCCAAATCACAGCATAGGGGATCTAAATCACAGCATAGGGGATCCAAATCACAGCATACGGGATCCAAATCACAGCATAAGAGCCCCCTATTCTGAAAATGGCGAGAACACTGCTGGTAAAGCTGTTAGGAATTAGTGGCTTTACTAAAAGTTTTATATTTTCTCTGCATTTCTTTCAGAAACTGATCATGTCGGAGACCTCAATCTTCGACGTGCTGCCAAGTTTTTTCTATCACACAAACCGCGTGGTGCGCATGGCTGCCCTGGAGGTGTATGTGCGGAGAGCGTACATCGCGTACGAGGTCATGAGCCTGCAGCACCACCAGCTGTCCGACGAGACCTGCGCTGTCGAGTTCCAGTTCATGCTGCCCGCCTCGCATCCCAACAGGTTTGTTTGTTTATTTGTTTGTTTGTTTGTTGTGTATGTGCGGAGAGCGTACATGACGCGTACGAGGTCATGAGTTTGTTTGTTTTCTCAAGTCCATGTGCAAAACGATTTAATATGTGTCTATACATGTATATCTGTCTTAAATAGTGATTTTGGTGCATAATAATTTGCAGTCCAGCGCAGCAAACCTGAAAAAAAAAACCTATCAGAATGGAAGATTTCTGCCACCTTCTTCTTAATATGTGATTCCAGTGGTTTGTCACATGTGCCTGGAAGTTTGTACCATACCTCAGCTTCTTCATGAATGGCTATAATGGCCGTAAAATATAAATGGCATAGTTGTTTACGCCATCATGCCAATTCATTTGCTTGGTTTGCCCTTGGACATTTCAAGATCAAGCTTTAGTGCACCCAGTTAGGAAAACATTGAGCTGAGTGAGTGAAACTTGTTAATTGTTCGTCAGACTTTGTCTTTATGTTCAGTTCAGCATTATTCATTTTGATTTACTCCAAGAAAGAAGATTCTTAAACTAACTTTGTGAAGCATGAGTGACCAGGCTTTAAAAAGAAATTGGGCTCATCCCAGTGTCATGGCATGTTTCCAAATGCAATGAAAGAGTACGCTGATTGTTGATGGTCTTAGCACCATTCTTGTGTAGTGGAATTAGATTGTATATTATGTATAATAATTGCTGTGTTATGATGTGTGTGTCACCCCTGCTGATCAGATATGGGCTCTCCCACTGGTAGGGTGTGACTGCTTTCATTCGTCAGCTTCGTCTAAAAAAATTGCTAACCATTGGAAAATATTCTATAGTATTACGTACAATATCATGTACATACACTACTATCGCAGCATACATATAGAGAAGTATTCAGGACATGTGGTTTGGTTAAGTTCCACTTAAGTTGTGGTTTGCGATCACTGGAAACAATATTATTCATTATGATGCTCTTTACCAACAGAACACGACACAGCTAGGGTCTGAGGAGTTTGTGCTTCATTATGCACAAATCATGCAGGCTTTATTCCTTTGATATTACATGATACTTTATCAAATTAATGTGACAACAGTACTGGGAGCTTTTCTAAAAGTGCATCAAACGTAGATGCACAAAACCTGCTTCAATGTGACAAGTAAATACAGTATAACACCGCAGTCATTTGTTTACCTTCTACGCTTCTACTGTTTCTAGATACATATTACAGGATTGACATGGTACCTGTCATCCAAGCTTATTTAACCTTGCTCCTGCTAAGGTAGCTGTTTGGCACCAAATGTGTATTGGTTACAGGGTTATGCAGCAGGAGGCAGGTTAACCTGTCCTTGCTGCCCAGCCCTGAAACAAATCATACATGCTGCTAACCTGGATACCCCAACCTCAAATATCTTTTGTGTTGGGGTCTGGCAGGATGGTTGTAGAAAGGTTCTCGAAGGCCCTTGATCAGAGGGAGGAGAACCTAGGATTGATGACCACTCACACCACAGGTAGCCAGCTACAACACACCACAGTTGGTCAGCAGGCTATCACAGTAGCGAATCAGGGACTTAGTGGTCACTGTTATGGATTCAAAAATACAGTTGGGGGTCTTTAACCAATCATGGCAGGGGTGTAATTACCTTCTGCTGATCCTGTGCTGTTCTATTGGTGGAGTTTTTTGCCCGCTATAAGGGGCAAAACTGAGAAGAGTTCCTATCCCATCCGGCCAGACCCCTGCACGATAGATACATGTACTTGAGATCGGGCTGGGGTTTGGTAACCAGGCTAACATGCTGCCTAACTAGGCAACATTAGCATGGGGAGGGATAATATGTGTACCCATGTAGTAGGACTGGTGGTAGATAATCTGAAGGCTTGACGTTAATGCTGTGTATTTGTTGTCCCTTGTACAAATCTCAGGTACGGCTTCCCCGTCAGGTAAGTACTCTGCTCTGCATCTTCTAGTGGTCTACTCTGTAAGCTAGGACAAGTGGGCGCAGTTTGGGGGTCGGGGTTCAACCTTTCCTACTTGCTTTTTACAAGAAGAAAGAAATTTTGCTTTGAGAAAAGCTATTTTTAAATATTTTTTTTAATGTCATTAAGATGTTGAAACGATTAATTAAAATGCTCATCAATTAGGTCTGCAAATTTTGTATGAAAGGAAAGAGTTATGCCTAAACCTTCCCTAAAGGAACTCTATAGAATTCTACAAACTTTTTGTGGAACTCAAAAGATTTCCATGAATCTCTACGGACCTCTATGGAACTCTAATGACTTCTATGGAACACTGTATCTCAGTAAAATTCTATGGATCTCTGTAGAACTCTTTGAAACAATAAAAGAAACAACATCTTTGCCTCCAAGGGAAACAAGTTGGACCCCCCCCCCCCCCCCCAGCTCTGCCCCCCTGGCTCAGTACTGCAACTGCCAATATAAATTGTCTCACCACTCTCATCTGTTTGTCCTCCCTTCTCCCTTCTCTTCTTCCCTCCGTCCTGGTGTGGCAGATGCCTTGCTCGTGCTTTGCTTCTGGAAAACCATCTCCACGGTGATGCCACGCCCGACGACACCCCGCCCAGCAACATTGATCCTCATGTCAAACCTAGGTTCTCATCTTTCGCTTTCTTTTGTGTTGTCTTTAGTTAGCGACAGTTTTCACATTATTGTCCTTTTTGCACTTTTTCAATGTTTTCTTACACTTTATATACATGTACCTTAGAGATGGTAGCTTATTGCACTTCTTTGTTGTTTTCTCAGGCTTGATGACTTAGTGGAGATGGTAGCTTAGCCTCGTTTAGTGTTTTGTCTGCCTTTATTATCTTGCAGTGGCAACAGTGTATGCGCCATCTTGTTCTGTTGTTTCCCTGTAAACTACAAAACTGTACACATTTGTGACTGTAGCACTCTACATGTATGTCTGTATTCAAGACAAAAACAATGATGGAAAATTGTAACATGTAGTATGATGCCTCTATTCCATGGAAGAACTATATTGAGCACTATATGGACCTCTTGCTAAGATCTCCTATAGATGGAGTTTTATCTTTTGCAGCTCTGTGGAATTTTCTGAAGCTCAATTTAATTCTATGGAAGTTTCTCTATGGAATTCTGTTTGGCTCTCTATTGAGCTCTGGAACTCTTCAGAATTATATTGAGCGCTCTAGAACTTCGCAGAGATCTGTGGAGCTGTTTAAAACTCTGCAGAACTCTATAAAACTCCCTGTAGCTCTGTAGAGCTCCATGGAACGTCTCCTGCTGTTACAATCACTCCTCTCTTGTTCCCTGCCGGTGTTTCAGACAATTCATTTTGAGCTCTATAGAACCCTAGATCTCAGTGCAGAGCTCTGCAGAACTGTCAAACTCCCCAGAGCTCTATAGAGCTGTGCAGAACTCTGTAGAACTCTGCAGAGCTCTATAAAACTCCCCAGAACTCTGTAGAGCTCCATGGAATGTCTCCTGCTGTTACATCCCCCTCTCTTGTTCCCTGCTGGTGTTTCAAACATCCTATTGAGCTCTATAGAACTCTGAATCTCTGCAGAACTCTATAAATAAACTCCCCAGAACTCTGTAGAGCTCCATGGAACGTCTCCTGTTATTACACCCCCCCCCCTCTCTTGTTCCCTGACGATGTTTCTGACACTCTATTGAGCTCTATGGAACTCAAGATATCAGTACAGAGCCCTGCAGAACTCTATAAAACTCCCTAATGGCTCTATAGCTCTATAGAGAACTCAGTAGAGCTCCATGGAATGTCTCCGGCTATTACACCTCCCTCTCTCTTGTTCCCTGCTGGTGTTTCAGACATCCTATTGAGCTCTATAGGACTCTAGAGCTCTGCAGAGCTCTCTAAACCTCCCCAGAGCTCTATAGAACTGTGCAGAGTTGTATGAAGCTCCATGGAATGTCTCCAGCTGTTACACCTCTCCTCTCTTGTTCCCTGCCGATGTTTCAGACATCCAGCGCGTAAAAAGTACCCCCTGCTGAAGGTCAGCTCCCTGAGCGAGGACGCAGACGTGCCCGACATTTCCCTTAGGTTCTGCTTTACTTACTTTCTTCTCTTAAGACATTTCCCTTACTGGTTCTCAACTTCCTTACTATCTTCTCTTAAGACATTTCCCTAACTTCCTTGTCTGGCAACTTAAGATGCAATCTTCAAGCTTCCTACTGTCATAGCACTGCTAGGTGTAACACTTAAGCTCATGTCTTGCTCTGCAATAGGTCTAATCTATGAAGAATGCCCGTCCACATTATTTTGTAACATCAGTACTGAAGCTACATTCCTGGTCTGTATCTAACTCACTGCCATTTGTAGCAAATGCCTGTTGACAATTTTAGCACTGCTACATTGCCATAGCAACAGTGCTAAGTCTACATTAAGCACAGCTAAATGTACTGGCTGCTAGTTCTCACTTGTCACTGCTACATTGCTATTATCGACAGTGACTGAGTCTAACATTTCATGTGCTTAGCACATTGCTGCTACTTTAATAGCATTGCTATATGTTCCTCCTAGTTCACCCTTCATCATGTTATACGTACATTCTTACTGTCTTTATCTGTAAAGAAAGAAAATAGGCAGAAAATATTGCCATAGGCCAGGATTTTTGTTTTCATGTTCGAACTAGGAATGACCCTGCATCACTGCATCATTCAATAGTAACTTTATTTTTTCATTCAATTTGGTACTGTGCAATGGCATGACATTAATTGTGTTAGCTTCATCTGTACAGGTACATTTGTACAAGGGGTAGGGTAGGTTACTACAAGTAGGTTGAGCATGCACCAAGTCAATGCCTACAGGTTTCTGCAACTATCAGAAAATTATAGCATGCCTGAGACATTGGAATGATAGTTATCTGATTTTTGATTCTGTTACTCACTCTGTCATTACAACAGGATTATCTTGTATGGTTGTATCATGGGAAAGCTGATTCAGTCATTACATGTACAAATGTATCTGATGTGCTTTATATTAGTTTTTGACGCTAGGATATTACCACATTTTGCAATATTCTACCTGTGTTAAAATGTGTGACAAGAGGAAATGAATTTATGTCACAATGTGACAATTACATTTATTAATTTTCCTCTTGTCACATGCACATCTACTAAGTTTTGTTTTCTTAAAGTTGTATTCATGTATTATGTTTGCTACATAATGTCACCACCATTGCTGCTAACATCATGCACATTTGTGTTGCCATATTGCAAGATTCTGTCACCTTTGTTAGTAGTATACCTGTGACAATATTGCTAACACTAAATTGTACATAATTATTATGTTCTGATCATCCCAATAATGTCACATCATTGCCTGACATCCTAATCTCCTGCAGCCCACATTAGCATTTGTTTTGGCCACATGCGCCTCTATTGCAGATCCACAACTATTCTGCAGAATTTGCTACATGTACATTTGTATGCTTCCTTCAGAAGTATTTTTTGTTTGCAGAATCAGATATGTTTTGGAGCCTAGACTTCTGATTGGGTTGTCTAGGACGTCAGTCAATTACTGCTGCCTCTTAAGATAGATCTATAAAATCATTATTACAGGGGGGGAGGAAAAAGATTGTCTAGTACTGTTACTGTTGATTTTCCAAAGCATTGATTTGGCACAAATGTACACATGCGGAAGTGATCATAAGCCTAAAAGGGTTTAGTAACAACCCAATAATAAGCAGATTTCTAACAGTGTTTACAACCACCCTGCCCCCATAGAGCCCCTCGGAAGGCTGTAGACGACGGCACGCTGCCCCGCGTGGCGAGTCTGGGGGAGAACATGAACGACCTTGACCTTCCCCCCTGCCAGCGCATGGGCGCCATGGTCGCCTTCGACAGCTTCTCGGCTTTCACAAGGTAAGTCTGAAAAGTCTCAGAGCTGTGTTAGTGTCAGACTCTGTAAAAATGAATCTTTTAGAACTGTTTCATGAGAGTTTTGAGATGTGTTAGTGTGTTAGATGAAGTCTTTGACAGGTTCTCGGCTTTCACCAGGTAAGTCTGTTAAGCTCGTCTTAGAACTGTCAGTGGTGTAAGGGTCTTAGATGTGTTATAGCATCTTAGAACTGTGGTGTAAGAGTCTTAGACATGTGTTCAAGCCTTAGAGTCTTGGTACCATGGTGGTCTTCGACAGCTTCTTAGCATTCACCAAGTAAGTCTCTCTGTAAAGAAGAGAACTTTGTTATAAATATAAGGGTCAGAGTTTTTTTCAGCCATGCAGATGCCAACACTCAGAGTGTTGGTGGTTCAAATTTTCATGTTACTTTTCATTTGAGAGTGGGTAAGATGACAAAGATTATCAAACCGAGCGGTGGGTGGGTGAACTGCCATTTAGCATCAAGTTTGTGTTCATTCAAAACCAGCTAGGGCAGCAAGCACAGGGCTTGAAATACTTCTTTCTGCATGCCCGCACTGGTGCAGGTAACATTAAAATTTACCAGCACCAGACAAATTTTACCTGCACCAATCTGAATTTAGGAAGTATGGATCATACTAAAATTGTTGAGGAACCATTGCTATTTTTTTTTCTTTTATACTTAATACGGTGGTAACAGTCAATGCAGCTAATAACAATCCGTATACACCTACATCATAGGACATTTACATATAAAACCCAGTACATGGACCAGTGCAGGTTAGGTGCAGGTGGACACCAGAAATACCTGCACAGCTCCAATTTTACCTGCACTAACCTGCATATGCAGGTGGTATTTCGAGCCCTGAAGCAGGATGTTAAAAGGGAGATTCATGGCTTAAGTGTCTTGCTTGTTTTACTCCAGTTTTGTTGTTTTGATGTTGTGTTTGTTCTACAGAGTTTTTCCTGAGCTGCTGGATCTTGCAGCGCCCCCACAGGCAGACTCTCCGTATGTGTGGGGAATGTACCCCGGGTCAGGGTTTAAGGGTCAGGGTTTAAGGGTTAGGGTGCAGACCGACTCTGTATATGTGGGAATGTACCCCGGGTCAGGGTCAGGGTTAGGGTTGCACATGTGCAGGGATGTTTCCTTTGGGTGTATGCTGGCAAGGTTTCACATGGTTGCCCCCCCCTCTCTACACCTCCACATGGTTTAACCCACAAGCATCAGTTTTCTTCACTTTCAAAATCACACATGCTGAGGTGCCACCATGGCAACTGGTATCCATGGTAACCTGTGTGTTACCATGGTTACTTAATATGTGACTATCATCATAACCAAGGTGGGATAAGGTTACCATAGTGGTGACTGGTTTGTATCCACGATTAATGGTTTTGTAGCCATGGCAACTGTTTGGTAACCATGGTAACCTGATGTTGTTGTTTGTGTGCACCAGCCTGTTCCAGGAAGTGATGTCGATGTTCCGGGACAGCCCGCCCCCCTCCCCCAGCTTTACAGACAGGAACCAGGGATTCATGGAGAAGGGCACGTCCGGCATGTACGGGAGTAGTGATAGTCTCAGCAGCCTCAACGAACAGGTGAGCACAGGTGGACAGGTGTGTTACACAGGTGTTACACAGGTGTGTTACATGGAGAAGGGCACGTCCGGCATGTACGGCAGTAGTGATAGTCTCAGCAGACTTAACGAACAGGTGAGCACAGGTGGACAGGTGTGTTACACAGGTGTGTTACACAGGTGTGTTACACAGGTGTGTTATACAGGTGTGTTACACAGGTGTGTTACACAGGTGTGTTACATGGAGAAGGGCACGTCCGGCATGTACGGCAGTAGTGATAGTCTCAGCAGACTTAACGAACAGGTGAGCACAGGTGGACAGGTGTGTTACACAGGTGTGTTACACAGGTGTGTTACACAGGTGTGTTATACAGGTGTGTTACACAGGTGTGTTACACAGGTGTGTTACATGAGAAGGGCACGTCCGGCATGTACGGCAGTAGTGATAGTCTCAGCAGACTTAACGAACAGGTGAGCACAGGTGGACAGGTGTGTTACACAGGTGTGTTACACAGGTGTGTTACACAGGTGTGTTATACAGGTGTGTTACACAGGTGTGTTACACAGGTGTGTTACATGAGAAGGGCACGTCCGGCATGTACGGCAGTAGTGACAGTCTCAGCAGGCTCAACGAACAGGTGAGCACAGGTGGACAGGTGTGTTACACAGGTGTGTTACACAGGTGTACAGGTGTGTTACACAGGTGTGTTACACAGGTGTACAGGTGTGTTACACAGGTGTGTTACACAGGTGTACAGGTGTGTTACACAGGTGTGTTACACAGGTGGACAGGTGTGTTACACAGGTGTGTTACATGGAGAAGGGCACGTCCGGCATGTACGGGAGCAGTGATAGCCTCAGCAGGCTCAATGAACAGGTGAGCACAGGTGGACAGGTGTGTTACACAGGTGTGTTACCCAGGTGTGTTAGACAGGTGTGTTACATGCAGAAGGGAACATCCGGCATGTACGGCAGCAGTGATAGTCTCAGTAGCCTCAACGAACAGGTGAGCACAGGTGGACAGGTGTGTTACACAGGTGTGTTACACAGGTGTACAGGTGTGTTACACAGGTGTGTTACATGGAGAAGGGCACGTCCGGCATGTACGGGAGCAGTGATAGTCTCAGCAGCCTCAACGAACAGGTGAGCACAGGTGGACAGGTGTGTTACACAGGTGTGTTACATGGAGAAGGGCACAATGGTGATAGTCGCAGCTGTCTGAACGAGCAGGTGAGGACAGGTTAAAAGGTGTGCTAGGCAGTTTGTGTTTCACACGTGAGTTTGTCAAGTGCAAAGTGAGACATACAAAATATATATCTAAGGCACATTGTGTAGGTGTAGGCATGTATGGTTGAGATGCTAAGGTACACATGATGTCACATACATGTTTAAGTGCATACAGGTGAGCTCAACAGGTGGATGAGACAGACAGGTGATTCAGACAGGTGGGGCATAGAAATATGTAAACCTCATTGACGTAAACAGTTGTCCATTTGTGAAATGTTTGTTATGAAAACTGTATCAATCCCAATATTGTCCGCTTCCCAGCTCATCATGTGAGACTTGACTGTTCCACAGACCAGAGAAAAACTGTTAGTCTTGTTTTATTTCCCAACAGGGACGTCCTAAGACATCAAGGTCACCTTCAGTTGCATCGTTTGGGGTAAAAAAACTACAAAATGTTCTAAAACTTTCCCAAAACATCAATTAACCAACATGATCTCCAGCCAATCATCAGGGGTGTTGCAAATCCTCTTTCTCCTCTTTAACCAATCAGGGTGGTTTTTACAAACACCATTTTCAGAATAACACATTTTGGGTCAAGGTTTATGATCTTTTGCTTTGCTGACCAATTAGAAAGAGTCTTGCAAAATGAAGCTCTAGCATCCCAGGCCTGTAGACCAATCAGCAAGAGCTTAACAGAATGATGTAGTTTTGCATTCACAGGCTATAAGGTGAAGGGTCACAATCTGCCTCTCAACCAATCAGCAATGATCTTACAGATCTAGTTCCTTGTTCAGGGGTAAAGGTCAAATGTGTTGTAACATGATCCTATAATGCCATCTTGTGCAATAATCATGTACTTTTGATGTACAAGATGATTGTGAAGTTTGTTCAACTTAAGGAAAAAATTTATGTATAACATCCTCTAGAAACCCATCATCTGAATGGAAAGATGAAAATATCTAACAATTGGATTTTTCACAAGATTTCTTGCACCATAATTATTATGGCAAAATCAACAAAGCTATAAGGAACAAATGGCCTTCAACTGAATAATCATAAAAAGATGGACAATAATCATCATATATTGTACAATGTTTGAGCCAGTTAAGACAAAATGAAAATTTTGAACCAAATGCCTAGTAAAGCTGTAGTAAGAGAAGTGATATGCCTGCAAAATTAATAAACTTTGCCATCAGTGAGGAAATGACTTTATTCTGGCTTCAAACATGGTGATTTCATATCATTTGTTTCCCATTCCTACTAGTATAGTAGTAGTAGTAGTAGTGTCCAGTATTTGATAATACTGCTGTTGTGGTCCCTGACGGATAGGCAACAGTCCGCTTCTTTAACTGCGCTTAATTCCTGCCTAATCATTCAGGTTATGATACTAGATGCACCAGTTCATTGATTTTTATACCAACCACCACCCCCAGACTGCAGGCACAGATGAGCCGATCCACATCGTGAACGTTGCGATCCGATTGGCCCAGCACATGGACAGCAACGACCTCTCCGACATGTTCAAGGACTTCGCTCAGTCTAATGTAAGTAGAGTCAAGTTCAGGCATCTTCATAATTTTTTTAACCAGGGTGCTACAAGTGATCTTATCATCTCATTCTGTATGTTAAAAATCAAAAGCAAAGTGTGGTCAGTTGACAGAGATCATGTGGTTGTAAGCTTATTGATTTAGGGAGAAGTTAACACATCAAAAACGTTGGGCATACATTTTTAGAATATATTTTTCCTTCATGAATAGACAAAAGCTTGAGTCCATAACAGCTCAAGTTTTGGGACGTCATATCAGGCACATGGCATCTGCAGTAGAAATGTGGACTAATATCAACCTTTTACATTGACTGCATGTTGCATTGGCCAACTGTTTTTGAGTGCTCTACTCTAACTTGCAGACCCATGACAAACTGTGTCTGCTTATTATAAGTTCTTGTAAAGCGAACACATTTTTATTGTTGTTGTTGTTGTTGACAGCGCTCGGTGCTGTTTGACCGTGGGATCCGCCGGGTGACCTTCGTCGTCCTTCAGGAGCGAGACTTCCCCAAGTTCTTCACCTTCCGAGCACGAGACTTGGTGAGGCGTCTCAAAGTTGTTACTGAATATCCTCAGTTAACCACTGTATGACAACTGTAAAAGCAATTTGATTTCATTGATTTATTCTATTCACAAAGACCATTAAAAGCACTTGAAGAAGTGCTCATCAACAAAATTACGTAGAAAGTGAACTGATTTTCACACAGGAAACATACACATTTATTTAAAACAAAATGACTGTTGAAAAGCAAACTGACTAAGCATCATTACATTACGTATGTGTCTAAAGCCCAAGACCAGCTGAAATAGCACCTAGTGGTTGGCATCTCTCCTTGGTGCTGAACTGAGAATCACTAACTACAACATATTTTTTTTCTTACTTCATAGTAAAGACATTAGGTAGTAGTCCCTTAAAAAAACATGAACAAGGTGATTTCCAAGTGGTTATTAAAGACATACAACAGTTGATGTAAAGATTATTGATTAATTGATTGATTGGTCCATAAGGGTTAGACATCCAGGTAATAAAATACATAATTCAAAAGTTACTGACTTGGTTCTAAGCTTTTTTGACTTCAATATGTTTTGTAGACTGTCATATGTTTCAAATTATAAGCATTAGCTGCCTTTCTTCAACGATTGGTCTATTAATTGATTGATTGGTTGACTGATTGATTGATTGATTGGTCCCCAGTTTGAGGAGGACCGCATCTATCGGCACCTGGAGCCGGCCCTCGCCTTCCAGCTGGAGCTCAACCGCATGAGGACCTTTGACCTCACGGCACTACGAACCTCCAACCGCAAGATGCACCTGTACCTGGGGGCAGCCAAGGTCAGCATGGGGGAGGGGGGCAGAATGAGGGAGGGGTCTGTCAAGGTCACAATGAGGGAGGGGTCTGTCAAGGTCAGAATGGGGGAGGGGGCAGCAAAGGTCAGAATGGGGGAGGGGGCAGCTTAGGGCTGTTTAGGGGAGGGGGTTGTGGGAGATAAGATTTCCATCAAAGATAGTCAATCCTTAATTTTCTTTAACTTGATGTTATCAAACTTTCTCCAAAACTAATTTAAAGTTGAAAAATAATTTTTGACACACAAAAAGTCTCCTCAGTCTGTTAAATTCCTGGAAAGTAAATACTTTGTATACAATTGCATTTTGCCTGTAGCAGATAATGTTGACACTCCCTCTGTTGTGAGTTGACTGAATCAGATATAAGATTCACAGTCCAAAAGCCAGGTGCTGCATGTTGACTGTTGAATGTTTGTTGTTGTTCACCATGGTGATTGTTGTGTCCTGCTGTGAAGGTCGCTGAAGGTCAGGCTGTGACAGATTTCCGCTTCTTCATCCGAGCCATCATCCGCCACTCCGACCTCGTCACTAAGGTCAGTTCTCTCAGGTTACCTGCCAAGGTCAAATCAGACCTCAAATCCAATGATGTTCTTCATGGCATCTTTGGCAGGGTTTAAGTTTAATTCATTTGCTTATTTCTGGAAGGAACTACCCATATGTATTTCAGAGTGGCTTTTTTTTTCAGAAATATTTCTTTGTGTAGATTGTTTTGAGAAGATAGCATCATATTTCCACAGGGAGCATCGTATGAGTACCTACAGATCGAAGGGGATCGGCAGTTTGTTTGTGTTGATGGGATGTTGTTTGCTTTTACAGGAATCATTAAACAAGAACTTACAAAACGAATGGATCAGTTGTTTCTTTGCTTGTTTATTTATATGTTTGTTTTGATGGAATATTGTTGATGTTGTTTCAGGAAGCCTCCTACGAGTACCTACAGAACGAAGGAGAGAGGCTACTACTGGAGGCCATGGATGAACTAGAGGTGGCTTTCCAGCAGCACGTGGTACGGTTGTCTCTTCCTTTGTTTGTTAGTATTAGTAAGACACGTGGTACGTTTGTTTCTTGCCTGCTTCATTAGCAGTAAACTTTAACAATAGTAGCAGCACAAATGCATCAGAACAGTACAGAACAGTATTGAAGAGCAGAAAACAATAGAATGATGCAGAATTTATACGTTAAGATTAGTAAAAAGAAGAGGCACTGAACAATACTATTGTAGGACTACAAAATGAGAGAACAGAACAGTATAAAACAGCAGAGAATGGTACAGGACCTTACAGAATAGAAAATTCCAGCTTATAAGCATGGGAAAACTTGTTATTATCTAGTCGTGTTATTCTGGCTTGGAAGAGAATGTTGACAGTTTCTCCCTTCTGTTCTGCAGGACAAGAGGACTGACTGTAACCACATCTTCCTCAACTTTGTACCCACTGTCATCATGGACCCAACAAAGGTGAGATAGCACATACAGGTGTTGTTGT
Organism: Branchiostoma floridae x Branchiostoma belcheri; assembly: GCA_019207045.1. Lineage (NCBI taxonomy): Eukaryota > Metazoa > Chordata > Leptocardii > Amphioxiformes > Branchiostomatidae > Branchiostoma > Branchiostoma floridae x Branchiostoma belcheri. Next base: position 617,885 of record CM033039.1, read on the forward strand.
TGTTGGCATCCGTCTGCCTCGGAAGACAATGGTAGGCAGACAGGGTGGGTTAGGTAACCAATCTGCCTGGCCTGCACTTGGGTTTTTTTTACGGCGGGGTGTGCACTTCCTTCTCCACCCTCTCGTCAACTGGCGCACTAAGTCCTACAGGGGCAACTGTGTGCAACGTGTAAGACGGCCCCGGCAGATGCAGGTTTGTTGTTTGGAGTTTCCGTCTCCTAGGAGGACTTCCGACTAAGGATGCAAGGGGTTCCTCCTACCCCTGACATACAGGTGTATTGAGATACCAGGCCTCGAAATACTTTTTTTAGCCAGGTTGCGCAGGCGGCAACCTGAGTCAAAAACCAACTTGCGCCATCAGCATGTCAGGTTGCGCCACTTCTAAGTTGTTACTTTCTCCAAATTAGCAACTTATCATTATCTGTAAAAACAGTTTATTTCAGTTGAAGAAATATGGCACACAAAAAAAGACTTTTCTCGATAAACAACATCCATTTAACGATCTTTTGAAAATAAAGACTGCAACCAAAACAATATCTCAAAGAACCGTGAAAAAATTGCAACCTCCGTTGAACAGTGCCGACCGTGCGCCCCTCCCCAGTATAGTCATCGTCACACTAGCTGTTTTTCCCGCATTCCATAGACAGTATTGTCCCAAACAATCAAAAACAAAAACCTTCAAAATAAGCCTATACATGTACTTATCGGCAAGGACGTTAGGCAGTCGATGAGTTTTCGTATTTACATTGTCAAAGTTTCATGCCTTGCAGCGTGATTTTTCCCGTGAACACAGCGTTGGGTCATCAGATATTCCACCAATAGCAGCGCCCAGGCGCGCTACGTCACGCCGAAATGGCCAATGGGGTATGACTCTCGCGATTCACGAGATGTGAGTTAGTGCCAGATTTTGCGCGAGACTTGAAGGTAGATTTAAAATGGCGGCTCTATAGCGGCCAAAATCCGCAAATTTTGAACTTTGAGCGAAGTTTCCGGCGGAAAATTAGGGCTTACCAAAGGCGTTTATCCCCAAAAAAGGTGTACATTTTCTGATATCTTTTTAGTAAAGGGCCTGTAACTTAAGGATCGTTTTGTTTACCCAAAAATCAAGTTGCGCCGTGTGCAACCTGACTTTCTGAACAACTTGCGCACAGAGAAAACTACTTGCGCGGAGGGGGTGGGCAAGTGGTTAATTCGAGCCCTGGATACGTACAAACATCACTCTTACCGGGCAGTTGCTGCTCATCTTTTCATGTATTATGGCTTGAGAGTAAAGGACATAAGCTCCCAAGTATAGCCAAAGGTTTACATGTAAGTGTTTTCAATAGCAAGATTATCTGTATGACAAGATGATGAAGGGCCATTTTGTGTACCCAAACCTTGTAATTTAGTACACCAAAAAGTAGTTACTCAAGGAACTGGATATGGTTTTGGAAACGGTCAGACGTTTTGGATAGAATCCACTATCCTTTGTCAGTGACACTGTGTCTATCCTGTGTCACTGACAAAGGATAGTGGATTCTATCCAAAATGTCTGACCATTTCCAAAACCATATCCAGTTGCTTGAGTAAGTACTTTTTGGTGTATCTTATTGCCTGGATGTCTAACCTACATCGAGGTATCTTGTAATTTAGTCATTTGGCTGTTATGTTGTGAAAAGAAAGCATTTATTCCTTCTTTTACGTATAAAAATAAGTGTAATGCTAACACTACATGTAGCTACAGTTGTTGTTATGATTTGCCTGTGCATCTTCAGATCGAGGAGAATGTGCGTTCCATGGTGATGCGTTACGGACACCGTCTGTGGAAGGTTCGGGTGACGCAGGCCGAGATCAAGATCAACATCCGGCTGAACCACACCAGCAACCCGGTCCCCATCCGGCTGTTCCTCAACAACGAGTCCGGGTACTACCTGGATATCAGTCTGTACAAGGAGGTGGTCAACCCCAGGACTGGACAGGTTAGTAAACAAATAAACAAACAAACAAACAAATAAACATCCGGCTCAACCACACCAGCAACCCGGTCCCCATCCGGCTGTTCCTCAACAACGAGTCCGGGTACTACCTGGATATCAGTCTGTACAAGGAGGTGGTCAACCCCAGGACTGGGCAGGTTAGTAAACAAACAAACAAACAAATAAACAAACATCCGACTGAACTACAACAGTAGCCCGGTCCCCATCCGGCTCTTCCTCAACAATGAGTCTGGTTATTACCTGGATATCAGTCTGTACAAGGAGGTGGTCAACCCCAGGACTGGGCAGGTTAGTAAACAAACAAACAAACAACCCCAGGACTGGGCAGGTTAGTAAACAAACAAACAAACAACCCCAGGACTGGCCAGGTTAGTAAACAAACAAACAACCCCAGGACTGGCCAGGTTAGTAAACAAACAAACAAACAAACAAACAAACATCCGGCTGAACCACAACAATAACCCGGTCCCCATCCGGCTGTTCCTCAACAATGAGTCTGGTTATTACCTGGATATCAGTCTGTACAAGGAGGTGGTCAACCCCAGGACTGGCCAGGTCAGTAAACAAACAAACAAACAAACAAACAACCCCAGGATTGGGCAGGTTAGTAAACAAACAAACAAACATAAACAACGAGTCTGGGTACTACCTGGATATCAGTCTGTATAAGGAGGTCGTCAACCCCAGGACTGGACAGGTTAGTAAACAAACAAACAAATAAACAAACATCCGGCTGAACTACAACAATAGCCTGGTTCCCATCCGGCTCTTCCTCAACATCGAGTCTGGGTACTACCTGGATATCAGTCTGTATAAGGAGGTGGTCAACCCCAGGACTGGCCAGGTCAGTAAACAAACAAACAAACAAACAAACAAACAACCCCAGGATTGGGCAGGTTAGTAAACAAACAAACAAACATAAACAATGAGTCTGGGTACTACCTGGATATCAGTCTGTACAAGGAGGTCGTCAACCCCAGGACTGGACAGGTTAGTAAACAAACAAACAAACAACCCCAGGACTGGCCAGGTTAGTAAACAAACAAACAAACAACCCCAGGACTGGCCAGGTTAGTAAACAAACAAACAAACAACCCCAGGACTGGCCAGGTTAGTAAACAAACAAACAAACAAACATAAACAACGAGTCTGGGTACTACCTGGATATCAGTCAGTTTAAAATGTAATGGTTGAATTATTTCATAGTTTTAAGAACTGCTTGGTTAAGTTTTTTGTTATCTTTTTAAGCTGTATAGGAATCCTGCCTGGCATGTTTGTATATTACTTGACACTTTGAAAGTTAACCATGTTTTTTAACCTATCTAAAGATCATAATCCAAGGTATACCCCAAAATGGAACGTTACTTAACACCCCCTACCCTTCTGGTAGAAACCTGATACTGTGAGGGTTACCACCTTGTATATTCCTGTGCCCGTAACAGATCATGTTCCAAGGCTACGGAGGGAAGCGCGGCCCCCTGAACGGAATGTTACTGAACACCCCCTACATGACCAAGGACCATCTGCAGGCCAAGAGGTTCCAGGCTCAGTCCCTGGGCACCACCTACATCTATGACTTCCCTGAGATGTTCAGACAGGTGAGGACTGTGTGTTACCCTGTTTAGACAGGTGTGTGTGTCACTGTGTGTGTGTTTGTGTGTTAGCGTGTGTCCTTCGGCACTACAAATCTACAAATTTCCTAAGATGCTTTGACAGGGTTGTATATTATGTACCTGCATGTGTCTGTAAGTGTGTGTGTGGTGCCAGTCTATGTCAGTCCCTGGGAACCATATACTCTGTATGACTTTGCCAAGATGTTCAGAGAGGTCAGGTCAGGTGTGTGTGTGTGTGTGTGTATGTGTGTGTGTGTGTGTGAATCTGTGTCAGTGTGTATCAATGTATGTAAGTCACTGGGAATCAACTATATCTGTAACTTTCCAAAGAAGTGCTGGCAGCTCAGAACAACCAACCAATCAGCACTAAGGACAGGGCAAAGGTTGTTGGTCAGTTGGAAAACAATTGAAAAATCAGCACCAAGGACAGGAACAACTTTGTTGTTAAAACTAACCAACCAAAGCCAAATTCTAACCCTCACAAAGCTCAGCCATACAGTAGACACATACTGGGACACTTTTCTATTGTGATACCCATGTATGGCTGAAGGACACACATGTGAAACCCAATGGAAAACATATTAATCTTGTATCAAAGTAATGGTTGCTGTAAACAGAGACTCTGAGTGCTTTATAAAATGTTTATGTTTACTTCTTTCCGTATCCTCCAGGCCCTGCTGAAGCTGTGGAGGCAGTATGTGAGTCGTAGGGAGGGGGTCCAGGCACCAGCTGATAATGAACTGGTGAGTTCAAGTTAGTCAATCAGTAAATAATCTATCAAGATAACAAACATGTTGGCTACTCGGGAGAGAGTTTAGTCTCCTGAAGGCCATTATCTACTGGGGATTTTCACAGGAGTGCAATCACATGCAGCTTGTCAGAGGCAAGATTATAACTGTAGCTTTCCTTTGAATTGTCAGTTGGCAGATGACCAGAATCAGCTTCAGTACGATCAAGAACAAAAATCATGCTTACCTTTCGTTTGATATTGCAAAGATAAGGAGATAGTGTTTTTAGCTCCGATAAGACATTCCATAGAGTACTTTAGATTGCTTTCTATGCATGACAGGCTTCCGTATGTCCTGGAGTAGTCAGGCTGTGTTTCACTGATCAGTCCATGATTTCACCTCCACAGCTGACCTGCACGGAGCTGGTTCTGGACAGCCAGTCGCAGCTGGTGGAGATGAACCGGCAGCAGGGGGAGAACGACATCGGCATGGTCGCCTGGAAGATGTTCCTCCGTACGCCGGAGTACCCCGAGGGTCGCGAGGTCATCGTCATCGGCAACGACATCACGCACCTGATCGGCTCGTTTGGAACACAGGAGGACGAGCTTTTCAAGGTCAGTGTTACAGAAAATTGATAGGAAATGTAACGCTTCTAGTACCCTTCGAGCAATCCTTTGTAAAACCCTAGAGAGCCTCAGACTAATTAAATGCAGTTGTTAACCTATAGAGAGCCTCATGTTTTGTAAACCCTTGATGAGCCCATATTGTATGTCTCAGTGTTGTTGTAATCCCTTTGAGAGCCACAGATTGATCATGTGTTCCTAGAAACCCCAAAGAGCCTCCGGACTTCCCCGCTCTCGGACCATGCCCAAACCTAGCATTACAGCCAAGTATTGTCGTAAACCCCTATAGATCCTCAGATTTACCACGTTATTATAAACCCTTAGAGAGCCTCTGAGCTGTCGCGCTCCCTGGGCGTGCCCAGACTGTACATCTCAGCGAACAGCGGGGCGCGGATCGGGATGGCCGAGGAGATCAAACACCTCTTCAAGATCCGCTGGGAGGATCCTAGTGATCCAGACAAGGTGGGTGGGGTTAGGACCTGTTATGAGATGGTTGAAACTGTTGACCTCTGAAAAATTCTGATAATTTTGTTTCCTACACTCTCAATAACTTTGTCGCTGTTCTACAACTCTCATCAAATAGAAGATGGCAAGAGTAGATACATCTTGTCTACTTGGAAAAGCTTGTTGTTACAGGTGTAAAGCTCCTTTGTAATGACTGATGTCTTTTATTTATTTTTTTCATGTCTTTTATTTGCCTTCCATGCAGGGCTTCAGATATCTGTACCTTACACCTGCAGACTACAAGAAGGTGAGGTTTCCTTCTGTAGAGTCTAAAAAAAATACAAGAAATGTACACTAAGTCTATCATAATAATAATATTGTAGAAAATTTAAATGAAGTTGTTTGACCTTCCTTAACTATTTTGTACACGATATTTTAATTAGTTTGATTGACAATTAATGAAATTTCTGAGTGCAACTTTGTAAAGCAGACTTTCTGTAATAATGTGACATCCGATTATCATCTCGGGCATGCATCACTGGAAAGGATTTCAAGTCTTTGTCAAAAAAGTGAATGTTCAAAGACTGCATGCATGAGACACTTGAAGACTTCTTCTATGTCTTGAAGATCTCCTGTTCCTCCTCAGGTGAGCGGGCTGAATTCGGTCCATGCGGAACATGTAGAGGAGGATGGGGAGTCTCGCTACAAGATCACAGCTGTCATCGGTGAGTACAGCATCATCAACATTATTGGTTACTCCTGACCAACACATGAGATCCAGTCTTCTCTGTAAATGTATCATATTTGTCAGGCACTTAGACTACATGTATCATAATGCTCAAAGTATTTGTCAGGCACTCAGACAGGTTTGCATTTTTTTGTACAAGAAGCTAAGGATCAAACTTTAGGTTACAGGCTGATGGTCATCATCATCAATTCCGATTCATCATCATTATCGATTACTACAACAGTTCAGACATCCAGAATCTTCTTCTTCTGTTACAAACACCTCACATTGCCCATTTGTTCACCCCATTAAACCTCCTGTGTTTTCCACCCCCTGCAGGTAAAGACGATGGACTCGGAGTGGAGAACCTGCGCGGGTCAGGCATGATCGCCGGGGAAACCTCGCTAGCATACCAAGATGTCGTCACCATCAGCCTGGTATGGCTTCTTGCTTTATTCCAAAGAGTGAATTTTTAGGTTTCTATCTGTATGTCTGTCTGTGTGTTTGCACAGCACAGCAATGCACATTTCTTTGTGCTACAAATTTACTCTTTGAAACTAGATGGGTTGTAAAGCAGTCTGTCAGATTGCCTTCTTGGGGATGACACATGCCCTTGTAGTATATTTCATACTCAGACTTTGTATGATTGACAGATGGCATGTTTGATTGACAGATGTCATGTTGATACATATAAATGTTTGATTGACAGGTGTCATGCAGGGCTATCGGCATTGGTTCCTACCTTGTGCGTCTGGGCCAGCGAGTGGTGCAGGTGGAGAACTCTCACATCATCCTCACGGGAGCTCAGGCTCTCAACAAGGTGCTGGGGCGGGATGTGTACACCTCCAACAACCAGCTGGGGGGCATCCAGATCATGTACAACAATGGTGAGCAGGGGGGTGCTGCAGGGGGGTGCTACAGGGGGGGGGGTGCTGCAGGGGGGTGCTACAGGGGGGTGCAGACACTGAACAAGGTGCTGGGGAGGGACGTGTACACCTCCAACAACCAGCTGGGAGGCATCCAGATCATGTACAACAACGGTGAGCAGGGGGGGTCCTGCAGGGGGGTGATACAGGGGGGTGCTGCAGGGGGGGGTGATACAGGGGGGTGCAGGCACTGAACAAGGTGTTAGGAAGGGACGTGTACACCTCCAACAACCAGCTGGGGGGCATCCAGATCATGTACAACAACGGTGAGCAGGGGGGTGCTACAGGGGGGGGGGTGCAGGGGGGGTGCTGCAGGGGGTGCAGGCTCTCAACAAGGTGCTGGGGAGGGACGTGTACACCTCCAACAACCAGCTGGGGGGCATCCAGATCATGTACAACAACGGTGAGCAGGGGGGTGCTGCAGGGGGGGTGCAACAGGGGGGTGCTGCAGGGGGGTGCAGGCTCTCAACAAGGTGTTAGGGAGAGATGTGTACACCTCCAACAACCAGCTGGGGGGCATCCAGATCATGTACAACAATGGTGAGCGGGGGGGGGGTGCTACAGGGGGGGACTGCAGGGGGTGTACCGCAGGGGGTACAGGCACTGAACAAGGTGCTGGGGAGGGATGTGTACACCTCCAACAACCAGCTGGGGTGCATCCAGATCATGTACAACAATGGTGAGCAAGGGGGTGATGCAGGGGGCGTACTACAGGGGGGTGCTGCAGGGGGGGTGCATAATCCTCACCGGAGCACAGGCACTGAACAAGGTGCTGGGGAGAGATGTGTACACCTCCAACAACCAGCTGGGAGGCATCCAGATCATGTACAACAATGGTGAGCAAGGGGGTGATGCAGGGGGCGTACTACAGGGGGGTGCTGCAGGGGGGGTGCATAATCCTCACCGGAGCACAGGCACTGAACAAGGTGCTGGGGAGAGATGTGTACACCTCCAACAACCAGCTGGGGGGCATCCAGATCATGTACAACAACGGTGAGCAGGGGGGGTGCAAGGGGGGTGCTGCAGGGGGGGGGGGGGTGCTGCAGGGGTGCACAGGCACTGAACAAGGTGCTGGGGCGGGACGTGTACACCTCCAACAACCAGCTGGGGGGGATCCAGATCATGTACAACAATGGTGAGCAGGGGGGTGCAGCAGGGGGGTGCTGCAGGGGGATGTTCAGCATACTAAGTGTGGGCACTGAAGAGGGATGTTTACACTGCCAAGTGCCAACATTCAAATACCAATCGAATGGGCATCCAGGGGTGTGTTGGTGCCATCTGGGCATTTGAAAGAGAAGTTATCATTATTTGTTTGTTTTGGATATCTTACCCTGACGGCTGTATGTTTGTTGCCCCTCAGGAGTGAGCCATGCTGTGTGTGAGGATGACTATGGGGGAGTCCTGCTCATGCTGAAGTGGCTCTCCTACGTACCTGTGGTGAGTTGCTTAGACTCTGTACAATCACATCTTCTAAAACACCTACATCACTGTACAAAATCAGGGCTACAAACCCCAAGCTTAGTCTCTACTTGGCTTGATGATAAATGATGTTTAATTGCGAGAGGGTGCACTGTGTGACTGTGATTACAAATCTGGTCGCACAGTCACAGGGTATTATAGTCCCATGTGCGACCATTTCAGTTACAGTTATGAGTCCTGAATACATATTGTACAACATTCTATAATTTCTAATGATTGCTGAATCAGTTGGCTGTGAGCATTGCAATTTTCATCGTGCAGCTTTTACAGCCTGAACACTTTGATGTGACTAATATCACTTACAATGTACTACTCCATGTGCCTCCCCCAGCACCGAGGCGCCCCCCTCCCCACCATCACCCCAGTAGATCCAGTGGAACGGGAGATCGCATTCACCCCAACCAAGGCCCCCTACGACCCACGCTGGATGCTGGCCGGCAGGAAAGACCCAGGTAAGTTTGATATATCACTTCAACCAAGACCCCCTACGACCCACGCTAGATGCTGGCCGGCAGGAAAGACCCAGGTAAGTCTGATATCACCCCAACCAAGGCCCCCAACGACACACGCTAGATGCTGGCTGGCAGGAAAGACCCAGGTGAGTCACAAATTATTCCAATGAAGGCTTTCTACAACCCATGCTGGTTAATAGTAGGCAGGTGACACCCAGGTAAGTTTGATATCACCCCATCCAAGGCTCCTTATGTCCCTCACTGGATGCTGTTATAGACTATAATTTTGGGGGGTTTTGTCAAGTTTGAGACAGTGTTGAATGGATTTTCAACATTTACTGCTTTGACATATTGTTTAGCAAAGGATGTCAAATCTCAGGAATAATTCCTTTTCTTAAAACAATCTTGACAATGTTATTTATTTCTCATGTTTGCCCCCAGAAAACCGGAGTGTGTGGGTGAGCGGGTTCTTCGACCGTGACTCTTTCTTAGAGATCCTGCACCAGTGGGCCAAGACTGTGGTCACAGGAAGGGCAAGGTGTGGTCAATCTGTTTTCTCTTCTTCAAATCTTTATTCTGTGTTCAGTTTGTACATTAATTTCAGGTTTATTTCTGTCAGATTCTGCAGTACCTTGTCTGTAATCTTTTCACACTACCTCAACATAGATGGTTTACCTAGGTAGGATCCAGGTTTATTTACTGTGTTATGATGATGATTGTTATTTTAGGCAGGGCAAGGTGAGGCCAGCTTTAGCGTTTTCAGGTTGCACATCTAGGGTTTAGTTCTCTCTGATTCTGCACATCCCAAAATCTCTCAACAGAGGTGGTTACTTTGCACAGGAAGAAGTAATTTTGAATCAAATTATGTGGGGATACTACTGTGTACCTCTAAACATGATATTGTCCACGAACAGATCGTAGAGTGTCATTGAACTAATTGTTTGGTTTTCAGTGCTGTGTCTGCATGTGTTGCCATGTTTATTTGATTGTTGTTCTTTAGACTGGGCAGCATCCCTGTGGTCTTGTGTCTGTACGCTTGGGGAATGTGTTGCTATGGTTACTGTTTGTAAATTTGTTTGTTATCTCTTAGGCTGGGCGGTATCCCTGTGGGCGTGATCGCCGTGGAAACCAGGCAGGTGGAGCTGTCTATCCCAGCAGACCCTGCAAACCTGGACTCTGAGGCAAAGGTGGGTGTGTAAAGGTCATCTGGGGTCAGGAGTGCGTGTACATGTATATGTTAAACTTTGTGCGTGCATATTGTTTGTATAATAGATTAGGCATGTTAAGGCAACTTAAGTGTATAACTCATGATCAAAGAACTTAAAAGCACTTTCTCAACTCTGCAAAACTTGATACAATATGTTTATTAAGGTTAGACATCCAGGTAAACAATGTTCAAATACAATTCAATCTCTACAACTCAAGAATTAGAAAACTGGCAGAAACATTACAATGAACTGGCAGAAACAATTCAAGTACATCTAACTAGAAGAAAAAGAACTTGAACTTGTATAAGGATTAATATTGTATGTAAATGTTCATACAATCACTCACTCACTCACTATCCATGGTTAGATTATACTGCTGCTGGGTTCCCTGACGCAGGGGTAGGCAGCAGTAACTCATAGAACAATCACAAAATGGTTATAGTTAACACAAAGAAAAGTGTATATGTGACATTTTATTTTCTGCCCCCCAGGTGGTAGCCCAGGCCGGGCAGGTGTGGTTCCCCGACTCTGCCTTCAAGACGGCTCAGGCCATCAGGGACTTCAACAGGGAGGAGCTGCCGCTGATGATCTTCGCTAACTGGAGGGGCTTCTCAGGGGGCATGAAAGGTGAGGAAAAGTCAAACTTGTTCTTTTGTGTTGAATGAGAGTTAAAAACTTTAGTATAAAAAAACTTGTTCCCCTTTGTTACAAACAGACAAAGATGAATAAGACGCTGATTACAATGAAAGATAATTAAAACACTGGGATACACATTGCTGAGGTAAATGGCATAGGACACTTACATGTAACATCATTAACAAAGTTAAATTGTACAGCTAAAAACTTGGTGTCCATACATTTTTGTACACACAAAGTTAAAACAAAGGACTCTCCAAAACTAAAGCATCTAGTACTCAGAATTTGTTAGAGTTGTTAGAGTTGATGCAACAAAAACAGAACTGTTCAACTTTAAGTCTTCTAATTTTTACATAAATGACCCAAAGTTGCATGCTCCTGTTCCAGACATGTACGACCAGGTTCTGAAGTTCGGTGCGAGCATCGTGGACGGTCTGCGTGAGTACCGGCAGCCGGTGCTGGTGTACATCCCGCCGTACGGGGAGCTGAGGGGAGGAGCCTGGGCTGTGGTCGACCCAACCATCAACCCGGAACACATCGAGATGTACGCTGACAAGGACAGCAGGTACGTGGGTTTTACGTGGGTTTTACATGGGTTATTCCCGCCCCACGGGGAGCTGAGAGGTGGGGCCTGGGCCGTCGTCGACCCAACCATCAACCCAGAACACATCGAGATGTACGCTGACAAGGACAGCAGGTAGGCTGGGTTTTACGTGGGTTATTCCTGCCTCATGGGGATCATCTTCTTGAGCAATTGCCATGCTACCCAACCCACCCAGCTATAGTGGAGACATGCTAAAGCCTGATTTGACCTCTTATAAGCACTGGCCCAAGCTTAAGCTCTTTTGCAGTGTTCCTTCTGGTTTGCTGAATGATGACTAAGCCTGACCTCTTACACTTACAGAGGCGGCGTCCTAGAGCCTGAAGGGATGGTGGAGATCATGTTAGACATATAAAGCACTGGCCCAGGCTAGCTGTGTCCCACTGTGCTTGTTCTGGTTTATGTTTAGTGAATGATGACTAAGCTATGACCTTTCACCCTTACAGAGGAGGAGTCCTGGAGCCCGAGGGAACCGTGGAGATCAAGTTCCGTAGGAAGGACCTGGTGAAGACCATGAGGAGGATCGACTCCAAGTACCAACACCTCATCAACAAGCTATGTGAGTAAATACATAACCTTGCACCTTGTCAGTAGCAATTCATCAACAAGCTCTGTGAGTAACATTGAGTGTTTGGTACACCAACTAAAGAGGTCATTACTGTGCTTACCACAATGTTTGTTTGGTATGTACCAGTACTGTATCAGCTACAACTTAGTACAAGCCATTGGAGTAACATCTTCTTCTATATGGTAGTAAACTAAAACTTAGTGATTGCTTTGATGTTGCTTTGATGCATAGAACTGTGAGAGTAGACATTGCCAATTGTATTTCTGCTATGTTGACTTTTCAATAAAGAAAGAAAGAAAGACATACTAATAGTATCCATTATACCTCAACAGCTTATCGGCTGATTTGAGATTCCCAGGAGTAAACAAACTAAGGTTATACAAAACAGACAAACAGTTGAGAGCTTCTCCTTGCTCCTTTCTCAGCGGACCCGAGCATCTCGTCTGCGGACCGTAAGAGCCTCGAGCTGCGACTGAAGGAGCGCGAGGACCAGCTGACCCCCATGTACCACCAGGTCGCCGTGCTGTTCGCCGACCTTCACGACCGTGCCGGCAGGATGCAGGAGAAGGGCGTCATACTGGTACGGTCATGTTGTCAGTATTGCTAGGGGCATCCACTCCTGGGGAGTTGCCAAAAACTGTTAGGCAGGATGTAGGAGAAGGGTGTCATACTGGTACGGTCATGTTTAGCATCCACTTCTGAGCAGTTGCCCAGGACTGTTAGGTACATGTACATGTAGGCAGCGTGCAGGAGAAAATAGTCGTACTGGTACGGTCATGTTGTTAGCATCCACTCTTGAGGAGTTACCAAAAGCTGTTGGTCAGGATGCAGGGATAAGGGAGTCATACTGGTACTGTTGTGATGTTAATGTTAACCTTCCCTGTATCTAGCCCAGAGGTTTTGCCAAAAACGGTTAGGGTGTTGTCCTGGTGCAGTCTTGTTGTTATAGTGTAAGGGTTTCACTAATGGATCCACTCCTGTTTTGTTGCCAAAAATTATAGGTTCTAATATTGATAAAATTTGATACATTAATCTTAAACTACATGAATGCATGGGAGTTAATTGCAAGCAAAGCAGGCTATTTTTAAATTAGAAAAGGGAGGTATAGATAGAATGTTTGAATGAATATTATCATATAGCCAGGCGCCGCGGACCAATCAGAAGGCCCCGTTCCACGTTGGTTATGACGCCGTAACACGTAGATTCAGGCCAGGCAGGTGGGTATCGCTCCCCTGATTGGTCAGAATGAATCGACACCGGCACCGGTGTCGATTTGCATCGACACCGGCACCAGTGTCGATGCAAATCGACACCGGTGCCGGTGTCGATTCATTCTGACCAATCAGGGGAGCTATACCCACCTGCCTGGCCTGAATCTACGTGTTACGGCGTCATGCGTCAGCAGAAAGGAATGCTTTGTACAGTGTGCAGTCCATGTAAGAGTTAATCCAAACATTATTACTGTTCACATTCTTTCAAATTTATTGAATATGTACAACTATAACTTAGGATTAAATAGCAACACACTTGTCCCAGCAGAAAGGAATGCTTTGTACAGTGTGCAGTCCATGTTAGATTTACATGGGGACCAAGTCTATTGTGATGGTCCAGTTCCATTTAACAAGTAACATAATGAATCGACATCTTTGTTAGTATTTAAAGCCTTGAAACCGACCTTGATCCAAACATTATTACTGTTCACATACCTTCAAATTTATTGAATATGTACAACTATAACTTAGGATTGAATAGCAACACACTTGTCCCAGCAGAAGGGAATTTGTCATTATGTCAAGCCTTGGAAGTCTTGAATAAGGGATGTATGTATTATAAAGGAATCTGTTGCTTAAATGGGTCAGTTTGTGTAGGCTATATGATAATAACGTTAATGCCCCGCCTTATCCTCGGTGTATATGGTGAGATAATCCCTGGTCAGGTGCGATAACCACCTCATAAACCACCTCGTTCGCTACGCTCACTCGGTGGTTTATTCGGTGGTTATCGCACCTGACCAGGGATTATCTCACCATATACACCTCGGGCCGGGGCATTAACCCTTTATTAAAGCTCTGTATTATGCACACTTCAAATGGACCAGTGAGGGTATCATGTTGCTTCTCGTAATCTTCTGTCTGCTCCTCAGGAAACCCTGGAGTGGCGGTCGTCTCGGAAGTTCTTCTACTGGCGTCTGAGACGTCTTCTCCTGGAAGGCAGAATACACAAACAGATCAGCCAAGCAAACAAGTAAGAACTCAAGTTTTGTTTCTAGCTTACTTGAATGTATTAGTAACTTTCTCTTTTATTTGGCATTTTTAAACACATGACATCACTTCAAACAAAAGTATTGGAAGGATATTTTAGGATGACTGTACAGCTTATGATTATTAGTTAACAGTTTGTTTGTTTTTCAAGATCTAGACCTTCAGTTTTTAAAGGCCACAAAGACTGGATTTTCCCTTTGAACTAAAAGTTGATAACACAAATTTCTTAAACATTAACACTTTATTTTTCTCTACAGAGACCTGAGTGTAGCCCAGATGCAGGCCATGCTGAGAAGGTGGTTTATCGAGGCAGAGGGAACAGTTAAGGTAGGGGAGCTTCTCTGTCAGTGAAAAAGCTGGATTTGTGTGTGTTTCTTTACTATCTGCCTCGGGTCTTATGGACCTGTTTGATTTTTTAGTGATTCAAAGTTAAAATCAATGACGTTGTTGTTAAAAAACTGACCATGATTTTAAAAAGACTAGATGCAACATTAAAAGGATCAACCAAGCAACCAGCCAGCAGAAAATTCACTGTCCCACAGGCATCTATAGCTAGCTAATAAATTAATATCAACTACTTCCTACAGGCATACGAGTGGGACAATAACCAGTCTGTGGTACAGTGGTTGGAGGCCCAGCTGAGCGAAGAGGAGCCCCATTCTGTCATCAAGGACAACATCAACTGTCTGAAGAGGGACCACGTGCTGCAGCAGATCAGGAGGTGGGTTAGGGTTTGGTGGGTATGTACACATAACTTAAGAAGGACCATGTGCTACAGCAGATCAGCAGGTGGGTCATGGGGTGGGTGGGTTGCAGTATAGGTGGGTGGATTGGTGGGTGTGTATTTATGGGTTGGTATGGTCGCAGTGCGGATAGGTCACAGTGTGGGTGGGTAGCTGAAGAGGCTGCAGCAGATCAGGAGGTGGGTCATGGGGTGGGTGTGTTAGCGTGGGTGGGTCACAGTGTGGGTGGGTAACTCTGGGTGGGTAACAGTGCGGGTAGGTAGTTGGAGAGGGACCATAGATCAGGAGGTGGGTCGCAGAGTAGGTGGGTAGTTGTAGAGGGACTATGTGCTGCAGGAGGCGGGACAGGGTGGATGGGTCGCAGTGTAGGAGGGGTTTGGTGGGTGTGTATGCAGGATAGGTCAACTTTAAGTGCCACTGGGTACAATGTTGGGTGTATGTTGGTAGATGAATGGATGGGTGCATGTAGGTAATAGGCCGGCATGGGTGGTTGGGTACATGGATGTACTTGTACAATATGGGTTGAATGAGTGTTGAATATGAGGATCCCCAGTAATATGTCAACTGTTTTCCCCCAGCCTGGTGCAAGACAACCCAGAGGTTGCCATGGACTCCATCGTCCACATGACCCAGCACATGAGCCCCTCCCAGCGCAATGAGGTCGCTCGAATCCTCGCAACCATGGACACATCGTCTTAGCAACAAGAAAATCACTGTTCTATGTATCCTAGCAAGAACTTGTTGAAGACACATTGCCCTAAAATCAGTCATGATGCAGCTCTCAGAAATCACTGGGTGCAATAATCATGTCCTTAACTTGTTAAATTGACCACAATTGCTTTAAGAAATATTCCTTATTTACGCACAAATTTGCCTCTGATTGGAATAGAGAGTAAAAATTAGTTTTTGAAGTCACAGTTATTTCAGTTATTTCTTAAGTTTGTTTTCCAATATAGGCTACCTGACTTGCAATTGTGTACTGTTGCAATGCACCAGCACGATGGTAAAATTTGGCCCCAAAATTTCCAGACTTCTATGTGGGGATTTAGAACACGAATCGGGCTCGATTGAACGTGATCGCACGCGCATCGAACAGAACGGACGTTCCATTGGAGGTCACCCAAGGTCACTCGCAGGTTGTTACTGTAAATACGCAGAAAACGCCCTCATTTTCCCGGGTGCCGTGCGTCAGAAGAAAAACAAACATTTTCACAAATATAAACTTTTATCTGGCAAGCTTTATTTTGCTTCTGCTTAGTATGGAACATGTGACATGTAACAAAGCTGCTGGCGTCATAATTGGTGACCTTGAATATTACAACACTTGTTTACGGCGGTATCAATTACTCCATGTCCCTATCCGTGCGACTCGACATACGGCCAAACATGGTATTTAAATCGCTTACAAAACGCGTGCAAATCAACTCTTTCAGGACTTATATTGTCGACAACTAATATCTCCAGCTTTGTGTCTTAGGGATTTTTGAAACATGGATGCAATTTTGAATTACTAGTCTTTGAGTGTGAAAATTTGAAAAAATGATGATTTTTCGACCTTATATTGGCTGTAAAAATAGTTTTAAGTAAAACTTGAAAAATCCCTAAGACAGAAAGTTTCATCTTAGTATCATTACCTATATGATATAAAAGATTTGGATTTTCAGTCAAATTTAGGACCAATCTAAGTATGGTATTTGTTTTTTTGGTCCACCAAACACCCTTTCTAAATCAACCAACTACATGTAGGCACATTTCAGAAAACATTGAGACAAAACTGTGCATCACACGTACACGGTAAGATTTGACGTGTACACACTGCCAGTTTTCATTTAATATCGACGAGGCACATGCGAGGGGTGGCTTTTCTAACTACCGTGATCTGTGGAAGATGTTCCAGTTACTGTCAGGTCCCCCGGAGCACGCGCGCGGGAGCCCCAGTAACCCGATACCCTACGTTCGAATGGAAACTTTGGGGCCAATTTTGATCATCGTGCAGTATAGTATAAGCACCCAATGGCAGACTTTAGTTACTTTGATACATAATTTGTGTAGCTTAACATAGGTTTAGTTTAGCTCTGTACATACATAATTATATATTATGTAATGTGTCGTGTGACAGGCTGAGGACATTTTTTACGTGTGTATAGAAATTATGTCTGCTTTCTATGAGCTCAGTGAATGGTTGATTTCTTATTGATTAGGAATGGTCAACTGGCAGGCATAAGAATTCTTGAACTGCTCCCTTTTTATGGACTTTATCTGAAGTAGATATCCATATAACAAACATTTACTTTAACTAGTAATACCTTGCCAAACCAAATATTCTAGATCGGGATAAAAATCTGAGTGGGATCAAAGGGCATTGTCACATGACAAACAATTGGTTCAGAAGTGTGGAACAAATTAGTGCAACTTTACATCTGGTAACAAACTGAAAAGTAGAATAAAGTAAGGAAAAAAGGGAATAGCACTGTAGATAATTTTCCTAAGAAGAAATTAGTAAATTGTACATTTTAAAAACAATAGATATATAATCACCAAGCTACAAAATGTATGTGTAATTAAATGAGTAATAAGGTGGTTGGGTTTTGCTGGAGTGGCAATGCTGTTTTTGTGAATGGCAATCTGGAGTGTATTTGTATTTCTGGGGGATTTGATTTGATGTTCATAAAGTTTCAAAATATGAATTGAAAGAATTGCTTGCAAGTGACTTGAACAAGTGAAAGCCAGTGAGATTGTATACAAGAAATGTATAGTTTTTACTAAGACTGATTAGGAAACATGGCAAGGAGATTATTCTGTACATTATGGTGAAGTGGAAAATGGTGTTTTTTACTAACCTCTGCCATGGAGTTTTCAGAAGCATTTGCTTGGTGATGTGCGAGACTAGCTGAAAACTTTGTGAAATTCAATGGATTTTAAGATTTTGTGTTTGGCAGAGATAAATGTAGGATTAAAAAAATTCAGGCAATAAAATTGTGACGACAGGTGAATTTTGTCATTACTTCCTGGTTTTCCATTTTGTCAAGTCCACCTTATAACTTATACACTCAGCTATACTAATTTCATACTGCCTTCCCCATTTTGTACAGACTAGAAAAAATCATAGACAACAGAGGGTTTTACGAAAATACACATGTAGGACAGAAAATCGGAGAAAAGCAGAACTTCTAAAACTCCCTTCCTTGCTTTTCTTCAATCTATTTTCAGGACTAAAAGAGGTATTTGAGAATGGAATGCTACAGTCTGTGCATGGAAACAAAAAAATTTCGTGATGTCAACCAACAACGCGTAAGCAAACCACGATCAGAATGAGGGGGGCAAACAATGTATCTACCAGATGATTTTGAACACTATATTGATGACGTCATTTCCAATTCTGAGTTTTGACTGGCTAAATTTGGAAGAAAAATTCTGAGTTGTGATTGGCTAAATTCGGAAGAAAAAGGTGGCACCTGGTAGAACCCGGCTACAAAAACAAAATGTTTACCTTTGAAAACATAATGATATACAAATGTGTAGTCAAGGTCGAGGCTGAACTTTACATGCAGCTAGAATATGTATACGCTTGTATGACAATTTAGCTAATTATCACTTTGTACCAAATATCAGCTGAGCACACATATTAAGTGGTGTTTACAACTTTTTCTGAGCAGCAGCTAGATTGGATTTTGGACTTTGGAGCTAGTGCATGTACTGTGACTGGTGAAAGTTCATAAGTCGTATCAGAAGTCAAATGATAAGTGTTTGCATCCTTCCTCTATGAACCAATCAATGCAGTGAACCAGCTTAGATCCAGCCAAGATTGTGCAGGGACTAACTGCCTAGCCTCCATTTTGAGCAAGTGCTCAGTCTACTTTGAATACATACAGTTCTGCATCTCAAGATTAAATGTAAGTCTGTAATGTAGGTAAATCCATCACAATTCTGGAAGGTGTGCTGGAAGTAACAGCAGCCGTGAAAAGCCAGAAGAAATGGATACCGAGGAGGCCCTAGTGACTGGCAGTGATGCCAGCACAACAGGAAACTTTGACTGTGCAAACAGTGAACCTGTCGTTGGTGAGAGAAATTTGGAGGCTCCAGGTCATGAAGACAGGGAGAATGGAGCCACAGGGACAACACTTCAGGGAGCCTTATCCACAACAAGCACCACAGAGAAGGGAGAAGGACTGCCTAGTAATAGTACTAGTATGAACATTTTAAATTTCTCATCACTGACTGAGACAAAAACAACAAAAAGGCAGGAGGATGCCATCTTGGAAGTTGCAGAACAGACCACAGCCTACAAGGTACAAGTGTCTTCCAACAACCCAGCAACAGTTGAAGCAACGTCATCTGCACTGGAGCCAGGGCAAGGTCATGGGTCTATGATTGTCATAGAGCAGCCAGATCAGGTCATTATACATGAGAGCATGAGGGTGACAAACTCGTCTCAAGTACAGTTAGGTCATAACAATGTGATCAGTTCTGCCCTTACTGACAATAGCCAAGGTTCAGCACTTATTGGAGCAACTGCAGCTGTAAGTCCGCCCCAGCTTGTGATCCATAAGCCTGGGAGAGTTCTCCTGTACAGTAGGAAGGACATAGAGGGCTGTGAGGCAGTGCAAATTGGGGACAACAACATCATGGGGAAGCTGGTCCCACAGGAAGACGGTAAGTACTGTTAGCAGTAACAGTTTTCTTCTCACCCTGATCCCTATCTGGTCTAAAATCCTGCAAGATGCGTGTGCTACAAACTACTTTCAATCATATATAGGGCGTTCTGATGCACATTCTGAACATACACAATCATGTAAAATGATTAATGATTGCCATCCACTTGCTTATCCCATTCCTCACAGAGACGTGGCAATTTGTGTTGGACATGTACTAGTCTTTTAGGTCATAAATGAAAGTTAATATAGAAATATAACGTTAATGATGGTGTTAATAATATCAATAAAATTATCAACAATATCCAATTTATATTTAGCTACTTTTCAGTATACTTATTCATTCATTTATTTTATCAAGCCTTATGGTAAAAATAATGAACCGGCTAATTGCACACAGTAGGCTCGCCCCTGAGACTTCGCAAAAAATTAACATATTTCATGCAATGTTAATTCCTTGAATTACTGGGATGTTTTGGAAAACTTTTTGATACACAGTGAAATATGTGCAATTGTTCTTTTAATCAATCAAATCAATTTCTTCTTGAATGTGCATTTTTGTGATATAGATGTAATATGGCTACTTTTAAAGAAAATTACTACAGTAACTACAACTACTACAGACAGTCACTATAATACAAAAAGGTGTACAAATTGAATACAAAATACATAAATTTTATAAAGAGAATTAGAACCACATCAACACAAGAAAATGCAAATAGAGCAGTATTGCATGGTTGCTTCCATAAAACCCTCATGGCAGAAGAAAAAGCATGCAGCAACAAAAACATAATATTATGTTTCTGCTCCTAGAAACATAATGACATTGCACCATTGGGGAATGGACCGATCCTGATCGAACGCCATATCGAACAAATAGAACCAGGTAGAACCCCCTGTTCTATTTCGAACACCTCCATCAAAAACAGCCCCAGTGGGACAGAAATGGCCAAAGAAAAATGCTATGCTATTCTTTGTTGAAGATTACAACCACCGAGTATTGTTGTTTTGGGAGGGAGAGGCACTGCATAGCTTTACATTGTTGATTGGCTGAATGCATGTGTACAGCAGGGTATGTATATGACACAGGACTCTACACTTAAGCAGTCTTTGTAGAAGGGTCCTATTAGCTGGCGTGTAGTACAAGCTCTGTCTCTACGAGTGCCAGAGCTGATTTCTTCTCAATTTCGTTTTTATCATGAGCATGCATGCAGCTGTTATGCATGCAACAAACGCAGAAGAAACCCTGTTACAGATTTATGTACCCTGGTCTCCACATGCATGGATTGCATGTCAGAAACCGGGCACTTCTGCCCACCAACAAGGTAATGCTATGGAGCGCCTACCCCTTCCGCTTTGTCTGAAATTATAACGCCCTTACCACACCTGTATCAACCCAATCCTCAAACGACAGTACGCAGTGGACTTAGCCTTTAACAAAGAAGGCAGCGCATTTTTTCGGCACATTCTGAGAGGATTTCATGGCTCAAAAAAGCTAAACCGGAGTCTGTCGTTTTTATCAGCTTAATATAGCGGTGGTGGCCAGTTCTGTCCGACAAGCGCTGTTTTTGACAGAGGTGTTCGAAATAGAACATGATCGAACAGGGGGCGGGGCTTCGGGATCGGTCCATTAGTGATTTTTTTATCCCTTCTCTCACTGTTAATGATAATGAAGTGGCTTTCTCCAAAATGACATTCCTGGGTCATTAGCTGCAATATGCATTGAAGCCTTGTATTGAAGAACTTAAAGATGCTTTAATTTTTGAAATGGTGAGAGTCTCCAATTGAGAATATAACTCAAACTAGCTCTTAGCATAACTAATGTGGAAATTGCATAATTCAATTGTTTTCAACATCTGGACTTCAATAAATGCAACAGATGTAAATTATGATAGATGGACCATAAGCAGATACCAAATATGCTAATGAGGAACTGATTTGCATAATATGTGCAAAAATGGTAAAACTGCTTAATGATGGGAATTTCATACTTGTATGTGTATGTTAGTCAGTGATGAACATCACCATGCATAAATCATGTAAATGTGTAAGTCATTTGCATAAAATTTACAAAAGCTCTAAATATTTCATAGAGGTATGAGATCGCCGAACTCTAGTTTGTTCTATTTCATCTTTATCCATGGTGTTGGACAGGAAAGGTCCATTAATTACTGAAGGAAGGGGCAAACTGGTCATCTAAAGGTACTTCAGATGTACAGATAGAGGGTTACAAGTACAAAATGTACAAAAAATTCCTGTACATGTCTCTTGTGAGAGTAAGAAGATGGTCAATTTATTATTTGACAATTTGACCCTTTGACAATTGTTCTGCCTCCTTTGACAGAAACTGTAAAAGTCAGCTGCCAACTTGACATCGATCCACAGACAGAAGTTGACCAAGGTCAACCTTGATCAATTTGCCAAGAAAATTTTTGAGATGTACAAGATGACGTGCAAGATAAGAATTGTTACAAAAGGATGCATCCTGCTGGAGCTGGAGGTCCCTGCAGAAGCAGACCGGCTGCAGCTCCTCCGCATGGCCAGAGACGGGACCTTCCAGCAGGTTCTCCTGGAGACCTTCCTGCCGGAGTTTGCGGCCGAGGGAAGGGTGGTGAACATGAACCTGGCCATCGGCGTGAGGAACCCTTCACAGGCTATGGTGGAGGAACTGCAGGGGGCCGTGGCCTCAAGTGGTGAGTGGAATAATTCTTTAATGCTTTTCTATGCAAAATTAAGAGGAGTGTGCTTACATGACTTACCTACATTGTTCATTTACATTCAATTTGTCATTACAGTCAGACTGTCTTTGAATAGCACTGCATACACTGTTTCAGATGGATACACTATTTTCTTTTCTTTATTACAGGCCATGAGGATTTTAAGGTGGTGGACATTCCTGCAGTTCCCCGCCCATTGTTATCTTCCAAACAACCACGACCACACTCAGCTGAAGCTGGAACTGAAGCTGGGGCTGAAGGCGGAGCTTTAAAGTATCCAGAGGACACAGCTGAAGGTTCTTTTGAAAATTTTCTTTTGAAAACAACACCAACACTAATTAACAGTACAAATAAGTTGAAGCTTCCTCCAAATTTGTACATGAAATTGTGAATCAACAGTACTTAAATCTGAAACATAATTATTTTCATGTGACTTTTCTTTGAATTTGTATGTTCATCTACCAGAATGGTCAATGTCTTTGTTGCACTGTTATTATAAAAATTATACAATCATGTAAACGATTGCATAAAATGCATTTAATGGCAAGCTCCCATTCTAACAATTTTAGTGTAAAACTATTCAAAAGTTTTACTTTGTTATGCAGGTTCCACTAAGGAAGTTCTGCTTGAAGAACTGCTAGACAACCAAGATGTCCCTGCCAACAAAGCACCCTTCAAACACCTGTCAGACTCTGAGGACAGCGAAGACGCAACAAGCCAGGATGGAGCAACAGCCTCTGTAGAAGGTACATTACATGATGCTTTACACCAGTCATTTCAATTTTGGAATGTTACTTTCCGATTTTCATCTCAGCTGCGTTGCAATCCAAAATTTTCAACTTTTTTGTGCCTGGACATACATCAAAGTTTTACATACCATTGGAAAGATCATGTTATTCTGAGTTTCAGGCTACTTTTTTATGGTCATAACATACAAATTTATTGAGATATTTGATTTTTAAAATTGCCTTTCCCGCGGTCTGAACAGAAATTCCCGAAGAAAATTCCTGTTCCCGCGGCCTTGATCAGGGTGTTCCCTCGGGTTTCAAAGCTTGCCCCGATTGCAGACCGCATACAATTAACACCATGAAAATCACTGAATTAATTAGAATTCACACCTGGTTAGCTTGTGTAATTAGCACCTGCATGACAAATTCAGAATGTCTGGTACAGGCCGAAGGGATGAACAAGAAACCCTCGGGAAATAGCTGTTCCCCAACAAATTTTTTTTTTTACATAGTTGAAGCTGAATCAAGGCATTGCTAAGTTCAATGCTCCACGTAGACATGAAAAAAGCATCTTTGAAAGGATAGCACAGCCTTGTCTACCCAAAGAACAATCCCATGAATCAAGGAGCAGTTTTATCAAGCTCCTTGCATGAATGTTTTTTTTTGTTTCAATAAAGAAGTTTATCAATTTTGCAAGTTCGTGCCCAAGGGCTAATTGCAAGTGCATGGTATAAACATAGGAGATATACAAGTGACAATGAACAGTTATAAACAAAATTCTAGACTAATACTAGTGTTGGCTATTTCTAAACAGGTTGGGTTTGACTTCTTTCATGGTGCCAGCAAGTTCACTTGGCCCATTTTATGTACAGTTTTTCCTGACATCTGTGTCGAGGTGTTGGGACAGTTTTTAATATACACCAACAGGAAGTACATCAGCCAGGTGTACATCACCTTAAACAGGCCATGACAACACGCAATTTTGTCTCCTTTTACTTAGTGACTCAGACTACAGTAATGTACATCATAATTTGTCTCATGTTGTACTCAAGGAGCTTTCAGCAAAATGAACGATGAATTTTAAAGCTCCAGAGTTACTGTAACAGTTAACTGTAATTGTTGTATGGCAAGTTTGTTTGTCCTGTTTTTTTTCAAGGTGTTTTGTCAAGTGTGCAACAGGAATTTGAATAATAAATAAGCCGGCCCAACAGTAACACCTAATCTTCATAAATGTAAGTGACACCTGTCTTTTATCTCTCTGGGCTCCCTATTGTCATTTGTGGGCAAAACTATTTGCATTAATGCATTTTGCCAAGCCAGCAAGTTTAGAAACAGTCATTATTGCAGCCAGGCTTGGATAAAGGCTAATTTTTAGTCATGATAAAAAAAAACTCCAAACTGTTTTATGGGTAATGTCATATCTCCTTCAAGTTCATAGGATATATTTCACGATTGAATACCCGATTGAAAGCTACTAACTTCTACTTTCCCCCATGATGTCACCAACTATTACCCCATGTATGCGGATTCACACCGCTTTTGTGTAATAGCTTTTGTGTTCTATAGTATAGAAAATACAAATATAAATTTGAATAAGTCACTCTTCAATACACTTTACTATAATTGTGGTTTGACTGAGGTTAACTTTTTATCGTTTTATTCGGATAACATTTTTTTTTCTCGGATAACATGTTTTATTTGAATTAAATCATTTTCCTGAGTGTGAACGGGGTCTAAATGCTAAATGTTTTCTTGAAGGAAACAGCGGATAAAGATAAATAACAACATAGACATACCAAACCAAACCTCCCAGGAAATTGGGAGTTTGGGCAGTTTAAATTTTTATAATACTATATCATGAGCTCTCAATATAATTCTGGTTTGTCGACTAAGAATGCCAGTTATTAGGTAACCAAAACAAATGGCAGACCTTATTTTGATACACAGACTGTGAGTTAATTCAGTTGTGAGATATATTGCTAACACTTCACAAATCCTGATAAGATTTTTTGATGCAAGTTTTTATTATAAAGCTGAAAATGGGTTGGTGTCACCTAAGTTGAAAGTAATACTGGATGTCCATACAATGCACTATGAATGGTTAACACTGATTACAGAACTTAGTTTAGTAGCTAATTTGCTTGCCACTAACTGTCTGTGTCTGACAAATTTACAAATTTAGTTTTCTTTGAAACCTAGTGGACAATAGTACAGAATTGCCAAATTTGACAAGTCAGTTAATCAGCAAATCAGGCTCCATCAGCTGCCATTGTTCCATTGTTCCCCTAGGCCTACAGAGTACAATGTACTCGGGGTCAGCATGTTTGGAGTCAATTTAACACTGCCAGGCACATTGTTTCTAGTATCAAATTTTACACCCATGCACTGACTCAAAACAGACATAATTTCTCACTGCCACAGTGGGATTTATTCCATTTTCCAATTAAAACATTTTTACATCATCTTTAAGATAACACCTACTAACCTTTTTATAACACCTGGAAACAAACTTACTTGTAATAGTTGCATCAATGTTTTTAATTTTTTTAGAAAGTATTGCTGACCTTCAGCGACTTGAATCATATTTAGTTGTTTGCACCCATGCTTTAGTTAGATCTTTCAGGAAAAATTCCGCCAGAGGTAACAGAATATGGTGTACAATAATATTATTGCAGTATTTCCTATAGACACACCAGACTAACAACACTCTTTTCCTTAGCTGCATTTGGTAAGAGTACTCAATTCAATTCTAATTCTTTTCCCCTGCAGAGGAAATGCTACCAGGGGAGGCAGCTGCAAATGTTCCAGAAGAGGAGTTTGATGTAAACTTCCTGACTTGTGACATCTGCCAAAGCATCTTTCACAACCCCAGAGTCCTGCCCTGTCTTCACACCTTCTGTGCCAGGTGTCTAGAACGATGGCGCAAGGGTAAGAGCCAATTCACCTGCCCTTCCTGTCGACAACAGGTGAGTCTACCGGGAACAGATGTTACCAGTCTGCCTCCAGACTTCCGTGTCAACAATATGCTGGACTTTAGGGCCAAGAAAAGCAGTGAAAAGGGCGGTATCCAGTGTCAGATGTGTGAGTCAGGGGCCAGGGTGGCTGGGTCATGTGGGGACTGTCATTTCTTCCTCTGTAAGAACTGTATAACAGCTCATAGCAAAACTCCAGCACTGAAGGACCACCACATCACTATGCTTGAGTATTGTTCCCAGCACACAGATCAACTAATGACATTCTACTGCCAGCCCTGCGACAAGATGGTGTGCCGAGACTGCACCATCACCGAGCACCGACCAGGGCCAAACCACGACCCACAAGAGGTCAGTAATTTATCTTTAGGTTACACAAGGGAACAAGGCTAAGCTATATAACAGTAGCGGGACAAACCCAAGATACACTCACTCACTATTTGGTTAATTGTCTGTTATATATACTCACAAAACAAACTGTCAGTTTGACAACAAACTGTCAGTTATAGAAAATAGGGCAACATTTTGCAGAGCTGAAAGCAAAACAAAAAATGCAATGCAAGTGGAAAGGCTACAGGGGGAGGGGTGGGGCTACAGAAAGAGGCAAGGGGCTAGAGGGGAAGGGGATGAGGACACACTCACTATATGGGAGGGGAGGGACTACAGGGGAGGGGGAGGGAAGATGTGGGACACCAGGGTTGGGGTTAATATGCTGATGATCACTACAACATAGAGTATATATAGATACATGTCAGAAATACATTAATTACGATTTGGAAGGCTGAATTAAACTGTGTGTCGTGGGGACGCTTTGCATTCAAATTAACTGGTACCATATCTGGGACACTCCACCACCCCAGGGGTCTGGCGTGGGGACGCTTTGCATTAACTGGTAACATACCCCCCAGATGAAGGTGAATAGGACTTCTGGGGTCAATTAACTCAAGGCTGCCCACTCCCCTTCCTGAGAACAGTTCAGGGTCAAAGTGACTAATCCAGTCTAACATTGAGGGTCTTGGAAAGTACATGGAACTCAGCCAAATTACAATATAGATGGATTTAGTACAGAGGCACCCTGTTACATGCTCCCCTTTCGAAATGGAGCCGTCCCCTGGCGACGTACTTGCAAATATAGTTAATATCTGATTCAGTACAAAAGTAGAAAACTCTGTAACATCACAAGATTACAGATCCGAACTATTTACGTGTTATTACTGGTTACACAATTGACGCTCATAGAATACAATAGAAAAATACGACCGTTTCCTCACATCCAAGTTGCAACATTACTCAATGAAACATTTCTAACTCTGTCGTCTTATCTATCAGTATCAGTTCACATCTCTTCAATGGACATCATAAGTTCGATTTCAGTTCATCGTGTCGTCATCAGCTTCTTCTCCTCAAGGTTCCTTATCTTCTATTTCTTCTCATCGTCACTGGTTCATCGTCGGCCTCCGTGCCCTGCCCCGCTGGTCAGTCCTACCCCTTCCTGCCTATACGATACCACAGGTCTCGTACTTGCCGTGATCCTCCTGGTAGCGTGTTACCCGGGGTCCTGTCGGATGCATCACCGGTGTAGAACACTTTGCGCTGATAGAAGTCCCTGTGGGGGTTGATCTGCAAGCCGTTGTCCTGGAGACGCAGGTGACACGGTTGGTGTCCCAAAGAGCCGTGAAATCCTGCCATCCTCACAGTTAGTCGTATTACAACGTAGAAAAAAACACAACGCCAGAGTCTGACCGCATTAACTCATCATCAACGTTCCTTAATTCTTATCAACTTCATCATCATCATCATCAACTTCAGAGCTCCTTAATTCTTCACAAAATCCTAAATTCATATCGCTGAACTTCTATTCCTCTCAAAATTCTCTGAACGTGAACTGAACTTCAATACAAATGCCTAGCGTCAATGCATGAACTCATCATCCTTCCATAGAGTCCCTAGAGCTGTTACTCAATTATTATCAATTCAATACTTGTTAGAACCGATCAAGAATCCTGGCTTTCCCTAGATTAAAACAAAACCTCAAGTGCACAAACGACTAAGCAAGAATGTAAAGTTAATCAACAAATTCTGACAAAGCGCCATCACTCCCATCCGAATAAAATCCAGTCCCCGAAGTCTGGGTTTCCATTGGGAACGACTGAACTGCCAGAACTATGCCTGTGTTATCCTGGTGACTGAAACAAATCTGCCTTTCCAAGTTTCATATCCTATTCCCAGTCAGAAAACATGAAATCTAACAACACACTAACTTCTTGGCTTTGCCCTATCAAATTTAACTTCTCTGCGCTAAAACAATGTCACACTAAGCAGCGAGCGGTCAGACAACAACGTATGTGGTTCTACCTTCATTGTCAGTTGAAAGGCACTAACCCGTTCCTCTTCTGTCATCTGGTCTGCTTGTGGTCTTGGTAGCATCTTTGGCCTTGCCATCTTTGTTACTTGTGGTTCCGGTCTTCTGTCTTCTGTAGCGGTGATGGTGAACTTGGCTCCTGGTCCTGGCCGACGTACACGCAACTAATCCCACCGCTGCCACCAAATGTCAGGGTGGTGAACTTGGGTTGAAACCTTGACTTCGAAGGCGTCCCTTACAGAGTTCGTGGAATAGTTGCAGTTCTTGTAACGTGTACGAGTCGAGCCAAAGACAACAGAAGCCAAGAGCTACATAGAAGTCGTTGTATTCTCTCTCTCTCCAAAGCAGAACTCTCCGCAGTCCTCTAGCTCTACCCCTATTTATATCTCCCCTCCTAACATCCACACCAGGGGTCTGGTGTGGGGACGCTTTGCATTCAAATTAACTGGTACCATATCTGGGACACTCCACAACCCCAGGGGTCTGGCGTGGGGACGCTTTGCATTCAAATTAACTGGTGCCATATCTGGGACAATCCACCACCCCAGGGGTCTGGCGTGGGGACGCTTTGCATTAACTGGTAACATACGCCCCAGATGAAGGTGAATAGGACTTCTGGGGTCAATTAACTCAAGGCTGCCCACTCCCCTTCCTGAGAACAGTTCAGGGTCAAAGTGACTAATCCAGTCTAACATTGAGGGTCTTGGAAAGTACATGGAACTCAGCCAAATTACAATATAGATGGATTTAGTACAGAGGCACCCTGTTACACAAGTGCTAAGTTACTAGTAGATACAGAGTCAACATTTTTGCACCAATGCTCACAAGATTCCTATCTTACACAGGTCAGCAAGATACAACAAACTTCTAAGCCACTACATGTACCTGTAGAAATGGCCGAGAGAGCAGACCTGGACCTGGACCCCACAGATGGGGAGGTGGACACCATGAAGTATGATAAGATATGTCGGCTTCTCCATGAGCTTGGCATGACGGAGGATGAAACTGATGACTTGAATGTTAAGGAGGCCAGGGCAAAACTAAAGATTCGGAAGAGGATCAGGAACATGCAGGCACCGTCACCAGCAAGGAGACTCCCTGGTCAGGTGAGAAATATCAACTACCATACATCAAGTTATTGTGCACGTTACAATTATCAATTAATTATTATACATGTACATCAAAATTTTTAATGCAATTCTACTCTTCCACAGGTCAGCAACATACAACAAAGGTCTGGGCCACTACCTGTGGAAATGGCCGACAAAACAGGCCTTCCCACAGAAGAGGAGATGGACAAGATGAAGGATCATCAGTTAACTCAGCTGCTCCAAGACCTTGGCATGACAGAGGAGGAAACTGCTTGGATGTTTCCAGAAGATGCCAGGGCAGAAGTGAAGAAGAGGATCAGGGATATGCAGGCAGCAGCTGCAACAAGGAGGCTTCACGAACAGGTACCAATAGTTCTTTGTTATCACTTTACAAAGTCTTGAATATCTTTTTATTCATGGACTTAATGAGTTTGTTGTATTATGGCTCATTTCTTGTACATAATTTGAAGATGAAGTCCCCGAAAAAGACAGAAGATGAAACTGATGAGATGGAAAAAGAGCAGGCGAGGACTGAACTGAAGATCAGGGACACACATGCAACAGCACCAGCAAGGAGACTCTCTGGTCAGGTGAGAAAAATTAACAATCATTACTGTCTTGATGATCAAATTCTTTTGCACATTACTTATTATGCTTTGAATTTTTTAAATTGAAATTCTGCTATTCCACAGGTCAGCAACAAACAACAAAAATCTAGGCCACTACATGTACCTGCAGAAATGGCAGAGAGATCAGACCTGGACCTCCCTACATATGAGGAGGTGGACACCATGAAGCTTGGTATGTTAACTCGGCTTCTCCTAAAGCTTGGCATGACGGAGGAGGAAACTGAAGAGATCATGGACAAAGAGGAGGCGAGGGCAGAACTGAAGAGGAGGATCAGGGATATACAGGCAACAGCTGCAACAAGCAGACGAGCTGGACAGGTAGGAAATCAAACCACTAACTGATGTAACTAAATTAACAATTCATACATTGTATATCTGATATGTATCTAAAGTCATAAGATGCTGATTTCCACAAAATCTGTACCAGAACCTGGTATTTGTGTTTCCCGAAGGAGGAAACATATAGCATCCTTACAGGTATTTGCATATTCCACCGGTCAAAAGTAAGGAGAAATGGAACTTGTATCATGCAGTCCACGTTTCCATCTTTTTGATTGGCTGACATTCTGACTGTCTTGCGGATACGTCAGGGTTAAACCTATCAACGCACAGGACACAAAATGGAACTCGGCATCGTTTTCATTATGGCAGCGAAAACCTCGGGCGTCTGAGCCAATCGGCCATGCCTTCAAGCAAACCAAGCAGGCGGTCTAGGAAGAAGTACCCACTATGGAACGAACGAGATCACTAACTTTTCACACAAAAACATTTATCTTTAGAAAATTGGACCTTGGAATCTTGGAAATTATGAACGGACCTGTTGCAATACATTTCTATACCTGTTAAAAGTTCCCGACTGTAGTTGTGCGCCAAGTGGCCGAATCGGCAGAGTGTCTGATTAGTACACTTTTGCTGCTGGATCGACCCGGGTTTGAATCCGAGGAGGTAGACTCTTTTTTCAGTTGTCTTTTTTTTCCTTTTGAAACATACATTTAATATAAGAATACTTTTGTCTTGCGACTACAACATCAAAACTGGCATTTCTGACTTTTTTGTTCTGCATTTTTTGGTAAAGAAACAGAGCTTGCTTGTGAACGTACCACACTAGTAATCAGTGCCGCGGTAAGAGGGAGAGGGGTGACGGTGGTGGATTCGCGAAATCAAAGAGTTGCTACAATAAAAATTTAGCGGTCAACTACTGATTGTTAAAACCACCAAGAAACATTACGCATTTTCACGAAAATGCTGCCTTTCTAGTTTCTTATCTTTAAGTAAGTTGTTTTTGTCACACTGTAGAGAAACGTAAAATGGAAGTAGATAATAAACTAACTTAGAAATCAACCTCACAGCATTTTGCTTCATAGCCTTCAGAAAACCTGAGGGAAATCCTGGATTTACACAACACAAAACGACAACACCTGGCTGAATTATGCCACAGCATTGCTGCCTACCTTCCCAAGTTGGACAGGAGTATTAGGGACAAGCTGAAGGCACAGTTTGGTCGTGAGGTGGATGACATCTTAAAAGATGTACAAGGTCACTTAGACAAGGGAGAATGTCCTCTTCTTGTAGCAGGTAAGTGTGTAACATGGAGTATTGATTACATGACTGTACAATGTATTCCTGTAAAATTTAACTCAAGTTTGAGGATGACGTAAAACTAGATGACATTGTGCTACTTTAAGTGTTGAGTGTTGGAAAGTTATGTCCTTTAGAGACCATACATAATATGTACTACAAATGTTTGTTGATGACATGACCTGCTTACTGATGATGCACAAAGACGTTATAGCGATGTGAAAGCTGCGAAATCTTCTATCTTTCACATCCAGGAGAAACATCCTCAGGAAAGAGCACCTTCCTGAACCTACTGTTGGGTGAGAACATCCTGCCTGTAGCTCACGGAAGTTCCACCTCCACCGTCTGTGAGGTGAAGTACGGGGAGACCAAGCAAGCAGTGGTTTATCTGCGTCAGCCCAACGATCAAGGGAAAAGGCAAATAACCATTCCCTTAGATGGAACAGAAGAGCATCAGGAGGAGCTGAAAAGCTACATACATCTAGAGGATGCCAGCCGAGACCACCTTTCTGAAGCCCAGTGCATTCAGATCTTTTGGCCTCTTCCTCTTCTTAAAGTAAGCCTACAATCAATCAATCAGTCAACCCTATTACTGTGACAGTACTATAATTGTAAGAAATTTTAAGAGGAAAATTTAATCATGCTCAATATTAGTTGAAAGATCATAGACGTTCATCTGTGTTGGAAGTAATCAGAGCACAATGCTAAACAGTTTACTAAACTTTCTTCCAACACAAACTTTAAGGTGTACATGGATCAAATTCAACGACCACTGTCACCTTCTTCAGGATCAGGATCAAAGGAGGCCATGTAAACATCAGGGCATTCCAGCCATCACTAAACAGAAACTTCCTGGCTGTGCATGCTTATTAAATAGATGAAATAGATGAAAAATACAACAAATATCAGGGCTCGAAATACCACCTGCATATGCAGGTTAGTGCAGGTAAAATTGGATCCATGTACTGGGTTTAACATAAATGTCAAATGATGTAGGTGTATGTGGATTGTTATTAGCAGCATTGACTGTTACCCCCGATAAAGTATAAATTAAAGAAAAAATGGCATTGGTTCCTCAACAATTCTAGTATGATCCATACTTCCTAAATTCAGAGTGGTGCAGGTAAAATTTGTCTGGTGCAGGTAATTTTCAATGTTACCTGCACCAGTGTGGGTATGCAGAAAAAAGTATTTCGAGCCCTGAATATTGAAGCTGTCTGTTAATTGCTAATGATTGATGTAGTTTGCAGACTGTATATTGTGTAATTTGTATGCAACACTCAAAAGTTTTGATGAATTTCAACCTTAATGGTTTAATTAATATTACAGCTTATGTGTAAACACAAATAGCAATGATTTCATATTACTTCCAGGGAGGAATCGTCATAGTGGACAGTCCAGGAGTGGGAGAAAGTGAGATGGTGGACAGAGTTGTTGCTGACTACATCCCCAAAGTCTCTGCCTTCCTGTACATCATTGATGCCTACAGGGCAGGGGGAGTGCAACAGGACAGGGTGAGCTTGGCCTAACTGCTTAGTAAAACCAACTGTTAAAATCAGTTCCAAGAAATCTCTCTTCATACCATAAGATACAGACTTTTCAAGCCATTCTCACCAAAGTCCATTGTACCGAAGAAGTCCAACATACGGTGACACACTTGAATAATTCAAACAATTGGAGGCAATTGCATTTTAAATTTTTATTGGTCCATTTGATGCTTTCCATCCAAAGTTCAGACCAATACTGTTGCAGGAGAATGATGAATAATAAATGAACAGTTTCTATCAGTGCTAAGTGAACTTATGGCACCCTATAAAAAAATACACTTTAGGAAAGCGGGTCATTAATCTAAATCAAATGTACCTAGTCGTGACAACTCCCAATGGGACATTTGCCCAATTCATGGTCGTAGTTTTTGTTTGTCCCTGTTGTATTCAATAAGAAATGTATTCATTCCTCTCCTAGCTGGGTATTATTCTGATTGGTCAAATGTTCTGTGAACTCTCCTTCTGATTAGATCCAGTGCCTGTCCATTTGACATTTCTATTTGACACCTAGAAATTCATTTGACAACCGAATCACAACAATTCTATGTGTAACAGTGCCATAACCAACATGAAATGGGGTCTTCTGTCTGGCTATATGATAATGCCCAATAAAGATGATCTTGTTTGATTGCAAGTTCATGCAGATGTTGAGGTAGTTTGAATTTGATGCAGAAAGGGCAGCTATGGCCATATTATGGGAAAACATTATGATTTAGCCTGACCCCACATCTGCTTGGAAATGATTACAAGTCATGGATGTCTGGTAAATGTCTCTTCTGCTCAACATATAGTTGGGAAAACTTCTAGAGCTGTATGCAGCAAAAGAGAAGACTGAGGACTTTAACCCAGCATCAGCGATGTTCATTTACAACAAAATGGATCTTGTCCCACGAGATGAGCAAGACAAACTGAAAAGAAACACATTCAGGAAGCTATCAGACATGTGGCCTGGTCTGAAGGAGTCTCAGGTGTTCTATGTGTCAATAACGAAGGTAAGACAGTTTCATCTAAGTTCAACAGTTGACATGTATGCTCACCATAATGCAAGCACATTACATTATGACTGTTGCATTGCTTTAATTTTGTTGTGGTTAATTTCCTTGATGGCCTAATCATTTTACAATAAGCTTTTTGTTTACAGGAACAAAAAAAATTAGGATCCTTTTACTTTTAGAAAACAACAGCAGTCAGCTGGGAAATTGTTAGTCTTATTTAAATTGTTTCAATTTGCTACTTTTGGACTACCGTATATTCTCAAATAAAGTACGCACCCCAATTAAAGTACGCACCCCTGATTTTGGACAAGTCTTAGACAGATCTTTGGGACTGGAAGGTAAAATGGAAAAACTCAAATAAAGTACGCACCCCTTCTCCACCAGTTTTGAACAGACCTTTAACTAAATAAATTCGAATTTATGATGTTTTCCCCAGGTCATTTTGCATAAAATATCATGGGTTTACACTGTCATTGTCTCTATAAACTTGTGAATTGCCTACTGCAAATTATAAAAATCACTGATAACTGGTAGAAGAAATCAGGCAAAACCAGTTGTACAAGTCAAAGTCACTAACTCAAAAGGATTGTATGCAAATGCCACTGTTATGTAAATCATGTTAAGACAATGTCTTTGTTTCATGTTTAGACAACTTCAAGACAACAACAATGTGTATGTTTTGAAACATTACTAGAAGTGTAGCTCCACCTTGCTTTACTTTAGGCTTTTTTTACCATTTATCTGTGCAGTAACCTCAAATAAAGTACGCATCCCAACTTTGGCAACAACTTGTAGCACCTTTTCAATTTTGAAAAGTTAAAAAAGTGCGTACTTTATTCGAGAATATTTTGTTACTGAAACGCACTTTATTTTCCAACAAGAATGGAAATTTAGCTCTGGAAAAAGATCAAGGAAAACAAATTGTTATAATATATAGGCTTTGAAATCAATTTTATACTGTTTTGTTCAAAAATATAATTATTAAGATTCTTTGCATTAGGTACCAGACGTGTGAATGAACAATCTTTTCAACTCAATAGCTATTTGTTCTTCCTTGAATAATTTCATCAGATTGGTGAATGACTACATTGTACATTAGGCCACAGCAAGTAAATTTTATGGATGACATCCTCTGCAGACTGCAAAAATAGTGCGATAGGGCGAAAAAAAACCAAGATGGGTGAAAAAAAACAAGATGGCTACATTTTCAAAAATAGGCAATATTAAGTTGTGATGAATGTTGTAACAAGAATTAAGGGACAAAACATGGTATTAGAGCCAACAAGGCATTCATTCCTGTATTCAAGGCATGTACTGGTGCGGTAAAAGTGACACTGGTGTGGTAGACTGGCATCACCAACAAAGTTGGTAACCACACTCATGGCTTCCATGTTGGTGTCAATTTTACAACAGTTACTATCCAATAAGTTTCATTTCTACAACTACAGTCCTAGGTACCTCGCAAGTATCACTTCTACAAGTACAATTTTTAGGCTACAACACAACATATTTGCTCATTTTGGTACTTTATCGTCATGTTGACCATCTTTGGAGAAGAAAAAAATTCTTGTTTTTTTTTCTGAAATCAGGCGAAAATTAATGCGCGCGCTGATGTCATCCATAAAATTTACTTGCTGTGGCCTTAAGTTCACGAACAAGGATTTACATACTGGCAAGGTTTTGATGACCGTCATATTCATCATGAGCAATACTGGTCATGACTGGTTCTACTGTGCACTGCAGCGAAGTGAACCAGTCAGTGCTTACTCTGATAGAGATGACAGGGAATAAAAATTAATGTTGGCTGTATCAAATCCTTGATGGGGAATAAAGATCTCTATGTCATTAACAATGTAGCTGTATGGTCAATTGACATGTTTCTGTTGTTATTAATCATGACCACAGGTTACTTTGTCAAATTGTTCAGGTACTCTGGTACCTGTGCCTAATGTTAACTGTGTCTTTATCATTCTACCAAAATTTGATTCTCTGCTTATTCTATTATCTCTCAAACTGGAGACTTGAACTTCTAGATACCTTTTGTTTATGGGATTATAAAAGGATTGGGTCCTTGGGGATTGCACCAGTGAGAAGGGATTACCCACTCGCTAGGTCCGAGCAAGGAGCTTATATAAGCTCCTTGGTCCGAGAAAGCACAGTGGTCATCATCTCACACTGCTGGCAGAGGAAACCCACCACTCACTGACTTGTCATTATACCCCCCTCACATTTATGATATACGATCTTCTAATGTACTTCGCGATCGCAGGAAGGTCGGCTGATTTTAAGATCTTAAGATGGTCTTGCGTATTTTTTGCCCAAAAACTGTCCCTGTCACATACAAGCGAGCCTCGTGCGATCGACGGTGAATAAATCTATGATAATAAAGCTCCCATGACCTCTTGCACGCGGACAATGTAACACAAAACGTTCCTCAAAAAAGGCAAGAGATCAATAAATGTTGCTTATTTTGTTGTCGGAATCTTTTTAACCAATGAATGGAGTGCGCAGGCATAATAGAAATGACACAAGAAAGGAAAGTGTGTCACAAAGCCAGCCTACATACTACCACAGGGGCCACAATGTTAGAATTACCCTCACATTCCTAGAAATTCAATATTTGTAAATAAACGGAAGTCGGGCGAGCGTCACCTGAACGTCGCCCGACTGACGGGCGTTCGCCATCCGATTCGCGCATGATGATTGATAACTAGGTCTGTGCTCGCCTATCAGTCTGCAATCATTGGATTGACGCAAGACTATCGACCAATACCCTTGCGAGGTACGCACGATTTGCACGCACGATCTGCGACTCGGTAACGAGCTCTGCGATCTCGGAGATCTCCTGCGACTTGTCGCTTATGTTAAGAACATGTTTTGCTGCACCGCGACCATCGTACGACCCCTGAAAATCACCGGCGATCCCTAAAAATCGCAAGATGTTCGTGAGAACACCGGGCGTCTCACTCACAATGTCATTTAGAGCTCGTAGACTAGTCTTCCGATCAATTTTCGCCTAATGTGAGGGGGTAGTACAAAACCTACCAACCTCTCCAGTCTGTCCCACCCTCTAGCCAGGACAGACCCACCACTCCCTCCCTCTTTCCAAGGAGGTCAAATTGAGATTTTGCTCTTGCCAACCAATCTACCTACCTACCTGCCAACTTACCTGCCTACTAGTACCCTATTGACGCAGGGGTTATGTTTAATATACATTGTATGCACTGTTTGTTGCTGCAGGCTGTGGGTCCAGGAGGGATCCTCTCTGAAGAGTTCACCAAAGTGCTGGATGGTCTGGACTTGCTGCTGCCCAAGAGTTTGGACATCAAATTGGAAACTCAGTACAGGTGGGA
The DNA here is from genome assembly GCA_019207045.1 of Branchiostoma floridae x Branchiostoma belcheri. NCBI lineage: Eukaryota > Metazoa > Chordata > Leptocardii > Amphioxiformes > Branchiostomatidae > Branchiostoma > Branchiostoma floridae x Branchiostoma belcheri. The sequence goes on from CM033039.1 coordinate 655,494, forward strand.
ATAATTTTATACATTACCCATAAATGATGATCCAGAAATATCTATGCTGAATGACTGATATGCAATTCACACTTTGCAAACTTTAATCACCAAAAAAAAGAACTAATATAATTGATGAAAAGTTCCAATGAATATGAAAGTTTGGAGATTTTGCAAATTTATCGCAATTCTAACAAAATTGTGTCTATGCTCAAAGAAGAACAAGAAACAGCCATGACTTCAAGTACCAGAGTTACCAACCTAGGATTGATGTGTTCAAAAATTCGTATTTTCCCAGAACTATCGTAGAGTGGAATTTGTTGTCACCAAGCACAGTAGGGGCACCTTCTCTGGATAGCTTTAAAGAACCCTTGCAGGTAGATGTACAAAAGTTAGGTGTGACGGGTCGTTCGGTGTAATATAACCAGCTGCTGCTGCGCCGCGTGCCTGCGAAGCTGGTGTGTTACGCCGAACGGCGGTTATACCGGCTATATAGATACAGAATGATACAGAAGCTGGTGTGTTACGCCGAACGGCGGTTATACCGGCTATATAGATACAGATACAGATACTTATAGTCTCTCATGAATATTTCAGGTTGCTGACTCAACTTTTGAGTGCAGCTTTGTCCCACATTGATGTGCAGCTGAACTTTGCTTGTCAAAACTTGGACGCGGAGGGCAAACAGAAAAAGTATCGAGAAGTAAAGGAACATCTCAGATCATTTCAAGACAAACAAAAAGAAGGCATAGAGGAATTGGACCGTACGTTACAGAACAACATGAAATCCTCAAAGGACTTCCTGTGTCAGCTGGTAAAGGATGGTAAACTGAGAAAGGACATGATGGCAGTACAGAAGCTACCTGTGATAGTGTCACTGATGATTCCCTCGCATAGGAGAGTGAAGCATCAAGATATCTTGGCCGAGTTGGTCCATGAGAAGAGAGGAGAGGATTTCTCCAGGCTGAGAGAACTCTATGAAGCCCTGGCAGACACTTTAGCTCAATGTCCATCATTTAAGGAGCACATTACTCATTTGGAAGATTCTTTTAAATCGAAATTGGAAGAGGTAGCTAAATCATTAAAGAAAGCCCAACAACAAACAATGGCATCCATCACAGGTAAATCCGCCTCTGTGCCCCACATGGAAGTCACGCGTGACATTCTTTTCCGAACTCGATTTCGTGACACCATATATGACACATTCTTCAAAGGAATAACAAAGTCATCCTTGCACTGGCCAGGAAGGTGGAGTAAAGCAAACTTGCTTCAGTGGGAAGCCCAAAGCAGCACAGAAACCATACTCCAAAACTACTGGGACCAAGCACAGGCAGACACTCCCCTGATCAACATCCTAATGGAGGCACTGAAGTCAGATGAGCTGATAGCCGACCTGGCTGAGAGGCAGATGCAGCCACAGCGAGACCTGATGGATCTACTGGAAGAGGACATCACAAATATGTTGACCATTATGGATGACACAATAGAGGGGACATACGATCATACAAGAAGCAATGATATGACCTTGCAAAGGTATAAACCACAAAGTGAGGGGATCAACAGCTTCCTGGGCCAGCTGGCCATGTTCCACCTGACTGAGATGAGAGAGTACGAGTATGACCTGGACAGCATCACAGGCTGGACTCACACAAAGAACAGGCTAGGACGGGGAGTGTTTGGTGCAGTGTACCGTGTCCAGGTCCCATGGAAGGGAGAAGAGACTCTAGCAGCACTGAAACTGCCACATGACATCATAACCCCAGACACTGCCTGGGACTTCCTGAAGGAGGAAGAAAACCTATGGTAAGCAGCTACATGTATATCAAACAACTGAAGGGAACTTAACTTGAAAGTTCATCTGTGTTGGTAGAAGTCATTCTTGAACTAGTTAAACTGTGACATCCAACACAAAACACTAAACGGGATAGTGACACTTTAAATACCAACTTTATGAAAATCATTGTGAAAATTTTAAAAAATTAACTCAAAATTTTGCCAACCACCAGGAATCTTAAGGGAGCTCAGCACATAGTGGAGTACTATGGTACAGCCTGCAGGAGGGAGAAGCGTGGCCTGAGGCTGGGGCTGGTCATGGAGCTGTGTGATTCACTGGAGAGCAGGGTCATTGGCAAGAGGTAAGGGTCAAATGCAAATAATTCAGACTTTTTTCATGGGATGATTAGATTACCATTTATCTGTATTGTGATAATGGCTGATGTAAGTCAGTTAGTATGTGCCCTTCATCTTAACACACCAGCTTCTGTAGTGTTATCTGGTATAACCCCCTTGTGTAATTTACAGAACCTGATGTGTATACATTTGTTTTATAATCTATTATATTTGTTTACTTATTGGTTTATCTATTGGTTTGGCAGTTAAACACGCAGCTAGTCTGTGGTTATTGCAACTGTTTTTACCATATATCTTATATAAACCATTCATTAATATATTCTAGGACAAATGAGAATTTTACCAGTCTGAGAATTCTATTGGAATTCTAATCTGTCCTAGGGCAAGGAATTCTAGCAGCACTATGTAAAATACACAATTATTAATCATTTCAAAAGTCATCATCATCATCTGGGCGTGCTGGTTGCACGGATGGACATGACTCTCTTCCTCCATCCTTCCCTATCCTGCATAGCCTTGGGCAGTTCTTCAACCGAGCAGCCAGAATCATAAATATATAATATAATATACTTGTGAAATATTTCACAAGTAACACTTTTTAATCAATTTCTCAAGAATAAAAGAAAATAAAACAATATTTGTACATATAGCTAACTGCGACGCAAACTGAATAAAGTCATAGCTAACTGGAACAGGTGTAATTGAGTTCACTAGACAGTTCACAACTTGTGCGGTCACCGGAGTCATCTAAAACCCTTTTAAAAGCCTGCAGAACTAGACTGCCGCATTGACCAAGGACACTGAGCTCATTACGTTTGCCAACCTTGTTGTTACATTGTTTAAAACTTTGAAGTTAAGCTATAGAATTTCAAGTCCCAAGTTTGTATTGAGTAAATTCTGAATGAAGTAACGTTATATTTATTGTTGGGTAAAAGAGTTAACGTTGTCTTATACACAACCAGTTAATCTCACCTTAGCTGTTTCAATGCCTGTCAGACATCTTCCTCAGAGCTTCTAACTGGAGTGCTGCTTCTCACCACCAGTCAAAAGCTCTGAGGAAGATGTCTGACCAGCGTCTAGAATAGTTTGTTTGTTTATAATGTTGAATGTAGACATACCTACACTTAGGATCTCTGCTGTGACAAATGTATGACATTGTGTATATCATAGGGAGTATAACCCAGCCTGGTGGGGTGCTCAGCCATGGAAGCAGGCAGAAGTCTTCAAAGGCACCCAGAACCTGGCAGTACAGCTGTGTGAGGGGCTCAGAACCATCCATGATGCTGGCTACATCCATAGGGACCTCAAGCTCAGCAACATTCTGGTATGTTGTGCATTTTGTACTTTTTATGATTTCAAATGATGAATGACTTACTAAATAATTCATATTGAAAGGTATTCAGAAATCCAGGACATACATGTATAATCATGCTAAATATCTTTTATTTTGTTATCAAACATTTTATAATTTTATGTTACTTTCACTCATCCGTCTGGTTCGTTGTTCAAGGCAGATAAGCATCTTGTCTGTTTCCCCTCGGGTGTGTATGAAGTACACCTGACATGGTGGCAGGTTGCCTGGATTTGTTAAGGCCATGGCAATTTATGTATGGTTTTTATGACTATCCTATATGGTAAGCAAAGTAGCCGTAGCTACGTTTTATATTTCAATCAAATCAATCAATCAAAAATGGTTTATTATAGTTTCTGGCAGCCAGGGGCTGAATTGTGTCTTGCTGTACATAAAAGCTCATTTACGATTGCCTATTTCATTTCGCTGACCCAAGCATTGGTTATCATGGAAGCTCATGGTTGTTTTGTACATTGTTTTCAGTGTATCTGAGTCAGTGTGTGTTTCTGACATACTTTGATCAATATGTAGAAACCGAAGTTACATGTTAAAGCCCATGAGTGTGCTTTATCTCTGAAAAACATTTTGTAAATATGTTGACATTACATTATCATTAAGTTGATGAGGGTAACCCTTGGTCTCATAAGAGAGCCATATTTGATTGCCTATAAACATTGTGTAATGCTCAAGGTAACCAAGGACAACACTGTGAAGCTTGCTGATGTTGGACTCACTAAGCAAGAGGAAGACATCACTGGGACAGTAGCCGGAACACCCTTCTACTCTGCACCAGAGGTGAGGGAAAGAAAGAAGTACGACATAAGTGCAGACATCTACAGCCTGGGGTTCATTCTGTGGGAGATGTGGTATGGAGTCCCCTTCGATGGATTTGAAGTAAGTCAATATAATAATGTCTTCTCTTTTTTCAGACAAAGTAGTTGGCTTCGTTGGCTCGATGGACCAACTATCTTAAAACCTACCTAGCCCTTCCAAAGGCCCTCTCTCACGGCCCAGTCTCACGGTCAGACAAAAGTACATCTCCACCAAGTTTTTAAGCTTTTATGCATGTGTTATTGTTTGTGGTACCGGTCCTCACAGAAAGTCCCTAATATTTGGTTAGATTGAATGAATGAATGAAGCGTTCATTTGGTGATACAATTTCCTTAGAATGGAGCAGAATAATATAATCAACTTCAAGTTAATTAGCTCACATTAAAATTTTGCATCAGTAATGTGGGGATATGAATGGGGGGATATAGCTAAGCCTGTCATGATAGCCAGTTCAGATTGACAATCTCAAGCCAGCCTTCTCCATAAATCCCTGGTGCCCAAAATATGTTGGTTATTCTAGCATGTTGGGAGTATGCTGCTGCTGTTGTCTATAGACAAGTCTTTTTACTAAACACAGTTCCTAAGTGTAGATAATTTTTCCCAGTCCAATATCATAGTACATTATAGTCCATGCCATTACTACGATCATTCTGATTCAGGAGGAGCCACTGCACAATGCATGACTAACTTTGTTCAAAAATTGGATTATCAGTTAAATTATGGACAGCAAGCTGTATTGAAGAGCCACCCAACCAAACAAAGTAAGAATGTCACATGAGCAGAGCTGTAAGTGTTACATTTGTTTGTTTTTATTTTTGTAAGGATACCCCCTACGTCGAACAGATGGAAAAAGACCTGAAGGAAGGAAAAGACATTAGGATGCCAAAGTGGAAAAAGCTAGGTGCAGTCCCCCCCATCCCTGAGTGGACCAGGCTGATCCATGACTGTCTCAAGATGGATCCAAGGGAACGGCCAAAGATACAGGACTGTCTGGACAGGATCTCAGCTATGCAGGTCTTAGAAGAAACTGGACAGCACACCTAAATATCCAAGCAGTTGTTGGGAGGGAAGGCTATAATTGTTTTTCAGTTGTGGGTTACATCTCACTCAGCAAACAAAAAGCAGTAGAAAAATGAACCCTTTTTCCTAACTCTTCCAATTATCTGCACAGAGGTCAAATTGTAATCATTTTAGAAATGAGAGTTAGAGGCAATTGAAAACATTTGCCAAGCAATCAGAAAGGCCATGCACATGAATGTGACTTCATGTGGAAAATTATGCAACAATGTTTACCTTAAAGGTCTGCTACGCAGTTTTTTGCCCTTCAAACTGAAAACAAAAAATCCATTTTCCGGCCATTTCTTTATATAGTTAGTTGAATCAAGCCTACCACGTTACGGAACACTACTCAAGGCATGTCGGGAGTCGATATTTTCGCCGTGCGAGCGCGTTTGAAAACCTGTGAATCTGCACGAACCGTTGATGATTGATTCTTGTTCGAATTCTCACCGGTGCCTAACTAGGGAGGTCAGAAAGTTACAGCGCGCGTAGGACGAAAAATTTGTAGGCTAATTCTCTACGTTGCAAACGTGAAATAATGACACAAAAGTGTCAAAAAGTGTCAAAAAGTAGTAGTAAATCTGAGATTTCTTAGTTCTAGAATATTTCAAATTTGAGCGCAAAAAACTGCGTAGCAGACCTTTAAGTTTTAAGGTACAAAAACAACAGATTACAGACAAGGTATACTTACATGTAATTAATATTGCCAACTCAATAGAGAAATGCAAGATCTCACTAACACACTCACTATCCAGTTTATTGTCTTTGAATAGACAAAAGCTAACCAAACGTAATTGTTGCGAAATGCGATTCTCTGTTAATTGCATGATACCATTTTGTAAATTAAGCAGAAAATATTGTATTTTGTTGTCATAGGCACTTCAACTTAGTTCAAAGGTGCCAACTCTAGACACGTCAAGTGTTATAATAATAACATTTTCTTATCAACCCACAGTTCCATTCTTGTTCAATATTTCATGACCTACTGTATGTCAGATTGGTGTCATCAAGGAGGAACTTTGAATTCCTTGGTATCATACATAATACACCAGCCAGCCAGAGACAGTCCATGTTAAGATCTTGTTGAAGGTGAATATCATTTCCTATAATGACATGTGAACCCACTTATACAATGTATTGCCAATAGACAAAGATTAAAATGAATATAATTGAGAAACTGTATAATTTCGTTGTCTAATGATCCCTAAACAATGTCATGATACCAGGTATCTTCCTGTCAGTCATGCATCATATTTCATAACTTTATCATTAGTATGTAAAAAAAAACTATATCTTAATTGCTGTATTTAAACTTAATAAAAGGCAAATTTAAACAGGCTCTGTGTAAATTAGGTGTGTGCCAAGTTATCATTTCCTCTGCTACTTTAACTTACTTTGCTAACTAGGCTGAAACGGCACAGGTGCATGTTTTATCATTTCCTATTTGCTCATAAAGATCTAAGTTCTGCTTATTATGTGTGACATAAATATTCACATTAAATTAATGGCAGTCATGATACATTTGTACCTCAGTCGGGGAAACACGTATCAACACAACGGAGATACAAGTATGTTTGGGGCTCAATAAAATTATGTCCAAATAGCTCAATTATTATCATCAATTAGTGGCTAATTAAACTTATCCAGACCTGGATGCCATCCCCAACTACACTGTAAGTGTTTTGATTACCATAACAGCAAGAATCAGGCCAAACAAAAATAAAGTCCATTATACACATATTGTAGCATGAACCCATGTGGGAACTTGACTGCAACTGCACATTTGCCCTCTCTCCCTGGTATGAATTAATGTTTCATTCCTGTTTGTGACAAACCTAGGGGACAGGTGTGACAAGCTTAAGAAGCTGCATATTTGCCCCTCTCCCTGGTAATGGTATGAATTAATGGTTCATCCCTGTTTGAGGATAGGTTAGTCAAGATGGGTGAAGCGATATCAGCATTACACAGCTGCATATTTACCCCCACTCCCTGGTATGAATTAATGGTTCGTCCCTGTTTGTGATAAGCACAGAAGTCAGGTGTCCCAATTCTCAAGTTGCATCAGCATTTTTCTCTTTGCACAAGTCCAAATCAAACACACAATGGCCAAAGGTCCAAAACACTGTCTGACTTTGCCTAGTTGTTTTTCACAAGTCCAGACGTGAGGCAGCATTTTGGTGTATGGTGACCTACTCCAGTACAGGCCTGGCAACCCTCTGGGAATTTTCCTTTGATGTGAGTCATCACCTGAAGACTGTAGCTGCATCTCAAGTAGTTTGATATAGTTTCTATATAGTTTTAGCACTCAGTCTGGTCACCTAAGTTAGATGAGAAAAGTGACCCAAGTTTAAGAGCTCTACAGTACTTTCAGGTGGACTGGTTATCTTACCTAATTGCATCTTGACTCCCAAATTTTACAGATACAAATTTTCTGCTGCCTTTCTCCATCTACATGTACCTTCACCAGTACATTGTATGTAATTATAAATTAGTACATCCTGATGTTAACGTCAGGGAAGGGGGCGGGGTGCTTTTAGGTTGTGATTTGAGAGTTGTATGACTTGTACATTCAATTAACATCTTAATTCCAGCTCTCAAATCAAGCCATAAAACTCATTATACTGGCAAAGGCTGAATAGTCATGTACATGTATGTGCTACTACTGGTATACACTTTCACTTTATTTATTTAACCAGGAGTAATACAGCTCAGGTCAAACCTAGACCTGTTTTTCAGGCAATCCTGGGCAGAAACAACACTAAAATAGAGGTTTCCTTTCTCAAACAGATCAGCAACATAATAATTTTAATTGAGGCATAAAACTTAAAAGCCTTGGGCACAATGGCAGAGAACACAGACCTCCCCACAGAGGAGGAGATAGACCAGATGAAGTTTGGTAAGTTAACTCGGCTTCTCCAAGAGTTCGGCATGACTGAGGATGAAACTGATGAGTTGGAAAAAGATGAGGCGAGGGCAGAACTTAAGCGGAGGATCAGGGACATACATGCAGTTGCAGCAGCAAGAAGACGTCCTGGACAGGTGAGAAAAAAGTTATGATCTTACCTAAAGCTAGTCACGCCTTGCAACTACTCCTTAGCTTCCCTAGACCATGGTTGGGAGTAGTTCAGCACCATTGTTGATCAGGGAGGTGTGGATGAGAGAATCAAGCCTAGGGAATGATGCAACTCGATTAAAAGGGAGCCTTATTCCAGACTAGGGGTGGGTTCTGGTACAGTGTAACATATTTTTTTTAGTAGCATAATCTAGTGATTTCTACACCATTTACTCTTGGCCCCAATTAAGCTATCTACATGTACCTCTCATAAATCATCATCAGACCACAGCATGTACAGAAGTTGAGATATCAAACCCAGACGTTCCGCTGCGGTACCATAACAGGCCGCTAAAGGCCCCCAAATCTAATAGTTTCCCGTTCTCATCAAGGCCTACCCACATACCAAATATCAATACAATCCATCTAGGCATTCTCGATTTATCCTGGTCTTCTACAAACACACAAATGCTACCCAAAACATAACCTTCTTGGCCAAGGTAACTAGGACAATTTGTTGTCTAGGCAGCAGCAAACCTTGGGGAAAACCTGGAAAAACACAACACAAAACGAGAACGCCTGGAAGAGCTTTGCAACAGCATTGTTGCCTACCTTCCCAATCTGGACCACTGTACCACAGACAAACTAAAGACGGAATTGAATCGTCCAGCAGAAGACATCTTAACAGACGTGCAAACACAATTACAAAAGGAAGAGTGTCCAATTCTTGTAGCAGGTTAGTGAAAAATAATCTCGAAAGTTGCATTTAATATAGATAATTTGTACTCAACAATAACTCACTTCTTTCTTAATGTTGTTTCAAAATTGAATTTACTCTGAGACTTACAGTTCCTCTCCTTTAAAAAAAAATAAGAAATAAACATGGGGTAATCAAAACAAGAAAGAGTCATTTTTGGCAGTGCAATGATAATTTATTTCATCGTTGACTTTGGGCTTATATTATAAAGAAAATGGGTTTCTTTTGAGGATCTGCAAAGTTAACAATATGTCTAAGGGCATCATTCATTAGAAAATTAACTACAAAGACTAAATACTGGTCCTTTTTGTCAGTCAGTGTGTCCAAGTATTTATTGTGGTTATGTCTATCATCATGGTGAATTTCATACTGCAATTTCTACAATTCCTATAACATAGATCTAAGTTGACACATTCTTTAACAAAGTTAGTATGTTTCAGGGGAAATATCCTCAGGAAAGAGCACCTTTCTGAACCGACTGCTGGGAGAGAACATCCTGCCTGTTGCCCACCTGAGCAGCACCTCCACCATCTGTGAGGTGAAGTATGGGGACACCAGACAGGCTGTGGTGCATCTGCGACAGCCAGCAATCAACACGGGACCAATGACAGTCACAATTGTGCTGGACGGCACAGAGGAGCATCAGGCAGAGCTGAAAAGCTACATGCATCTGGAGGGTGCCAGCAGAGACAGCCTGCCTCCAGCTGAGCGGGTTGAGATCTTTTGGCCTCTTCCCCTTCTTGAAGTAAGGGTTTTCAATACTATTAGATACTCCTCTAGGAGTCAGATCATGGAGATAACATAATACCTGGCAGTGCATTCTGTTAAAACATTTATACATTGCATACATAAACTAATAATATATATTTCTATCTATATGATCACAGGGGCTCGAGAAGGAGCTTGATTTTTTTCATAATATTTCAAGTACAGTCAAACCTGCCCAAGCGACCACCTCTTAGCGACCAGCTGGCCATTACAATCACTTTTTCTCGGTCCCAAAAATTTTCCCCATTGACGTAAGCATTAACTGACCTCTTCACATTGACCATCTGTCTAAGACTCAGTTTTGAATTTATTTTCTAATTATTTTTTTATTATTAATTTCAGGGAGGAATAGTGATAGTGGACAGCCCAGGAGTAGGAGAGAGTGACATGATGGACAAAGTTGTAGCTGACTACATCCCCAAAGTCTTTGCCTTCCTGTACATCATTGACAGCTCCAGGGCAGGGGGGGTGCAACAGGACAGGGTAAGGCCTTCTTCTGCCGGTAATGAGCTGGCAGTAACTGACATGTATCGGCCAAAGGTCACCAAGTAGGTTTGGTTTTAAGCGAGACTGGATACCATTGACCTGATGAAACTACAGAAACTGATGTATCAGAGACTTACCTCGAGAGTCAAGACTTCAGATTTCAATACATTTGTGCACAACCCTCAACACAACAAATGGCTTGATACAGAGTCTGCATTTTGGCTAAAGTATACAGGGCTCGAAATACCCCATGCATATGCAAGTTTGTGCATGTAAACTAAAAATGTGTGATGCAAGTACTCTCAGACCAAAGGCCTAGGCCACACCAATTTTATTTGTTGCTTCTCAGATTCGCCTATCCATTTTTTTTTCATTTTCAAAAAAAAAAATAATAATACATCCAGTGAAAGTTGACCTAAAAGTGTATTTCAAGGCTATAATATTGCAAAGTGCAATGAACAGTGGGCCACCGCTAAAAGTGGACCACTTTTGTGGACCACAGTGACTGTTGAGTATGGTAACACTTTCTAGTAAGGCTTCATTGAAATGCCAAAAATGCAGGCCAATTGCAGCTTCTCGTGAATAAAAAAAGATTGAAACAAACAAGTCTTAGGGTAGTCTACAAGCTGACTATAGAATAACAAATAGATTCAAACAGCCAGCCATCGGGTTCAGAGGCTAGCCTAAGGGCGGCTAACCACTAGACCACGCATGCTACTGTACATGTATGTACACCCTGCACGACAGATTGGTTTAAACTGTGAGGAAAACATAATTCTTTCTTTATCATGTCACTTTCAAGCCTGACATTTAAGTTTCATTGTTTATGCACCTGTATCACCAAATAAATAAATTCCATCTTATCAATGACACCTTAATGGTGAACAAACTTGTGCTACTTAACATTCAGCCTAAATAAGATATTTCTCGCTCAAATTTTGTCCAATTGCCCAAATCACCAGTCCATATGTTGCATGAGTTGCGATTACAGTCACAAGACCATGGAAGCAATCATTGCCTCTGTTTTACTCTAAAATGAGGCATGGCAAATGTGAGGATGCTCATTCACTTCAAACTCAAAGTCTGATTTTTGAAGACTCATTACAATGTACAGTCATGTAGGTGGGCGTGTAAATTCAAATATTATAGTCTGTGATACCCTTTTGCTTCATATCCACATTGCAGTTGGGAAAACTTCTTAACATGTATGCAACAAAAGAGAATGCTGAGGACTTTGACCCCAAATCAGCCATCTTCATCTGCAACAAGTGGGACCTTGTGCCACCAGATCAGCGAGACAAAGTGAGGAGTGACACACTGCAGAAGCTGACAGAGCTGTGGCCCGGCCTGGAAGACTCTCAACTTTTCTTCATGTCTACCAAAAAGGTAAAGCTTACACCAGGCTGTCACAAGCTTATTTCACTTTCACTACTTATCACTGATTCAACATCTAGATCCATTTCCACATGCACTCTGCCTTAAAATCGTGCACAAACTGACCATCAAATCATAGAAACTTGAAAATAATCTGCAGAGGAAAGTATGAGATACTGATTATATGTCCAACACCGTGAGACCGTATGGCGCAGCGTGTTTGCTTTGACTCAGGACCGAGAGGTCTCAGGTTCCAACCCTGCCGTGTCAACGATCTTGTGTCCTTGGGAAAGGCACTTTACACGGCTTTACTCACTTTACTCAGGTGAAAATGAGTAACTAGCTTCGGCTTGGGCCGTCCCTCGGATAGGACGTTAAATGGAGGTCCCGTGTATGGGGAGGGCCACACCCCATGCACGTTAAAGAATCCCCACACGTGCGATGGTGCAGTGTGCGATGGAGCAAACCAAATTCTGTCTGGATTTGGTGATTCACTTCAAATCACCCGGAAGGAGGCCTGGCGAACCTCTGTCTCGTATCAGCCACATGGTGATTTACATCATTCACTCGGACGGGAGACCTGGCTCATCCCCGTCTTGTATTTAGCCAGCGAAAGGGTATGTCACCCTATAAGGAGCGATATAACCCCGTCGTGTGTAAGTACGTCGACCGATGATGATATGTTTTTTCAAACCCGATTACACAGAATACATATTGAAGGACCAAAAATTAGACTCAGTTGTTGTTTTCTGGTCATCCTTGGTGGCAAATTATATTTAGGGATATGCATTAGCAATACAGTCATGTGAAATGAAGCTAGACTCAGTCTCAAATCTTAAATTGCAGACCTCAATATTTTCAAATCTTTTTTTTGTTTTTGACAAGACAGCTACAATTTGGGAACTAGGTTTTGAACTTACAATAATGAGATGGAAAATACAAAACATGAGTTACATCGAATATGACTATTAATTATTTCAACGTTTTCTGCAGGCTGTAAGACCAGGAGGGATCCTCTCTGAAGACTTCACCAAAGTGCTGGATGGTCTCGACTTGTTGCTGCCGACAAGTCTGGACATCAAACTGGACACACAGTACAGGTGGGAGAAAAATCAGGGGGAAGTGATTTTATAGCATATTGGGTGTGTAACTAGATTGTAAGTTACATAAGTCACCATAACCAGAAGAAAAATAGCAAACTTCTCAAACCCTACCTGACAACTGTTATTTCCATTGCACTTTACAGTCATCTCTAAGGTTCTTGACAACAACAAAAACCTAACAGACGTAACTAATTTCCATGGGAAAATTGTTGTCATGTATAATTACTATAAAACATACATATGATGTAGTGATGGTTGAGTCTGGAACAGGTAGGCCTTTTCATGGTTAGACACACACCATTCTGTAATACATTGAAGAGAGCATTCTCATGCAATGATGAAATTTCCATGCCAGAGATTTTAAAGGAGCTTGCTTATATCAGGTAATACTAATACTATTTGCTATAAAAATTTGCCTCAAGGAATTTTTTACAGAATTTATACACGTATACTCCTCATTCTTAGATTGCCAGGGGGAGGGGGTGGTGGTTATGGCACACCGTGTCTGTAGGCTAACTGGAAGAGTTGTTTCACTAATCATCTAAATTGATTTCATCTTATTCAAAATATTGTTTCAGGTTGCTGACTAAACTGTCAAATACAGCTCTGACCCACATTGACTCTCGGCTGAATTTTGCCCGACAAAACTTGGACAAGGAGGCTAAATCAAGAATGTTCCAAGTGGCTCAGGAAAAACGGCAATCATTTGAAGAAGCAGTGAGTGAAGGCAAGACAAAACTGGAAAGAGTGGTGAGGAACAATGTTGGAATCACAAAGGATTTCCTGCACTCTGAACTTGTAACCACTGGTAAATTGAAGCAGTATGTAGAGTCTGCAGTAAAGATTCCAGTGCCCTTTTGGTTTAAGAAAATAATTGGCATTTCGTATAGCACTATTTTGGCAAAGTTGAAAGATGAAAAGAAAGAAACCAGTTTCATGTATGTTAATGGCAAAGATTTTACCAGATTGGAAGATCTCTACAAAAGTCTTGCTGAAGACTTGGGTCACTGTCCCAAATTTGAAGACCACATGAATTCCATTGAAAGTTCCTTTGAACAGGAAATGAAAGAGACAGTTCAGTCACTTGAGGATGCCCATCAGGACACAATGCAAGTCTGTGGTAGTCGTACAAATGACCCAATGAATGTCCGTAACGTCCTGTTCCACAAACCATCACTTTTGGAGCAACATGTTGCATTCTGGAAAGGATCATCACTGTCATCGTTGAGCAGTAGGTTAGTGAGGCAGGTGAATAGTGATGTAAAGGCAGTTTTGGGGTCCCAAAGTGGGGCCGAAGCCATTCTCCACAGCTGTTGGGAACAAGCACCTGTAGGTACACCCCTAGTGGACATCCTGATGGAGGCACTGAAGTCAGAGGAACTGCTCACTGACCTGGCTGAAAGGCAGATGAAACCACAGCGAGACCTGATGGCTCTACTGGAAGCTGACATCATAAAGATGAGGACTATTATGGATCAGACAATAAACCAGACTTTCGAAGATACCAGAAGTAATGAAGAGATCTTGCAAACCTATGAGCCACAAAGTAGGTGCATCTACAGCTTACTGGGCCAGCTGGCAATGTTTCACCTGACTGAGATGAGAGAGTACGAGTATGACCTGGACAGTATCGTAGGATGGACAGACACAAGGAACAGGCTGGGAGGGGGAGGCTTTGGGGAAGTGTTCCGTGTCCAAGTCCCATGGAAGGGAGCAGTGACTCCTGCAGCGCTGAAGATTGGACTCATGCCATACGACATCATAACAACGGAAACTGCCTGGGTCTTCCTGAAAGAAGAGGACAACTTATGGTAATACAGTTAGACCAACTCTTTTCACCCCAGTTTCAAGGAGGTTGGCTAATATTTTCATTTAAATTAGAGAAGGTGGCAAGGTGGTCTTGTTAGGTTAGAGTTCTTAGTAACTTGGGACCGCGTAGCGCAGTGGCAGTGTGAATCTGGCTGCCGTGTTACCGATCTTGTGCCCTTGGGAAAGGCACTTTACACGACTTTCCTCACTTTACTCAGGTGAAAATGAGTACCTAGCTTCGGCTAGGGCCGTCCCTCGGATAGGACGTTAAATGGAGGTCCCGTATCTGGGGAGAGCCATACCCCAGGCACGTTAAAGAACCCGCCACACGTGCTACAGTACCTTGGCCGCACCTGGGGCAACTGCTGTCGTATGGCAGCTCACTCCAGACACTTGCGACAGTCGTATTGAGGTCACCTGAGTGGCGCCGAATGGCAGTTCGCTCCAGACCCTTGCGATTTAGCCCCGCCTATTGTAAGCTCCTCGCAATTCAGCCCCTGGCTGCAAAGAGTGAGTAGTCGGCCCAACCAATAACAATAATAATAACTTAGTACTTGTCTAGTAGAACCCTTTGTCGACTTTGAGTTCAAATCCCTGACAGGATCCAGAGCTTGGATGTTGTGCCCTTGGAAAAGACACCTATTTCATAAACTAAGTAAATCTGAAAATGAGTACCTAGTTTTAGTTAGCGATGTTCAATCGAATGGGACATAAAAGTGAAGGTTCCGTGTTTGCAGAGAGTCTCTCCTCAAGCACGTTAAAGAACCCAATGCACTTATTGAAAAAAGTAGGGGTCCTTCCCAATGTGAGTGGATCAAACCTTGCAGTCTGATCTTCACACTGACATTTTGAAAAGTTTATATTCAGCCCTTAAACAATTATTGTAAATCTCAATAGAATATGTGGGTTTTGAATGTTCCAAAATTTCCAAATTAGGTACCTCTGAGTCATTCAATCTGAATGAATGGAATCGAGATTGCAAAGAGATAGATTGTAAACTTAAGCATCTGATTTCAGTTGATCTGGGACATGCAAACAGGTTGGATCAGATTTCCCTTCAGTAGAACTAGACAAAGGTTGTTACCTCCATGAAAAAATGGAGGTATAGTTTTTGGTCTGTCTGTGTGTCTGTGTGTCTGTGTGTCTGTCTGTGTGTGTGTCCGCATATTTGTGGACATCATAACTTGAGAACCTCTCGATGGACTACGATGATATTTGGTATGTGGGTAGGGGTTGGGAAGACGAAGGTCAAGGTCAATTTTGGGCCCCCTGGTGTGTGACCTTGGTACTGCAGCAGAACTCCAATTTTTTGTATCTTTTTATCTGGACATGCTATGGTCTTGATTTCTTGGTGGCAGATAGCTTTTGATGTAAGGAAGAAGTGGTGTATGTTTGGACCCCCTAGCAGCTTGCTCTGGAACTGCAGGAGCATTTTTGTCAAAATCTTCCAAGAAGCATAACGGAACATAGGAACGATGAATTTCCATGATATTTGGTATGCAGGTACATGTAGCAGAGATGTACATAATGAAATCAAAATTATGCAAATTTGGACTTCATTTGCATACTTAATGAGGAAAATGTATATTTACAGTGTTTTCCAATATATCACTCAAATACATGTTACATATGTAGTTTGTGGCAGGCGGAAGTTAAGCAGATACTAATTATGCAAATAAGTCCCTAATTTGCATAATTAATTTGAAAGTGTCCTAATTTTTCTTATTTCGTGTAGTAAATGATTGGTCTATCAACACTGTGACCTGTGTACGTTAGTTAAAGGTGTACATAAGCAAGCATAAATTATGCTAATGTGAAAGTCATTTGCATAATCAGAATATTTCATGGAGGTATGAGGTCTCCGAACTCTAGTTCAAACTATTTTACATCTTATATGTTATATTAAGTTATAAGTCTACTGCCAGTTTGCCATTTTTGTGTCCTGAAGGCCTTCAAACAAAAATCATCTTATCAATGTCAAAAATCTGTTTACAAACAGGAAACTGAAGGGAGACCACATAGTGGAGTACTATGGTACGGCCTGCAGGAGGAGGGCGGGTGGCCTGAGGCTGGGGCTGGTCATGGAGCTGTGTGAGGGCACACTGGAGGACAGGATCATCGGACAGAGGTGAGGGCATGCCATTCTGATGCAAGGGCCAAAGATGACCAATGGAATGCACAATCATTCCTGATTAAAGTTTAGCTACTTTCTTACCACATTATATCGAGCATTATAAGTGAGGAAATGATTAGAATTCTTTTATGCTCATCTATCTCTATTCATTACTGCTTCATTCTTTCTTGATTCATTAATGAGAAAACAATGGAAGGTCAAAATGCCAATTTAGCCATCCTTGAAACCTTAAGTGAGAAGACCACTAAAAACAGCAAAAAATAGTAACTTTTGTATTTGGTGCACTCAACCTATTGTAACTGCATTTATCACACACCCCCAGTATCTTAAACTGTCAGAGAAAATGTTACATGACATACATGTACTACTCAGAACTTCATTAACCCTCAAACCACCGTACCTTTTTATTTCTTTTATTTTATTCACATACATTTAACGAGCATGGGACAGAAAGCTCAGTAGTGAGCTTATAGACGTCTTCTGCTCAAGGCTGGCTTACCAATCTAAATTAATCTAATTAAATCTTCCGGTCTTTGAAAACAAAGTCTGTTGAAAACAAAGTCGAAGATATTACAGTTTATGGAGTGTGGGAGGGAAGGGCTGCCCTTAATGAGAAGATTACATAAGGTATTGTCGGATGAATTGGGGGGGGTCAGGCGAGAGTAATTCTTCTAGATTTAAACGGGATATGGATTGCAGCATATGATTCCTTTCGCTATTATATAGTTCACAGTGCAACAGGTAGTGCTCAGTGGTCTCATCTGAATTTCCACATTTACAAGTAGGGCTAGTTATACAATGGTGTTTGAATAGATGAGAGTTAAGCTGGCTGAAGTCGAGTCTGAGTCTAGTCAAGTGAACTGCAGGGTGTCCGTGGCCATGGGAGTAGTGGGTGTGTCTGGGCGGGCTGTCAAAGAAGGATTCCATTTCTCTTTTAAAAATACTGATGGATGATGTTGATTTAACTGACAAAGGAAGTTGATTCCATGAGAGAACAGCAGCAGGTAAAAACGATCTCTTGTACTTCTCGGTTCTTAGGGCAAGGGGGAGGTAGTTATGAATTGGTTATCTCGAAGGCCATAAGGGGTGAAATCACGAATGAGTGGAGGTATCAGTTCTTGGAGATAATTTGGTGCGAAACCGCTGGCCATTTTATAAAAGTGAATAAGTACACACTTTTTTTGTACACACACACCTTTTTTGTGATGTAGATTACCGTATGGGGTCAAAACTGACCCCATAACGTTTCGTACAAATGCAGTTTTTTTGGTGACTTTTTTGTGATCTTTATATATGTATAGCTTCATTAATCTATGTGGGACAGTTTGACATGATTAGGTGAGAATAATTCTTGCTCATTATCATAATTTATGCAAAAGATCATGGGGACCACAATTTGCACTAACGCTATTAAGACAGGGTAAGGTTTTTTTTATGCCCGCACCAACTTCAAATCCCCTCCAGTTGTCACATTCTGCCAGGTTGCCCTTCTTTGGGATGCACACAACTGCTCCATTCTTCCAGTCCTCCGGCACTTCACCTGAATTCCAGGCCCGATTACAAAGTTGGCTCATCCATTTAACAACAGATTCGCCCCCTGCTTTGAGCATCTCCACAGTAATGCCATCCATACCTGGAGACTTGTTGTTCTTCAGGGTCTTGATGGCTTCCTGTACCTCAGCTTCTGTGAAGTCCCCTGTGTCAATGGGTAGGGGAAGTGATGGCTCGTCGAAGACTGTCGGTGGAGACGCAGGTTCCGGGCGGTTGAGGACTTCCTTGAAGTGTTCTGCCCACCTGTCAAGTTTGTCCTCCCCTTTCGGCAACAGAGTTCCGTCCTTTGCCTTGACTGGGCCAGAGTGGGTTTTGGAGTTGCCAGTGATCTTCTTGGCTATCTGGTATACAGTTCGCATGTCATTACGAGCTGCTGCACCTTCCGCTTCTTCCGCCTGTCTATCCATCCACTCCCGTCTGTCTCTCTGGGCACTGCGCTTCACTTCCCTGTTCTTCTCCATGTACTCCTGGTGAACAGTGTTGTTACCTGGCTTATCCCTATGCCTCTTCTGGTGTAGGGCTTTTCTGTCACTTATTAACTTCCATGTGTGGTCGCTGATCCAAGCTTCTCGGAGGGATTTCTTGTAACCCAAGACTTCTTCCCCGCTGTAGTCATTGCCTCCTTCAGCTCATCCCACCATACTGTTGACCCTGGGGGAGGGTCTGCTAGGACAGAGAACCGGTTCCTCAGAGAGGTCTCGAACTTCTCTTCAGTTGCAGGGTCTTTCAGTTTGCTGGTGTCAAACCGTTTCGGAAGTGATGTCTTCTTCTTTTGTTTCTTTAGTCTGATCTTCATTTTTGCAATAGAAAGGTAGTGATCGCTGCCGACATCCGCTCCTCTATACACCCGAACATCCTGTAGACATGGGGTCCTCCATCTTGGACCAATCGCTATATGGTCAATCTGTGTCCTCGTTTTGTGGTCATTAGACAACCAAGTTATCTTGTAGATGTCTTTGTGCTCAAAAAGTGATGAGCCAATCTTCATATTGTTCATTGAGCAAAACTGTATATATCTGTCCCCGTTGTCTGTGCGATTTCCAAAGGCGTGCGGACCCAAGGTGTGTTCAAAACCCTCTCTGCTTCCCCCAATCTGTGCATTCATATCTCCCATGATGACAAGGATGTCATGACGGGGGGTCTTGTCGACTAGGTCTTGTAGCTGTTCGTAGAAGGTGAAGGCTTCTTTCCATACCGGGAAAGGTGTATACTGCATGCATCCTGAACCGTATGAGAGATGCAGTAGACAAGGTCCTACGAGAACAACAAGCTGGATTCCGCCCAAAGAGGTCCTGTGCAGAACAGATATTCACCCTTCGACGTATCATCGAGAATTGTACAGAACTGCAAACTCCACTGGCCATTAGTTTCATTGACTTCTCCAAGGCATTTGATAGCATCCACAGACCATCACTCTGGAATATCATGTATGTCTACGGCATCCCAAGTAAACTCATCTCCGCAATCAGACAAATATACACCAACTCAAAATGCTGCGTGCGGACGGGTGAAGGATACAGCGGATGGTTTGAGGTGGTAAGCGGGGTCCGCCAAGGATGCATGTTGTCTCCAATTCTTTTTGCCATGGCGATAGACTGGGTCCTTGCAACAGCAACAGAGGGGAAAGGGATTCAGTGGATACAGAACACAAAGTTAGCAGATCTTGACTTTGCTGATGATATAGCTGCTCTAGCAGACCGCACACAGGACCTACAACCCCTAGTGGAGGACATAGGCTCATCTGCAGGCAGTATTGGACTCACCATTAGTGCCAAAAAGACCAAGAACATCTTAGTAGGGACGCACCCCCCTCCCACAAGTGTGACCATTGACAACAATGAAGTGGAAGTGGTGGAGAACTTTACTTACTTAGGCAGCTCCATGAACAACAGAGGGGACATGGACAAGGAACTAGACTGCAGGCTAGGGAAGGCCTCAGCTGCTTTCAACCAGCTTGGCAAGCTGTGGTCTAGCAAGAAGCTCTCCCTGGGAACTAAACTGCGATTCTACAACAGCAATGTTCTCTCTACCCTACTTTACGGATGCGAAACATGGCACATGAAATCAAGCCAAGAAAAGAGACTAGATGTCTTCGACAATAAATGCCTAAGGAAGATACTAGGCATCAGATGGGATGACTTCATACCCAACACTGAAGTAAGAGCTAGGACCAGCCAAAAACCAGTGTCTGTGACAATCCGAAAGCGGCGCTTGAGCTGGTTGGGCCATGTCATGAGACTCTCACCAGACAGACTGGCATACCAAGTTATGCACTGGGCACCACGGGGAAAGAGACGTAGAGGTCGCCCCAGGATGAATTACAGGCACACCATCGAGAGAGACCTACAAACAGCTAACATCAACTGGAGGGATATACAGAGGATAGCTGCCGACAGAGCTTGCTGGGCCAACCTGACTGCCTCATGTGTCGGACGACACGGGAGCCCCTAAGTCTAAGTCTAAGTCAACTTCAAAGTAACATAGCCCCTGAATAGCTTATGCTATGGTCACCAAACTTGGTCCCTTTTGAGAAAATTTTGATAGCAAGCAATTTAAGTGAATAAAAAAAGTTCATCATTTTTCACGTTGCCATGGCAACGGAATTCTGACAGGCATATTTATTACGCAATTTTCTAATTTTGGCTTAAACATTCAAGTTTTAAGGTTTTCTTGGCAAAACACACTTGTTCATGACAACTTATAAAATTCAACGTAAATTTCATGATTCAATATTCATAATTTATGCTAATTTGATGACGTCATCAGTCAAAATCAAAGATGGCGGCCAATTTAAGATAACTGACGTCATAGTGTCGTCATATAACAATACATGATAATGACACAAAAGTTGTTACGATAATTTCGTTGCACATGTGCATCATTCTCTGAAAATAAACTCATGAGAGGAAATTTGTTTTCAACCAGAAATGTCATAATGGCACATATTGATATACGTCTGGGGTCAGTTTTGACCCCATACGGTGGTTTGAGGGTTAAAATGAACAAAGTAGAAAACTACAATAAAATTGGTTTATGTTGCATAAAGAAACTTGTCATAAAGACGTTATTATCATTGCTGTACAAGGTAGACTGCAGATTGCTGTACCAGCTAGACTTAATCTTTCACAGCCAAAGCACTTAAGTACTACTAATTTTAACATCATGGAATGATACACAATGTAGCAACCACTGGATTTTTTTAACAGATTAAAAGAAAGTGTTTGACAAAAGTGAAATTTTTACTCTATAATATTATAATAAATGGCAAAGGGCAAAAAACACCTCCAAAGATACAGTCCGAATGGGAGACGTTGTAAAGGACAACAGAAAAATTTCAAACATTGTATATTGCAGGGACCATAACCCCGCCTGGTGGGGAGATGACCCAGAGAAGCAGGCAGCAGCCTTCAGCTACACCCAGAACCTGGCAGTACAGCTGTGTGAGGGACTCAGGACCATTCATGATGCAGGCTATATCCACAGGGACCTCAAGCTCAGCAACATTCTGGTAATTATGTTATATTTCTGAATATGACATTGAAAGGAGTTCATGGAACACAGCACCAAATGGCTCTTGAATACGGTAATTGCTATAATGAAATTCTGTGAGCAAAGTATTGCTATTGCTTTTATCATCAACTTCCATTATAATCAGGCATGCAGAAACAAAATATATGTACAGACTCAATCATCTTCAAGCTAGCATCTGTATTTTTTTATGGTAGGTAGGTTATTCATCATGTCGTTGCCTCAAGACTTTATAGCAGTATCAATGGCAACAATATGGAATACAAAAAAGTGGACCAACACCTATATGCCAAGGAGTGACCGATCAACATGTTTTTAACCCCAGCTTGTCCTCGTTTAAAGCCTTAAAAGAAAGGAAAAATTAAAGCTTTTTTTTCAGATCTTCACTCATGACACACAAGACTGCCATTCTAGTCATGCATAATACAAAGTGTATGTTGAAATAGATATCATTGAATACATACTAGATTTGTCTTAATGCCCAAAGGTGACCAAGCACAACACTGTGAAGCTTGCTGATGTTGGACTGACCAAACGAGAGGTGAGCATCACAGGTACACCAGCTGGGACACCCCTCTATGCAGCACCTGAGGTAAAGGAGCGGAAAGTCTATGACAAGAGTGCTGATATCTACAGCCTGGGCCTCATCCTGGTGGAATTGTGGTATGGCATGAATGTGGCAAAGGTCAGTCTGACTTAAAAGCTATTCCCTGTCAGTACAATCATTATGAACAATTGCTAGCATAGCTTCAAGCTTTGAAAATTGCAAAATATTATAATTATTGCAAATAACTCCTATAATAAATAAATCCCACAGCTTAAACATCACATACAGTAAAACAAAGTGGGTTTTATCATTATTTCCAGATGGCGCTTAAATCGTAGTACCATGGGTACCGGTATAGAAAATTCAAGTCCAGGTCCTGTTCAGGTCCAGAAGATTAGGTCCAGGCATAGGTGTCCGAGAAAAGCTGTGTAAATGGGCGTTACTCAAAACATTGGTACATTTTGTTGTAAATTAATCCGACTCCCACTGGTATCTTAAAATCCTATCTTCATGTCTTCAAACAACACTAAGTTTGACTTTAGAAACTTGGTAGAAATGACTATAAACTCTTAGTAGTACTCCACATGTACTTAGTTCTTATTATTTTCTTGGACCAGCAAGATCAAAAACTTATATTCGTGTGTTAGTTCATCTAAGGTCCCACACATAAGACTGAGAGCAATTGATTTGATTTGTCTTTTGCAGGACGACTACCTAAAAAGGATTGAAGAGTACCAGAAGAGAGGATCAGACATCCAAATGCCACGATGGGAGGATACAGTGTCACCGATCCGTAGTTGGATCTGGCTGATCCAAAACTGTCTCAAGAAGGATCCAAGCAACAGACCCAAGATACAGAAGTGTCTGGACAGGATCTCTGATATGAAAGTTGAGAAGAAAGAATGCTCAGAATGTGAAACCGTAGTTTGACAGGAAGATGTAATAAAATAAATAGTCTTTATTGCAATGCAAACTCATTAGGCAAAACACAGGCGTACACAGATTTGAGATGCTTATAGTTATACAATCTTAGTTTACCAGTATCAACAGATAGATTGTGGAGAAAAGTTTGAATGTACATGTCAGAGAGTCTTCTTCTAAGTAAAGTACATGACTGTATGACTGAAATATACCACCAAACAAGTACTAATCTAGGTGTTGGAAAGTACATGTAGCTTTAATAACAGGTTTGCAGTTGGATGCAAATTTTATGTTCTATTTCAGAACACTTGCACATGATCAAACCAGGTCTGTGGTACCCAGGTATGCATCTTGCCTAAAGGTGGTTTGACTTGAGAATATTTCATATTTTCTTCAATTATTGTTATATTTCATTAAGTCATACTTGACTTGTTGTATATTATCTGAAATAGTTATAAAATATGAATTGGATTTTGAAACCGGAGTCTCATTCTTTGATTTCTGTCTCATTACTGACCATTAGTAAAGTGCCAGGGTATGCAGGGCTCAAAATTCATTTTTGGGATTAGGTGCACTGGTGCACCAAGCTTAACAAATTGGGTGCACCAAAAAATTGTTGGGTGTACCAATTAAATCTAAATAGAATGTCATAAAAACCTTGTAACAAAACTTAGTTACATGCTATCAAATTCTTAAACAAGAACCATGACAGAAATTTTTTATTATCTTTCTAACACTTCTAACACTCAAGAATATGATGTATACTATTACTAGTATACTTTGATATCTTAACATACATAAACCAAAGAAAATATTTGGGTGCACCCTGTGCACCCACAGAAAATAATTGGGTGCACAGCTCCAATTTTGGGTGCACCTAGGTGCACATGCACCCACTATTTCGAGCCCTGGTATGTCTTGTGGGTATCCAAATATTTATGGTTAGTGCAACAAGAGATTACAAATCAGCTTCGTGAATTTTTCACATTAGATATTACAATAGAATAGGTTGGAGTGTTGCATGAAAATGTAGATCAGTTGACAAAGTTAAACACACAAGGTAATAATAATATCATGCAGTTCTTTAGCCAGATCTAATGTGCGACGCCAGTCGTTCTCCGCAAGGACAGTTCGATTGTGGAATTCTTTGCCCGAGGAAGTGGTAACAGCAAACAGTATGAAGTTGTGAACACTTTTAAAACAATGCTGGACAAGTTCTGGGAGCATAAGAGATACAAGGAATGAACATCTAGAGGTTGTGCCAACAGGCGGGAGCCTTACTACAACGAAGTATCCTCAAGGTATCCTCAAGGTACTGTAATTTAATTGCGCGGTAGCGGGAAAAGGGACTTTTCGCAATGGATTTAAGTTCGCTGTAACACCATAGACTGCAGTCTAATACCATAATAGAAAAATGTATGCGGTGGTTTTTAAGTTCGCGGTAAAGTGGTCACCGCGAACATTTCTGCATTTACAGTATATTGAACCCATGAAGACTATCAACATTCCAGATTGTGGAAAACAGTATTTCTTGAAGTGAGTTCACACACAATTAATATAACTTGGGCAAAGATAAATTTGTATATCCGGCATTATCGACAGTAATTTTTTATTTGTAAATCTGCCCTTCGGACTGCACTAAACCTAACATTAAGTCTTCACGTTATTTCATAAAGAAGTTCGAAAGTTCCCAAATATCCTTCAATCTGGTAAAGTTGAACCGGGACGTCAGACCGCACAGACTCCGGGTAGCGACACTCCACACAAGTGTACTGGGACATTTTACAGAAGAGTTCACACAAGTTCGCAAACCCACCCAAAAGTCAACAAATCCATCACGAACTATTCTATTCTCGTTCAGAATTTGTTAACAAAGACTTAAACTCGCAGTATTGGGTAAAATATGCAAATTGTCTGTCATTATTTGATGATACATAAGCAAAATTTTACCCCCTGTCGCTTCCCGCCCTTTTCGGAAATTACCACAACAGCCGGAAGGCGCCAGTTAATATGATCACGATCGAGTGCCACAGTCCTTGTGAAAAATTGCTGGAAACGTAAAATAATCGCTTTCAAACACTTAACTGATAACTGGGCCAACCAACAAAAGTACTCTCTATATCATGACATAGTAGTGTCTGTTTGGCGTTTGTTTTAAGGCACAGATAACAAACGTTCGAACACAACAGTTTTACTGTCCCTGTGACATGTGGCCACTGCTCGATCTACTTTCCGACAATTTTCGAGAGTTTGACGGCCTTTCACAGGCGTATTAGTCAATTTGCCATCACACATTCCCTGGTATTAAAGTCAGGATGTCCCTACTCACGTTTTGGCTGTTCCAGCAGTGCTCCTAAACACATGGTGACGGGAAAACGCCCTGTTGTTGTTGTGTGTATGAAAACGACACAACACAACACTGTCGTCTGCGGGCTCTTGTGACGTCACGTCACACTCATGACGTACCAATGCGACGCTTAGCGGATAGAATTGGTACTGCAGTATTCAGAGCGTAGCCGGGAGTGTAGCCGGGACCTGTCTGATAAAGTATTTCCTCTGGCACCGACACATTATAAAATACAACATATCACACGTATGATACATTTTCTCGACAGGATAACGATGTGTAGATGCATTAGCTCACAGTCGTAACAGAATGAATAGATTATTAATATAACGTTAGCATTCCCAAGTGCACTGTTTAGGCCAAACACCTTACAGCATTTTGAAAGGATTATGTCGATCAATAAACAGACATAAACATTGTTCCATTTGTTCTAAATCTACTTCTATCATAGATTACGATTGAAGTTATGATATGGCCGCTTTCTATAAAACGACAATTTACAAGAAATGTACACTCGACCACTTGTATTGGCGAATTGCGAGAGAAATGTGTGATATATAACCTAATATTGAATCATGTTTTAAGCGAGATGTCTCGAGATATTGTAATAATTGGTTTTACATTGTCACGGTTAGAGTTCAAGGTCAAATAAGCCTCAAAACTTCAAACCCCTTTGCGAGTCTTTCGCCATTTCCCCATTCACGAAAAGACCGAATTTTGGCAATTTGACGGTCTCCTTTGCTGATTTTCATGATACGGCTGGGAGCGGTACTGCAGATTAGGCTCTCATAGGGTATGTTCTCTCACCTTTTAAAACACGAGAATAGACAAGGAATTAGACTTAAAGCCATTGAACATTCGAGCAAACCGGTCTGGGAAGCTTCACATCCATTTACAATGACATGAAAGACGTTTAATACCACGCGCTGGCACAGAAAGGAGCGATGTTTAAGTGCGGGGTGGAGCTCATGTCACATCCGTCGAAGCGCCGCCTACATTCGTCTTCACTCAAGCCTTGTCCGTGATAAGTGAGTTTCGGATAAATGCGGACATCATTTACTATCCTCGGAGAACGTGAGCCTTTGACACAACTGTCCACCCGCTTATATGGGATAAGGGACTGTCAGGGAAGCCCGAACGTAGCTCGGGAAACAGCACGGCGTTTAATCCCTAACATCTGCTTGGAGAACTTATACAATTCCATACAATTCTTTTACTAAACTGCCTTTCCGCTGAATATAACAGCAAATATCTGGACGCAATTCTATACCAAGGACATACCTGCAAATTGTATGAAGTTATATGGACTAAGAAAAAACTGTAAATAATGTATGCCTAACAACATTGTGTTGCATGAAATCGTGCGCCCTTTGGCGAAAACACGCATTTTTAAAGTACCCTTAATCTACCATTCGAAACAGCTGCAAACATGTGCAGCATTTTCAGTAAGCCAATCTGTACAACTAGTCTATATTCTTCAGGTATATGTATGATACGCTCGTATATGGTACATGTAATGGGCTTGTAATGTCATTTTCTTGGTCTATTGGCAAGTTGTCTATTGTAACAACGGATACATATTGGTTTTAAAAAGTCCAAAGTTCTTAATTAAAAGCAAAAATGACAAAATATATCCTTAAATTACTCATCACGGACAATATTTGATGGGTAAGAGAATGTAGGCGGCGCTTCGACGGATGTGACATGAGCTCCACCCCGCACTTAAACATCGGTCATTTCTGTGCCACCGCGTGGTGTGAAGACTCTTACATGTAATTCTAAATCTATGGGACGATTTTCAGACCGATTTGGTCGACTGTTCGCTGGCTTTGAGCGTAATGCCTGGGATATTCTCGAATTTTTGAAGATGGGAGTACATACCCTATGAGAGCCTAATCTGCAGTACCGCTCCCGGCCGTATCATGAAAAGTAGCAAAAGAGACCGTCAAATTGCCAAATTTCGGTCTTTTCGTGAATGGGGAAATGGCGAAAGACTCGCAAAGGGGTTTAAAGTTTTAAGGCTTATTTGACCTTCAACTCGAAACTGTAACACTTATATATAACAATATCTTAACACATTTCGCTTAAAAATAATTGAATATTAGGTTATACCTTACATGTTTATTTCGTAATTCACCAAAAGAAGTGAACGCGTGTACATTTCTGTAAAGTATCGTTTTCTACAGATACTAGTTTATCATAATTTCAATCGTTATAGATGAAAGATGTAGACGTTGAAAAAATGAAACAATGTTTATGTCTGTTTATTTTCATATTGCTGATATATGTCTATGTAGATGTTATTTTAGGTTCTATATTTCCTTAGCCTCAGGGTCAAGACATATCTGCTTCCTCAGCATGACTAGGTTAACAGAAAGACAACAACAATCTCATTGGTCCAAAACTTTATTTTCTCAGTTCAGATAAATTAGGCCCCATCAAAAACAGCAAGTCAATTCTGTCATTCTGTCGCTCCTTTACAAAACAATCTACAAAACAACTGAAGCGAACCGTGGCAAATTACTACAACTAACAATTATCATTTATCATTAACAAAATTGTAGAACAGTCGTCTGACTTAAACCTACAGAGACACATCACTCACCTATGGTACAATTCATAACCTTAAACATAACATTAAACACCTTGGTCCAATTAGAATGAAACTAAGGATTTCTTTTAACGTTATTATTCTACAGTGACAGGCAACGTCATAGACATTTCGTAAAGCCGGCCGGGGACCGCCAGTGTCGCATGCTTTCTCCGATTGGCTATATACATTTCTATTGTGTTAGACTAATAAGTGTCCCAATCCGATAAATGTAATCATAAAAGTTTGACAGCAGTTTGGGACTTGGGATGGTTTACAGTAAAACATAGCTGACATGTACGATATCAAACTCTTGCTCGGGCAAATTTAAACACTGACGCAAAACAGCTATGTACAATGCACATGCTTATTATATACATTTGTAACAGACAGGAGCACAGTGTCACTGACGAAAGATAGTGGATGGTGCCTGAAACATTTGACCATTTCCTAAAGCATAATATACTATTTGCTTGCGCCATAGTATCTTCACCTAAATGTCTAACCATGTTTCACTGTGAACAATGGGCCATCCTACTACGATTTCACAAAAGTGTTGTTCAATGTGCTCAATATGATGATGTACACTTTCCTGCAGTTTTATGGCTTAAGCCTACGGCCCAGTGTCCGACGGCGGCGGCGGCCCGACCGGGTGGCAGAAGTACGGGGCCTGTCCTCCGTCGCCATGTCCCTGATCCTCTGCAGACACTCCAGCGCGGAAGGCCGTCTCCTCGCGTCCAGGTTCACACAGTCTCGCACCAGCGTTTCCCACTCCGGGATGGGGCGGACGGAGTCAGGAGAGTCCGGCATCGTCATGGACACACTGTCGATCGGAGCCCTCAAGCTGCCATCTTGCTGTGGTAATAAAATGTATGAAAATTGTATTGAAAGTCCTTCCCAGCTGATTGGTTCTTCCTATTTCTAGCTAGAGACCTTGGACTGAGGCGGCGGCAGTGTCACTGACGAAAGAGTTTGGATGCTACTTGAAACGTCTGACAGTTTCCAAAATCATATCCAGTTACTTCAGTAGCTTTGCTTGTTTGTTTGAACCTTCATTTATTCATGAAAGCTTAAATCGGCCTGCAGGCCGCTTTTCATTGAGGTCATGAGGGAAGGGGCAAAGGTCGGGCAAAATATGATATTTCCTATACGTCCTAATGAGTCTTATAAGTCTATACACAAAATTTTACATACATGCAGGTACAATATACATAATAGCACGAGCTTCTATATGCTGCTATTTGGCGTACTTCATCAACGTATAAGGTACAGCTCATCAGGAAATGGATTTATACTGAAATACAAAAGTGATTATTAAAGTTAAAGAATGTGGTGGCGTCAGGCTCACCAGTGCGTCCCAGATGGTCCGTCCGTACCACATCTCCCACAGGATGAGCCCAAGGCTGTAAATGTCTGCACTCTTGTCGTACACCTTCCGTTCCTTCACCTCAGGTGCCATGTAGAGGGGTGCCCCTATGATGGTGCCGGTCACGTCCACGTCTCTCTTCGTCACGCCGACGTCGGCCAGCTTCACAACGTCACCTGCTGTAACCTGCAGAAGAAAGAACAAAAAATATGCGACAAGAAAAACATTAGACACTACATTCTATGAAGAGTGTGGAATCTGCTTTCGGGCTGCCATCACACCTTCTTATACTACGTCGACGTAGTCATCACTGTCCGTGATGGACACCGAATAATATCAGAGATGAAGAGTTGAAAAGCAATTATTTCGTATTGTAGAATCAAAATACATACCAGGATGTTGATAAACTTGAGGTCCCTGTGGATGTACCCTTCACCATGGATGTGCTTCAGCCCCTCACACAGCTGTACTGCCAGGTTCTGGGTGTAGCTGAAGGCTCGCTGTTTGATCACAGGGTCGCGTCCCCACCGGGCGGGGTTGTGCTCACTACGTGTTAAGAAATATAAGTTATGACACTGACAGAACTTCACCACGACCATTACTGCGATTTGCTGATGGATTCTGTGCAGTTACAGAATAAGCCGCTATCCCGACGAAGCGATTACAAACTATTCTGACATGAAACTAAACATTTTGGCCGCAAACAACACAGTATGCTGTCTTACGTTTGACCAATGATCCTGTCCTCCAGTGTCCCCTCACACAGCTCCATGACCAGCCCCAGCCTCAGGCCGCCCCTCTCCCTCCTGCAGGCTGTACCGTAGTACTCCACAATGTGCTCTCCCTGTAGCTTCCTATTAGAATGTAAACCCCACAGTGAGTATGAAAAAACAGTACACAGTGCATCTGAAACGTCGTGTCCCAGTGAGTTACTAAGCTTGATTGAAACTAGGTCAAAAAATCAGCCATCATCACAGAATGTTCAAAAGTAAAACTGAAGAATAGTTTTCAAAACTTCCCTAATAATTTGTCTTGAAAACAAAAAAACTACGTCTTAAATAATAATGATAAGTTTGAAACAAAAAAATACAAGTATTTTCTATATCATTAGAATCGCAACGCTTGGGGAGTATTTTTGTTTATTCTACCTCAGGTTGTCTACTTCCATGAGGAAATCCCAGGCGTTCTCCTCGGTGGTGATGTCGAATGGACGGACGCCGACCTTCAGCGCGGCCCGGACAGGTGCCCCGTCCCGCTTGACCTGTACCCGGTACACCTCCCCATAGGACCCGCCACCGATCCTATTCTGTTGGTCCTGCCAGCCGATGATGCTGTCCAGGTCGAACTCGTACACTCTCATCTCTGTCAGCTCCACCATGGCCAGCCGCCCCAGCAGAAGCGCGATCTGTGCCTCTTGCGGCTGGTACAAGCTAACCAGACCCACCTGACCGCTGGTTTCTGCGAAACGCTCCTGTACCAAGCGTCGATCCACATCTTTTATCGCCTGCAGTTCTGACTTGAAATCGTTCAGAAGCTCAAATGACGACCGTAGGATTTGATCAGCAATCGCTTTCAACTGCTCATCTGTTGCCATGGAAGTAATGGCCGGCTCAGATAATATTGATAGGTCTCTGTTCGCACCAAGAAAGTTAGGCAATATCTCCTTCATCTCAGGTGTGAGTCCCTTGAAGATATATATCAATGGTGATACAGTTATATAAAGGAATTGTGAAAGAAGTGAAATTAAGTCAAGGGGGCTATCACTACCGCTGACAAGGTGACATCTTTGTCCCGTCACAGGCCTGATGGCTCTGTCATGCTCTCGCTCTACCCTGGTGACTACTTCTTTGAGTTTAGCCTTAAACTGTTCATTGGCGACTTTGACGTGATCTTTCAACTGCTCTTTCCCCAGAAGGCAGTGTATCGTTTCTAATGTCATCTCTTCCATAGCGTCTTTGTCAGTCATATTGCGTGAGATTTCAGTCATGATTGTTACTGCTGATTTCGTAACATCATCAAGGAAATCTTTCAGTTCTTTGATATCGCGAGCTGTAGTTTCATCAAACTGTGACATCGCCTGACGAGCTCTCACACACGCCCTGTATCGCTCGTCCTTGTCCAGGTTTCGGAAGGCGTCATTCAGTGCCAGTCTGGCGTAGGTCAGCGCCTGTTCCAGAATGCCAACCATTCGCCTTGTGGAGGAGAATACATGTCAGTTTAATAATACTATTCAAACTTATAGTGTACATATTCATAGCTTCACATGGGGTGTTGGTAACAATGCACCAGGAAGTATTATTTACCTTGGCTAGAAGGTCATGTTT